>JAAALK010000285.1:82152117-82203141 GCA_019279435.1 Zizania palustris
TCATATTGCCTGTCACCCACATCACTTTTAGTTTGATTTTAGCAATACAGTGTGATTTAAATTGTTCAGATCCAAATGCCTCCTGTTTTGTGCTGAGACGACAACATGTGCGTGTGAAGAAAAATACCAAACTATGTGTTCATGTACAAGCTGTATATATCAAAATGAAGTAAGTTCAGTTTGGAGTATTTCATGTTAATTTTCTAGAGATGCAGCAAAAATGAGTTCTTTGATATCATTTTCCTTGCCGGAATGGATGGGAGGCCGCAAGAGCAAGGTTGATGGATCAGAAAACAACAATCCTTTGTTCCAGACAACACATCCCCCAGTCAACCCATCACACTACCCAACACATACTCCTGTTAGCACATCTTCCTACCAACAGCCTCTTCCTGGTGGAACCCATACATGTATGGATTACAAAATCCTCTACCAGGCTGGTTACCTCCGGGGATCAACAACCACATCCTAATAGTTCCATGTATCTGTTGGGTCACCAGACGGCGATTTACGCCGGCTGCGAGCTGCTGTGTGACGAGGTGAATGAACGAGAGAAAGCAAATGAACTGAACACAGGAATTTGGTGTTGAAGAACAGCCGCTCGTTCTGATGCATTGTATTGAGTATATAAAGGGAAACAAGATAACCACGCCGCCATGGCGCGCACGACGCGAGAGATGCGCGCGTCCATCCCTACGCACTCACGACGTCCGGTCCATGGCGGCATGCAACTTCCTAGCACTACTCTGGCGCACGATCTGTGCGCATGCATGAACAAGGAAATAAACATGCTGCCTATCTATAGCACGTAGGAGTAACTAACAAATCTCCTCCTACTCCTAGTGTGCCTTCCTTACATGATGAACACCAAGTCTGGAACGCAGCTCACAGAATCGCTCTCGCCCCAGCGCCTTGGTTAGGATGTCCGCCAGCTGCTCCTCCGTTCTGATGGACTGAAGCTGAACCCTGTTCTCTTCAACACACTCACGAATGTAGTGGAATTTGACATCAATGTGCTTACTGCGATCGTGGAACACAGGATTCCGGCTGAGTGCGATGGCAGACTCGTTGTCTATCTTTAGTGAGAATGTACTTGCATCTTCTCCTTTGAGCTCTGCGAGAAGACGGGCAAGCCAGACACCCTGACAAGCTGCAGTGGCCGCGGCTATGTACTCCGCTTCACAGGAGGATAAGGCCACCACTCGCTGCTTCTGGGACTGCCAAGTGATGATGTTCCCACCGAGGAAGAAGCCAACTCCAGTTGTGCTCTTGCGGGTATCGACGTCGTCGGCCATGTCACTGTCACTGTAGCCGACAAGCCGAGCTTCCTTCCTCCTCTGATAATGACAACCGAAATGCAGAGTACCGGCAACATACCTAAGTACTCTTTTGACTGCTGTCAGGTGCTCGGTGGTGGGCTTCTCCATGAAGCGGCTGATGTAGCCCACTGCATACGCGAGATCCGGCCTGGAGTTCACCAAATAGCGCAAGGAGCCGACGATGCTGCGGTACCCGGTTGGATCGACAGCTGGGGCCGAACTCTGCTTGCTCAGTTTCAGTCGTGGCTCCATGGGTGTGTGACTGGGGTTGCAGCCAGCCAGGCCGGCTGACTCTAGGATCTTGGCGGCGTAGGCGCTTTGACAGACGGTGATCCCGGCCTCGCTCTGGGTCACCTCCAACCCCAGATAGTAGTGGAGGAGGCCGAGGTCACTCATCTGGAACTTCGATTTCATCTCCTCCTTGAACTTGCTGATGTCGTTGTCGTTGCCGCCCGTGATCACCAGGTCATCCACGTAGACTCCGACGACCAGACGATGATCACCGGTTCCACGAAGGTAGACGGCGTGCTCGGAGTTGCTCCTCTGGAAGCCTAGCTCGATGAGTGAGGAGTCGAGTTTGGCATACCAAGCGCGGGGGACTTGACGCAGACCATAGAGCGCCTTCACCAGGTGGAGAACCTTGTTTTCGTGGCCTCGCAGCACGAACCCCGGTGGCTGCTCGACGTAGACTTGTTCCTGGAGCACGCCATTCAGGAACGCGGACTTGACGTCCATGTGGTGCACTGCCCAGCCTTGTGAGGCAGCGTGAGCAAGTAGCAATCGCACAGACTCAAGCCGCGCCACCGGAGCGAAGACTTCTTCAAAATCGATCCCTTGCTGCTGCACGTAGCCCTTCGCGACGAGACGAGCTTTGTGTTTGGTGATTACCCCAGTGGCATCCTTCTTGGTCTTGTAGACCCATTTCAGGCCTATCAGCTTCACACGTCGAGGAGGATCGACGAGCTCCCAGGTGCCACTAGCCTCGATGGACGTCATCTCGTCCAGCATAGCGTGACGCCAGTGCTCGTGCTTCTGCGCCTCATCGAATGAGGTGGGCTCCACATCACTTGCCAGCAGGAGGTGCTCCTTCAAGTTCCGGTTGATGATGCCGGGTGGTGTAGACTGGCCGATGATGTTGTCGACACGCCGGAACCGAAGTGGGGCCTCATCATCATGGTCGGCGTCCAGCTGTTCGCTGAACCCGGCGCCGGGGGGTGTCGCGAACTCGATGGCTTGCTGGTGCCCCGGGTTCGGCGTCATGGCAGCTGCGGCACTTGGTGGGGGCGATGCCGCGGCCACGTCCCCGGGCGCTGATGGCATCGATGCAGGGAAGGCAGGTGAGGCAGATCTCGAGGGCACGGCCGTAGTTGTTGTAGTGGTGGTGATCACTGCAGGCTCCCCGAGCTCGGCTTCTTCGATGATGAAGTCGCCGGGATCGACGTCATGGTCAGCGGTCCATGTCCACTGCGCCGCCTCATCGAAGATGATGTCGCGGCTGATGTGGACACGCCGCGTCAGAGGATCGTACGCCCGGTACGCCTTGGAGCCAGGTTCGTAGCCGACGAAGATCATGCGCCGGCTGCGATCATCAAGCTTTTTCTGATTCGGTGTGGTCACCTTGACGTGGGCGACACACCCGAACGTCCGGAGGTGGTGCACTGCCGGCGCGCTCCCGGTCCACAGCTCGTACGGCGTCTTCCCTCCGATTCCCTTGCAGGAGGAGCGGTTCTGGAGGTAGACGGCGGTGACCACTGCCTCCCCCCAGAACACACCGGGGAGCGCCTTGGCCTTCATGATGCTGCGTGCCGTGCCCACGACGGACTGGTTGCGCCGCTCCACGACGCCGTTCTGCTGGGGGGTGTACGGCGCCGTGAGCTCTCGGCGGACCCCCAGCTGAGCGCAGTACTTGATGAAGTCCGTCGCTGCAAACTCGCCCCCGCGATCGGTACGCAGGGCGAGCAGCTTCTTCCCTGACTTGCGTTTCTGCCGCGGCCTGAATGTTCTTGATGGCGGTGGCCGCGGCGTCCTTGGTTGGCAACAAGGCAATCCACATGTAGCGAGAGTAATCGTCAACGAGCAAAAGAAAGTACCGGTTGCCACTTGGTGTTGGAGGCGTGATGGGGCCGCAGATGTCGCCGTGGAGGAGCTGCAACGCCTCGGTGGAACGCCGGAGCGCCTTCTGTGGGAACGGCTCCCGGCGCTGCTTGCCGGCGAGGCAAGCCTCGCAGACCTGATCCACTTGATGGAGCAGAGGCATGCCGCGGACCAGGCCTTCACGCGTCATCTTCCTGAGTGCTGTGAAATTGATGTGCCCGAGGCGAGCGTGCCAGGTCCAGGCCTCCTTGTCTGAGTGCGCCGCCAGGCACACTGGACGTGCGATAGTGACGTCGAGCACGTACAGGCGCCCGGGGCTCCGAGGGATCCTGGCGAGCAGGCGACGCTCCTCGTCGCGGATGCACATGGTGCCGTTCTCCACGAGCACCTGGTACCCGCCCTCGTCGAGCTGCCGACGGAGATGATGTTGGCGGTGAGGCGCGGCAGGAAGTAGACGTTGGAGAGCTCCTGGTGCTCCCCGTTTTTGCAGGTGAAGAGGATGGTGCCGCTGCCCATGATTTGCGCGACGGAGCCGTCGCCGAACCTGACGGTGCCATGGATGCCGGAGTCGAGGTGGGCGAAGGCGGATCTTGACCCGGACATGTGGTTCGATGCCCTAGTGTCCAAGATCCATTTTGTCGGATCGGGATCCGGCGCTCCGTCGAAGGCGGCGAAGATCTTCGGCTCGGTGAGGTGGAGCTTGGCGGCCGATTTGGTCGGCGGCAGCACCTTGGTGGGGAGAGCCGGCCGTGGGGACGAGGAGCTCTCGCCCTCCTGGATCGAGGCGATGGCCATCATGAGTGTGGCCTCCTCCTCTTGGGCCACATGAGCCTGGTGAGCCGGCTCCTCCTGCTTTTTGGTCCGGCAATCACTGGCCCAATGACCTTTCTTGCCACACCGTGGGCACGGGTCATCCGGTGGCGGGCGCGACGAGCTGGAGCTGCCATTTCCGCCAGCGCCGCGCCCACGACCTCTGCCGCGGCCTCTCCCGCGACCTCCGAAGCCAGAACTGCCACGTCCTGACTCGGCGGTCTTCTTCTTGTATCTCTCCACCCACTGCTCCTCCGTGAGAAGCAGTTTGCCGCTCGCGGAGTGCGCCGGAGCAGGCTCGACATCATCGGCAGCTTTGAGGCGGCCGGTAACTTCCTCGATGGAAAGCTTAGAGATATCAAGCAAGGTTTCGATGGAGATGACGAGCTGTTTATACCGTGGGCGCACGACGCGCAGGTACTTGGCAACCACCTTCTCGTCCGGCTCTGGGTCGCCTAGCGTTGCCAGGCGCTGCACGATGCCGGTCATGCGCAAGGCGAAGTCCTCGATGGCCTCCCCGTCGCGGAGAGCGATGGACTCGTACTCGGCACGCAGATTCTGGGCAGTTGCCTTCCGTACCCGATCGTCGCCGATGCGCAGGGTCTTGATGGCCTCCCAGGCCTCGCTGGCAGTTTCTTGGCCAGGAGGATGGGGACCAGCTCCCCGGGCACACCACTGCAGATGGCGTCCATCGCGGCGCGGTCGTCGTCGTAGTCGATGTCGTCGTACTCAATGGCGTCCCACAGGTGGCGCGCCTGCATCTTCAACTGCATGCGCAGAGACCACTCGTGGTAGTTGTTCTTCGTCAGCTGCGGCCAGTTGCCGCCGCCGCTGCCTTCCCGGACAATGCGCTCGACGACGACTTCGTGGGGACGTCGCGTGCGTGAACGGCGCGGAGCCCGGGAGCGGCTCGGGGAACGGCGCGGTGTGCGGCGTGGTGAACGGCGTGACGGAGAGCGGGGCGGAGAGCGGTGCGGCGTCTTGCTGCCGGAGCCTCCGGCTCATCCTTCTTCTCCGGAGTGCGATTTCGGCGCACCGGTGACGTCATTGATGCCGGTGCAAGGTCCTCTCAATCTCAAGCTCTGATACCACTTGTTGGTCACCAGACGGCGATTTACGCCGGCGGCGAGCTGCTGTGTGACGAGGTGAATGAACGAGAGAAAGCAAATGAACTGAACACAGGAATTTGGTGTTGAAGAACAGCCGCTCGTTCTGATGCATTGTATTGAGTATATAAAGGGAAACAAGATAACCACGCCGCCATGGCGCGCACGACGCGAGAGATGCGCGCGTCCATCCCTACGCACTCACGACGTCCGGTCATGGCGGCATGCAACTTCCTAGCACTACTCTGGCGCACGATCTGTGCGCATGCATGAACAAAGGAAATAAACATGCTGCCTATCTATAGCACGTAGGAGTAACTAACAGTATCCTCCTCCACAATATCCTGCCGTGGTCTCACCTCTCGATCCCTTTGCACACCCGAGAGTTGATGATGAAGATGATGTTGAGGTATTTGCAAGTCCTCCTGGGGATTCATTACCGTCAACAGAACCACGTGGAAGGACAAAGTTATCCAACTTCAACCCAACTGAGGATACATACCTGGTGAAAGCATGGCTAGAAATTAGTTGTGATCCTATCATAGGTAACGGGCAGCGGCAAGAGGGATTTTGGAAGAGAGTCGTGAACGTTACGACTATCGAAGGGGCACATATCCAAAAAGAAGCCTGAGGTCTCTGTCCAGCCGTTGGTCACATATTAAGGCTCAGTGCTCCAAGTTCGCCGGGCACTATGCTGATGCCCTTCGTGAGAATAATAGTGGACAGTCTGATGCTGATAAGGTAACGACTTCATATAATTTTTTGGCACTTCTGCTTTATGTGTTCACCTATTGTCTCATGTTTTGTTCATGTTCATTCAGACCTCATATGCAGCAGCCCTGCATGCTGACTTAGAGAAGCACCCCTTTGCGTTAATGCACTGCTGGGACATACTAAAGGATGAGCCGAAATGGCGTGACCCAAACTGAACAACATGGAGATGGATTTGGAGATGACGGCAGCCAGGACTCCAACAGGGAGACCAATGAGGCTGACAAGTCAACCGGTAAGAGGCCTATGGGGAGGGATAGAGCTAAAGCCATGGCCAAGCGATCAAAATTTGTTTCAGGGGACACGTCATCTTCGGAATATGCTAGTAGGCTGCAGGATCTATCCCTTCAGAAGATATCAATCATGCAGGAAGAAAACGTAAGCAAAGGTGAGCGCTTTCAACAGCTTGCTACCATTGAGGAGCAGAGGTACCAACATATGCACAACCACAATGAATCCGTTTTACATATTGAAGCGGAAAAGGTGAAATAATGCGTGAGAAACATGAGACGGAGGAGAAGAAGAGGATGAAAGGATTCTATCGATTGATCTTGATTCTTGTGCTCCAGCATTGCGTTTGCATTATGAAACTTGGCAGCAGGAAATATTACAGAAGATTTCTGCTAGACGTCAAAGGATGCAAAGGCCATGACCAGAACCATTTGTTGTATTATGTTTGGATCAGTTGTACTATGTGATTTGCATTTGTTGTACTATGTGAGACCATTTGTTGTACTATATGAGGACCATTTGCTGTATAATGACCATTTGTTGTATGAAGACCATCTGTTTCAATTTTAATAGTGCAAACTATGTTGGTTTCAATAGTTAAACTGAAATTGAAGTACCACTCTGCTTTAGTTAACTGTGTTGGTTTCAATGGTTAAACTGTGTTGGATTAGACAGTTTGGTGATGGACATGGAGTCTTGGACAAAACTGAGAATATGATAATTTATCTTGATTTATCTGGATCTTCATATCTCAAGGCAAATGACAATTAAAGTTTCAAATTATCATCATTGAATCAAATAGTAGAGAAGATACATTTTTCCTGTTTTGTTAACATAACAAGATTCACATCACTAAAATGCTTGTATAGGCATGCAAAAGATAGAGACGCTGGCAGGATAAACAATCCCCTAACCCTACACATTGTTGGAGCCAAGCAGCATCCACAGGTGCTCAATGAGATCATGTTGCAGCTGAAAATGGCCATTCCTATTTTGCAACCTGTGTCGTGCAGCGACAAATGATTGCCTATCTGGATTGTTTTCATACACTGGTGGGATGTAGCCAATATCCTGGAAATTTGTGTTCCCTGCATTCTCACCTTCATCTTCAACAATCATGTTGTGGAGATTGATACAACACATCATAATGTCGTTAATCTGCTTAGGATTCCAACCGTATGCCCGGCCCTCGTACAACAGCAAAACATGCCCTTAATACTCCAAAGGCGCGCTCAATGTCCTTGCAGCAACTTTCCTGTCTTTTACTGAAGTGTTGTGTCTTTGCCTCCATCGGATGACGAATGCTCTTCATAAACGCAGGCATTCTAGGTAGATACCATCTGCCAAGTAATACCCCTGTTGTATGTATTGCCATTAACCTCTAACTCGACAGGAGTTGAGTGACCCCTAAGATAATTAGAGAATACAGGAGATCTTTGAAGCACATTTATGTCATTGTTACTCCCTGGCATCCCAAAGTAAGCGTGCCATATTTGCAAGTCATGGGATGCAATAGCTTCAAGAATCATAGATGGATGCTTACCACAAACCGGTGAACATACCCTTCCATGCAGTTGGGGCACATGCGCCACTCCTAGTGCATACAATCAATGCTTCCAAGCATCCAGGGAATCCTCGTTCCTTGTTCTCCTCTAAGAGCCTTGCTACATCTTCATCTGTTGGGGCCCTTAGGTAATATGGACCAAACTCCTTTATGATAGCTGTACAAAAATGTCCTAAAGCTTCTCTAGCTGTGGACGCACCATACGCACGTACTCATCGACCGCGTGAGCAGGCAAGCCATATGCAAGAATACGAAGAGCAGCAACACACTTCTGTAGAGCTGAAAGTCCCTCATTGCCACAACCAATCTCTTTTCCTACTGAAGTAAAGAGGGTTCGAAGCTTCCACAACATCCACAATACGAAGCACAGAGGCCTCCACATTCGAAACCTGCATACAACAAGAAAAAGCTGAACAAACTTTCACAAAGTGATTTATTACAAAAACTACGTATCACCGAAGATCAAAGGCATGCCTTTCTCGGAATTGTCTATCATTAAACACACAGTTTGCATCAAAATTAGTCCTGATGAATCTGCAACTCCCGGCAGGAAGGTCTCTTGGACGTATTTCCTTAGGAGGGCCATTTGAACGGCGCCGACGCATACAACTCTCCCCTTGCACAAGCTGATAGTATAGGAAAGCCTCTTCATCATCATCATCAGCCAAGAAATGCATATCATCATCATCTTCCTCCTCCATCAACCAATATCTACTAAAGCTTCCTAGGAATCCAGTGAATCCACCCATGGAATAATCTACAAATCCAGCAGGAGTCATCGCCGCCTAGGGCCGAGCAGATGAGAGGCGGCGTCGCGGAAGGCAGGTGCGAGGCGGACGCTACCTGGTGTGACGGACGGGACCTGGTGAGGCGGAACGGAGGTGGCACGTGGACGAGAGGCTGCGCGGTGGACAGGAGGCGGCGCTGCAGAACGGAGGCGCCCCAGACAGTAGATGCCGAAGCACTGGAAGGAGATGTGTTTAAAATATTAGCAAAATAGTGGGGTAGTTGGTATAGAGTGGGAGGTATACAGTCACATGATTGTAGAAGATTGATAACTGTATTTCAAAATTTTGGTGAGCAAGATGGATTGAGTGAGTCTATAGTGCTCCATGAGTGTGGACAGCCTAGTTGCGTGGGCAACACCGGCATTGTTTTGAGGTGGCGGCGCGTGTTGTGCCTGAGGAACAGAAGATTTGTTTCTGAAGAACAGTAACTCTTGATCATTTCTCGATTTGCATGCATTTATAGATTTATTTCCTAGATATTCTGAGATAGATTAATTTACAGCAAGCTTTTTATTCAAATTGCACTGTGTTTGTTCATTGATGTATTTATGTGTACTTAGTGCATTTTTAATCATCTATGAGCACACTTAATCATCTGCATTTATTTTACCTGATTAAATGTCTGAGTGTTGTTGATGATTTATCTGTGCTATTTGAAATGTTTGTGAGTTAAATGCACTGGTTGTCTGCCTTTAAGCACTTTTGTGGTGTCTTTTTGATTAGGACACCAGTTGTTTTAGTCTAGATTATTTTTAGTGCTTATGATCTCTCAGACTATCATATCACATCATATTTGACATGAGAGTGATATCGCTATTTTCATCTGTGTTGTTGGTTTAAGTTTTGGTTATATCTTGAGATGTGTTGGGTGTTGCGAGGAGGTCATTGATTCGAAAGAATTTTTGAGGTGCCCATTCATCCCCCTCTGGTCGCTACTCTCAGTCCTACAAAGAACCCACAGGTCTCCAACCTCCTCCTTTTTTATATGCGTTTGTGCGACGGAGGCCCCTCAACCATATTTGGTTGGGATTCCCCCGATCAAGGCGCTAGGAATCTAGAAGGTCCGAGTCATGCATGGGGAGGATAGGGGCTCGGTCTCCCTCTCCTCTGGAGATCTCAACTAACACTTGCCAATTGACAAGAACTTTGTCAAAAAGAATTGGCCCAACGGGGCACTAGTTATTGCTTGAGTAGGAGTAATCACAATGCCTCATGCCATTTAACTAATGGGCACAAATTTTTTAAAATATATATATATAGCTAATCATTATACCATGCCACCTATTTCTATTTGATGACGACCCTTAACTTTTGAGTTGTTTCTTTTCCGTTGTGGATAACATGCACCATTTTTTGGAGGAGGGCATTTTAGACTGTAGGAGGCGAAAATTAGTGCAAAGAAACTGCACTATGATATTAAGAAGAATAATGGAACCCTAAGCTGATGTTCATATACTAATAATTAATAAAACCAAGCTTTATCTATATTTTGTTCTATACACATTGACAATTCTAAGTTTACTGTTGTGGACTAACTATGTACTTGTCTCACTGATGATACTGCCATTTGCTTCTACTGTGCTCCAAGGTCACATGAAATCGATGTTGCATCATTGACGTCATGAATCTAATCGTGAAACTGAAGGTGCAGGTGTCCAGGCAGTGCATTCTAAGTATCACCGATAAGTGATACAAGTACGGCGATACACCACCGATACGCCGGATCGCAAAAAATTAGGATACGACGAATATATGTAAATATATAAATATATTTTTATTTATTCTCTAAATAAAAATAATTTATTATATATACAATTAATACATAAACAAAATTCACCTATTATCTACTTCAACTCTTTACCCATTTATTCATCTAACATTAATATATAAATAAAATATAACCCTAACCATCCCTTCCCTTATCTCCCATCCGCAACACTCTCTCTCACCCATCCCTTCTCTCCCAGCCGCCATCCTCTCTCACCCGTCCCATTCCTAGCCACCAGCCCACCACCCTCTCTCTCTCCCCATCGTACTCTACAGTCAACCTCTCCTTCCCATCTGACGCTGCCACTCCCCTCCCCATCCCACATCAGCGCGTCACCCTCCTCTCTATTCTATGTTGGTGCATTGCCCTTTGCCCTCTCCTTCCTCCGATGGTGGCCTGTACTGTCCCCTCTCTCTCCACGGTGGCACTTGAGCTTGTTGTATCCGTATCGGGGCGTATCAGGGCGTATCCCTATATCCTGCCGCATCGTATATGGGTACGGTAGCCATTCCGGCGTATCGGTGAGTCATAGGGTGCATGGAAGCTGCTATCAGAAATTTGGTTGCAGAATCAGGCAGCGTGGAGGCATGAGAATCCTATGACACCTCCTGGTCGCACGCACAGAGGATAAATCGTTGTCCAGTTCTATGATATGGTTGGTATTGTCATGGGTAGGAAGTGGGTCAGGTCCTCCAGCCCTGTGAACAGTACCGTGATATTGTAGCCGAGTAGTTAGTTAAGAGTCCAAGTTGAGAGTCTAAGTTAGTTAGAGTTCAGATTGAAGTTACTTAGAGTTCAGATTGAAGTTTGTTAGAGTCTTGTATTAGATTAGATCGGTCATGTGCCTATATAAACTGGACCGATGCCTAAGGGAGGCGTCCAATATTCAGTCTGGCTTGTGCCTTCTTGTATCCCTGCCTCTCACCACATCGCCGTGATGGAGAAGTCCAGGCCCTTGACTAGCTACCTCTTTTCCATATAATTAAGAAGATTAGTTCCTTCTAATTTCATAGAAACCCCTGCTGGTGACAATTCGGTATAAAGATACTTAGGTTCCGCTTCCGCCACCATGAGTTCATAGTCCGATCTCAACTCCGGCAATCCAATTGAAATCACGCTGTAGGCCATCATGAAGCACTTTGACAATCTCAATGAGAAATTACAGAAACTCCAACCACTTTAGGAGAAGGTGACCACGCTTGAGGAAACAGTCCATGCCCATGATCAGCAACAACAGGAGTTACGCATGACGGTCGATCGACTCGAGGCGGCGCAGCACACCATCAAGGCAGCACGGTAGCCAGCTACTGGAGTGCCCCGATGAGCCAACATCAACGATGACGGCGGCCAGGGGGACCCGCCGCCGTACCACCAGGGAGGGGGTGGCAGAACCCTAGTCGAGCCGACGACAATGATAACGGTGACCACGGGGACCCGCCGGCTACCACGCCACCAGGGAGGGGGCGTTAGAACCCTCACTGATTCGATGATGACGGTGGCCAGGGGGACCCGCTGCTGCGCCACCATGGAAGGTGCGCCTGAATCATCGCCGGGCCAAAGACAATGACAGAAACGGCCAAGACGACGATGTCATGCCAACCACCCACAAACTCGAATTTCCCAAATTTGATGGCACTAGCGACCCGCTTCCTTGGCTCAACCGATGTGAGCGATACTTCCATGCCCACTGTACGCCGAATCACCAGAGGGTGGCGTTCGTGGCGTTCTACCTCCTTGACGATGCCCAACTGTGGTTTCACCGATGGAACTCAATGGTGGCGTCCAACGTGGTCACAATTCTCTCAATTGGTCAATGCGCGCTTCCGACCGCCACTCACGAATAGTCTGATCAGCGAGTTGGCCATGCTCGGTGAACCAGGACCGTCGACGACTTCTGCAAGCGCTTCATCGCCCTCTCCTACCATGACACATCACTGACAGAGGGCCAGCAGATTCAACTATTCATCACCGGGCTGGGCGACCCTCTTCGTACCGATGTCACTCTCCAATATCCCTCATCATCGGATGACGCCAACGTGTTCGCGAGGGCCTATGAGCAGTGCAACACATCATGGGACACTAGCAACTCATCGCAATCACGTGCTCCAAGCCGCTCTTCCTCCAAGCCACCAACCCTTTCGTCGCTAGATCCGGCTTCATTAGGGCTTGCTACATCCTAAACATCTTCGATCAACAAGATACCATTCAGCACCGTGCGTCTCTCACCAAAGTAAGTTGAGCAATGCCGGAAGGAGGGGAAGTGTTTCCATTATGATGAGCGGTTTACAAGCGGCCACAAATTGTAGTGCAAGCACATCTTCTCCATCGAAGTGGTGGATGATGGAGAGGATGATGATGCGGCAACTCGAGAACGAGCTGCATTTTTAGGGGGGATAAGTGTCACGGGTAGGAAGTGGGCTAGTCCCTCCAACCCGTGAACAGTATCATAGGCACTATTCATGTGAACAATGTCATGGTACTGTAGCAGAGTAGTTAGTTAAGATTCCAAGTTGGGAGTCTAAGTTAGTTAGAGTTCAGATTGAAGTTAGTTAGAGTTCAGATTGAAGTTTGTTAGAGACTTGTATTAGATTAAATTAGTCCTCTACCTATATAAACAAGACCGATGCCTAAGGGAGTCATTGAGTATTTAGTTTGGCTTGTGCCTTTCTTGTATCCCCGCCACTTCACCGCGTCGCCGCAACAACGCTGTTGGCATAAAGGATTACGCCAATAGGTTTGAGTGGTTAAGCTAGATGGATGGATTTGCTTTCAAAGTCTCCGAGAGGGATAATAACTCTAATGTCTGGATGTATCTCTTTCTTCAAGAAAAAGGTGTCTGTACAATACTAGGGGAAGGTATTTATAGGAAGGGGCCTCGTGGGGAAAATACCCTTTAACCCCAGAGTTACATTCGCCATTACAGGCCCTATATCCTAGCCTCTGTAGGGATACATCGGTAGTAGTTTTATACACCTGCCCGAGTAGGGATAACGTCGAGTTGGAGTGACGGCTCACGTATGGCCATGACATGTGCTTAGTCATGACCTGATTGCTATAGAGCCCTCGTATCCCATTCAACAGGAGTCACCGGACACTGTAGATGTCACATCTTTACTTTAGTGGTTGTCTTTCGAAGGCCATCATGGTACGAAGGGTCCCGCACCGAGCCTTCAGCGGGACTATCTTTGGGACACCTTCGGAGGCCTCGGGTCCCAGATGGGGCTTCCCACGCGGCTACCTTCGGCATGCCTACGGAGGTCTCGGATCCTCGCGGGGGATCCTGACTGGGGGGTGCTTTCAGTACTCCGGGGCGACCGCCCCACAATACGATATCTGACGCCAGGGGGCTTTGCATGCACAGGCTTCATAGTCATCCTCGGAATTCATGATCCTGCCTTTCCCGCTAACGGGATTATTTCCCCCCAATAGGCGCCATCGTGACGGAGATGTCCAGGCCTTCGACCAGCTACCTCTTTTCCATATAATTAAGAAGATTAGTTACTACCAATCCCATAAAAGTCCCTACCGGTGACAAATATGTTTGGATTTTTTTCCTTTTTCTTTTTCTGCCTGTTGTGTTTTCGACACGTCCTATTTGGCAATATGTATGATCACCTTTAGGTTAAGTCAATTCAATTTACATCTCTTCTATGAAATGTATACCATTATCTTCTTTCTAGGATCTAATAGAGAGACGCATACTACTACACTAGACTCTCATGAGCCATGTCTTAATGCGCATGTGGTTTATTCTTTGCCAATCCAGTTGGAATGGATGGAGTATTTGGTATCGTGCTGTTTTCGCAGGTCCATTATGGCCCTGTATGGAAACTCTAGCAGTGCTAGAGGTTTAGAGTTAGATTGTAACCGTAAATTAACTCTGAAATAACTCTAGCCCTTGAGGTGTATGGATGCAAGGGTTAGAGGTTAGAATTAGTTACTTTTTTTAATCATTTAACTACTTTTCAGCTTGATTTATTGTGGCCAGACTAGTCCTGCTGTGTGGCTGTGTGGCTGTGTGGGGATCCTGTATGGTTGGAAATCCTTTTTTTGGGTGGACCTCACACAAACTAGCCCCAATTAGCATCCCTTGGAGGTGCTAATTTTTTTTGATGGGTTAATTGAAAGTCTAACTCTAACATTTTTGTATGGGTATTTAAGGTTAGTTGGGGTAAATCTAACCAAAACTAACTTTAACCCCCGGATCCGTACAAGGCCTATAATAAAATGCTTTTGTACGAATTTGACCCTGCAAAACTCTTTTTCGTAACAGAGCTTACTTGGTATTTGACCCTGCAAACTGTGGTCCTGAAATAATCTGGCCATCTCACTGTCCTGTCGCAATTATCTGATTGCTCCCAAAGTATTCTGTAAAAGGTAAACCGTGTTGCTGGCTAGCGACACAATATGATTGACCAAAAAGCAATGACACCTCGAAACCATTTTTTTCGGTCAATTAGACAAAACTATAGTCCAAAAGAAACGAAGGGCAGGTAGGTGGCATTTGGTCCTGTTGGTCACCAGGGAAGTGAGGAGAGCACAGAAAAAGCTAAAGAGGAGGACAACTTATGCAGGGTGAGTTGACGACTTGTCTTGTCCTGACAACAACTGCCACATTGTGCATCACGGGCAATCACGCACCTTGTCGGCGTATCCAAATCCACCAATTTGTAGTTGATCCTTTGATCAATTTTCTAATTGCCCTTGCTTGCCTGAAAGCCCATGATATTAATGATTTGATATCATACTGTATGCCCACTTGGTACGGTATATCCGAAAGAAGGACATCATTATTCATTAACTTTAGTTCTAAGGATGGCGACTTCTCTCCTTATTAGGTCTCTATTTATTTCAATGCGTGGAATACTAAGGTTATTTACGGTAGTGGGTTCATAACACTTTTTTAGAAATCCACATTAGCTTTGCAATTGAATGAAATATTCTTTCTCAGTGAAGAGTTTTATTTCACTATTTCTTAGGCTAACCAGTGTAATTAAATGCAACTAGCTTTCATAAAATACACTCTCTCTATAAAACGATTTGGGTTTCAGTGGACGTTTTATTTCATTTTATCCGTCTTAGAAACATGTTAGCATCATGTTATGGTAATGACACTAGTTCCTTCTCTTCCCTCATTAATTAAATGTCATTTCAACAAAAATCTAATGTGTCATAGTAATTAATATCATTAAAACCTGTGAAACATCATTGTGAATAGACTAAGCATACTATACCAATAAAGCTTCGACGCATTACTAGTTATGTAGCTTAACTAGCTATTGTGGTCATGTTTTTACAAACATCATTGAAAGTTTACTCGAGAAAACTTTTTAATTCAAGATGCATATATAACCAACGACAAGGAGCAAAGGGTGCCCTATATTGTTTTTACATAAAACAATTCCTGTATCAGGCATTCATAGCAGTTCACACTAGACCTGTAAACTCATTAGGACTCCTTTGGGATAATTTTATAGAAATTAGTTAAGTTATTTTGAAATTCCCTAATTACAAAGGAAGCTTTAAACACAACAGTACTAGCATATTTTGTTATATAAAAGAGTTCTGAGGATTTAATTCAAATCCTACTTTACTAATGAGCCCTGAAGAGATCATGAAACCCAGTCATTACTGATAAGATGCTCCGTCTGATAGCTCAAAAATAAAGGAGCCAATGTGTGATTAGCAAAAGTAAAGTTGATTAGGCGTCATTAATGCCACGCCATTCAGTCATTCACTACGCTTAATTAAGTTTGGCCACACCACTCCCAAGGGATAGTGACAGGTGGGCCTGCTGTCGTCGGAAAGAATTGCAGCATGGCCCCACGCATGGGGTCCGAGCGTGTCTGGAAAGCTCCGACCCACTCTGTTCGCTCTTGCAAAAGAAATTCCTTTTCCAAGGAAAAATACAACGGCACACCTTATTATTAAATCAAAATAGTTTTGGTTTCAAGGCCCTTTCACCTCCAGGTACGTACAATCGTGTCACTTAGCGATGCCCGTCTTTTTTTCGAAAATATCAGTGACGTCCCCTCTTCGTTGCTGTTCACGTAAGTATCATAAACATATAAGTAGAAAATATAATAATGTAGCTTGCTAATATAACAAATAAAATGGCCTGCACCAATGTAAACGCGTTATAAAAATATTAGTGCAGTTTTTATTGTTTCTGTAGGAGAGTCTTAAAAGATTTTATTTTAACACCTTAAGTTATTCTAAAAGACTTTATTTATACCATAAACTAATCTAGATTAAAAAATTAAAAAAACTACTTCAACACAATTACGTATAATATAAATATTTTTTTCTTAAAAGTAAAATAACTTCAATTATTATTTTTAATATTAATTTATTAATTTATTGTTCTAAAACGACCCTTACAAAATGTTACTAATATAATTATTTTTTCGATTTTTAACGTTGGGGTTAGGGCCTATTAAATTACGAGCTGTAGAAGAAAAAGCGAGGACCAAACTGCAGGCCGGCAGCACGGCAGCAGCTCACGCTGGAGCCTTTTCCTTCCTTCCGTTTCCATTTTTTATTTCTGAAAACAAAAGGAAGCAAATATCACGTGGCCCACTCCGCCACAGTTACCCCGCCTGTCCCTTTTGCTTTCCGTTCTCCACTCGACCCCGCCCCTCCTCGCAAGAGAGGGGCGAGCGCGGCGCGTGTGAGTGCGGAGTTACTCGGAGTAGTAGCACTAGCAGTGGTAACCCTGGTTGGCGGTGGCGATCGGCGAGGCGAGAGCGGAGAGGAACCAAGAACGCGGAGCAATCCCGAGCCCCCAAGTGCGCGAGCCTCTCTCGGGGGATCCTCCCCCTTCCCCCCACATTCGAGGTGATTGTTTAGTTCCATCTCTCTTTTTCGAGATTTCGTGGATTCGGTTCTTGTTTTCTTGGGGAGTGCCGGTTTCTTCTCTCCTTTGTGTCCGTGCGCCAGGAAGATCTAAATGTGGGTGGGTGCATTTTGGGTTGCGAGGGGATTTGAGGTTGGGGAATCTTGGGATTTAAGAAACTTTTAGCGTAATTTGGTGGATTGTTGTTTTCTTAAGAAAGTAATGTCTGATTTGGTGGATTGAACGGCACTTTTCGTTTCTGCAGGGTGGAGTTTGTCCTACTCCAGAGAGAATCGCTCAGCTTGGCGCGAATAATTAGCGTGGATGCAGGTTGGATTGTTGGAACTCGTTGGATTGAAGAGAAATTTGGTTTTCTTCATCCTCTTAATCGTTGTGCTTGTTGCAGGTGAAGTGCTCCCCGTGCTCAAATCTGCTTCTCTGGTTCCAAGAATCCTGTCTGTTGGGCAGCTCTGGAGACTGTAGGAGATAATTGCCTGTTGATTTGCCTTATTTGGTTGAATTAAGAAGATGCTGTCGAATAATTGATAGTGGCTGCACAATTGTTATCGTGTTATGCTAAAGCAGTAAAGTTGAATGGAGATAGTAGATAAGATTGCAGAGCCCAAAGAACCTTTCATGGTCATTGGTAAGAAGGTGCAGAACTTGGAAGCGCCTATACCAATAAAGTCATCATGGAAAGGGAAGAGTTCCCAGCAGCAGGATGAGAAGGATTTTTCGGCTGATGGAGAAGAGAGTTTCCTGAGCTTGGATTCCTCAGACGAAGGTGGCCGGAGTTCTTTCTCAGGGGCCAGTCATCCACTGGAACCAATTGACATGGATCTTATGAAGACGGTCTATGTTGCAATTGATGAGAAGTCCGAGCCACCAGTGTGTTTGGTGCGAGGATTATCAGCGAAAGGACCATTCATAGATGACCTTTCAATCCGTGTTACAGGCATTAAGGCCAATGCAGTTGTAGGTAAAGGTAGTGCTGATGGTTTGGCTGACGAGAGGATGGTTTCTGGTGCTGCAGTGGCATCATTGGCAATGGCACTGTCATCACAAGCTACAGAAGCTGTGTCCTTGCCTCCAGATTCAGAGGAGAAGGATTGTGTCTGGGATGCCTCCCTTCCTCCCAGTGGCAATGTGAGCCCTCACAGTAGCATCGACAGCATGGGTGTGGTTACTGCCACAAACATTGAGAACGACTACACCAGCACATACAAAAGTGAAGCCACATCCAGTGAACCAGTGCTTACCATGGAGAGGAACTGTGAGAGTGTGAAGGGTAGTGTTCGAGGCGATTCTCTTGAAAGTGCAAAGACTAGCATGAGTCGAGCAAGTGATAGTAGTGGTGTTAGTGATGACAGCAGCTGGAGCAATATCATTGGAGGTGCTAGCAAGCCTCACAAGGGTAATGATCCTAGAGGGAAGGCAGTACATGCGGTGCGAACTCGAGATGGTGTGCTCGGAATGAGCCATTTTAGACTACTCAAGCGTCTAGGCTGTGGTGACATTGGCAGTGTTTACCTCTCAGAGTTAAGTGGGACAAGATGCTACTTTGCAATGAAAGTAATGGACAAAGCATCCTTGGCAAGCAGAAAGAATTGAACAGGGCACAAACTGAGAGGGAGATCCTACAGCTTCTGGACCATCCATTCCTCCCAACTCTGTACACACATTTTGAGACCGACAGATTCTCGTGTTTGGTCATGGAATTCTGTCCAGGTGGTGATTTGCACACTCTGCGACAGAGACAGCCAGGAAAACATTTCTCTGAGTATGCTGCAAGGTGAACTCTTTAAACCATGACTCAGTTCTTCAGCAAAATATAATATGTTTGTAATAGAGTGACATTTTTTCTTTAGTAGTATGTGCCTACTCTCTTATTATATTCACATTCTAGAATCTGTTCTTAACGTGTCGTGACTTGGCTTTACCATTGTTATTCATCTTTCTACTATTAAGAGCTCTTATAAGCCTTTTTAGAGATTCTTGACTATAAAGCATGAACACCCACCCAAGTCGAAAATGTTAGTTTCCTTAGTTAAAAAAATGGTGGGCAAATAATAGGTTTTACAGGAAGCTAGTCTATGGAGCTTCATTGAGAAACCATTATCAACATTCAAAACTCAAAGGGATTATGGCTTTTGTGAGATGATTTGTTTTGTGCAAAAGTAGAAAACTGATGGAGTGATGGATGGTGAAATATTGCTCCAATAATTTACTCTGGGTGGTTTCACAAACAAATCATTTGTAAAAGAGATACTAAGTCATGCTCTGTTCTTTTTAATGCTATTTTAAACTCTACCAATATTAGCTTGCCATGTTGAATTGCTTATACCTGACAATTGCAACCACTGACATTATGTGCTCTGATTCTAAGCAGGTTTTATGCTGCAGAAGTACTTCTAGCTCTGGAGTATCTGCACATGTTGGGAGTTGTTTACAGGGATCTGAAGCCAGAAAATGTTCTTGTGCGTGATGATGGTCACATAATGCTTTCAGATTTTGACCTCTCCCTGAGATGTGCTGTTTCACCTACACTCATTAGATCATCAGCTTTTGATTCTGATCCCAAAAGACCTGGTGGTTCCTTCTGTGCACAGCCTGCTTGCATGGAACCTACTTCAGTCTGCATTCAACCTGTGTGTTTCATGCCCAAATTGTTTGGTCAGAAGAGCAAGAAAAAGACTAAAAAGTCAAGGTCTGAGTTGGGAAGTAGTGCCAACACCCTACCTGAACTAGTTGCTGAACCAACATCAGCTCGATCAATGTCATTTGTTGGGACTCATGAGTATTTGGCTCCAGAAATCATCAAAGGCGAAGGCCCATGGAAGCGCTGTTGGACTGGTGGACCTTCGGTATATTCTTGCATGAGCTTCTTTATGGCAAGACGCCATTCAAGGGGTCAGGCAACCGTGCTACCCTGTTCAATGTGGTCGGTCAGCAGCTAAGGTTCCCAGAGGCACCATCCACAAGCTATGCGAGCAGAGACCTCATCAGGGGGCTCCTGGTCAAGGAACCACAGCACCGCCTTGGTGTGAAGAGGGGCGCCACGGAGATAAAGCAGCATCCATTCTTTGAGGGCGTAAACTGGGCTCTCATTCGATGCAGCACACCTCCTGATGTTCCCAGGCCTGTCGAGGCCGAGCTTCCCGTGAAGTACGGTGTGGCGGAGGGCGATTGGGAGCAACAGCAAGAGGATGGTTGGCACGGACCTGAAGTCCGGTGGAAAATACCTTGACTTTGAGTTCTTTTAGAGTATGTGCCTACTGCCTAGTGACAGAGATTGTGTGCACACTGCTGGTGCTGGTCAGCTTGGCATTGTGATTAGATGTGCTGGACCTGATGGTGTTTGTCTCACCACGGCCGCAAAATCCGCTGATCTGAATCGACCAGAATTAGATTGATGTTCTTGCATGTTTGAGTTATTTGCCCCCATGTGCCGTTTCTGTAGTAGTATAGTGCGCTATCTAACAGTCAGGTTTGAAACATGTGCTAACAACTGCATTACAAAAATGCCACAAACGATGGCTATTTCTGTACCGAGCGTATAAGCTCCGTTGCAGTCTGTTAATTAGTCGGAGATCCTTCATGAGTTAAATGTAATTTTATGTGCCGTTTGTTCGTGATGTTGAATTGTGGATCGGCCTTGTACTAGATTGACAAGGTTCAGCTTGCCTTGGAAGCTATTCATGTCATGGCATTGAAGACTAAGGGTCCCTTTGGTTGGGCTTTTGGAAGCAGCTTTTGCTTCCTGGAAGCCAAAAGCCAAACCAAAGGGTATATTTCTACCCAGCGGCTTTTAGTAAAAGCAGCTTTTGGTGCAGTGTAAATGTGAAAGTTCCTCCAGACCTGCTTTCTGCGGCTTTTGGCTTTTGGCTTCGCAACCATACAAAATTTCATAAATGACATTTCAAATTTCATACAACCATACAAAATTCTATAAATTGACATTTCAAATTTCATACAACCATACAAAATTCTATAAATTGACATTTCAAATTTCATACAACCATACAAAATTTCATAAATTGACATTTCAAATTTCATACAACCATACAAATTTCATAAATTGACATTTCAAATTTCATACAACCATACAAAATTTTATAAATTGACATTTCAAATTTCATACAACCATACAAAATTTCATAAATTGACATTTCAAATTTCATACAATACAAAATTTCATAAATTAACATTTCAAATTTGATACAACCATATAAAATTTCATAAATTGACATTTCAAATTTCATACAACCATACAAAATTTTATAAATTGACATTTAAAATTTCATACACCCATACAAAATTTCATAAATTGAATTTTTTACACAGCTCACAGCTCAAAGCAGCTTGTTCACAGCTGTTTCAGCCAAACGACTTTGAGCTTTCTCACAGCTGACTTCCCACAGCAGCTTTTCCACAGCTCACAGCCCACAACAGCTTTTTCCCACAGCCACAGCTCAACCAAACACACCCTAAACATGCAAGACAACATGCAAGACAACGAAAAAGAAATATTTAAATCCGATGCGAGCATTTCCTCGTTTTTCTACACCCCGTGCATGTGCCATTTTCCGGGCAAAGATGCCCATGTACACGTCGATATTTGTTGCACTGCATCCCGAGCAAATACATCAGTCTATCATCACTATGGCATAGCTAAAAATGCTGGCGATGACCGGCTTGCCGGTTCGTCTGTATCAACGCCTCGCCGACAATGTGTGCTGAGAAACCACCTCTTCGTCGTCTGTACAAGAGTATAGGATGATATATATCTTTAGTCTTATATTGTATTATCTTCACTTCACCAAGCCTATGTGCATGAAAAAGAAAGGAAAGCTCCATGGTCTGTTGAAATCTGACGCGACCTCTTACAGTTTTGATTTTTTTTTGATAACTTAGCCTATAGCTCTGAGCACCTGCGTGCACCAATAAACGGAAGGGCAGATCTCCAAAACCCTTTGCCTTTATAATCCTACACCGGAAGAAGATGACTAAGATTTTTGAAAAACACTTTGCACGCTTGCTACCGTCTATCAACACGACACATCTTAACTCTACATCGACCATCAATTGCCATTGTCTTCTACTATCTAACTTTAATAGAAATCAATCTGCACCAGTCGTGGCTTTGTCGTCTGCATGCATACAGTATGTGTGGGCAGTGATTTTATATAGTTCTTGATTATGTTTTGTGACATCATGATTACAATGTTTCTTAGTATATTATTCTATATATGCTAGTTAATGCGTTTATCATATGCTAGTTAATGCGTTTGTCATAATTTAATTAATTCAGGAACTAATTTTGTAATTACCTAATTATCCAACATCGGCAAGTCGGATTTGATGTTTTCTGCCAAAATTCCTGCTAATTGGATCTGCTAGGAGCATGCTGTGCGTGGTTGCGGTTTGAGAAAGCAATTGACGCAGGGCCTCCTCACTTAGGATGGTTTGGGAGCCCTAGAATCCCGGTCAATTTTCTAGGATGGGCCGGAATTAGGATTGGTTTGGGAGCTTAGAATCCTGATCCATTCCTTAGGAATGGGCTGATATTTTAATTCAAAATCTCGGTCTATTCCGAGGAATGGACCAGAATTCTGAGCTGACCCTTATCTAAACCTCGAGGATGGATAACCTGGACAATTGTAGTACCGCACTCATGAGACAAAATCAGGTGGCTAGTCGGACGGAGGAGCTCGCCGTCATGCGCATCGACGGCCATGAAGCTCGTGAGGATGGCGTTGCTAGGTTGGTGGAAGGAGACGAGGCGCCACGATGGATCGAATAGCTAGGGTCGGTCCACTTTGAAGGATATTTTATTGCCAAAGTTTCTTATAGGTCATTAGAGTTTACAACATCTTTATATGTTACTCGCTTTTTATTAATATGTCAGTGAGATTGAGTGTTGCTTTGTTATTAATATATCAGTGAGAGTGAGTGATGCTTTTAGGTAACATAATTGGAAGGTAAAAAGGAGTAAATGCTCATTTGATCAAACCAGTTTATCCTATTTGGGTTATGTAATGGGTGTAGAAGGGGTATATACTGATCCTAGCAAGGTGCAGGCTATAGTTCAATGGCCTCTACCAGAAACATTGAAGAAATTGAGAGGGTTCTTAGGTTTAATAGGCTATCACAGGAAGTTTGTGAAGGGATTTGGTGTTCTTAGTAAACCTCTTACTAATCTTCTCAAGAAAGGAGTGGCATTCAAATGGACACCAGAAACTGAATAGTCGTTTCATGCACTAAAACAAGCCTTAGTCACAGCACATGTGTTGGCCTTACCTGATTTTTCCACATGGCCTTACCTAATTTTTTCAGCAATTTACAGTGGAAACAGATGCTTCTGATGGCGGAATTGGGGCTATCTTAGCCCAAAAATGTCACCCAATTGCATATGTGAGTAAGGCTCTTGGACCAAAGACCAAGCAGTGGCGGACCTAGGATTTATACAATGGGGGTACGAAATTAAACAGATTATAATTCACACATATAATATATTAAAAATTTGTCAACTATTAGGAAAATATGAGAAGAGAAATAAAATTAGCTGGTTATAAAAATAGGTTATTGGACTAACTATTAAATTATTGGGCTAGATTTTTACCCAATTAAAAACACAAATATATATATACATATATGTATACATACACTCATTTTTGCAAAAAAATTTGGGGGTACAACTGTACCCCCTTGCTCCATTGCAGGTCCGCCCCTGAGACCAAGGGTCTTTCTACCTATGAAAAAGAATGTTTGGCTGTGTTGCTAGCAATTGATCATTGGTGTTCATATTTGCAATACGGGGAATTTCTCATCTATATGGATCACAAAAGCTTAATCCATCTAACTGATCAAAGACTGGCCACACCCTTACAGTCGAAGGCTTTCACTAAGTTGTTGGGTTTGCAGTACAAACTAAAAGGGGTTACAAATTCAGCTACAAATGCCTTGTCCCGAGTGGAGTTTAATATGACATGTAAATGTTCCCTAGTTAATGTTAATCCCAATGGTTGGAAGAGGTAATCAATGGCTACTAACGGTTATACCAAACAACTTTGGCTAAGTTAGCTATTAACCCTGACAGTTGAGAGCGTTATTCATTGAAGGATGGGTTTATCAGTTTTAAGGGTAGGATATGGATCGGTGATAATCTACCATTACAACAAAAGTTAGTTGATAATTTGCATGGTAGGCCCGTTGGTGGCCACTCTGGTTTCCGATGACTTATAACAGGGTTAAGAAACTATTTGCCTAGAGGGGAATGGAGTTCATTCAAAATCATCTGAAGAAATGTACTATCTATTTGCAAGCCAAACCAGATAGATCTAAATACCCAGGTTTGTTGCAGCCTTTGCAGATTTGTAATGGAGCTTGGCAATGTGTAACTATGGATTTTGTGGAAAGATTGCCTACTTCTAAAACGTACAACTGTATCATAGTCATGGTGGAACTTTTTGAAATATGCCTATTTCCTGCCTCTCCATCATCCTTTCATAGCCAAAGATGTTGCTACTTCTTATATGAAACATGTGTACAAGCTTCATGACTTCCAACTATGATTGTGTCGGATCGGGATCAAAATTGTACTAGCCAATTCTAGCAGTAGTTGTTCACAAGTTCTGGCACGAAACTACACATGAGTATAGCCTATCACCCACAAATTGATGGATAGACAAAACATGCTAACCAATGTTTGGAGATATATTTGTGCTATTTCACTCACACATGTCCTTCAAAATGGATGAAATGGTTGTATTTGGCAGAGTATTGGTATAATATCAACCCTCATTCCACCTTGCAGAGGACACCATTTGAGGTATTGTATGATTATCCCCCAAGACAATTTGGAATTGATTCTAATTCTTTTAAGGTTCCGAAATTGGTCACTTGGTTAGCTGAGAGGAAGGTAATGCACCATGTTGAATAAGTCTTGAAACGTGTCAGTAATTTTCTTAGTCAATGTTTTTCATTTTGGTTAGGCCATGAACTAGGAGATGTCCAAGTCATGGGTTAGTGGAGTGAGCTCCTAGTGAGCGTGTCTGTAGGTAGCACGGCATGCAGATCATGGAGAGCATGCTGTGCCCGGCGGGTGGTGATACCATTTGCGACTACTCTTGTCCAGTTAAACTGGAATGATAGTGGAAAATGTTGTACGGTTGTTGAGCAGCACAGAAATCTCTCGACCCTCCGTTCTTCGTTTCTACTCTCTGTTCTTTTGTTCCTCACCGGCAACATGTTTTATTGGGGAATTCCTGACAAGTGGTATCAGATCTTAGGTTCTCTCGAGTGGGCGATGGCCGGAGGAAAGGGAGATGTAGTTGGATAAAGCGGCGCCACAGTGATCCAGTGCATAGTTCATGAGGTGGGCGATGGGACGACGTTTCTCGTACTCACCAAGACCAACTACTCGAAGTGGTCGATGCTCATGAAGGTGAAGCTCAAGGTGAGGGGGCTCTTGGTCACCGTTGAGAAGGGCGTTGTCGACCCCTAGGAGGACATGATGTCGCTAGACGCATTAGTGTCTACAGTGCAATTGGAGATGGTGGCGACTATGGTAGACAAATTCTCGACGAAGGAAATATGGCAAGCCATTTCCGTGATGCGCATTGGCGACAAGCACATCAAGAAGTCTATGACGCAGTAGTTGCGTTGGTAGTATGAGATGACCACGTTCACCGAGGGAGAGTCGTTGGAAGATTTTTCCATGCGCTTGAATGGCATGGTGGCCACGCTCGATGAGGTGATCGAGGAGGTGAGTGGTGGATAAGATTCTGCGCTCATTTCCATATCACCTCCGGCGGATTGTTGTCACGATCAGAACATTATTTGATGTAAAGACACTCAGTGTTCTATATCTGGCCAAGCGATTGAGGATGCTAGAGGAGGCATTCGAGAAGCCGCCTTCGTCGATGCAGCTTGAAGGAAAACTATACCTCACTGAGGAAGAGTGGGACACATGCCGTGCGCGACATGAGGCAGAGAATCTAGCTTCCGACAACTCAAGCGGAGGCAGTTGCTCGGGCGACATCGGTGGTCGAGCTAGAGGTTATGTCAGAAATGATCGTGGGTGTGGGCGTGGTCGTGGACGCGGTCACGTGCATGTAACTGGCGGTCACGAGCCACAAAGACCAACGAGTGCCGTCATTGTGGGAAGTTGGGTCCACTGGGCCTGTGACTGCCGGTCCAAGGCTAAGAAGGACTAGGCCCACACTATCCAAGATGAGGAGGCCTCGCTCAATGTGCTGAGAGCAATGGAGACACAATGTCCATCGACGACGTTGTAAGTAGCGGCATTGATCGATGGGTATGTGGATATGGGTGTGCTGATCCACGAAGAGAAGGTGTTCGTGTAGCTCGGGAAGATAGAGGACGGGCATGACACAAAGGCCATTCGTCGATCTAGATATGCGCATTCGGGGGACGGTCCGTTTTGGCTATGACTCGGTGGCCGAGATCGAGGGTCATAGAAAGGTGGAGTTTGTCTGCATGAGTGGTGAGGTTCGTTGTTTTGACGGGATGTACTTCATCCCCAAACTCATGGCAAATATCGTGAGTGTGGGTACTAGGTACTCATCGGTGGCAGCGAGTTGGCGATCAGGGAGCCGGGGGGAAAGCTGCTGGCCAAGGTGAAAAGAGCAGCTAACCGGCTGTACCTACTCACCATGAAGCTAACTACGGTGAGATGTCTGCTGTCGCAGGAAGAGGCACTATGCTGGCACTGGCACGAGCGCCTCAGCCATCTTAATTTCCAAGCAATGAAGTTATCGTGTGAAGAGTTGGTGCAGGGGCTGCCAGACATCAGGACAGTGGAGTTCCTGTGCGCGGCGTGCTTGGCTGGGAAGTAGAGAATGGCATCCTTTCCGCAGTAGTCGCAATTTTGGGCAGAGAAGGTGCTGCAACTGATTCATGGAGACCTGTGTGGCAAGATTTCACCTCCGACACCTTCTGGTAACCAGTATTTACTACTTATGGTCATTGATAGAGGTCGATTCATGTCATTGGTTTTGTTGTCATCAAAGAATCAAGCTGTCGAAGCAATCAAATCTTTTTCAGCTGTGAGCAGAGGCAGAAACAGGGGAGAAGCTTGGTGGTTTGTGGACTAATCTAGGAGGCAAATTCAACTCAACTAGCTTCCTTGATTACTGCTTGGAGCATGGAGTCTAGCATCAACTGACGACGCCATACTCTCCATAGCAAAACATAGTAGTTGAGCGACGCAACTCCATCGTGATTGGAACAACACGCAACATGCTGAAAGCTAAGGGTCTGCCAAATTGGTTTGGGGGGAGGCTGTACAAACAACGGTGTATATCTTTAATAGAGCACGAACCAAGAGTGTGGAAGGAGAAACGTCATTCAAGCTCTGGTAGGGAAAAAATCTTATGTATATCATCTCCGTAAATTTGGTTGCACTGTATATGTGAAGAATACCAAGCCCCGTCTCTCTAAGTTAGAAGATCGTTGTCACCGGATGATTTTCGGAGCCAATCCCAGGAGCCACTCAGATGGGACCTGGAAAAGGCAAAGGAAAGATGGACTCCCTCCCTACTGCGAGCTCCGGATCAACTCCGTCTGAGTCAACAGACGAGAGCCAATCTTCCGAGGGGGGCCAGTCTCCGGGGGCTCCGAAGACTACAACTCAACACTCCGGGCCTTCGTCGAACGAAGATGACCAACAAGCTTTAAGTATGCTCCCCCTTCTAGCTCCTTTCTTAGAGCGAAGAACTGGTCTTCGGACTTTGCTCGAGCCTTCGAATCTGCTGTCTGCCTTTATGTTGTTCGGCAATAACCCCGAAGATGAGATATTTTCCCCCAACAGTAGCCCCTCGAATACGCTTTTCCGTTGACCTGTAACGTTAGGAGAGCAGTATACGAAAGGAAAAGATAACCAATCATAGGGGTTATTGGTTTTTATTTTACCTCCGAAATGCATGAAGATATGAACTCCGAATCAGTCTTAAGGTAATTGCTTTTCGAACTATCTTAAAACTGACTTAGGAAGTTCGAAAGTCTTTTCAGACTTAGAAGAAATAGCCGTTAGTTTCTGTTTCCAACGGAAACTGTAGCAGGCGTTAATTTCGTAAAAGAAGTAACGGCAGGAATGCGAAACGACATGGATTAACGGTAAGAAAATGAAGTCTAGGCTATAATAGAGGGCCTAGAAGTTACCCGGTTACCTTTTCACCGCATTCTAGCAATCAAAAACTTTTGAGCCCTTTGAGTTCTTGAGCCCTAGCCTCCATTTCCTCAGAGCAATCTGGCAATCACGATGGTGAAGACCAAGGGATCTGCACCTCCTTCGGCCTTGGCTCGGCAACAGGAAGCCAGCGCAGCGGCAGCGGCGGCACCTCCAATGCCGGCGGCGACATCCATGGCGGCAGGGGGGAGAAATCCCCAAATCGCCGATGACCAAGATCTGTGCCCCCCATCGACCAAGTATTTGGATCAATCTTTTGAGTTGGGGCCTTCTACCTGCAAGAGAGAGTCTTTGGCAATCACAGCGGGGGGAAAAATTAGTAATGGAGTTATGATTCGGAAGCCGGGCAAAGAATCGATTCCATCACCAAGACTCGGAGAAGTAGTAGTATTCGAAGCTTTCTTCGAAGCTGGCTTGGGCCTTCCTGCTGTAGACTTCCTGGTGGAGGTATTGGATCTGTTTCATGTAACCCTCCCTCAATTATCTCCGAATGCAGTAGCTAGGTTAGCTATCTTCGAATGGGCGCTGAGAGCCGAAGGTTGTGAGGGGAGGGCAGAAATCTTTGCTGCACTTCATAGAGCAACTTGCCAGCCGAAGACCTTCGTAGGCTCCGGAGGTGAAAAAGTGGTAGTATCCTTCGGCTCCATCAACTTTAGGCTTCGGGACGAATATGCCCTTCAGTTTCCTGCCAAGGCCATCAATGCTAGATGGTACACTGATTGGGTTCTGAGGTGGTTCTATGCCGAAGTTGGAGCGAGCAGTCCTCTGGCTGGGCCCCTCAAAGAAATTCAATTCCGGAAAGAAGCCTTAGTGCAGCCTGACGAAGGCCAGCTCGAAGCTCGCCTTAACCTGCTTCAGAAAATTAGCCGAAGGTTAAGCATGAGGGACTTAGCTGAAGAATTCCTCGGACTGCAAATTCCTCTGCTGATGGCCAACTGGCCTATCGCCTTCGAGGATGACTCGGAAGGCGGTCTTCGCAAGATCAACTTTACTTCGAGCCCTGCAGGTAACTTCGAAACCAACATGCATTGTACATATTTACTTCGAAGAAAGACTAACTTGAATTATTTTTTAGCTTCTTCAGCCCCTATTACTTCAGAGCAAATTGTAAGGGCTTCGGAGAAGATTTTGGGTGCCCCAACTCCGACTGAAAAAGAATGGCGAATTAAATTGGTCGGGAGTTGGGAAAGGTTTAACAGAGTATGGGGAATGTTGGAGTTGACTCCACCCCCTCTGATGGACTGGGTGCCTCTGGAGAAAGGACCCAAGAAAAGAATGGCTGAAGCCGGAGCTTCGAGCTCCGCAAGGACTCCGGTGAAGAAGGTGGCTCGGAAGCCAAAAAATCTCGCACCTTCGAATCCTGCACCTTCGAGCTCAAGAACCTCAATCTCTGGTTCTAAAGAAGATGAAGGTATATTATTAGTGAGATTGATTGATGAAGATGCAGCTCAACGAAATATTCACATTGAAGATACTGCAGGTATACCGGAGCCCCAAGCTAACATCGAAGAAGTAAGAGGTCCGGATACTCAAGAGGAGCAAATCGAAGCCCCTATGGGTGAAGAAGAAGTCGAAGTTCCTGCAACTTCAGTTGTGGAGGAAGGGAGGACTGCTCACGGAGATACTCCGACAGCAGAAAATTTAACTGTGGATTCAGATGATGACTTCACCTTCGATCCTCCGAGCAGTCCAGTGCTCGATCTCCCGCAGAATGTCGAAGGTAAATTTCGCATAATTCTTTATCATTTTCTGCAAAATTATACAATGTATAATATTTTTGTTTTTGCAGAGCCTCCTTCTGTAGAAGTACATCACGAAGACACAATTCAAAGGCCTTCGACAACTTCGGAGCCACACCCGGAGGTTACTCAACAGGGGCCTGGAAGGGGTAAAAGGCAGATAGAGCCTCTCCCTACTCAAGGATCAACTTCGTCTGAGTCAACAGATGAAAGTGAATCAACTGAGGGGGGGCCATTTTCGGAAGTTCCAAGGACTTCAGGAGAACGCTCCGGAGCTTCGCCAAGCAGGGAAGACCAAGAGGCTTCGGCTCTGCTCCCTCTTTTAACTCCTTTTTTGGAGCAAAGAAAAGGGCTTCGGACTTTGCTCAAACCTTTAGGTCGAGTGAGTCGGGAAGTCGGGGAGACAGAGCTGGTAGCAAAATTAAGCAGGGCGAAGAATTCGGAGCTCAACGTTGCTTTGGAACGAGCAGCCTACCAGGTACGGAGCACCTTCGAACTAATATCTTTTAGCGAATTATAAATGAATAATTTCTTACTTCAGTTTTTTCTTTTCTTAGCAAGCGGTCTTGGCCCGCGCTGCAGCTTTATCGAACGAAATTGAAATTGCTCAGCTTCGGGAAGAAAATGAAGCTCTTAAATGCAACTTATCTTTCTCCGAAGCTAGAGTACTTCAAATGGATAATGTGATTTCGGCGGAGCGTAGGGCCAGACAGGGCTTGGAGGCTGTTAATAAAGAGTTCGAAGCAGAAAGAATTGTGCTTCGGGCTGAAATTGAAAAGATGCGGTTGGAGCATGCTAGTGCTGGGTCCGAACTTGTAAGGCTCCAAGAGGAAACTAGCCAACTCCTAAACCAGAAGAAAGATCTAATTACGGAGAATTCTAGGATTTCCGGAGTTTTGGCAGAAACGACTTCGAGCAAGGATGCACTAATTGAAGAAAAGCTCAAGTCGGAGAAGGTGGCTACAGAGGTCATCGAACAGATGCTAGGTGTTCTGGAGTACTTCGGTACTACTGGATCACTTCCTTCTGATGACAATGTGACTCTGCTGCGCCGGTTAAAGAGGATCCAAGGAGCAGCGAAGCAAATGAAGACGGCAGGCATGCGTTATGGAGAACTCTCCGGACAAGTGTCTGCCCTCGGATTACTTCGTTACTACGAGGATTTGGGCCGAACAATCACTCCGAGCGCAGAGGTCTCCATTACCTTCGACGACGAGCGACTTTTGAATCCTTCCGAAGGTGTGACTGCCGCCTGGCGAGCCTTTCAAACCTCATGGAGAGACGAAGGTCGTTCTGCGATCAAAGCTTGGATCGATGAAGGCCAACGCTAGAAGCAAGTTCGGAGCCAAGCTTCGAGCAGTCAGCCTCCTCCAAACCCGCAGGTTTAGGAATTATTTAGGATTTTTTGATTATGTAAAGCTCATGCTTGTAAACATTTATCAATGAAAGTCTTGTTTGTCATATTTTTAGGCTTTGCCTCTTATGGAAGATATCGAAGTGTTAGAGCTTAACAACGAACTTCGCTCATTGTGGAACACCTTCGAACTTCTAAAGAGTTATAAGTGTCCTCGATTTCTTATTCCTCGGGATGACTCCGGCGTAATTGCGCCCGAAGTAATCAAAGACGTATTGTCTTATATTAAAGAGGAAGATAAAGAGGTTGACGCAAACACCTCGTCTTCTGAAGACACTAATTGGTCTGAAGACGAAGGTGAAGCTCGAAATAAAAGATCTGAAGATCTTAGAAGCTGGGAAAGGAGTCCCGAGCGGCTTCGAACTTGGGCCGAGCTTCAACAAGAGCAGAAGGATTTTAGAGCTTCGAAGGGGAGGAAGAGAGTTAAACGTAAAGTTCTTAGGACTTCCGATGTTGGAACTAGTCGTTCCACCCCTAGCTCTCGGGACCGAAGAGGTCTCCGATTCCTTCTTGGTATAGATACCAATTTTTCATAGTGTAATTTGTAAACACATTTATTTCAATAATGAATGCCGATTTAGAATTGTCTCCATATTTACTAGCCCCTCTTTGTGTATAAGCAACTTCGAAATGTATTCAAAGATGGTTATGCGCAAAGAAAAAACTTCGGAGTACAATTTTTTGGGGGTTCGGAGCCCCTCTGTCATTTAAAGATCTTTTGAAATTTTATGAAATGTCTTCGACTTTTTGCAGTCAGAAGAATGGTAACTTAGTACCTTTGTTTTACGAAAGAAATCAATTGGGATAACTTTCAGGACACTTTAGTGTCTTAAGAAATTTGTCACTTTGGACTATGTTAACAGACATTCGAAGCTCACGGCTCAAATGTTGTTTTGCTTTAGCCACCTTCGGCTTGTCTTTGCGATCTCTGACGAACCAATGGTTCGGAGTTTGCAATGGTCTCTTTGGACTCTTTTTACGGATGTCTACCAGCCAATGGCTTGGACTCCGTATAATTTAGCCACCTTCGGCTGTTTTTTGCAGAAGTCTACCAGCCAATGGCTTGGACTTCGCAGATTTTGGCCACCTTTGGCTCTTTTTACGGAAGTCTGCAAGCTGCAGCTTGGACTCCGTAGATTTTGGCCACCTTCGGCTCTTTTTACGGAAGTCTACCAGCCAATGGCTTGGACTCCGTAGAATGTGGTTTTGGGCTCTTTTACGGATGCCTACAAGCCAGTGGCCTGGGCTCCGGATTATGTCAACCCCCACGTCGGAGGCTTCGGACTTTATGGGTTCGAAGTCCGAAAATACAACCCAGCTTAATGACACTTCCCTCTCGGTCGACCCCGCGGTTCCAGTGCGTCCACTCGGAAGCTGGAAGTCTATGAGGGGAAGGCAACTATCAGGGTCATATGCTTTATTAATTTAGAGGTGATTACAAGCGAATTACAAGGAGCCCTTATGCGAAGTATCGCTTTAGGTGCTCCGCATGCCAAGTATGTGCTAACTCTTCACCTTCTAAATTAGCTAATTTAAATGAACCAGGGCACCCTGAGCGGACAATTAGATATGGACCTTCCCATTTATTGCCTAACTTCCCTGGTGCTATAATGCTTCGTAGAACAAGATGACCCGGCCTTAACTCGTTGAGCTTAACCTTCGGGTCATACCAAGTCTTCGTCTGCTGATGATACTTTGATAAATTAGCTACAGCTCGAAGTCTTGTTTCTTCTGACAAATCTAACGAAGCTTGTCTTTCTTCTTCAATATCCGGTTCGGTGCTGCGAAATGATCCCCCTTTGAGCTCCGTTGGAGTCATAGCTTCATCTCCGAATAGTAGTCTGAACGGAGTAAAACCTGTGGACCTTGTTTGCGTAGTCCGAATGGACCATAGAATCTTCAGAAGCTCTTCGGTCCACAGTCCCTTTGCTAATCCTACTATTCTTCGATTTAGCCCTGATAAAATATTTCCATTGGCTCGCTCTACGGCTCCATTCGACTGAGGATGTCTCACTGCAGCAAAACATAGCTGAATGCCTAGGTCTTCGCAAAACTTCCTGAAGGGTTCTGCGTCGAACTGTGTTCCATTATCAACTGTGAGATATCTAGGCACTCCGAACCGGCAAATAATGTTCTTCCAGAAGAATTTCTGTACATTGTTCGAAGTGATAGCTGTTAAGGGCTCTGCTTCCACCCACTTAGAAAAATATTCAATAGCTACCACTGCGAACTTCAAATTTCCCTTTGCTAACGGAAAGGGACCAATTAGATCCATACCCCATCTGGCCATAGGCCATACCGGAGCAATGACTTGAAGAGCTGTTGGTGGGCGATGACTCCGTCGACCCATCCACTGGCATCCTTGACAAGTGCGGAACCAAGCTCTCCGCATCAGCTGTTATTGTGGGCCAATAAAGCCCCTGGCGAAGTGTTTTTCCTGCCAGAGCTCTAAGGGGCTAAATGGCTTCCACAAAGGCCTTCGTGAATTTCTCGAAGAATTTCTTGGCCTTCGGCTTGAGATATACATCGGAGTAGAGGGGAACATACTCCGGCCTTGTATAATATACCGTTGATTAACTGATAGCTTCTGGCTCTGAGCTTTAATCTGGACAACTGGGGCTCTTCGGGCAAATTTGTTCCTCCTTGCAAGAGTTCTATGATCGAATCTTTCCAATCTGCACTAGGAATGCAAAGAATCTCCGCAGAGGCAATTTGTGGCACCGAAGGTATATTGAGCTCCTCATAGAAGGCTTCTTCAGGCACATCCACAGCTCCGGCTGCAGCCTTCGCTAAAATGTCCGCTTGCACGTTTTCAGCTCTTGGTATACTCCGAATGGAAATACCCTTGAAGTGTGCTTCGATCTTGCGAATTTCTTCTAAGTACTTGGCAAGCTGTGGATGCCGAACTTGAAAACTTTTGTCTACGTGCCCTGCTACTATCTGAGAATCTGTTTTTATAATTATTCTTGTAGCCCCTAGAGCACGTGCTTTTCGGAGTCCCAACAAAATCCCTTCGTACTCCGCTATATTATTGGTAGACTTAAAGTTGAGTCTTGCGGAGTACATTGCTCTTTGCCCTGACGGTGAAATCAACACTGCCCCAATGCCTGCTCCGGATGCTTGGAAAGCCCCATCGGAGTAAACAGTCCAAACTCCGTCATTTGATTTCTCCGGAGTCAAATTCGCAGGTGGAGTCCACTCTGCTACGAAGTCTGCTAGGACTTGGGATTTGATAGCTGTCCTTGCCAAGAAAGATATGCCGAAGGGTGCTAGCTCGACTGCCCACTTTCCAATCCTTCCAGTGGAATCTTTGCTTCGGAGCATATCTCCTAAGGGATACGAAGTTGGTACAATTACATTGTGAGCCAAAAAATAATGCCTTAGCTTCCTCGAAGCCATTATCAGAGCATAAACGAACTTCTCAAGTTCGGAGTATCTTGTCTTCGCTCCTGACAATGCTTCGGATACAAAATAGACAGGATTTTGGACCAACTTCCCATTGAAATTCACTTCTCTGACAAGGACTGCGCTGACAGCTGAACCTGTAGCTGCAAGATACAGGAGTAGGGTTTCGTCCGCAATAGGCACCGTGAGTGTAGCAAGATTACTGAGATAATTTTTAATATCTTCGAAGCTTTTCTGACACTCCGGTGTCCATGCAAAATCTTCGGACCCTTTCAAAGCTTTGAATATTGGCAAGCTCCTCTCCGCAGACCTTGATAAAAGCCTGCTTAGTGCGGCCAGACGTCCAGTCAGCTTTTGCACTTGCTTTAAATTCTCCGGAGGAGCCATCTTCTGCAACGCAGTTATTTGAGTAGGGCTAGCTTCAATTCCCCTGCTTGAAACTAAATACCCTAACAATTTTCCAGCCTTAGCTCCGAATATACATTTTTCGGGGTTAAGACGGATCCCACATGCCCGAAGGCTATTGAATGTTTCTGCTAAGTCTAGGCTATGTTGGTGCTTTAAAGCACTCTTTATTACAATATCATCCATATAGGCCTCCACATTGCGACCTAATTGATGACCTAGAGCCTTAGCAACTAATCTTGAAAAAGTAGCCCCGGCATTTCTTAGGCCGAAGGGCATTCTTACATAGCAGAAGACTCCCGAAGGAGTTACAAAGCTTGTCTTGATTTCATCTTCGCGCTTCAACCATATTTGATGATAACCGGAATACGCGTCAAGGAAGCTTAATAACTCCGAACCTGCAGTGGAGTCAACTAGCTGATCAATTCGGGGCATGGGGTAGGGGTCACGTGGGCATGCTTTATTCAAGGATGTGAAATCAATGCACATGCGCCACTTCCCGGAGGATTTCTTCCTGACGAAGACTGGGTTGGCTAACCATTCTGTGTGAGCCACTTCTCTGATAATCCCAGCCTTCAACAGTTTTTCAACTTCGTCCTTAGCTAGAGCAGCTCTCTCTGCAGACATCTTCCGGAGTCCTTGTCGAACAGGCCGGGCCTTCGGGTTTACAAGTAAACTGTGTTCAATGATATCCTCGATCGACTCCGGTGATATCTTCGTCAGACCAAGCGAAGACATCCAAATTTTCTTCCACTACCTTTTCCAAGGAGGTTGCAACTTCAGGAGGTAAATCTTTACCAAATTGAAAATTGTACTCTTTACCATCTTTAACAATGACCTTCGTTGCAATCTCTCCTTCAGGACTTGGTCTCGGAAAAGACTTCTTCGAAGCTTCGGAGGAGGCTGAAAAAATTTCTTCATTATCCTGCACACTGTTTACTTGCCTCGGATCAAGAGGGGGACCGTGACCATATTCCGCCCTCCTAGCAATGGCTTGATCTCCGAAGATTGTTAGGACTCCTGCTTGTGTGGGCATCTTCATGCACAAGTAGTTATGATGCGCCACAGCTCCGAACTGATTCAACATGCCACGTCCGAAGATGACATTATAAGCATACGGGGCATCTATCACATAAAAGATAACTTCTTTAGTTCGGGCTAATAAACCTTCTCCGAAGGTAACTTCCAGGCCTATCTGGCCAAGTGCATCAAGCGGAGGTCCTGCGAAGCCTTGCAGAGGACGAGCCGCTGGGAGGAGATGCTTCCTGGAAATGCATAACTGATCGAAGGCTTGCACAAAAATGATATCTGCCGAACTACCTCCGTCAATTAGCACCCTTCGGACTTTAGTCCCTGCAATATCAGCAGTGATAACCAATCGATCTGCATGCGGGAACTTAATACCAGCTGCATCCTCCGCAGAGAAAGATATCGGAACATGAGACCACTCCGGCATTGCAGCTGCAGATGACGAAGTCCCAATATGACCTACTTCCCGAACGTACTCTCTTCGCTGTCTCTTGGACATGCTTCCGAGGGTACCTCCTCCGGAGATAGGGAGAACTACTCTTTTTCCTCTATCTTGCCCTTCCTCTTGCTTCGGAGGTGGCATAATATTGGCCACCGGAGGGTGCCTTGCAGCATCGAAATTTTCTATTCGCGCCACAGCCTGGACTGGCTCAGGGCGCGTTGCTGCTGGACTTCGGTCGGTACTGCCTCGACCCGAAGTTCTCTCCAAATACTCTCCCCTTAAGGTAAGGATAGCCTTGCAAGTGTCAGTTGCATGGCTTCGATTTTCTCCATGAATACAGCAAAAAAGGGTCTGGCCTTTGCCAGCCGTTTTCCCTGGCGACCTCCAGCCGCTGGCCTTGTTCCCCGTAGACTGTGGAGCTCTTGGTGCAAACTTCTGTGGGGGTGCAATATTCAAGACTTCAGAGCGAGGGTGCTTTTGCCCTCTTCTCCGATCATGTTGCACTTCGAAGACTGGTTCCTGCGGCTGTGCCGAAGTCTTCACTTCTGCTTTAACTTCTTGCAATACAGTCGAAGTAGCAGCAGTCCTCCGAAGCCAACCCTCTTCTGACCTCGCATACTCCTCGAAATATGACATCAACTGCGAGACTGAGGAGATGCTCTTCCGATGCAGTTTATCTAGAAGGCCTTGATGACTGATGCCTTCCCGAGCCGCATCAACCACTGAGGATGTGGACAGCCCCCGAATTTGCGACTTCGTATGAGCGAAGCGCTTGAAGTACTGCCTCAATGTTTCTCCGGGGAGCTGTTTCACCTGGAAAAGGCTTCCTGTTGACATAGGAGGCACGAAGGTGCCCTGAAAGTTACTTATAAACTTCCTCTTCAACTGCGACCACGAATTGATTGATCCTGGCTTTGAAGACCAGAACCATCTCAACGCCACTCCTTGAAGAGCTAACGGGAAGCACTTCGCCATAGTGTCTCTGACTCCGCCGCTAGCCTCAATCGCTAGGGCATAAGAACGCGCGAACTCTCCGGGATCTTCATCTCCGGCATACTTGCAGAGCTTCGAAGTTTTAAACTTTGGATCAAAGCGAACCTTCTAGCAGCTCAGGATGCAACGGAGATTCATTGTCGTAGGAGGCGTTCTCGGGGCTTCAGGATAATCAATATCATCGTCTTCGGGCACTTCTGGGATAGTTGGGATGGCTTGAGAGCGAAGCCTGTTCGCAGCTTCTTGTCGCCATCTTGCTACCTCAGCTTGAAGGTTGGCCATTTGAGTGGCCATATCTCCAAGGCTATCTTCATCTCCTCCGGAAGGACCTTCCGGGTCTTGAGAACTGGTAGGATCAGTTCGAATCGGGATGGATGGTGGAGAAGTGACTCCGGGCTGTCGGAGTATGGAAGGGGTTGGCGGAGAGGCTTCGTATGTTCGAGGGATAGAAGCCCCTTCCGGAGTTTGCGGAGGGAAAGCCGAAGACCCTCCGACTTCAACTGTGTCGAAGGGTATCTCTCCGGAGATCCGAGAGGACCTCCGAGTGGGATTGCGAGGTGCACTCCGCTTAGGAGGCATGATGTAAGAAGTTGGTAGAGAACAAAGTTTTTCGGACTAGGTTCCCCACGGACGGCGCCAATTGTTGGCGTAAAAGATTACGCTAACAGTTTCTGTTGAAAAGAAACTAACAAACGAAGTGTTTGTGAAGCAAACTGTTCTAAGCCTCCGAAAGGATAATAACTTAGAATAGTTCGAAAGTGTGTATTGAATAACATGTATTCGGTCCCTATTACAGGGTGAAATGGGGGGTATTTATAGGCCCAAACATTAAGGAAAAGACCTATTTACCCCTCTATTACAACCGACATAGTGGAAACTATTCGGTTCCCTTAATAGGGCTAAAATGGTAAAAGACTAATCTAATCAGAAAGAAGATAAGTCTTCCATCTTAGCTAGGCAGAAAAAATCTTGGAGGGCCTTAATTCGAAGATGTACTTCGAACCAACGCCTATCTTCGTACTTCGAGCTTGGTTCCGGGTATCTTCGAAGTTGATCGTCTGGAAACCTTCGAATCTGCTGTCTGCCTTTATGTTGTTCGGCAATAACCCCGAAGATGAGATATTTTCCCCCAACACAAGGCATACAAAGTGTATGATCCCGTGACAAGGCGTATGCACATCACTCGTGACGTGGTGTTCGATGAAGAAGCTCAGTAGGATTGGAGCAAGGCAGATGATACAGAAGCCACTAGAGAAGGATATTTCTCTATGAAGTACATGGTGTTCAGTACTAGAAGAGCACCAGAGGAGTTGGCTGATACAAATGCAATGGAGTGCAAAGTGCAGTCACCACTAGCAGGGCAAGCATCACCATAGAATCTTCTAGAGGAAGCAGACATTGATCTAGAGCCAATTCTGCCAAAATCACCATACTTGAGTGATCATCTTAATGCTGACCATGATGATGCATCACTTCGCTTGAGATGAGTTGATAGTATTATGAAGTAGCAGTGCAAGAAGATTGGACTCCAAGGGTGCTAGATTAAGTAGCAGTTTCAAGAATTAGGGGGATATTGTTGAGTACGTCTTGAAACGTGTTAGTAATTTGCTTAGTCAATATTTTTCATTTTGGTTAGGCCATGAACCGGGAGATGTCTGAGTCATGGGTTAGTGGAGTGAGCTCCTCGTGAGAGTGTCTGTAGGTAGCACGACATGCCGATCATGGAGAGCATGCTGCACCCGGCAAGTGGTGATACCATCTGTGACTCTTGTTCAATTAAAAATAGAATGATTGTGGAAAATGATGTACAGTTATTGAAAAACACAAAAATCTCTTGACCCTTTGTTCTTTGTTTCTACTCTTTGTTCTTTTTGTTCCTCACAGGCGACAAGTTTTATTGGGGAATTCATAACACACCAGCTTCTTAAGCAACACTTACATTGGGCCCAACAACAAATGAGGATTCATGCTCACAAGAAAATAAGCTTTCAAGAATTCAAGGTGTGTGATTTGATATTTATCAAACTACAACCTTATGTCTAGTCCTCGATGACGAGGCATGCTACTCATAAGATAACTTTAAAGTGTTTTGGTCCATTTGAGGTGTTAGCTAAAATTGGTTCGGTAGCTCACAAATTAAATGTTCCAGCTACTTGTACCATCCATATCTAGTGTTTCATGTCACAGCTCAAGGGCTTTCTAGTACCAAGGTGACGGAGCAACAAACTCTTGTAGTTCATGTTCGGTTCTTGGATTTTTGTTCTATTGGGGAGAAAAATGTTAGGAAGGAGAAAGTTTTGGTCCAATGGTCTGATGGTGGCACAGAGGATGCGAAGTGGCAGGACTTCACAAAGCTACAGTTGCAATTTCCAGAAACTCTGGCTTGTGGACAAACCAGTTCTCAAGAGGTGGGGATTGTCAGTGATCATGATCAAGCACCATTGTTGGATGTGAAGAAGATGAATTCCCAACGATTGTATTCATCAGAACGGGAAGGCTTATAAGTCGGTATAGCACACGCACGCGCTAGCTAACAGAAGCCTGCATGGGCGGGCGCACAAACGCACGGCAGCCATGCAAGCGTAACAAATGCTCCATGCAGGCGCAACAAACACACTGACCACTCTTGCGTTATCACATGTAACAAACACCAAACTAACAACGCTGCATGTGCTAATACCCCCCGGCAGATGCAACGTTGGCTCCGTCCATGCAGAGGCTACGTCTGAAATCTTGGAACAAACTTGTTGATAAGCCTTTGGTGAAAACGTCCGCCAACTGCCGAGAACTTGGGATGTGCAAAACACGTACTTCGCCGATGCTGACCTTCTCATGCACAAAATGAACATCGAGCTCAATGTGTTTAGTCCTCTTGTGATGAACTAGATTCTTCGCCATGTAGATGGCGGAGACATTGTCGCATAAAACGATTGTAGCCTTGTCAACAACGCAGTGTAGTTCACCCATGAGAGTTCTCAGCCAAGTGCATTCTTCAACTGCGTTAGCGATGCCACAATATTCAACTTCAGCGCTTGACCTAGAGACAGTGGATTGTCGCTTGGCCAACCACGAAACAAGAGAATTACCAAGAAACACGCAAAAACCCGATGTGGACCGATGAGTGTCGGGGCAGCCTGCCCAATACGCATCGGAGTAAGCTGTCAACGTAGTCAGGATGGTGGCGCGAAGAACACCAATATGTGGAGAGCCTTTGATGTAGCACAAAATTCTTTTGAGCATCGCCATGTGTACGTCGCGGGGAGCATGCATGTGTAAGAAGACTTGTTGGACAGCAAAGGAGATGTCCGGGCGTGTAACAGTAAGGTACTATAACGCATCGGCAATGCTGCGGTAAAAGGTGCCTTCGGAAATGAGCTTGCCGTTAGATTGAGAGGGCTTCGACTTGGCATCTAAAGGTGTGGCAGCTGGCTTGCAATTCTTCATTCTAGCACGTTCAAGGAGGTCATCGACATACTTAGCCTGTGAAAGGAAAAAGCCATCGGTGGAGCGCTGAACATCGATGCCGAGGAAGTATTGTAGCGGACCCAAATCCTTGATGGCGAAAGCATACTTCAGCTTGGAGATAATATGTTGGAGTAGATAGGTTGTAGAGGTGGGCAACACCATGTCGTCGACGTACAATAGTAGGTAGGCCATGTATTGGCCGGAATGAAGGACAAACAGTGAGTGATCGGAGCTAGTCTGCTTGAAGCCGATGGTGGTGATGAACTCGGTGAAGCGGGTGAACCATGCCCGAGGCGCCTGACGCAGACCGTAGAGGGATCGATGAAGAAGACAAACTGCATCTGGTTGGCTGGGATTGGTGAAGCCGATAGGTTGATTGCAGTAAACTTTTTCCTGTAGAGTGCCATGAAGAAAAGCATTGGAGACATCAAGTTGATGAGCCGGCCAGTGCTTAGAGGAGACTGTTGTGAGGACGACTCTAATTGTGGCCGGCTTAACCACCGGCATGAAGGTTTCACCGAAATCAACGCCGGGATGCTGATGGAAACCACGAACCACCCATCTCGCCTTATACCTTTCCAGGTTGCCGTTAGAGTTCATATTATGCTTGAAAACCCACTTGCCGGAAATGACATTCGTGTTGGGAGGATGACGCACGAGCTCCCATGTGTCATTGTGAAGCAAGGCATCGTATTCATCCTGCATGGCGCCAAACCAATTAGGGTCTTTGAGAGCAGCTCGGACGAAAGCTAGAATCGGAGATGTGGGCACAGAGGCGGCCGCCAGGGCATAGCGTGGGTTCGGGTGGTGGACACCCGCACACGCGTGTGTCACCATAGGATGGCGAGGTGGTGACGCAGGCGGAGGTGATGCAGGTTCGCGGATGGCTGTGGAGGAGTGGAGCCGGGGCTAGGAAGGCGCAACAGTCGGTGGAGCTGTGCTGGCCACCTGGTCAACAGTCGTCGGTGGCACCATGATATCGGTGTCGCCTGGACTACATGCGGCGGAGGGAGGAGATGGCGCTATCAGTGAATACGACCGGAAGGGGAATACATGCTCGTCGAAGACAACATGGCGAGAGGTGATGACACGCCGAGTGTTGAGGTCGTAGCAGCGGTATCCGAAGAAACACCAAACTAACAGCGCTGCATGCACTAATAGGATGGAATACATAACCAACACCTGGAGGGTGGTGAGTGTTGGGGGAAAATATTCCATCTTCAAGATTATCGCATCAACAAGATAAAGACTGGTGATTAAGATGAAGATGTCCGATATATAATTTCGGAGATGCATCCAGTCAAGTTCGAAGTATGATGACGAGCTCTAGTTCTGAGTACATCTTCGAACATGGACTCTTCCAGGAACCTCTTTGCCAGCTAAGATGGAAGACTTATCTTCTTTCTAACTAGATTAGTCTTTTACCATTTTAGCCCTATTAAGAGTACCGAATAGTTTCCACTATGTCGGTTGTAATAGAGGGGTAAAAAGGTCTTTTCCTTAATGTTTGGGCCTATAAATACCCCCCGTTTTACCCTGTAATAAGGACCGAATACAAGTTATTCAATACACACTTTCGAACTATTCTAAGTTATTATCCTTTCGGAGGCTTGGAATAGTTTCCTTCGCAAACACTTCGTTTGTTAGTTTCTAATCTTCAGAAACCTGTTAGCGTAATCTTTTATGCCAACAGTTGGCGCCGTCTGTGGGGAACTTAGTCCAAGAAACTTTGTTCTCTACCAACTTCTTGCACCATGCCTCCTAAGCGGAGCGCAACTGGTAACCCTGTTCGGAGGTCCCCTCGGACCTCCGGAGTGATCTCTCCAGACACAGTTGAGGTCGGAGGACCTTCGACGTTTCCTCCACCTCAAACTCCGGAAGGGATTCCCATTCCTCGAGCATACGGAGTTCCTCCGCCAACTCCATCTATACTTCGGCCACCCGGAGTTCCTCTTCCACCTCAAGTTCCACTCCGAACTGATCCTTACAGTTCTCAAGACCCGAAAAATCCTTTTGGAGGAGATGAAGACAATCTTGGTGATATGGCCGCTCAAATGGCCAGTCTCCAAGCCGAAGTAGCGAGATGGCGGCAAGAAGCTGCAAATAGGCTTCGCTCTCAAGCCATCCCAGTTATTCCTGAAGTGCTTGATGATGACAAACCTATCTATCCTGAAGCCCCGGAGAACGCCTCCTTTGATACCGAGTCTCCGCTGCATCCTGAACTGCAAAAAGTTCGCTTCGATCCAAAGTTTAAGACTTCGAAGCTTTGCAAGTATGCCGGAGATGAAGATCCTGGAGAATTTGTCCGATCTTATGCTTTGGCAATTGAAGCCAGTGGAGGAGTGCGGGACACCATGGCAAAATGTTTCCCCCTGGCTCCTCAAGGAGTAGCTTTGCGATGGTTCTGGTGTTTAAAACTAGGATCAATCAGTTCATGGGGGCAATTGAAGAAAAAGTTCGTGAGTAACTTCCAGGGCACCTTCGTGCCTCCAATGTCGACGGGAAGTCTTTTCCAGGTGAAGCAGCTCCCTAGAGAAACCCTAAGACAATACTTCAAGCGCTTCGCTCATACGAAGTCGCAGATCCGAGGGTTAACTACGTCTTCAGTAGTTGACGCAGCTCGGGAAGGAGTCATTCATCCAGGCCTCCTCTATAAACTTCACCAGAAAAGCATATCTTCTATTTCTCAGCTGATGTCCTATTTTGAAGAATATGCAAGGTCAGAAGAGGGCTGGCTTCGGAGAACTGCAGCTACTCCGTCCATACTGCAGGAGGTAAAATTGGAAGTGAAAACTTCGGCACAGCCACAAGGACCTGTCTTCGAAGTTCAGCATGATAGGAGAAGGGGGCAAAAGCATCCTTGTTCAGAAGTTCTGAACATTGCACCTCCGCAAAAGTTTGCCCAAAGAGCTCCACAACCTTCGGGAAGTAAAACCAGCAGTTGGAGGCCTCCAGGGAAATCGGCCAGAAAAGGCCAAACTTTCTTCTGCTGCATTCATGGTGAGAACCGAAGTCACACAACTGACGCGTGCAAGGCTATACTTACTCTGAGAGGAGAGTATTTAGAGAGAACTTCGGGTCGAGGTACTACTGACTGAGTTCAAGCCGAAGTGCGTCCAGAGCCTGTACAGGCTGTGGCGCGAATAGAGAACTTCGATCTAGCAAGGCGCCCTTCGGTGGTCAATGTTATGCCACCTCCGAAGCAGGAAGAAGGGCAAGACCGAGGAAAAAGAGTAGTCCTCCCAATCTCCCGAGGAGGGACTCTCGGAAGCATGTCAAAAAGACAGAAAAGAGAGTATGTCAGAGAAGTGGGGCATATTGGAACTTCGTCGTCTGCAGCTGCTATGCCTGAATGGTCCCATGTACCAATATCTTTTTCTATAGAAGATGCAGCTGGCATTAAATTTCCACATGCAGACCCACTTGTCATTACTGCTGACATTGCAGGAACTGAGGTTCGAAGAGTGCTAATTGACGGAGGGAGTTCGGCAGACATTATTTTTGTTCAAGCCTTCGATCAATTATGCATCTCCAGAAAGCACCTTCTTCCAGCGGCTCGTCCTTTGCAAGGCTTCTCCGGACCTCCGCTTGATGCACTCGGCCAAATTGGCCTGGAAGTTACCTTCGGAGAAGGATTGTCAGCCAGGATAGAGGAAGTAATCTTCGATGTCGTGGATGCTCCATATGCCTACAACGTCATCTTCGGAAGAGGCATGTTAAATCAGTTCGGAGCTGTGGCACACCACAATTACTTGTGCATGAAGATGCCCACACAAGCGGGAGTGCTCACTATCTTCGGAGATCAAGCTACCGCCCAAAGAGCGGAGTATGGTCACGACCCCCTCTTGATCCAAGACAAGTGAATAGTGTGCAAGATAATCAAGAATATTTTTCTGCTTCTAGCGAATCTTCGAAGAAATCCTTCCCAAGACCAAGTCCTGAAGGAGAGATTGCAACGAAGGTTATTGTTAAAGATGGTAAAGAATATTCATTTCAATTTGGTAAAGATTTACCTCTAGAAGTTACTACCTCCTTGGAAAAAGTAGTTGAGGAGAATTTAGATGTCTTTGCTTGGTCTGACGAAGACATCACCGGAGTCAGTCGAGATATTATTGAGCACAGTTTACTTGTAAACCCGAAGGCCCGGCCTATTCAGCAAGGACTCCGAAAAATGTCTGCAGAAAGAGCTGTTCTTGCCAAAGACGAAGTTGAAAAATTGCTGAAGGCTGGGATTATCAGAGAAGTGGCTCACACAGAATGGTTAGCCAACCCAGTCTTCGTCAGGAAGAAATCCTCCGGGAAGTGGCGCATGTGCATTGATTTCACATCCTTGAATAAAGCATGCCCTCGTGACCCCTACCCCATGCCCCGAATTGATCAATTGGTCGACTCCATTGCAGGTTCGGAGTTATTAAGTTTCCTTGACGCGTACTCCAGTTATCATCAGATATGGTTGAAATGCGAAGATGAAATCAAGACAAGCTTCGTAACTCCCTCAGGAGTCTTCTGTTATGTAAGAATGCCCTTTGGCTTAAGAAATGCCAGGGCTACTTTTTCGAGGTTAGTTGCTAAGGCTCTAGGTCATCAATTAGGTCGCAATGTAGAGGCCTATATGGATGATATTGTAATAAAGAGTGCTTTAAAGCACCAACATAGCCTAGACTTAGCAGAAATATTTAATAGCCTTCGGGCATGTGGGATTCGTCTTAACCCCGAATAATGTATCTTCGGAGCTAAGGCTGGGAAGTTGTTAGGGTATTTAGTTTCAAGCAGAGGGATTGAAGCTAGCCCTACTCAGATAACTGCGCTACAGAAGATGGCTCCTCCAGAAAATTTAAAGCAAGTGCAAAAGCTGACTGGTCGTCTGGCAGCACTTAGCAGATTTTTAGCAAGGTATGCGGAGAGAAGTTTGCCCATCTTTAAAGCATTGAAAGGGTCCGAAGATTTTGCATGGACACCGGAGTGTCAGAAAAGCTTCGAAGATATTAAAGAGTATCTCAGTAATCTTGCTACACTCACGGTGCCTACTGCAGACGAAACCCTACTCCTTTACCTTGCAGCTACAGGCTCTGCTGTCAGCGCAGTCCTTGTCAGAGAAATGGATTTCAATGGGAAGTTGGTACAAAATCCAGTTTATTTTGTGTCTGAAGCATTGTCAGGAGCAAAGACAAGGTATTTCGAGCTCGAAAAGTTCACTTATGCTCTGATAATGGCTTCGAGGAAATTGAGACATTATTTTTAGCTCATAATGAAATTGTACCAACTTCGTATCCTTTGGGAGATATGCTCCGAAGTAAAGATTCCACTGGAAGAATTGGAAAGTGGGCAGTTGAACTAGCACCCTTCGACATATCCTTTCTGGCAAGGACAACAATCAAATCGCAAGTCTTAGCAGATTTTGTAGCAGAATGGACTCCCCCTGCAACGTTGGTTCCGGAGAAGTCAAGTGAAGGAATTTGGACTGTTTTTTCTGATGGGGCTTTCCAAGCATCCGGAGCAGGTGTTGGAGCAGTTTTAATTTTGCCTTCAGGGCAAAGAGCAATGTACTCCGCAAGACTCAACTTTAAGTCTACCAATAATATAGCGGAGTATGAAGGGATTTTACTGGGACTCCGAAAAGCACGTGCTCTAGGGGCTACAAGAGTTGTTATAAAGACATATTCTCAAATAGTAGCAGGGCACGTAGATAAAAGTTTTCAAGTTCGACATCCACAGCTTGCAAAGTACCTAGAAGAAATTCGTAAGATCGAAGCACACTTCAAGGGTATTTCCATTCGGAGTATACCAAGAGCAGAAAATGTGCAAGCGGACATCTTAGCAAAAGCTGCAGCCGGAGCTATGGATATACCAGAAGAGGCTTTTTATGAGCAGCTCAGTACACCTTTGGTGCCACAAATTCCCTCCGCAGAGATTCTTTGCATTCCAAGTACAGATTGGAGAAATTCGATCATGGAACTTTTGTAAGGAGGAGCAAATTCGTCTAAAGAGCCACAGTTTTCAAGATTGAAACTCAGGGCCAGGAATTATCAAATAATCAACGGTATTTATACAAGGCCGGAGTATGTTCCCTGTTGGTGTAAAAGATTACGCTAACAGGTTTCTGAAGATTAGAAACTAACAAACGAAGTGTTTGCGAAATGAACTGTTCTAAGTCTCCGAAAGGATAATAACTTAGAATAGTTCGAAAGTATGTATTGAATAATTTGTATTCGGTCCTCATTACAGGGTGAAACGGGGGGTATTTAGAGGCCCAAACATTAAGGAAAAGACCCTTTTACCCCTCTGTTACAACCGACATAGTGGAAACTATTCGGTACCCTTAATAGGGATAAAATGGTAAAAGACTAATCTAATGAGAAAGAAGATAAGTCTTTCATCTTAGCTGGCAGAAAAGATCTCAGAAGAGTCTATGTTCGAAGATATACTCCGAACTAAGGTCCATCTTCATACTTCGAGCTTGACTCAAGACATCTCCGAAGATGCATGTTGGAAACCTTCGAATCTATTATCTGCCTTTGTGTTGTTACTGCAATAACCCTGAGGATGGAATATTTCCCCCAATAGTAGCCCCTCGAATACGCTTCTCCGTTAAACCTGTAATGTTAGGAGAGCAGTATACGGAAGAAAAATAACCATGCGTAGGGGTTATTACATTTTAATTTATCTCCGAAATGTATGGAGATATAAAACTCTGAACCAGTTTTAAGACAATCACTTTCGAACCACCTTAGAACTAACTCAGGAAGTCCGAAAGCCTTTTTAAACTTAGAAGAAATAGCCGTTGGCTTCTTTCTTCTAACGGAAGTTACACAGTGCGTTAATTTCGGAGAAAAGTAACAGGCAAGAATACGAAACGGCATGGACAAACGGTAAAAATGTAAAGTCTAGGCTATAAATAGAGGGCCTAGAACTTTCCTGAGTACCTTTCCACCGCTTTCTTGCAAACAAAACATTCTTTGAGCTCTAGCCTCCATTCTTCTTCCAAAGCAACTCAGTGGTTTTAATGGCGAAAACCAAAGGTTCTGGAGCACCTTCAGTCTTGGCCCGACAACAGGCGGCAGCAGCAGCGGCGACTGCAACCTTGTCAACATCGACTCCGAATCCTTCAGTGGCAGCAATGGCGCCGGTGGGAGGAAATCACCAAAACGCCGGATCTCAAGACCTCTTTCTGGCGTCGACGAAGTATACAGACCAGTCTCATCAACTAGGGCCGTCTACCTGCAGTAGGGAATCGCTGGCGATTGCAGTAGAAGGGAAAATTAGTTCAGGGGTGATGATTCGCAAACCTGGAAAGGAAAAAATTCCATCACCAAGGCCTGGAGAAGTAGTCGTATTCGAAGCCTTCTTCGAAGCTGGATTGGGGCTTCCGGCAGTGGATTTCTTGGCTGAGGTATTGGATCTGTTCCATGTCACTCTCCCCCAACTCTCTCTGAATGCAGTAGCTCGTTTAGCCATCTTCGAATGGGCATTGAGAGCAGAAGGTTGTGAGGGGAGGGCAGAAATCTTCGCTGCGTTGCACAGAGCTTCGTGCCAGCCAAAGACCTTCGTAGGCCCCGGAGGTGAAAAAAATAGTAATAGCCTTCGGAAGTATTAACTTCAGGCTTCGGGATGAATACGTCCTTCAGTTTCCCGCTAAGGCCATCAATGCAAGATGGTATACCGACTGGATCATGAGATGGTTTTATGCCGAAGTTGGGGCGAGCAACTGTCTAGCTGGACCTCTGAAAGACATCAACTTCCGAAAGGAAGCCCTTGTGCATCCAGACCAGGGTCAGCTCGAAGCTCGCCTTAGCTTGCTTCAAAAGATCAGTCATCGGTTGAGCATGCGAGACTTAGCCGAAGAATTCCTCGGGCTCCAAATTCCTCCACTGATGGCCAACTGGCCTATCATCTTCGAAGAGGATTCAGAAGGCGGTCTCCGAAAAATTTCCACAACTTCGAGTCCTGCAGGTAACTTCGAAAACAACATACTCCATGTATATTTATTCAAAGAATTAACTAACTCAACTCATTTTTTAGCTTCTTCAGCCCCTATAACTTTGGAGCAAATCATACGGGCTTCGGAGAAGATTTTGGGCGCTCCAACTCCAACCGAAAAGGAATGGAGAATTAAGCTGGTCGGGAGTTGGGAAAGATTTAACAGAGTGTGGGGAATGCTGGAAATTGTTCCGCCCCCTTTGATGGATTGGGTGCCTTCGGAGAAAGGACCCTTGAAGAGGAAAGCTGAAGCTGGGACTTCGAGCTCCGCCAAGACTCCGGTCAAGAAGGTGGCTCGAAAGCCAAAGAACCCTGCACCTTCGAGTCCAAGGGCTTCAGTCTCTGATTCTCAAGAGGACGAAGGCAGGTTGCTTGTGCAGCTGATTGACGAAGATGCATCCCAAAGGACTGCACAAACTGAAATACCTGCGAACGTGCCGGGGCCTCAAGAAAACCTTGAGCAAACGAGGGCTTCGGCAGTTCAAGAGGATTTACCTCAGGACGAAGTTCCTGTGGATGAAAGTGGAGTCGAAGTCACTATGGCTTCGATTCCGGATGAAGCAACAAGGACTGTTCAGGAAAATGTTCCTGCAGTCGAAGATTTGATGGCTGACTCGGACGAAGATCTCACCTTCGATCCGCCAAGCAGTCCAATGCTTACCCGTCGACAGAATGTCGAAGGTAAAGTTCGAATAATTCTTTCATGTTTATTTTGCGTATTTATACGATGTATAACACTTGTTTTTACAGAGTCCGCTTCCATTGAAGAGGTCCATCCGGAAGATATAGTTCCTGGACCTTCGACAGCTTCGGAGCCAATCCCAGGAGCCACTCAGATGGGACCTGGAAAAGGCAAAGGAAAGATGGACTCCCTCCCTGCTGCGAGCTCCGGAATCAACTCCGTCTGAGTCAACAGACGAGAGCCAATCTTCCGAGGGGGGCCAGTCTCCGGGGGCTCCGAAGACTACAACTCAACACTCCGGGCCTTCGTCGAACGAAGATGACCAACAAGCTTTAAGTATGCTCCCCCTTCTAGCTCCTTTCTTAGAGCGAAGAACTGGTCTTCGGACTTTGCTCGAGCCTTTGGATCGAGCTAGTCGCGTTATTGGGGAGACAAACTTGGTGGCCATTTTGAGCGAAGCAGAGAGCTCGGAGCTTAACGCAGCTATGGAACGCGCGGCCTACCAGGTACGAAGCATCTGTGAAACAACATCGAATTTACATACAAATAATTTCTTACCTTGGTTTTTTCTTTTCACAGCAAACAGTCTTGGCCCGAGCTGCGAATATATCAAATGAACGAGAAATCGCTCGCCTTCGAGAGGAAAATGGAACTCTTCAACAGAATCTCACTATCTCCGAAGGCCGAGTGGTTCATATGGACAGCATGGTGTTAACGGAGCGCAGGGCCAGACAAGGCTTGGAGGCTGCGAACAAGGAGCTCGAAGTAGAAAGAATTGTGCTTCGAGCAGAAGTTGAAAGAATGCGGGCGGAGCATGCTACTGCGGGGACCGAGCTTGTCAGGCTCCGAGAGGAAGCTAGCCAGCTTTTGAATCAAAAGAATTCCTTAACTACAGAGGCTGCTAGACTTTCCGGAGTTTTGGGAGAGCTAACATCGGTGAAGGACGCGCTGATCGAAGATAAGTGAAGTCCGAGA
>JAAALK010000285.1:82203241-82779056 GCA_019279435.1 Zizania palustris
GAAAATCAATAAAACTAAGACGTTCATCACACGACCATGTACAATACACCAATCAATTATGGTTCTGTTGACACGAAAACGTGCCCCCGCACTTGGGTCAGTCCGACGATCCAAAAGTGCACGGATACTTAGGGACATGCCTAAGCGTGACGTGGCACCGACGTCGCAGTTCTGACTACCCTTAATAGTGATAAGGGGGGTGGAGTCGCCAGGCAACCAGATTACACAAAATAATCCAATTAGCCGAAAGAGATAGATTAAACAGAATAAAATCAACAAACCAGTCGGAGCCCGTCTGGTTCGAAGTCTTATGCGAAGGGTGCGCCGAAGGGTACCTTCGGCGTCTGGTGCGAAGTGTTCCGCCGAAGGGTGCTTTCGGCGTTCGGACTGATCCGACCGAAGGTGGACTCCGAACGGATCTCAACGCGATGATCACCTATGAACAGCAGGGTTCGGCGTGATATCTCCGATACAGCAATCTATGAGATAATGACGCGAAGGCCACACGCGAGTGCAACTTCATCTGATGCGGAGTATGGTCGTGGCGAAGCCTGTCGCGACGAAGTGTGCTAGCGAAGCCTACTGTCGAAGCATGTGGTCTTGTCGAAGGGTGTCCTGGGGACCTACGGAACCGACCTCTCAGCTCCGGACACCTCCGGCGAAGGGGCTCCAAACGTGCGAACCTGCAACAGAGACGATGCGAAGTACCAATTCGGCCTGAGGACCAAATTTTGCTAAGTGTTGCACGGGTAGCGAAGGTAGCGATCTATTACGCAGATTAGTGGATACTTCACAGGCGAAGTAACAATGCGATAGCAATCTATTACGTAGATTAATGGATACTTCACAGGCGAAGTAACAAGGATTTTCCATTGTTCCGTAGTGGCCGATGGAGGGCTTCCAGGCAAACCCACGAAGAGGTACAGGAATGTAAAGGTAAAAGTAAAGGTACGATCAAAGCATGGCTTTGGTTTGGTTTGAGTTGGGGGGGGGGTCTCCACGCCGGCCATGCCTCTCTCTATTTATAGGCGGTTAACTCCTAATCTAATCTACTATTAATCCGGCCGGATAGAGATAGAGATTGACGCAAGCAATTCTATCTCTGCCGAGGTGGGCTTCGGCCAGGCCCATCGAGGCTTGCTCCTCGGGCCGAAGCTTCGGTAGCGTGGGCCTCCGAAGGCTTCCTGGCCGAAGCCTGTGGGCTGTCTAGAGGCTTTCGGATCCCATAGCACAATGGGCTTCGGCCCTGTAGGGCTTTGGACAGACCCTGGACATGTGTACTTTCGGCCCAAATCACCAAAACTTGATATTTTGACAATCTAGCCATTAATGCCATTTTTTGCTATCAACACATGCCCCCCTGCCTTTTAGTGAACTAGTGATCTAAAAGCACAACAAGTTGAAGACGATACCATCCATATCGGCTTTCCAACACTTTTATGATGTTTGCCACACACTTGGGAAATACCTTTTCAAGTATCTACCATTCAAAGCTCTTCAAAACTGCTCTCCCTGCAGGGATTCCAACATGTATGCGTTGCCGGGGCAATTTCGGCTATCTTAAAAGGACCTTCCCAACTTGGTGACCATTTGCCAAATTTGGGACTCTTCGTGCCTAAAGGCAAAATCGTTTTCCATACCAAGTCTCCTATTTGAAATGATTTTGGCCTAACTTTTTTAATGTAGGCTCTAGCTACTCTCTTCTTGTCCATTTCCACAGCTTCTAAAGCCCTTAGCCTCTTATCGGTCACTTCCTCTAGATTATCCTTTAGAAGATTTTCATACTCATCGACCGATAAATCACCTTGCTTTAACACCCTTAAGGAGCCAAGATCTACCTCTATAGGTAGGACAGCTTCTTGTCCATATACCAGTTCATACGGACTAACTTTGGTAGCACCGTGCTTTGCTATCCTACAAGCCCATAGCGCCTCGGAAAGCACCTCGTGCCACCTTTTAGGGAACTCTTCGATTTTCTTCTTAATAAGCTTAATCACGGTTTTATTACTAGACTCGGCCTGACCATTGGCTTGAGCATAGTAAGGTGAAGAGTCTATCAACTTAATACCATAGTATTCGGCGAAGTCCCTTACTTCTCCAGAAACAAATGAACTACCTTGATCCGTAGTAAGAGTTTGGGGAATGTCGAATCTATGTATGATGTGCTTTAAAATAAAATCACGTACCTCGTTGTGAGTCATGTTCTTGAGAGGTACGGCCTCGGTCCACTTAGTGAAGTAATCCGTGCCATCAACACGAACCGATGCCCTTTTGAGGAAGGAGGGTGAATCTGGCCGATGAAGTCTAAACCCCAACCTCAAAATGGCCATGGCTTGACAATAGGATTGAGCAATGAGGCAAGAGCTAACTGGATGTTGCCAAACCTCTGACATGCCTCACACCCTCTGTAGTACTTGAAGCAATCTTCAGTCATAGTCGGCCAATAAAAACCCACTCTTTTGAGCATCCAACTCATCTTTTGGGCCGACTGATGAGTGCCACAAAGCCCCTCATGGACTTATCCTGTAGCCACCTGGGACTGCTCATGGTCTAAACACTTCAATAGCACTCCATCGATGGTTTGGCGATACAATGTGTCATCTACCAATACGAATTTGAACGCTTGTCGCCGAACCTTCCTATCAACCCTTCGGCTAGGGTCTCTCAAATACTGGACGATTGGGACTCTCCAATCGCCCTTACATGTTTCAGAGGGCTTCACTGGTCCACCTTCTGAAAAAACTTCTAAAACACTGACTTTGGGGTGCCCCCCGAGCCATTCAACCTCTTGCCGAAGCCTGGCCGAGGTGGTCATTCGGAGTGTGCTGGGCTGAAGCTCTTTAGAGGGTTCGGACTCCGGGGAGCCTTCTCCATCCGGAGGCCTCGCACCATGGGCTCCAGCGTGCCAGATCCTTTGATCGGCAAAGCACTTCGATCCAGGGGCTTCGGCGTGCTGTGGCCTTCGGCTACCCGAGGGGTTCGAGCCGAGGCGTGCGCCCGCCCACCGTCACTGGCTTTGGCAGTGAGACCAAACATCGGCTTCTCCAACACAGAGAATTTTCCTCTCTTGACTTGGTAGCCAGATGCCTGCTGAGCCAAATCATTGGCGGCTGAATTGGCTTCTCTTGACACGTGAGATAATTTGAAATCATCAAAAGTAGCAACTATGTCTAGACATTTGTCCAAGTAACTATTCAGCAAGCCATTAAAACATTGAGCATTCTTAGCTACATGTTGTACTACTAATAATGAATCACCATACGCGTGAACATCTTAGCGCCTATAGATTCTAGTAATTCAAGACCTAGCAATAAAGCTTCGTATTCGGCTTGGTTATTAGTGGAAGAAAACTCCAGTCGGGCCGAGGTTTTAAAGCGCATACCATTAGGTGATATGAGAACTACTCCGATACCTTGGCCATTCTTGCAAGCCGAACCATCAAAATAAACTTTCCATGGTACTATCTCAACTAGAGTAATAGCATCACTCCAGCTAGCATCTATGTGATGATCAACTACAAAGTTGGCTATGACTTGGCTTTTCATCGCTCTTAGGGGCTGGTAGGCCAAATCGTACTCAATCAACGAGTAAGCCCATTTTCCAATTCTTCCACTTAGAATCGGCTTCTGTAACATGTGCTTTATAACATCGGTTTGGCAAACGACAACACATGTAGTGGGGAGAAGATAATGGCGTAACTTAGTGCACATGTAATAAAGTGATAAACACAATCGTTCCACAAACGCGTACCTGGTTTCGGCGTCCAGCAGGCGGCGGCTCAAGAATGTGATGATGTACTCCTTCCCCTCCACCTCCTGTGTTAGCGCGGCTCCAATCACGCTATCTTCAGCGGCGATGTATAGCCGAAACGGAATCTCGGCTTTAGGTGCTCTCACCTTGGGCGGTGATGACAAGCACTCCTTGATCTTCTCAAAATCACTCTGCTGGCTTGCCCCCCAAGTGAACTCGGCTTAATTTTTTAGCCGGAGTATGGGGACAAAGGCATCAATCTTGTCGGACAAGTTAGATATAAAGCGACGCACATAGTTCAACTTGCCTAGCAACTTTTGCACATCCTTCTTGCATGTCGGCGCTGCAATGTTTCTAATCTTTTCAAGTTTCTTAGGATCAATTTCTATGCCTCTCTCATGAATCATGAAACCTAAGAACTTACCCGTCGACACACCAAAAGCACACTTAAGTGGGTTCATCTTCAACCCATACTGTCACATCCTATCGAAAGCAACCTTCAAATCAGCTAGATGGTTTCCCATGGCGTCCGATTTGACCACGACATCATCAATTTAAACTTCTAACATAACTCCTAACAAGTTATGAAAGATCAAGTTCATAGCGCACTGATACGTGTCGCTGACATTTTTCAAACCAAAAGTCATGACGACCCACTCGAACAAACCGACAAAACCAGGGCATCAAAAGGCAGTCTTATAGACGTCCTCTTTGGCCATAAAGATTTGATTATAACCAGCATTGCCATCAAGAAAACTTAGTACCTTATGTCCCGAGGCATCGTTGATCAGCATGTCGGCTATCGACATTGGATACTCGTCTTTTGGAGTGGCTCTGTTCAGATCCCTGAAATCGATACATACCCGTATCTTGCCGCTCCCTTTCTTCTCTACAGGCACAATGTTAGCAACCCATTCCGCGTACCTGCATGGCCTAATAAATTTAGCCTTGAGTAGCCATTCCACTTCTTCTTTAACTCGGTCATAGACGACTGAATTAAAGCGACGGGGAGGCTGCTTATAAGGCCTAAATCCGGACTTGATGGGCAGCCGATGCTCTACGAGCTCGCGGCTTAGCCCTGGCATCTCGCTATACTCCCATGCGAAACAATCGACATACGACCGAAGTAACTTTATTACTTCAACCTTTTATTGGGCTGTAAATTCTGGTTTACAAAAGTCAACCTTGGGATGCTACCATCACCTATGTCTACCTCCTCCAAGGGATCAGCCGATGCAAAACCTTGCCCTAATTTTTCTACTTCGCTAAAGTCCTTGATGGCTTCGGCAATACCGTCTTTATTAGACCGATATTGCTCCACACGAGACTTTAGCCAATCTAGATTATTCTTGCTAGACATGACTATTAATACAAAAATAGCCGTGCTACTCCAGCCGGCTTTACATACACTGGTACAAACCGTCCTCCGGATACACTAACAAAGTCATAATTCGAAAGATCTCTACCTGATAGACACTCTACTTTGTTATGGACGGTGTCAACCGATGCATCGGCCAAAGCTACTTGTGCCGATGTATCCGCGGGGATGACCTCCACTTCATCATTGTACCACTGTATCAATCACTGGTGTAGGGTAGATGGAATGTAACAGTTTGCGTGAATCTACTCACGCCCGAGTAACACGCTATAGTTACCTTGTACGTCGATGACGAAAAACGTTGTTGGCAACGTCTTGTTGCCCACCATCAACTCCATAGAGAGTACTCCCTTGGCCTTGGAGCTCTCGCCGTTGAAGACATTGAGCATTAAGTTAGTATTCTTCAGGTCATCTTCGTCCCTGCCAAGTTTCTTCAACAATTAATAAGGCATTAGGTTAACAGTGGCGCCACCGTCGACGAGCATCCGGGAAATCGGCTTCCCATCGATGTGACCCCTGACATAGAGGGGCTTTAGATGGCGAGCCGAGTCCTCGGCCTCGTTCCGTGGTAGGGCGAACTCGGTAGGCAGCATGATGACGTTGATATCCATCACCTGGGGTGCGGGTCCTGATGGGAGATTGGTCCCGATCTTCCGCTAGGTAAAGGATAACTTGGGTTGGTGGAGAATCTCGACGTTGGCGATCCAAGGCTCCGGTCAGGCGGATCAAAACCTTGCAATCGTTACACCACTGTCTCCGTTGGTTATCAACCACGCAGAACGCGATTGACCTCGCCACGAAGGCTAATTCCCGCAAGCGAACCCAAGAACACAAGCAAGAACATGAAGGATACAAGTCGAATGCCAAATCACAGACAAACGATGATAAGGTGAGGTTTCACAAACGCCAATGCAGCAGCCAATCGGTCCGGTGCAAGAGGCGGGATCTAAACACACAAGTGTAGATGCAAACAAAGCAAAACCTAACCCTAGAGGCGGCTGGCGTGAGTATATAAGGCGTGGGCAGCCTGTGGAAGGCAAACAGACTCGGGCTGTGGGCTAGAAGATGTACAGACTTGGACTATGGGCCAACACGGCCCAATTCTGTCAGGCAGGACTGTTTTAAACACACAGGATGGCTCGAGGCTCCAAATGAGACGAAACTAACGGAACAATATCCTTCTTCTCCTTAGCTTTCCAAAAAGTCCAAGAACGCGCCAATCGGACTTCGTATGAGGAAGTTATGCCCATTTTGGTGCAAGGTGGTCGATGTAGTCCGAACCAGCGAATTCTTGACTTCAAGTCATCCGTGCGACTCCGTCTTCAACTCCAACTCTCTTATTCCATCTCCCATGTTCCTAAGCAACAACATATCACTAGTATTCAGTAGCATCCTGTCCAAACAAATATTAACATAGTTACTAAGGAAAGAATTAACCTCATGGTTCAAGCGACGGGCACGGGCGCGTGTGATTGGTCCTTGTAGTTGAATTGTAGGTGGAGGCTCCATGTGTGTATCAGGCGAAGTGATGTCCTCATCATCCTCCCCCACTTGAATTGGAGTCGTCCTTGACTCAAGCTCATCGTCATCTCCCAAATAGGGCTTTAAATCTGAAATGTTAAATGTGGGACTAACCCCAAAAGCTGCAGGCAACTCAAGTTTATATGCATTATCATTTATCTTCTCAAGCACACGGAAAGGACCATTAGCACGGGGCATCAATTTAGACTTTCTCAAATCAAGAAAACGATCCTTGCGCAAGTGCAACCAAACAAGATCTCCTGGTTTGAAAAACATCTTCTTTCTTCCTTTATTTGCCTTTTGAGCAAAATAGCGTGCCTTCTTTTCTATAACTTTCTTGGTCTTCAGATGCATAGTTTTCACAAACTCTGCACGCTCTGTTGCCTCCATGTTTGCTCTCTCTTGAAAAGGAAGTGGCAGCAAATCAAGTGGTGTGATTGGCTTAGAACCATACACCACTTCAGACGTGCACAATTGTGTTGTTGAGTGGACAGCTCTATTGTATGCAAATTCAACATGTGGAAGACAGTCCTCCCATTCTTTCAAGTTCTTCTTAATCATTGTTCGCAGAAACATGGAGAGTGTACGGTTTACCACCTCTGTTTGACCATCAGTTTGCGGGTGACAAGTTGTTGAAAATAGCAATTTTGTGCCAAGCTTGGCCCACATTGTCTCTCAAAAGTAACTCATAAACTTCACATCACGATCTAAAACAATGGTTCTAGGCATCCCGTGCAATCTCACAATTTCCCTAAAAAATAAATCAGCAATATGTGAAGCATCGTCAGTCTTGTGACAGGGAATAAAGTGTGCCATTTTAGAAAACCTATCCACGCTTACAAGTATGGATTCTATCCCCCTCTTTGTCCTAGGCAATCCCACAATAAAGTCCATGCTAATATCTTCCCAAGGTGCACTAAGAACAGGAAGTGGAGTATACAAACCATATGGGTTAAGTTTGGACTTAGCTTTATGGCATGTGGCACAACGCTGCACAAATCGTTCAACATCTCTCCGCATCTTTAGCCAATAAAAATTATTGGACAGCAGGGCCAAAGTCTTTTCTCTCCCAAAATGTTCCATGAAACCACCGCCATGTGATTCCTGCAACAACAGCAAACGTACGGACGAATCTGGAACACATAGCTTGTTAGCATGGAACAATAACCCGTCATAAACATGAAATTTTTTCCAGCCTTTCCCATCATTACATTTAGTGTATGGTTCAGCAAATTCTTTATCTACAACATACAAATCTTTCAAACTTTCGAAATCTGGAACATTAATATCAGGTTGAGATAAAAGAACAATCCTACGAGACAATGCATCAGCAACCACATTTTCTTTGCCATTCTTGTATTTCACAATGTATGGGAAAGATTCAATAAATTCAACCCATTTAACATGTCTACGGTTCAATTTAGCTTGCCCTCTCAAATATTTTAGTGCTTCATGATCAGAATGTATAATAAACTCCTTAGGCAAAAGGTAATGTTGCCAAGTTTCAAGCACACGCACTAAGGCATATAATTCCTTATCATAGGTAGAATAATTCAACTGTGGACCATGCAATTTCTCACTAAAATAGGCCACGGGTTTACCTCCTTGTAGCAGTACACCTCCTATTCCAAAACCACTAGCATCACATTCTAACTCAAAAGGCTTACTGGAGTCGGGTAGCTGAAGTAGAGGTGCACGTGTAAGGCGATCCTTGAGTGGGGCAAAAGCTTGTACTTGTGCTGGCTTCCAAGTAAAAGTAACTCCCTTCTTGGTCAACTCAGGTAAAGGACCGGCTATGGTGCTGAAATCTTTCACAAAACGCCGGTAGAAACCTGCAAGACCAAGAAAACTACGTACTGCAAGGTTAGTTTTAGTTGCAAGCATGACACATCCTTTCAGATTAATAACTTGCGATGAAGATGGAGAAGCAACTTTATCTTTTTGTTGCCTCGAAAGTGTTTTAGCTACTTGCTGATTTTCAGAAGGTTGTTTGCTCTTTTGTGCGTCCCTAGCATGTTTTTCTCGTTCAAATTTCACAATTTCAGCAGGAGTCATAGGAAGCAATGTAACTTTCTTTCCTTTATACATAAATGTGTACTTATTGCTCCTACCATGGTGTGTAGCATCAGTATCATATACCCAAGGTCTACCAAGTAATAGAGAACATGCTTGCATTGGTACTACATCAAAATCAGCAACTCCGAAGTATGTACCAATGGAAAATTCGATGTGAGCAGTTTGTGTTACCATGACCTTACCGCTATTGTTGAACCATTGCACGTGGTAAGGGTGTGGATGTGCACGTGTGGGAAGTTGAAGCTTCGTTACCATGTCGAGGCTCACCAAATTGTTGCAACTACCGCTGTCGATGATGACACGTACACGACGGTTATTGACGATGAAGAAGGTATGAAACAGATTATTCCGTTGTGCCCGATCGTCCTGGTCCATGTGAGTGCTCAAGTCACATTGTACAATAAGTGCTTGGGTACCGTTGTTATCTGCCATGTTAGTGAAAAGACAAGCAACAAAGACTAATCCCTATGGAAAACAGCTAGGTGGGGTGGTGGGTGTGTGGTGGAAGCAATCCGTCAAGCGCCTTACCCACGCTTGCAAGTGTTCTTACCACGCCGCAGTGAGGTCACCGGCCTACAGGTGATGAACCAAGTGGAGGGTGGTGTGCAATTGCAAGAAATGAACCTGTCCTGACCAAGAGAAAGGTGTAGCTTGGAAGGCAAAGTGAGTAGCAAGGATTAGCGATAGTAATAACAGTTAAACCAAGTTCAATAAGTATTCCCTAGTACTCGTCAAAGTTGCTGGCCTTAGTGCTCCCAATGTGAAAATTCAAGCAATAGAGGGAAACTATGTGCCCAAAACTCAAATGGAAACAATAACAGGCCAAAATCAGCTCTCTGCAGATCGGACAAGGGATCGGACAAGAGATCGGACAAGGGATCGGACAAGAAGAAATTGTTACTGCCGCTGATAATCTGTTACTGCCGCTGATTGGACAAGAGTTCAGACAAGGGATCGGACAAGAGATTGGACAAGAGATCGGACAAGCAGAATCTGTTACTGCCGCTGATAATCTGTTACAACCGCGGATCGGACAAGCAATAGACAGGACCGCTTCTTCTCTTTTTTTTTTTATTTTTTTCACTCTATTTTTTTGAACAAGATGACAAGAGATGCAACCACAAAAATTGGCAACTGCAACTGAGATGGGATGTGGTTCACAGAAATTCAGCAAGTTCGCTGAACGGCGAGCAAAAACTTTGACCAATTTTTTTTCTTTATCTTCCTGATTTTTTTTGGCGATTCTGGTGAGGGCTAACAGGGGGAAAGTTATGCCTAGTTTTACCGAATTGGGTCAGCAAGACGCTCAAAAAATTTCAGATTTTTCTGCCAAACGAGCGAAAAGTTATGCCTGTTTTACCGAAGGGGGGTCACAAAGAGTCGATGTGGAAAACGAGTAGGGCTGTGGAGGGGGGTTTTTCGGGGGGGGGGGAATTTTTTGAGACACAAGACCAACTACTACTCAAACGACACAAAGGGATTACTAAACCAGCACCAAGACTCGACCAAGAACACGAACTCAACAAAGTTAAAACTGAAATTAAAATCGCAAGGCACAAAGGGGTTCTCGGTGGGGATTTTTTTGTGAGGGTTTTCTGGACTCTAGGTAGAAATAAACATAGATCGAGATTACCTAATGGGAAACCTTCGCTCTGATACCAACTGATGGGGGATTGGTCCTGATCTTCCGCTAGGTAAAGGATAACTTGGGTTGGTGGAGAATCTCGACGTTGGCGATCCAAGGCTCCGGTCAGGCGGATCAAAACCTTGCAATCGTTACACCACTGTCTCTGTTGGTTATCAACCACGCAGAACGCGATTGATCTCGCCACGAAGGCTAATTCCTGCAAGCGAACCCAAGAACACAAGCAAGAACAGGAAGGATACAAGTCGAATGCCAAATCACAGACAAACGATGATAAGGTGAGGTTTCACAAACGCCAATGCAGCAGCCAATCGGTCCGGTGCAAGAGGCGGGATCTAAACACACAAGTGTAGATGCAAACAAAGCAAAACCTAACCCTAGAGGCAGCTGGCATGAGTATATAAGGCGTGGGCAGCCTGTGGAAGGCAAACAGACTCGGGCTGTGGGCTACAAGATGTACAGACTTGGACTATGGGCCAACATGGCCCAATTCTGTCACGCAGGACTGTTTTAAACACACAGGACGGCTTGAGGCTCCAAATGAGACGAAACCAATGGCAAAAGATCCGTCTTCTCTTAGCTTTCCAAAACGTCTAAGAACGCGCCAATTGGACTTCGTATGAGGAAGTTATGCCCATTTTGGTGCAAGGTGGTCGATGTAGTCCGAACCAGCGAATTCTTGACTTCAAGTCATCCGTGCGACTCCGTCTTCAACTTCAACTCTCTTATTCCATCTCCCATGTTCCTATGCAACAACATATCACTAGTATTCAGTAGCATCCCATCCAAACAAATATTAACATAGTTACTAAGGAAAGAATTAACCTCATGGTTCAAGCGACGGGCACGGGCGCGTGTGATTGGTCCTTGTAGTTGAATTGTAGGTGGAGGCTCCATGTGTGTATCAGGCGAAGTGATGTCCTCATCAGGTCCCTCAGAGACGGGCGAGTAATCGTCGTCGAGTATGTCATCGTCGTTGCTCGGACTAGGAGCCGGGTTGTTTATCTCAACCGGCTTCTCCCTCCATACCTGTTTTGTAGCTGGCCGAGGGCAGATCTCCTCGAAGATAGCGTCGCGCTCGGCCTCAGCTTTCTTCTCACGCATCTCCTGGTCCCGTAGTCTTTGCAAGCATCTCTTTGCGATTTGGACATGCCTGGAGGGGCCCAAGATGGCTGAGGTTTGGTACCAGGTGCTACTGTTCGACTTCTATTAATTATAGCCGAAGTAGTACTGTGCCCTTCGGCCTTGGGCACCCTGTGTTCGTACGGGGCTTCGCTGCGAACCCCGTCTAACGGGTTGGCCTCGTTCGGCTGACCGAACCAAGCTTCGGCGCAGAGCTTGGCCGAAGCATGAGACTCACCTCCGTCAAACCTCGGTGACAAGCCTTCGGGATTGGGACTTCCTGAGACCCAACTCTGATGGTTATAGCTTCGAATTCCCTGAATTCGGCCTCCGCGTGCTCGCACCCTTTGGCTTCGCTCTGCATGGTCTGATTCGGAGGTATCATGGACAGTCTGTGGACGATGCCCCCCTCCGCTGCGTCTGTTTGCCCCTGCCATCCATAATACTCCGAAGGGAAATAAGGCATAGTGTTAGGCTACGGAGGGTACCCCGACCCAGATACGTACAGAGCTCACAGGGTCCCCTCCCAATCATACGGTGGAGGCATCGGCGGCTCTAGTGGCCTCGCCCACTATGGGCCGAACCCGTTACCTGGAGGGGGGTTCGGCCAAGTTGAAGGCATCTCGGACCACACCAGCGAATGGTCCTGCCAGGCCAGAGGTACATTCGGCCAGTGCGGGCCGAAGCCTCCCATCGGAGATGTCCACCATGGTGCGGGGTTCAGCCACTAGGGGCCGAAGTTGTCGCATGGGGGACCCGACCACTGGAGTTCAAAGTTGTCGCACGGGGGGTTCAGCCACTGTGGCCCGGAACCACCGTGCGGAGCACCAGGACACCGTGGCCCGAAGTCCTCATGTGGAGGGTTCGCCTGCTTCGGTCCGAAGCCACCCTTCGAGGGTCTTGGACCCTTCGGCTATTTTAACTTGGCGTGCGGACCTATTTCTTTGGCTCTCCTCTGATGCTTGTTCAACAACATGTTATATGTTACCTTCAGCCTCTTGTGAGCCTTAGCCGAAGGGGTATTGATGTTCTGTTTCCACACTCCTACCTCGGGGTTCTTTGGCACGAGTGTGCGAGTGCGCGGTTCTCCAACAATCACATATTTCCCTTTAGCAGACTCGGCCTGTTCTAGCCGAATCAACACCTTCTTCTCGCCGAGGTCAACAGTGTTGACTGGAAAAGGATCTTTATCCAGCTTCATCTTTGGATCATGATCTATCTTCAATCGTCCTTCTTCTATGGCCGATTATATCTACCGTCGAAAAACATTGCAATCATTAGTATTATGCCAATGTGAATCATGCCACTTACAATATGGATGCTTCTTTAACTCATCGGCAAGTGGGATGACTTGACCCTTAGGTAACCTGAGAAGCTGACTTTTTAAGAGAAAATCAAATATTTTATCACATTTAGTTATATCGAACGAGTACTTGACCTCACTAAGTCTATTCTTTGTGGGGGATGGTCGCAACTCGGAGCAAGTGACGGGTTTATTTTAGTGTTCCAAACCCATTTGACCGCGTACATGTCGGCTGAATCCTCCTCTTCTGACTCCTCCTCATCAGAGCGTTCCATGATGTGGATCTCGGCCCTAGGCTTGCTAAACATTTTAATAAATTTCTTATCTTTGGCTCGGCCTTCTTGGACTAGAGCCTGTTGTAAAACTTGGCTAACTTCTAAAAAGTTTTGGTTATCTAATCTCTCCTTAAGTTTGGAACGCAACCCGTTAAAAGCTAATTCCGCCAAGTCTCTTTCTAAAATACTAAGGCTAAAACATCGGTTTCTAGTATCCCTGAAACGCTTGATGTACTCAGAAGCGCTCTCACTAGACTTCTGCTTAACCGATGTCAAATGCGAAAGCCTAAGTTCTGTCTCACCCGTGTAGAAATAATCATGGAATTTCCGCTCTAAATCATCCCACAAGTGGATGGAGTTCGGCAGGAGCACCAAAAACCAAGTGAAAGCAGTGCCGGATAGCGAGAGGGAAAATAGTCTAACCTTTAGGGCATCTATCCCACTAACCTCTCCACACTGTGCCAAAAATTGACTAGCGTGCTCTAGTGTGGTCTTGTTACCCTCGCCATCGAACTTAGTGAATTTAGGGATCCTATAGCCACGGGGGTAGGGTACCATATCAAGATGGTCGGGGTAGGGCTTACGGTAAACCCTAACCCGTCCCTTGGGCACGAAGCTAGCACACTCCCTAAATAGTGCGTGGACCCGCTCCTCTATATCATCTTGGTATGTTGCTTGTGTGCGCCTCTCATGCGGGGGCGTGACACGCAGTGTGATATCGACGTGTCGGCCGTGTGCTTTTTCCCTGCGTGCATGTGGTGCGGGTAGCGCGGGCATTGGCGCAGGTGGCGGTGGATGGTATGCAGTATTATTTTGACCGGATGTATAATGATTGGTCTCGGCCATAAGTGATGAGGCCAGAGACATGATCATGCCAGTGCTATCGTTAGTTCTATCGTACACATGGTTTGCTGGAGGTGCGCTAGCAATAGGAACTGGGGGTACGGCCTCGGTAAAGCCGAACCTTCTAAGAGTCACCTCTACTTGGGAGCTAACTGCCGAATCTAAACGTTTGGCTAGCGAAGCGCTAACGGCTTGATCCACTGATGCGGCTATTTTTTGCTCAATTTCTAAAGAAGATAAGCGAGGTGATACAGGTGTTACTTGGACCTGAGCGAGGTCGGGGGTGACGATGTCGCGCTTGACGAAGCCTGCGCGTGTCTTGATGTAGCCCCCAAGCATCATGTCTTGGAGTGCCTTTAACTTTGCCTCGATATCTGCTCGGTCTGCGGCGGGGATATCTTCAAGTGTAGGTGACAATATGTTGCGGTTGTCGATATCCGCGCTTCCTATTGTGTCCATCAGTGGTGTAGACGTAGTAGTCGATGTAGATGTACCGGTGGCCGATGTAGACGTACTCATCATGTTGGCGTAGCTCTTCCCCAGCGGAGTCACCAAAAAGTGTGTTGACACGAAAACGTGCCCCGCACTTGGGTCAGTCCGACGATCCAAAAGTGCACGGATACTTAGCGATAGGCCTAAGCGTGACGTGGTACCGTCGTCGCGTTCCAACTACCCTTAATATTGATAAGGGGGGTGGAGTTGCCAGGCAACCAGATTACACAAAATAATCCAATTAGCCGAAAGAGATAGATTAAACAGAATAAAATCAACAAACCAGTCGGAGCCCGTCTGGTTCGAAGTCTGATGCGAAGGGTGCACCGAAGGGTACCTTCGGCGTCTGGTGCGAAGTGTTCCGCCGAAGGGTGCTTCGGCGTTTGGACTGATCCGGCCAAAGGTGGACTCCGAACGGATCTGGACGCGATGATCACCTCCGAACAACGGGGTTCGGTGTGATATCTCCGATACAACAATCTATGAGATAATGACGCGAAGGCCATGCGCGAGTGCAACTTCGTCCGATGCGGAGTATGGTTGTGGCGAAGTTGATCGCGACGAAGTGTGCTGGCAAAGCCTGTTGTCGAAACATGCGGTCTTGTCGAAGGTTGTCCTGGGACCTCCGGAACCGGCCTCTCAGCTCCGGACACCTCCGGCGAAGGGGCTCCGAACGTGCAAACCTGCAACAGAGACGATGCGAAGTACCAATTCGGCCTGAGGACCGAATTTTGCTAAGTGTTGAATGGGTAGCGAAGGTAGCGATCTATTACGCAGATTAGCGGATACTTCATAGGCGAAGTAACAAGGCGATAGCAATCTATTACGTAGATTAACGGATACTTCACAGGCGAAGTAACAAGGATTTACCACTGTTCCGTAGTGGCCGACGGAGGGCTTCTAGGCAAACCCACGAAGAGGTACAGGAAAGTAAAGGTAAAAGTAAAGGTACGATCAAAGCATGGTTTTGGTTTGGTTTGAGTTGGGGGGGGTCTCCACGCCGGTCATGCCTCTCTATTTATATGGGGTTAACTCCTAATCTAATCTACTATTAATCCGGCCGGATAGAGATAGAGATTGACGCAAGCAATTCTATCTCTGCCGAGGTGGGCTTCGGCCAGGCCCGTCGAGGCTTGCTCCTCGGGCCGAAGCTTCGGCAGCGTGGGCCTTTGAAGGCTTCCGAAGCTTCGGCAGCGTGGGCCTCCAAAGGCTTCCTTACCAGAGCCCGTGGGCTGGCAAGAGGCTTTCGGAGCCCATAGCACAATGGGCTTCGGCCCTGTAGGGCTTCGGACAGACCCTGGACATGTGTAATTTCGGCCCAAATCACCAAAACTTGATATTTTGACAATCTAGCCATTAATTCCATTTTTTGCTATCAACGGGTTCGTAGACCATATTACTACAAAAGAGTTAAATAAAAGAGAAACTAATAAAAAAATCCCCTAGATGAACGCCTCCTTCCAATCTCGTGCCTTGACTAGGTTGCTACTCCAGACCATCATCCTCCTCGTAGTAGACTGCCTCTGGTGGTGTAAGTCAACGGGGGTGAGTACAATCATACTCATCAAGCCACCGAATGCAATTATAATGCAATGTAATAACAAGGGAGGTAGTGGCTCATGTTTGCAAAAAAGTACAGTTGTAAAGCATTTAATGAAGTCTGGTTATTAGTACAGAATGTAAACATGTAATGCATCATCTTCTAACTCAAGGGGTACATTCAGCCCACTGTCGCTCAACGGTCCTTACATGCCGTGAATCATACAATCATTCATACAAAAGTAAACTAACTGCGGTGAACATTGCCCAACCCACCCTTGATCGTGGGCACGACTTTTCGAAAAGATTATGCTCTGATCAAAGACATACTACTGTACCCACAAGGCACTCATTCCCACACACCACAGTGTGTCTAGATGACACCACGCCACCCAGAAGGAACTCATGACAAAACCTTTAGCATGGAACGCACCAATTTGATAACACCCTCTTATAGGTTTCATTCGGTGCCCCGACGCATCGGGCCAACACCGTACCCCCCTTGAGGCTCGTTGGTACAAGCCACCCGCAGGTTGCCACTTGCCCCCTCCACTATGGTGCTTAAAGTTGGTACGATCCATACCTCTAGTTAGGACTTACCCACTAGACTTGTGGTTAGTACGAGTTTGTTTTGCAGTAGATCCCGCAGACCGGTCCTTATAGTGCTCCGGGTGCGACCAACAAATGTCCTAGCTTGCACCCGGAACCCACCATACTTATAACATAGCCAATAACTCCAACATAATTCCAGAGACGAGAGATGAGAATAACGGGGAAATCATATAATAGAATCCAACTATCTACGACTCGTTCTTTTATCCTATAGCAGTTGTGTCGATACATTGGGCACTAGCTAATATAATATTTATAAAGTGAAAAGGAGTTTAGGCTCAATAAGCATGGCTTGGGTTTACACAACAAGGACGAGGATCTGATAAATATAATTTAGGGCTTGTGATTGAACTAATGCAATATTTAATTCCTATGAGTTATAGCGGCAATTATGAAAATTAGGCTCAAATAAGATCAACTTGGGGTTTGTGACTTGCCTTGATCAGCGAATGGTGAAGGAGGAACCTCGGGGTAGAATTCTGGATCATCGATGGTGTCGTAGTCTTCTTGATACGGAAAAATAAACACGACATTCAATAAACATTCCAAAAATAACAATACAAACATGTAAGTTTTGGGGTGGATTAAAATAGTGAAATGAAGTTATTATATCCTCTGAAATTATTTTTAATATTATTTTTGAGAGTTCTGAATTTTCTTAAAGAAAATAAACATTTACCCTAAAAGGGTTTTTAAATTACTATTAAATAAGAATAAAATGCATAAAATAAACCTACTGTTTTTATTGCATAAATGTGTAGAGAATAAAAGACAAATTTTACAAAATTTGAATGGTCAAATTTGGAGTTAAATTGAGCAAGATATGAATTTTTAAAGTTTGAACTAATTTTCTGAATTTTATTTAAACAGAAATACAGGCTCGGGTCCACGGTGAGCTGGGCCCACCATGGACCCACGCACTGTGCGTGTGGTCCGGGCCAATCTAGACCGCCGGATCTAGATCGGACGGCCAGATGTGAGGCGGGGGTGTTTAGGTGATGATCAACAGTCGATAACGCCCGATACCGCTTCGGCGAGATCTGAGGGCTCAGGTTAAATCCTGTGGGGGTTTAATCCTCGCTGCTCAGATGCGATCGCATGACTGAGGGCTCGTCCGGCACACATGTGGCATAGGGGAGACCGAGGCCTTCATCCCCAACTCCGGCGGCGTGATGGGGAGCGGTACCGGTGACGGCGATGGCCTAATGGCCTAGCTAAAGGCTGAAATGGGATGAGGGGATCATGGGGAACACGGGGGTACCAGTGGCAACGATGGTGGGGCAGTGACGGCGGATGGCGATGAGAGAAGGCAGAGGAGGCCTTCGGGTCGACGACGGCGATGGTGATCCGGCGGTCTTCACGGCTATCGCGGACGTGGCTGAGGACGGGGCGGCGTCGCTGGTCCGGGAGGTGTCGTCTGCATGGGGCGGCGGTGTCCTGAAGCATCGGCGATCAAAGCTCGAGCAGAGGTGGCAGCGCAAAGAGGATGGGTGGGCGCTCGGGAACGTGGGGTTAAAGGCGAAAATGTGAGGCCGGATGTGCGGCGAGTGCAGGGGTTTATATAGGGGGGTCGCCGGCGTCCAAAAGGAAGGAAACCAGAGGTTTCCATTTCCTCCACCCCGGTGAACTTTCCAAAGCTTTGGATCCCTGCCAAACTTGACTGATAACGCGTGGGGATTGCGGGAAGGTGATCGCCGGTGAGAGGGAAACTTGATCTCGGACGCAATTTGGCGAAAAAGGGTGGCCGGCGGCGGAATTTTGGAATGGGGGCACCGAGTATGGAAGGGGGGATGCCCTTCCATCAGAGATGAAGGATCTAATAGGTGGGTCCCACTCGTCAGTGGCCGAGAACGAAACAACGACGCCGACAGGCGGTCCCAACGGTCAGAGGCCGAGGGCACGGGTGCGAGGCTGACAGGCGGGGCCGGCTAACGCGAGCGAGCGGGAGAGAGAGGGAGGGGATGCGATGACAGGCGGGTCCCACCCATCAGCGAGCGTGGGGCTGGGCTGGGCTGGGCTGAGGGAGGATTGTGAGTTGCGGCCCAATACTATTTAAAATGTATTTTTCATTTAAAACAATTCTAGAAAATCATTTATTCATTTATATCTTGAAATATTTTTGATAAAAGTTTGTAAAAATTCCTAAAAATAATTCTTGGCTTTCAGATTCCACCATAAATTTATTAGCCTAAAATTTGATTTATTTCTCCAGGTTTTGCTTTATTTAGTTTCTTTCATCCTTTTCCTAAATAAAACAATTCCTTTTTATTTTAGAAATTTTATTCCCCTAATTTTTATTTTACTTTTAAATTTGGAATGTTACACGTCACTACTCCAATTGACGTCTACATGGTGATCAACTATAAAATTAGCGACGACTTGGCCTTTCATAGCCTTTAAGGGTTCATAAGACAAATCATATTCAATCAAAGCATAAGCCCACTTTTCGATTCTCCCAGATAGAATCGGCTTTTGCAACATGTACTTTATGACATCATTTTGACAGGTAACAATACATGTGCCAGATAAAAGGTAGTGCCGAAGTATGGTGCATGCATAATAAAGGGACAAACACAAACGCTCTAAAAACACGTACCTCATTTCGACATCCAATAGGCGGTGACTCAAGAAAGTGATGATGTATTCTTTTCCCTCCACTTCCTGTGTCAGCACAACTCCTATTACGCTATCTTCTGCAGCAACGTATAGCCAAAACAGAATCCCGAGTTTTGGTGCTCTAACCACAGGCGGTGATGACAAGCATTCTTTAATCTTCTCAAAAGTGCGTTGTTGACTTGTCCCCCAAGTAAACTCAGCTTCATTCTTTAGCCAAAGTATGGGGACAAAAGCATCAATCTTACCAGACAAGTTAGATATAAAGCGGCACAAATAATTAACATTGCCTAGCAACTTTTGCACATCTCTCTTGCATGTCGACGGTTCGCAGTTTCTAATATTCTTAAGCCTCTTGGGATCAATCTCAATACCTCTTTCGTGGATCATGAATCCCAAGAACTTGCCTGCCGACATGCCAAAAGCACACTTAAGAGGGTTTATTTTTAGGCCATACTGACGCATCCTATCAAAAGCAACTCTCAAATCGGCTAAATGGTTTGCCATAGCATCCGATTTGACTACAACGTCATCTATGTAGACTTCTAGCATAACTCCAAGCAAGTCATGGAAGATCAGGTTCATGGCATGTTGATATGTAGCGCCAATATTTTTAAACAAAAAGTCATAACAACCCACTCAAACAAGCTGAAAAAACCAGGGCATCGAAAGGCTGTCTTGTAGATGTCCTCTTCGGCCATAAAGATTTGATTATAACCAGCGTTGCCATCAAGAAAACTAAGAACCTAGTGTCCTAAAGCATCGTTGATCAGCATGTCGGCTATTGGCATGGTGTACTCATACTTCGGAGTGGCCTTGTTCAAGTCCCTGAAATCAATACACACATGAATCTTGCCACTCCCTTTCTTTTCTATAGGCACAATGTTAGTGACCCATTCAGCATACCTGCATGGACTAATAAACTCAGCCTTAAGCAATCGCTATCTCTTCTTTAACTCAGTCATACATGGCCGAATTAAAGAGACGAGGAGGCTGTTTAGAAGGCCTAAACCCAGGCTTGATAGGCAGCCGACGCTCGACGAGCTCGCAGCTAAGTCTAGGCATCTCGCTATACTCCCATGCAAAACAATTGACATATGACCGAAGCAACTTTATTACTTCGGCCTTTTCATCAGCCTGTAAATTTTGGTTTACAAAAGTCAGCCTTGGAATACTACCATCGCCTATGTCAACCTCTTCTAGAGGATCGACCGACACAAAACCTTGACCTAACTTTTCTACCTCGCTAAAATCTTCAATGGCTTCGGCAATACCGTCTTTAGAAGACCGATACTGCTCCACATGAGACTTTAGCCAATCAAGATTAGTTGTACTAGACATGACTACTAGTTTAGAGATAGCCGCGCTACACTAGCCGGCTTTACAGACACGGGAACAAAACGTCCCTCGGACATGCTAACAAAGTCATAATCCGAGAGATCTCTACCTGACAAACATTCTACCTTATCATGGACGGCCTCAATAGACACATCGACCAAAGCAACCTGGGCTGAAGTATCAGCTGGTACAACCTCTACATCGTCATCGTCCCACTGGATCAAGCACTGATGCAAAGTAGATGGAATACAACAATTTTCCGTGAATCCAGTCATGCCCAAGTAGTACACTATAGTTACCTTGCACTTCAACGACGAAGAACGCCATCAGCAGCGTCTTGTTGCCCACCGTCAACTCCAGAGAAAGTACGCCCTTGGCCTCGGAGCTCTTGCCGTTGAAGCCATTGAGCGTCAGGTTAGTCCTCATCAAGTCATCTTCGTTCTTACCGTCCTTATTCAATAGAGAGTACAACATCAGGTTGACGGTGGCACCTCTATCTACAAGCATCCTCAAGATCGGCTTTCTGTCGATGTGACCCTTGACATAGAGAGGCTCCAAGTGACGAGTCGTATCATCGGTCTTCTCAAAAATAGCCTCCTGTGGGCCAAGGTTCAACTGAGCGACCTCAGCCTTGTCTTGTGGAAGAGCAAACTCAACGGGCAGTGTGACGATGTTTATGTGCATCGCCTGAGGAAGGGGCCCCTCGGAGATGGGCATGTAATCGGCGTCCATCAAATCATCCTCGTCGTCGCTTGGAGTAGGAGCCGGGTTGTTCACGTCAATCGGCTTTGGCTTCCATACCTGCCATGGATCTCCTCGAACACGACGTCTCGCTCGTCCTCAGCCTTCTTCTCGCACATCTCCTAGGCCCGAAGGCTTTGTAGTCTCCTCTTTTGGGATTTGGTCATACCTAGTGGTGCCCATGATGGCTATGGCTTGGTACCGGGTGCCACAACCTTGCTCCTAGAACTTTTGGCCGAATGGGAATTGCCCGAATCAGCCTCGGCGGTTTTGTGCTTGGCGGAATCTCATCCCTGCTTCCTGTCGGTTGGACTGGCCTCACTAGGCTGGTCTGATCGGGCTTTGTTGGTAGGACCAGCCATGGGTGGCTGGTTTGACCGACTGGTGTCGGCCTTCTATGATGGGTCGGTCGGACCGACCACAATAGGCCGGTCAGACCAAAGGTGCGAGGGCAGTCTGACCGGCCCTAGTGCTGCGGTTAAACCGGCCAACTCCTCGGGTGGCTTCAGCGGTTCGACTTCGCCTTGCTCTTTGGAGGACCCCTTAGGGATTGGGACGTCCTGGGACCCCACCTTGATGATGATAGCTTTAGATTGTGCCTCTGGATGTCCTCGTGGTGTGATGGATAGCCTGGAGAAGATGTCGCTGCTCGAAGCGCCCATCTGACCCTGCATGTTATAAAATCTGGGTGGCACAAATGGAGCAATATAATATGGCGCAGGATACCCGGGAGGCGGAATATAACATGGTGGCCACTGTGCCATGGACCAATGGTATGGTGGAGGAAGCGGTGGATCCAATGGCTTCGCCCATCGTGGGCCGAACCCACTCTTTCGAGGAGGGCTCAGCCTCGCTGGAGCTCTTGGCCGAGCATTTGCCTTCTCGGCTCTCTTCTAGTGCTTCTAGAGCAGCATGTCATATGTCACCTTCAGCTTCTTGTGATTCGCAGCCGAAGATGATGTGTTGGTGTTCACCTTCCACACTCCTACCTCAAGGTTCTTTGGTACGAGCGTGTTTGGACGTGGTTCCCCGATCATGATCTCCTTCCCTTCAACGGACTCGGTCTGCTCGGGCCGAATCATCACTTTTTTCCCGTTGAGATCAATAGTGTTCACGGGGAAAGGGTCCTTGTCAAGCTTCATCTTGGGACCTATATCCAATTTCAACCGTCCTTCTTCTATGGCCGATTGAACCTGCCGAAGAAAAACATTGCAATCATTAGTACAATGGGAATGAGAATCATGCCACTTACAATAAGCCTATTTCTTCAAGTCATCAGCCGTCGTAATGATGTGACCCTTCAGTAACCCGATGAGTTTGTTTTTCAACAAGAAATCGAATATCTTATCACACTTGGTCACATCAAAAGCATACTTCACCTCGCTGGGCTGACTCTTAGTTGGAGACAGCCGTAACTCAGTGCAAGTGATGGGCTTGGCCTTGCTAGACTAAGTCCACTCTGCGGTGTACATATCGGCCGAGTCATCCTCACTCTCTGATGATTCCTCATCAGAGTGCTCCATGACGTGCACCTCTGCCTTGTGTTTGTTAAATGTTTTGGTGAATCTTCTACTTTTGGCTCGGCTTTCTTGAACCTTATCCTTCTGCAGCACTTGACTAACATCAAAGAAATCCTGGCTATCTAGCTTCTCTTTAAGTTCGGAGTGGAGAACGTTAAAAGCTAGGTCGACCAAGTCTCTATCGTAGATGTTCAAAGTAAAACATTGGTTTCTAGTGTCCCTAAAACGCTTAACGTACTCGGAGACACTCTCGTTAGTCTTCTGTCTAACCAATGTCAAGTGTGATAGTCTAAGCTCAGTCTCCCCAGTATAGAAATAGTCATGAAACTTCTGCTCCAACTGGGCCCAAGTCTGGATGGAGTTCTATGGTAATGCCAAAAACCAAGTGAAAGCAGTGCCGGAAAGCGATAGAGAAAAGAACCTATGTTTCAAAGCATCCGACCCACTAGCTTCACCACACTGCACTAAGAACTGACCTATGTGCTCTAGGGTGGTTTTGCTACCTTCGCTGTCAAATTTTGTAAACTTGGGCACCCTAAAGCCTCGTGGGTATGGGATGGTGTCGAAGTAATCGGGGTACGGCTTTTGATAAACCCTACCCCGTCGTTTGGGCGTCCATCCAGCAACCTCTCTAAATAGAGCACGAATCTGCTCATCAAGGTCGTCTAAGCCTCCTGCTTGTGCCTGTCTCTCGTGTGGGGGCGCAACACGTGGTGTTATATCATGGTGTCGGCCGTGCAGCTCCTCCTCTCGTGGTGGCTCGTGATACGGGACGTGATCGGGCCTATGCGGGTGTGCGGGAGTAGGAGGTGCGAGCAACACGGGGAGTGGTAGTGCAGGCGTGGGCAGCGGCAGCGGCGTATAATATGTTGTGGGAGCAGTCTGATTGGCCACAAGGCCGGTCTGACCGAGGGCATAATGGCCGGTCGGACTGGCCTAATGGCTGGTCTGATCGACATGTCGGTTTGACCGACAAGGTCATGCAGGACCTCGACCATGGATGGTGTGGCCGAGGACGCTGACAACCTTTCCGTTATTCCCATCAGTTCTACTATATATGCGGTGAACAGGGGGTACACTAGCTATTGGAGTGGGGGAAACGACCTTGGAAAAGCCGAATCTCCTAAACATCGCCTCCATCTTCGTGTCCAATTTTGTGTCTAACTTTGAGTCAACCATGGCCTCTATGCGGTTTACAAAGGTAGCACTAATGTCCTAGTCAACAATGTTGGCTATCTTTTGTTCGAGGTTCTGGGAGGACATTTGAGGAGAGGATGGTGTTACCTTAGCCCCGGAGAGGTCAGGGATGTCACCGTCGAGCTTGACGAAGCCCCTCGGGTCTTGGTGAAGCGGCCAAGAAAAAGGGTGTGTAGGTCCCTTGTCCTGGCCTCGAGCTCTGCCTATCCTTCTCGAAAAGGTCCTCAACAGTGGGTATGATGATGTTTCTATCGTTAATCTCTGAGCTCCCCACCGGATCCATCGGCATCGAGGGTCCCGTTGATGTATAGGTAGTAGGTGTACCCATCGCCGATGTAGATGTGCTTGGCATGTTTGTCCCCAGCGGAGTCGCCAAAAAGTGTGTTGACACAAAAATGTGTCCCCGCACTTGGGCTGGTTTGACGATCCAAAAATGTTGCTAAACATTGATGTCGCGTTCCGACAATCCTTAAACCTGTGTAAGGGGATAAGGGAGTCACCAGGAAATCAAATAATAATAATTCTAAAATTACTCAGTTAACCAAAATGTTGGAAAATAATCAAAACGATAAAACCTAACTAAACCCAACTGGCCAGAGCAGGGCCTGTTCGGTCGGATTGAAGGTACACTGCCAGTCTGACCGGAAGTGCGAAGCCCTCGCCGAAAGGGGTGTTTGGAACACAGATGCGGAGGGGCTAGAAGATACCCCAAAGGGACCTTCGACCTATCAGCCGGTCGGACCGAGGGTTCAACCCCGTGTTGACATGGAAACGTGCCCCCGCACTTGGGTCTGTTCGACGATCCAAAAGTGCACGGAGACATAGGAACAAGCCTAAGCGTGATGTGGCACCGACGTCGCATTCCGATTACCCTTAGTCGTGATAAGGGGGTGGAGTCGCCAGGCAACCAGATTACGCATTCCGAACGGATCTGGACGTGGCGATCACCTCCGAACAGCGGGGTTCGGCGTGAGATCTCCGATACAGCAAACTACGGAATAATGACGCGAGGGCCACGCGTGAGCGCAACTTCGTCCGGTGCGGAGTATGGTCGTGGCGAAGCCCGTTGCGAAGAAGTATGCTGGTGAAGCCTGTTACCGGAGCCCGCAGTCCCGCTGAAGGGTGCCCTGGTGACCTCCGAAACCGATCTCTCAGCTCCGGACACCTTCGACGAAGTAGCTCCGAACGTGCGAACCTACAACAAAAGAGTGCGAAGTACCAATTCGGCCTGAGGATTGAATTCTGCTAAGTGTTGCACTAGTAACGAAGGTAGCAATCTATTACGCAGATTAGTGGATACTTCACAGGCGAAGTAACAAGGCGATAGGAATCTATTACGTAGATTAACAGATACTTCACAAGCGAAGTAACAAGGGTTACCACTATTCCGTAGTGGCCGGCAGAGGGCTTCCAGGCAAACCCACAAAGAGGTACAGGAAAATAAAGGTAAAATAAATACGATCAAAGCATAGGGCTTTGGTTTGGTTTGATTCCTAATCTAATCTGCTATTAATCTGGCCATATAGAGATAAAGATTGAGCTGGAAACGTATACAATTCTACCTCTACCGAAGTGGGCTTCGACCAGGCCCGTCGAGGCCTGCTCCTCGGGCCAAAGCTTCGTTGGCATGGGCCTTCGAAGGCTTCCCAGCCGAAGCCCATGGGCTGGCTAGAGGCTTTCGGGGCCCATAGCTCAATGGACTTCGGCCCTGTAGGGCTTCGGACAGCCCCTGGACATGTGTGTTTTCGGCCCAAATCACCAAAACTGATATTTTGACAATCTAGCCATTAATGCCATTTTTTGCTATCAACACATGCTGTAGGACCAAAAGTAGCAACCAGAGGGGGGGGGTGAATGGGCGCCTAAAAATTCTTTCGAATCAATGGCCTACTCCCAACACCCAACGAACCTCAAACGACTTAGCAGCAAAACGTAAACAGATCGCCAAATCCTAAAAGTATCTAGCCTAGAAACGACCGGTGTCCTAGCCAAAGAAACACCAATACAGTGCTAATAGGCAGAATAACAAATCATTTAAAACATGGGCAGATCAAGGTACTCAGAACTAAACCATCAGAGCAAAAACTCTGTGTGTACGTTAAAAGGAGATGAGAGGTTACTGTTCAAGGTTGTCTCCAGTAAGGTACTTGACGAAGCCTGCAACATCGAAACCTGCCTCGAAGTAGTCGTGACGAAGCCTGTAGTTGTCGAAGTATGCTTCGAAGTTGAAGTGCGAAGGTCGATGGAGTCAAAGCTTGTGAAGGTTGTGCCGAAGTGTGATTCGAAGTCCTTTGTTGAAGGCTAACGAAGTATGTAGTGGACTTGCTGAAGGTTGATGGAATCGAAACTAGTTCGGTGAAGAGTGTAGCAAACTGCGAAGCATGCTTCAGTGCGAAGTGTGAGGCAACCGAAGCCTACTTCGAAAAGCACACTTCGAAGCTACTAAGCTTAACACAAGAAAAATCAACTTCGAAGCTTATCAGAGAAAAATCGAAGCCTGCAATGCAACCTTCGAAAACAGATTGATCAAAGTATGACTACCGAAGTAGTGACCTTCGAATCACACATCAACTTCGAATCGTAGCCCTTTGAAGCTTTCACACACGAAGCCGAAGCCTAGAAACAGACTCCGAATCACAACCTCCGAAAGCACAAACTGAGTGGGTCCCACACGAATGAAATGATGCCAGGCAAAAAGCAGCACACTTCGAGCGAAGCTCATAGAAAGAAATTTAACGCTGAGCGAAGGTGCTTCGCAAGAGACAACACTACTTGTGAGGCTTCGGAGAAGGTAGTCCGAAACTACACAACATCGAATATTCTCCGAAGACTGTTAACTCCGATGATGTATACCCTTCGAATGACAGTCCATGCAACTTCGCAGACACCAACACCGAAGAAATAAAAGCGTTCAGACTAAGCCAGACAACGTTCACACCTGCGAAGCCTACACCTGGCAAAGTTCTTAAGCAAAAACAATTGTGCAAAGAAAAAACATATCGGACCTTGCCACCAAAAGTAAACTAGCTTCTGCAATACTAGCTTCTAAGATTGTACCAGCACAGAAAAGCGTTAGAAACAGGTGAAATGATGACTACCTACAGCCTATGTGCACAAGAACAGAGACTCATAGAACCTAGCTGCCAGGCTAAAAATCCACACAACTGCTGTACGCAAATTGAAGATAAAACAATAGACCCTAGTCTGCAGCTAGCCTGTGCGATTGAACAATAGAGGCTACCGAGATAATAGATGCAGTAAAATAAATGTGCTCGGTAACAGAAACCTTGCACACAATAGAGATCTTGGAAATAAACAAGTGTTTCTGCTATGATCTCAGAAAGCAACAGCAAACAAATGAACGCAAATCGAGGCAAGCAGAAAACTGTGAGATAAAAGCGCAATTCGATTTACTTGTGATGAACAGGAATGTCGTGCGCAAGAGATGATGGCGGTGGCCGCAGGAAGAAGCACACAGAGAGATGAACAAAAGTGACCCACTCTTGATTAGTAAAGTGATTTTAGAAAAGGGTCACCTAACCCTAGGGATTGGGGCCCTATTTATAGGCAGCCCAATAGCCTAGGAATATTCCACTAGACCCTTAGGGTTTTTACAGACGCTGAAATAAAAGGAAAAGACCGAACTGCCCTTAGGGTATTTTTACAGACTCAACCGACTGACTGTGGGCCTAAGGACAAAATAGTAGACTCCTATTTACAGATGACTTATTTGGAAGCAGAGCTTTCGTAGCGACTACGGCTTTGCCTCTGAACAGTCCTGATGCGAGATCAGCGGTTGTCAGTTTTGCGCCGAAACTGACAAAGTGTCCACCGACTTTGCACTAGGTACCCGGATTGGGCCGGCCCGATTCCGCAGCTCTCTCAGCCCGGCAATCGCTCACCACCCGTGTACCAGAGTCAATCCTGGTCAACAGCCCAGTGGATCCTCTGCTGTTCCTAGCCCATGTACCCAGATTGGGCCAGCCCGACTTCGCGGCCCCTCTGCCCGACAGTCGCTTGCTGCCCGTGAACCTGAGTCACACGCGGCCCAGACACAGCAGGTTTTCTCTCTTCTTCAGTCCTCTTTGACTTCCGTTGACAATGACTCATCACATCTGGAGCCATGAGACCCATGCTTTTCAGCATGGCTCCTCAATCTCCCCCTTGATGAGTGCATTGTCAACACTTTTCTTCATCAGCTCTCCAGTACCTGTGAACACATGTGGAAACACGAAAACAAAACACAAGAAAACAGAGAAGAAGAAAATAAAATAAAAGTTTAACCCTAATGACCAAAATCCGAACAAAAGCAAGAAGCGGTCATTATGGTTAACCAATAGTAAAAGCTCAAAACGAGTGCAATCTCAGAATCATCAACAAGGATATCAAAAGAGTAAGGACAAATGGGACAAAAACTCCCCGTGAAACAAATCCGAAAGAAAGCCAAAACTCCCCCTTAAACTCTTCTCCCAAAATTTCTCCCCCTTATTGACAACTGAACTCATCAAGCGAGACTAAATGCACTCTAAAAAGACACAGACTCCCTCTGAAATGCAACTCTCCCTCAAAATATGCAATGAATACAACTGGGGTGCAGATGGAGTGAGGAAAGCATGCTTCTCAGATATGATTGACTACAATGTACACAAATCTAGCAGGTATAGCAAAAGACATACTGTCTAAGACACATGGCATGATCAGCGCAACAAATGATATCTAAAGAAAGTCATTTAGCACACATTTTTCAATTTTTGCAAACAAAAGCATCACCACATTTTCCAGTTGACAGGCAAGGTAAAACATGAGATGCAGAAGCTATCTGATATCTACCAAGAAAAGCATTGTTCAAAACAAAGTGCTTTAGCAAACTTGTTATCTTTTTAATTTTTAGGCTTTTTCTTTTTCCTTTTTCATTTTTGCCAGGGGTTATTTGCATGTCAAACCTTATGCTGACCGACCAAGTCAAGCCTAGGCCAGAACTGGACCATCAGAAGCTAAGACTTTGGTCTTGGCATACACTACATTGTCCTAGTTCATACCAACGTGCTATGGTAAGCAGTCTAGAACAATGCAATGCGACAAAGCAAACCCACCTGGATCTTTTCAAAGTATGCATAAAAAGGCATGGAATTTTCATTTTTCTGATTTTTCATCATTTTTATAACACAATTTCCATGTATATAGCGTAAAGATGTCCAAGTTGCATATTTGCATCTAAGTGAGGAACGAGCTACAAGGCATGTAACAGATAACAAAAACACTCAGCCTACACATGCTAGTTACCAGAAGCAATGGTGATCATTTTTCAATTTTAAAGCAGAAAATTCATGCATATGACAGATATTAGACATATCAAGCGAACTGAACCAAAGCATGAGCAGCGACAAGTAATCAAAAGCATGTACCAGCTAGAATAAGTAAAGCAGTTCAATCATATAACAGAAGCAAGCTCAAAAGTGTGATATGTGAGTATGTATGATATGAACACACACAAGGAGACTCAAGAAAAGAGTAAAGAAGAAAGAAAAACTGACGCAAAATATCCTAAAAAGGATACACAACACCCAAATCCCCTCGTAAACACTCAAAGGTAGACTGATCTAGGGGTTTGGTGAAAATGTCAGCCAACTGATGATGGGTATCAACATGAACAAGGTCAATGACACCTTTCTCATATTGATCCCACAGAAAGTGAAAGCGCACATCAATGTGTTTGGTCTTTGAATGGAGACACAGGTTTTTCCCTACACTAATAGCACTGGTGCTGTCGCAAAACAGAGGAACTCTGGTAGGAAAGAACAACCCAAAATCTCGCAAAGTGGAAATCATCCAAACCAACTGTGAGCAGCAGCTAGCAGCAGCTACATACTCAGCCTCAGTGGTCGAAAGAGCAACTCCAGACTGCTTTCGAGAAGACCAAGAAACAAGAGACGAACTAAGAAACTGGCAAGTACCGGAAGTCGACTTGTGATCCAACTGGCACCTACCAAAGTCAGCGTCTGAAAAGCCAGATAAATCAAGAGATGATGATGCTGAATAATAAAGACCGAGATCGGGCGCATAGGTAAGATACCTAAAAATGCGCTTGACAGCTTGCCGATGAGATTCGCGAGGTGAAGACTGGAAGCGCGCGCAAAGTCCCACGACGAACTGTATGTCTGGCCTCGTCGCCGTCAAGTACAACAGCGAACCGATCATCCCTCGAAACTCTCTCTCGTTGACCTTGACACCGTTCTTGTCCTTGTCCAGGCCCTCACTTGTGCCCATTGGGGTCATCTGAGGCTTCAGCTCTCCACCAAAGTAAAATTTTTTCAACATGTCCCGAGTGTACTTACCCTAGTGGATGAAGGTGTCGTCCTTGGTCTGCTTGATCTGGAGCCCTAGGAAGTACTTGAGCTCACCCATGAGGCTCATCTCAAACTCGTTGTGCATCTGCTCAGAAAACTTGGACACAAGAACATCAGTAGTACCGCCAAAGATAATATCGTCCACGTAAATCTGAGCAACTAAGAAATCTGAAGCATCTCTGAGCAAGAAAAGATTTTTATCCATAGAACCCATCACAAAGCCCTTCCTCAACAAAAACTGCTTTAACCGGTCATACCAAGCCTCGGGGCTTGCTTCAGACCGTATAAAGCTTTCTGTAGCTTAAAAACATGTCGAGGAAACTCAGGGTTCTCAAAACCGGGGGGCTTCCTAACATAAACCTCCTCCTCTATGTACCCGTTCAGAAAAGCACTCTTGACGTCCACTTGAAAAAGCATAAAACCCTTCGAAGCGGCAAAAGCTAAGAGAATGCGAATGGACTCAAGTCGGGCAACAGGGTCGAAAGTTTTTTCAAAATCAATACCCTCCTTCTGGCAAAAACCCTGGGCAACTAATCGAGCTTTGTTGCGCACCTATGTGCACAACAACAGAGACTCACAGAACCTAGCTGCCAGGATAAAAATCCACACAGCTGTTGTACGCAAACTGAAGATAAAACAATAGACCCTAGTCTGCAGATAGCTTGTGCGATTGAACAACAGAGGCTACCGAGATAATAGATGCAGTAAAATAAACGCGCTCGGTAACAGAAACCTTGCATACAGTAGAGATCTTGGAAATAAACAAGTGTTTCCGCTATGATCTCAGAAAGCAACAGCAAACAAATGCACGCAAATCGAGGCAAGCAGAAAACTGTGAGATAAAAGCGCAGTTCGATTTACTTGTGATGAACAGGAATGCCGTGCGCAAGAGATGATGGCGGCGGCCGCAGGAAGAAGCACACAGAGAGATGAACAAAAGTGACCCACTCTTGATTAGTAAAGTGATTTTAGAAAAGGGTCACCTAACCCAAGGGATTGGGGCCCTATTTATAGGCAGCCCAATAGCCTAGGAATATTCCACGAGACCCTTAGGGTTTTTTAAAGACGCTGAAATAAAAGGAAAAGACCGAACTGCCCTTAGGATATTTTTACAGACTCAACTGACTGACTGTGGGCCTAAGGACAAAATAGTAGACTCCTATTTAAGATGACTTATCCGGAAGCGGAGCTTTCATAGAGACTACGACTTCGCCTCTGAACAGTCTGATGCGAGATCAGCGGTTGTCAGTTTTGCGCCGAAACTAACAAAGCGTCCACCGACTTTGCACCAGATACCCGGATTGGGCCGGCCTGATTCCGCAGCTCTTTCAGCCCGGCAATCGCTCGCCGCCCGTGTACCAGAGTCAATCCTGTTCAACAGCCCAGTGGATCCTCTACTGTTCCTAGCCCATGTACCTGGATTGGGCCAGCCTGACTTCGCGGCCCCTCTGCCTGATAGTCGCTTGCTGCCCGTGAACCTGAGTCACACGTGGCCCAGACACAGCAGGTCTTCTCTCTTCTTCAGTTCTCTTTGACTTCCAGTTGACAATGACTCATCACATCTGGAGCCATGAGACCCACACTTTTCAGCATGGCTCCTCACATTCCCCCTGCCTTTTAGTGAACTGAGCGAACTAAAAGCACAACGTGCTGAAGACGATACCATCCATATCGGCTTTTCGACACTTTTCATGATGTTTGCAACACACTTGGGAAATACCTTTTCAAGTACCTACCATTCAAAGCTCTTCTAAACCGCTATCCCTGTAGGGATTCCAACACGTATGCGTTGCCGGGAGCGATTTCGGCTATCCTAAAAGGACCTTCCCAACTAGGCGACCATTTACCAACCTTGGGACTTTTCGTGCGTAAGGGTAAAATCGTTTTCCACACCAAGTCTCCTATTTGAAATGATTTTGGTTTAACCTTTTTATTGTAGGCTTTAGCTACTCTCTTCTTGTCTACTTCTATGGCTTCTAACGCCCTTAGTCTCTTATCGGCCACTTCCTCTATATTATCCTTTAGAAGGGTTTTATACTCATCGACCGATAAGCCATCTTGTTTTAACACTCTTAAGGAGCCAAGATCTCCCTCTACGGGTAGAACGGCTTCTTTTCCATATACCAATTCATATGGACTGACTTTGGTAGCTCCGTGCTTCGCAATCCTACAAGCCCATAACGCCTTGGAAAGCACCTCATGCCACCTCTTAGTAAACTCTTCAATTTTCTTCTTAATAAGTTTAATCATGGTTTTATTACTAGACTCGGCCTGACCATTGGCATGAGCATAGTAAGGTGAAGAGTTTATCAACTTAATACCATAGTATTCGACGAAGTCCCTTACTTCTCCAGAAATAAATGAACTAGCTTGATCTGTAGTAAGAGTTAGAGGAATGCCGAATCTATGTATGATGTGTCTCAAAATAAAATCACGTACCTCATTGTGAGTCATGTTCTTGAGAGGCACGGCCTCGGTCCACTTAGTGAAGTAATCCGTTGCCATCAACACGAACCTGATGCCCTTTTGAGGAAGGAGGGTGGATCTGGCCGATGAAGTCTAAACCCCAACCTCTAAACGGCCATGGCTTGACAATAGGATTGAGTAATGAGGCAGGAGCCAACTGAATATTGCCAAACTTCTGGCATGCTTCACACCCTCAATAGTACTTGAAACAATCTTCAGTCATAGTCGGCCAATAAAAACCCGCTCTTTTGAGCATCCAACTCATCCTTTGGTCCGACTGATGAGTGCCGCAAAGCCCCTCATGGACTTCTCCTGTAGCCACCTGGGACTGCTCATGGTCTAAACACTTCAATAGCACTCTGTCGATGGTTCGGCGATACAATGTGTTGTCTATCAACACGAATTTGAACGCTTGTCGCCAAACCTTCCGATCAACCCTTTGGCTAGGGTCTCTCAAATATTGGATGATTGGGACTTTCCAATCGCCCTTATAGGTTTTAGAGGGTTTTGCTGGTCCATCTTCTAAACAAACCTCTAAACTACTGACTTCGGGGTGCCCCCCGAGCCATTCCAGCTCCTGTCGAAGCCTGGCCGGGGTGGCCATTCGGAGTGTGCTGGGCCGAAGCCCTCCGGAGGTTTCGGACTCTGAGGAGCCTTCTCCGTTCGGGAGGCTTCGGACTATGGGCTCCGGGGTGCCAGCTCCCTTGGTTGGCAGAGCACTTCGATCTAGGGGCTTCGGCGTGCGGTGGCCTTCGGTGACCCGAGGGGTTCGACCCGGAGCGTGCGCCTACCCACCGTTACTGGCTTCGGCAGCGAGACCATTGCATCGACTTCTCCAATACAGAAAATTTTCCTCTCTTGACTTGGTAACTAGATGCTTGCTGAGCCAAATCATTTGCGACTGAATTGGCTTCTCTTGACATGTGAGAGATTTTGAAGTCATCAAAAGTGGCAACTATGTCCAGACATTTATCCAAGTAACTATTCAACAAACCGTTAAAACATTGAGCACTCTTAGCTACTTGTTGCACTACTAACAAAGAATCACCGTATGCGTGAACATGTCTAGCACCTACAGATTCTAGTAATTCAAGTCCTAGCAATAAAGCTTCGTATTCGGCTTGGTTGTTAGTAGAAGAAAATTCTAGTCAGGCCGAAGTTTCAAAGTGCATCCCATTAGGTGATATGAGAACCACTCCAATACCTTGGCCACTCTTGCAAGCCGAACTGTCAAAATAAAGTTTCCATGACACTACCTCAACTAGAGCAATATTGTCACTCCAGCCGACATCTATGTGATGATCAACTATAAAGTTGGCTACGACTTGGCCTTTCGTCGCTCTCAAGGGTTCGTAGGCCAAATCGTACTCAATCAACATGTAAGCCCATTTTCCTATTCTTCCACTTAGAATCGGCTTCTGTAATATGTGTTTTATTACATCGGTTTGGCAAACGACAACACATGTAGTGGGGAGAAGATAATGGCGCAATTTGGTGCACGCGTAGTAAAGTGATAAACATAATCGTTCCACAAACGCGTATCTGGTTTCGGCATCCAGCAGGCGGCGGCTCAAGAATATGATGATGTACTCCTTCCCTTCTACCTCCTGGGTTAGCACGACCCCAATCACACCATCTTCGGCAACGATGTATAGCCAAAATGGAATCCCGGCATTGGGTGCTCTCACCACAGGCGGTGATGACAAGCACTCCTTGATTTTCTCAAAAGCACATTGCTAGCTTACCCCCCAAGTGAACTCGGCTTCGTTTTTAGCCAGAGTATGGGGACAAAGGCATCAATCTTACCGGACAAGTTGGATATAAAGCAACACAAATAGTTCAACTTGCCTAGCAACTTTTGCACATCCTTTTTGCATGTTGGCGCTACAATGTTTCTAATCTTCTCAAGTCTCTTCGGATCAATTTCAATGCCTCTCTCATGAATCATGAAACCTAAGAACTTACCCACCGACACACCAAAAGCACACTTGAGTGGGTTCATTTTCAACCCATACTGTCGCATCCTATCGAAAGCAACCTTCAAATCGGCTAAATGGTTTCCCATAGCGTCCGATTTGACTACGACATCATCGATGTAAACTTCTAGCATAACTCCTAACAAGTCATGAAAGATTAGTTTCATAGCGCGCTGATATGTGGCGCCAGCATTCTTCAAACCAAAAGTCATGACGACCCACTCGAACAAACGAACAAAACTAGGGCATCGAAAGGCAGTCTTGTAGACGTCCTCTTCAGCCATAAAGATTTGATTATAACCAGCATTGCCATCAAGAAAACTTAGTACCTTGTGTCCTGAAGCATCGTTGATCAGCATGTCGGCTATCGGCATTGGATACTCGTCCTTTGGAGTGGCTCTGTTCAGATCCCTGAAATCAATGCATACCCGTATCTTTCCGCTCCCTATCTTCTCTACAGGCACAATGTTAGCGACCCATTCCACATACCTGCACGGCCTAATAAATTCAGACTTGAGTAGTCGCTCCACTTCTTCTTTAACTCGGTCATAGACGGCCAAGTTAAAGTGGCGGGGAGGCTGCTTATAAGGCCTAAATCCGAACTTGATGGGCATCCGATGCTCCACGAGCTCGCGGCTTAGCTCTGGCATCTCGCTATACTCCCATGCGAAACAATCGACATACGACCGAAGTAACTTTATTACTTCAGCGTTTTCATCGGGCTATAAATGTTGGTTTACAAAAGTTGGCCTTGGGATGCTACCAGTACCTATGTCAACTTCCTCCAAGGGGTCGGCCGACACAAAACCTTGTCCTAATTTATCTACTTCACTAAAGTCCCCGATGGCCTCGGCAATACCGTCTTTATTATACCGATATTGCTCCACGCAAGACTTTAGCCAATCTAGATTACTCTTGCTAGACATGACTGTTAATACAAAAATAGTCGTGCTACTCCAGCTGGTTTTACAGACACTGGTACAAACCATCCTCCGGATACACTAACAAAATCGTAATCCGAAAGATCTCTACTTGATTGACACTCTACTTTGTTATGGACGGCGTCAACCGACACATCGGCCAAAGCTAATTGGGCCGAAGTATCCGCGGGGATGACCTCCACCTCATCGTCGTCCCACTGTATCAAGCACTGGTGTAGAGTAGAGGGAATGCAATAGTTTGCGTGAATCCAGTCATGTCCGAGTAATACGCTATAGTTACCTTGTACGTCGACGACGGAAAATGCTGTTGGCAATGTCTTGTTGCCCACCGTCAACTCCATAGAGAGTACTCCCTTAGCCTCGGAGCTCTCGCCATTGAAGCCGTTGAACATCAAGTTGGTCTTCTTTAGGTCATCCTCATCCCTGCCAAGTTTCTTCAACAACGAATAAGGCATTAAGTTAACAGTGGCACCGCCGTCAATGAGTATTCGGGAAATCAGCTTCCCATCGATGTGACCTCTGACATAGAGGGGCTTTAGATGGTGAGCCGAGTCCTCGGGCTTCTCGAAAATGGCATTGCATGGGCCGAGGTTTAATTGAGCAACCTCGGCCTCATCCTGCGGTATTGCGAACTCGGCAGGCAGCGTGACGATGTTGATGTCCATCACCTGGGGTGCGGGTCCTTCAGAGACGGGCGAGTAATCATCGTCGCTCGGACTAGGAGCCAGGTTGTTTATCTCAACCGGCTTCTCCCTCCATACCTGCTTTGTAGCTGGTCGAGGGCGGATTTCTTCGAAGATAGCGTCGCGCTCGGCCTCTGCTTTCTTCTCGCGCATCTCCTATGCCCATAGTCTTTGCAAGCATCTCTTCTGTGATTTGGACATGCCTGGAGGGGCCCAAGATGGCTATGGCTTGGTGCCGAGTGCGACTGTTCGGTTAATTCTGGCCGAAGTGGTACTGTGCCCTTCGTCCTTGTGCACCCTGTGTTCGGAGGGTGCTTCGCTGCGAACCCCGACAGACGGGCAAGCCTCGTTTGGCTGACCGAACCAAGCTTCGGCGTAGAGCTCGGCCAAAGCATGAGACTTACCTCCGTCAGACCTCGGTGACAAAGTCTTTGGGATTGGGACTTCTTGAGACCTAACTCTGATGGTTATGGCTTCGGACCCCCTGACCTCGGCCTATGCGTGCTCGCACCCTTCGGCTTCGCTCTGCATGGTCCGATTCAGGGGCACCACGGATAGTCTATGGATGATGCCCCCCTCCGCTGCGTCTGTTTGCCCCTGCCATCCATAGTACTCCGAAGGAAAACAAGGCATAGTGTTAGGTTGCGGAGGATACCCCGGCCCAGATACGTACAGAGCCCACAGGGTCCCCGCCCAGTTATACGGTGGAGGCATCGGCGACTCTAGTGGCCTCGCCCACTATGAGCCGAACCCGTTACCTGGAGGGGGGTTCGGCCAAGTCGAAGGTATCTCAGACCACACCAGCGAAGGATCCTACCAGGTCGGAGGTACGTTCGGCCAGTGCGGGCCAAAGCCTCCCATCGAAGAAGTCCAACACGGTGCGGGGCTCGGCCATTGGGGACCAAAGTTACAGTACGGGGGGTTTGGCCATTGCGGCTCATAACCACCGTGCAGAGTGTCAGGCCATTGTGGCCCAGAGCTCCCGTGCGGAGGGTTCGGCTGCTTCGGTCTGAAGCTACCCTCCGAGAGTCCCGGTCCCTTCGGCTGCTTTAGCTCCTGAGTGTGTGGACTAGTCTTTCTGGCCCTTCTTCGATGCGTGTTCAACAACATGTTATACGTCACCTTCGGCCTCTTGTGAGCCTTAGCCGAAGGGGTATTAATGTTCCGTTTCCACACTCCTACCTCGGGATTCTTTGGCACGAGTGTGCGAGTGCGTGGTTCTCCAACAATTACAACTTTCCCTTTAGCCGACTCGGCCTGTTCTAGCTGAATCAACACCTTCTTTTCGCCGAGGTCAACGGCGTTGACGAGAAAAGGATCTTTATCCAGCTTCATCTTCGGATCATGGTCTATCTTCAATCGTCCTTCTATGGCCGATTGTATCTACCGTCGAAAAACATTGCAATCATTAGTATTATGCGAATGCGAATAATGCCACTTACAATATGGATGCTTCTTTAACTCATCGGCAGGTGGAATGACTTGACCCTTAGGTAACCTGAGAAGCTGACTTTTTAAGAGAAAATCAAATATTTTATCACATTTAGTTATATCAAACGAGTACTTGACCTCACCAAGTCGATTCTTCACGGGGGATGGTCGTAACTCGGAGCAGGTGACAGGTTTATTCTTAGTATTCCACACCCATTCGGCCGCATACATATCAGCTGAATCCTCCTCTTCCGATTCTTCCTCGTCAAAATGTTCCATGATGTGGATTTCAGCCCTAGGCTTGCTAAATGTCTTAATAAACTTTTTATCTTTGGTTCGGCCTTCCTGGACCAGAGCCTGCTGCAAAACTTGGCTAACTTCTAAAAAGTTTTGGTTATCTAACCTTTCTTTAATTTCGGAACGCAACCCGTTAAAAGCTAGTTCCGCCAAGTCCCTTTCCGAAATATTAAGGCTAAAACACCAGTTTCTAGTATCCCTAAAACACTTGATGTCTCAGAGGCGCTCTCGCTAGATTTCTGCTTAACCGATGTCAAATGTGAAAGTCTAAGTTCCGTCTCACCCGTGTAGAAATAATCATGGAATTTCCGCTCTAAATCATCCCACGTCTGTATGGAGTTCAGCGGGAGCGCCGAAAACCAAGTGAAAGCGGTGTCGGATAGCGAGAGAGAAAACAATCTAACCTTTAGAGCATCTATCCCGCTAACTCTCCACACTGTGCCAAAAATTGACTAACGTGCTCTAGTGTAGTCTTGCTACCCTTGCCATCAAACTTAGTGAATTCAGGGATTCTATAGCCACGGGGGTAGGGCACTGTATCAAGATGGTCGGGGTATGGCTTGCGGTAAACCCTAACCCATCCCTTGGGCACGAAGCCGGCACACTCTCTAAATAGTGCGCGGACCCGCTCTTCTATGTCATCTTGGCATGTTGCCTGTGTGCGCCTCTCATGTGGGGGCGTGACACGCGGTGGGATATCGGCATGTCGCCCATGGGCCTCTTCCCTGCGTGCTATTTGTATGGTGTGTTCATGTTCGGGCGTCTGCGCGTGTGGTGCGGGCAGTGCAGGCATTGGTGCAGGTGGTGGTGGATGGTATGCAGTGTTACTTTGACCGTAGGTGTAATGATTGGTCTCGGCCATAAGTGATGAGGACGGAGACATGATCGTGCCTGTGGTGTCGTTAGTCCTACCGTATACGTGGTTTGCCGGTGGTGCACTAGCAATGGGAACCGGGGGTATGGCCTCAGTGAAGCCGAACCTCCTAAGAGTTGCCTCTACCTAGGAGCTAACTGCCGAGTCTAAACGGTTGGCTAGCGAAGCGCTAACGGCTTGATCTACTGATGCGGCTATTTTCTGCTCAATTTCTAAAGAAGATAAATGAGGCGATACAGGTGTTACCTGGACCTGAGCGAGGTCGGGGTGATGATGTCGCGCTTGATGAAGCCCACGCGTGTCTTGACGTAGCCCCCAAGCATCATGTCTTGGAGCGCCTTTAACTTTGCCTCGATCTCTGATCGGTCTTCTGTGGGGATATCTTCAAGTGTAGGTGACAAGATGTTGCGGCTGTCAATATCCGCGCCTTCTATTGTGTCCATCGGCGGTGTAGACGTAGTAGTCGACGTAGACGTACCTGGTGGCCGATGTAGATGTACTTGTCATTCTAGTGTAGCCTTCCCTAGCGGAGTCGCCAAAAAGTGTGTTGACACGGAAACGTGCCCCCGCACTTGGGTCAGTTCGACGATCCAAAAGTGCACGGATACTTAGGAACAAGCCTAAGCGTGACGTGGCACCGACGTCGCGTTCTGACTACCCTTAGTCGTGATAAGGGGTGGAGTCGCCAGGCAACCAGATTACATAAAATAATCCAATTAGCCGAAAGAAATAGATTAAACAGAATAAAATCAGCAAACCAGTCGGAGCCCGTCTGGTTCGAAGTCTGGTGCGAAGGGGTCACCGAAGTGTACCTTCGACGTCCGGTGCGAAGTGCTCCGCCGAAGGGTGCTTTGGTGTTTGGACTGATCCGGCCGAAGATAGACTCCGAACGGATCTGGATGCAGCGATCACCTCCTGAACAGCGGGGTTTGGCATGAGATCTCCGATACTGCAAACTACGGAATAATGACGCGAGGGCCACGCAGTGAGCGCAACTTCGTCTGGTGCGGAGTATGGTCGTGGCAAAGCCCGTTGCGACAAAGTATGCTGGCGAAGCTTGTTACCGGAGCCCGCAGTGCCGCCGAAGGGTGCCCTGGTGACCTCCGAAACCGATCTCTCAGTTCTGGACACCTCCGACGAAGAAGCTCCGAATGTGCGAACCTGCAACAAAAGAGTGCAAAGTACCAATTCGGCCTGAGGACCGAATTCTGCTAAAGTGTTGCACTAGTAACGAAGGTAGCAATCTATTACACAGATTAGCGGATACTTCACAGGCAAAGTAACAAGGCGATAGCAATCTATTACGTAGATTAACGGATACTTCATAAGCGAAGTAACAAGGGTTACCACTGTTCCGTAGTGGCCGGCGGAGGGCTTCCAAGCAAACCCACGAAGAGGTACAGGAAAATAAAGGGAAAGTAAATACGATCAAAGCATAAGGCTTTTGTTTGGTTTGAGTTGGGGGGGCTCTACGCCAGCCTTGCCTCTCTATTTATAGGGGCTTGATTCCTAATCTAATCGGCTATTAATTTGGCTAGATAGAGATAAAGATTGAGCTTGGAAACGTATACAATTCCACCTCTACGGAAGTGGGCTTCGACCAGGCCCGTCGAGGCCTGCTCCTCGGGCCGAAGCTTCGATGGTGTGGGCCTCCGAAGGCTTCTCGGCCGAAGCACATGGGCTGGCTAGAGGCTTTCGGGGCCCATAGCTCAATGGACTTTGGCCCTGTAGGGCTTCGGACAGCCCCTGGACATGTGTGTTTTCGGCCCAAATCACCAAAACTGATATTTTGACAATCTTGCCATTAATGCCATTTTTGCTATCAACACCCCGGTCAGTCCGAAGGTCTTCGGAGGCCCCGAAGACAACGCAAAAACAAACTCCGACGTAAAGTTACCTTCGGCACGAAGCAGTCTCCGGTGCGAAGGGCGTTCAAGGTCTCCTGCGTGAGCCAGACGGACCGGCCTCGTGCCGCTAGTCGGACCGCAGTGTCTCGGTGCGTTAGATGACAGCACGGCAGAGGCCGTTCGGACCGAGGGGTGACCTCCAGTTGGACCGACGTCTCCTGGAAAGCGGCCTCCGGGCTCCAGCGACCATCTTAGTGTGTATGGATTATGCCCAAACATCTTGGGGAAGTCAGGAGTAACGAAACACTTCAAAAAATACCAAGAGATCAAAGTAATTCAGCCAAGGGACCAAATTACCACTAAAAAGCACTAAAACCGATAGAAATCCATTATGTGGATGAAATGGATGATTCACGAGCGAATCGACAAGGACATACCGTGATTACGACATGGGAAACGGATGGTTTACAACGCAAACCAACAAAGATGTACGTGCTAGGCTAAAACTAGGGCAAAGAAAGTAAATGCAATTCAAGGTAAATAATAGATTGGATCTATTAGGGTTTTTGCGAGGGGTCCCTTGAATCGGCCTTGCCTCTATTTATAGAGGTGGGTCATGAGTTCCTAGGCTTATAATTGGAATTGTGCACAAGTCAAAGTCATCTAAAATCGATTAAGGATAAAAATCCCCCGGAATTATCTAATTGGACTCGGACACAGACTTGGCCGATCTGACCAAGCCCATGTGGCCGGTCATACCGGGCCTACATGGCCCGTTGGACCGGCCTGTGCCAGGTCTTGGCATATTTTCGGTAAAACTACCAAAAAGTGATATTTTGATAATTTTGACCATTAATGCCATTTTTTGCTATCAACAGTCTCATTGGTGATGTGTAACAGTTATCACACGTCACTGATGTTTTCATTAGTGACGGTTGATAACTATCACCCGTCACTAATATTATGGTCATTTCAAAAAAATAATGTATTCATTACTGACGGGTGATTATTATCACCCTTCACTAATGTTATAGTCATTTCAAAAAAAATAATTTTTAGGTTGCAACCAGGATTTGGCAGCCATTTAACACATGCATCATCAAAAGCACATCACAAACATCACAGAAGATTCATTTCCAAATTTGTAGCACATTTATTAACTTCTATCTCATTATCTCGAAGAAATGGCTAAAATAATGAGCGACACAAGACAGTTTCATGGCTATTAACTATAAACCTATAGCTAGAACGAAGAGCGACACAAGATGATCACATGGCTTTTGAATACTATCTACCCTATAGCAATATTGAGAGCTTGTATAGTATCTTGAAGGCCCTATAGCTATATCCAAAGCTTGGATAGTGTCTTTCAAACTTGTAGCATGGCCAGCAGAAGCCCAGTGGGTAGTACAAGAGCCCCACCAGCCATGGGTAGTAGGAGCACCAACCGACCATGGGTAGGAGCACCACCATGATGAGTCATGCCAACTTTGAGGGCGTCATCTCAAAGAAATTGGCAAAGACCATCAATTATAACGGAGAAATTGGCTAAAAGCAGTAGGTCAGGATACCCTGTAACAATGGTGGCAGAAGTTAGGTAGTTAGAAAATAGTGGCAGAGGTTGGACAAAACGAGGAAGAGGACGACGACGAACCTTAGGAGGAGGAGGATGCAACCATGGTGGTGGCGAGTAGGGCGGCTACGCGCGCCGACGGGACATTTGGCCATGCCAGGAGCACGACGAAGCTGACGGTGGCGACAAGAGTGTTAGGCTAGGGTTGCGGGAAATGAAAGCCTAACCCTCGGTACCCACCAATTTATAGGCGGGAGGAGTCATTACTGATGGGTGCACATTATGACCTGTCATTGATAACGGCGGTGGGAGTGTTAGGGTTATGGTTGCGGGAAATGAAAGGCCGACCCTCGGTACCCGTGTAGGAGGAGTCATCAAAGACGAATGCACATTATGACCCATCACTGATGACGGCGGCGACGGGAGTGTTAGGGTTAGGGTTGCGGGAAATGAAAGGTCGGCCCTTGGTACCCGCGTATGAGGGGTCATCAGTGACGGGTGCACATTATGACCCATCACTGATGACTCTTGCGGCCTTTTTTGACGTATACCTTTAGTGACGGGTAATTATTGTTACCCGTCACTAATGTTATGGTAATTTTGAAAAAAAATAAGGGTAACAATGTTGAAATGGAAGGCGCCTGAATTTTGCAATCAGGTTTCTAAAACACATCACAAAAATATTTTTAGGTTGGAGCCTGAATTAAAGCCATCAAACGGTCAATTAAACACATCACAATCATCCTTGATAATTCGTCACAAAAGTTAATTCATCACAAGTCATAATTCATCCTAGATTTACAGTACATACATTACAACCTCAATGCCATTATTACCAACATTGACCTGGAAGGTGCACACCGTCCCAACTTCTAGTGAGTTGTCGCTAAGAAATTGCCCAAAACCTTTAGTTAGATAGCACCGTCCATCCGTCCCTTGATGCATCACAATTGGGACTGCATCAGACCCTACTGATGCCACTTGGATCTCAGTGGTATACTGGCGTAAGTGAGGTGTGATATACTTGCCACAGTACTGCCTTGAGAAGAACTATAAAATAAAATTTAAACAAAACTATTAGAGAATGCTATTTGTATAATTTAAGTACATGATCAAATAACTTACCACCGACTTCTTGTTGATGATTGTGTTATTTATTGTGTAGACATATAACTGACTCTCGAAGGATAAACCTGTCGAGATGTCTTGTAGGAGAGTCTTCCTTGTTGGAGTTACATATGTTGGATTGCCAAAATAATAGATATGCTTCAATTTGTCCATTTGGTCGGTGTCGACCTCCCTAACTATCGCCTTCCCCTTCATGTATGCAACATTGCTAGGACCTGCCCCTAACATTATAAAAAACCATGTATGATAAGAACATAAACAAAAGATGTCCATGTTAAGTGATGGCATCGCTTCTCTATGTATACCACTATTGTCGTTGTCATCCACTTTGATGGCCGTTGGGGTCTTCTCATCACCAAAGTTAGTGTAGAATTTTGTCATAACAGTCAATGGGTTTGTCCCATTGTTAATACCAAACAGTCCCCTTGTGTTAGGCCACCTCTGTGGCTAAATTCACTCCACCCTTTGTGGAGGCCACCTCTCTTGTCATTATTTTAAGGGTGTCTCCTGCACGAATGTTATTGACTTCACAAAATCTTTTTGATAAATACTACAACAGTAATAGATGTGCTTCAGTTTGTTAATTAACACAAAAAACAGGACATACAATGTACAAAAAACTGTAACTAAATTGAACTGGTGACGCCCCCCGTGAATGAGATGATTGATCTTTATTAAGCAACTACCAGGAACATAGGTTGGTACTTGTAGATCGTTCGGATACGTTGCCATATCCCTAATTCACAAATTCAATAAACAAATTTTGCTTACATGAAGATCGATCCATAAACTGATATATAATAGTAAGCATGGACAAACTTACGAGAATGACGACGAAGGGCATGGGCGATGGAGCGATGAAGGCGTCAGAGCAACGAAGGCGATAGCGGCGGCAAGAGTAAGTTAGGGTTGCGCGAAATGAAAGCGTGACGACCCACTTCCTACCCTGCCTATTTATAAGCGGGAGTCATCAGTGATGGGTATAAATATAACACGTCACTAAAGGTGGCCTTAGGGTTTCTAGCAACACTCATTAGTGACGGGTGGTTCTACCAACCGTCACTAATGTGGTACCTTTAGTGACGGGTAACTGTATGACCCATCACTAACGTGGACGCCCCCGCCAGCCTCATCTATAGTGACGGGTCATACCACGACCCGCCACTAATGATACAACATTATTGACGTGTGTGAATCAACCCGTCACTAAAAGTGTATTACTGACGCATGTCTTTTTCCCGTCACTAAAGCCGCGTCACTAAAGACCATTTTTGTGGTAGTGTATATCATTAGTGACAGGCTAAAACTATTACTCGTCATTAATAATGTCTATGGCTAGATAAATAGGTGGTCCCCAATGTGAACTGGCACACTTTCATTTGACACAAACCTAATCCTAGACTATCAATGTCGTTGTTGCATTCGTCATGCTCCTCGCTGGCAGCAACATTATACATTCATCCCGACCGTTCATTCAATCCCACGTGGGCTCCATTCCACCATTTGTTCCATCGTTGTGACCTCCTCACATGTTAGTAAGGCTTTTAAACCCTCTGCACAATGGTCTACGATTGGGTTCTCGAGAGAAGATTTCGAAACATGACTCTTTTCATCATGAACTTGGGGGTACGTGTTGACATTGGAAATTGAACTAACGGACCATATGGATGTCAAGCTAAAGGCTAGGCCAATGGGCCACCGAGATGAATACAAAGGGTGAAGCAGAATGCGCACGACATGGGCTTAGACTTCATAGCGTCTTTATCTTTAGTTGGGTAAATAATAAAGTTAGTTTAGATTATGTGTCAAACACAAATTACATGTTTCCCCAATTATAAATAGCTAGGTTGTAACATCCCAAATTGAAAAGTGAAATAGAAATGAGGGAAATAAAATTTCTGAAATAAAAAGGAATTATTTTATTAGAGAAAAGCATAAAAGAACCCAAATAAATCAAAACATGGAAAAATACTTCAAATTTAAATTTAATAAAATTTTGGTGGAATCTATAAGCCAAGAAATATTTTTGAGAATTTTTACAAAATTTTAGCAACTATGTTTCAAGCTATAAATAAATAAATGATTTTATGGAATTATGTTAAAAGAAAAATACATTTTAAATCCCATTGGGCCGCAACCCCCAAACCGCCTTAGCCCGGACCAGCCCAGCGCTGCACTCATTGGCCGGTGGGACCCGCCTGTCGGCGCGCACCCCCTCTCTCTCCTCCGCGCCCGCACCCACCCTGGCCCGCTTGTCAGCCTCGCACACGCACCCCTCAGTCCCTGGTAGCGCTGGCCCACCTGTCAGCACCTCATCCCACGCACTCGCTCACTAATAGGTCTGGTCCTCCTATCGGATCCATCGTCTCCGATGGAATCCGCCCTCTTTCCTATTCTGGCGATCCCCTTCCTTAAATCTGCCGCCGCCGATCGCTTTCCATCCAATTGCCCCCGGGATCCTGATCCCCGATCTTCGGCGACCTCTTTGCCCTGGAATCTGACACGATTTCACCATGGATGGCAAGAATCCAAGCAAAAGGAAGGCTCTTCGGGGTAATTTGGAAACCCTCCACGGATTTCCCCCTTTTAGCCTTCCATCCTCACCACCGACGACTAGTATTTAAGCCTCGGCCTCACCGCAGCACCAGCCACACGCCCTAGCCCTAGCCACGCTCTCCCGATGCCTTGTGATGCCGAAACCCTCCCTCCCTCTAGTTTGACTCCGGCCGCTGATCGTCGACGCCATAGGCCCCCGCCGCCCTCGCCGTCGACCTCTCTGGGATCGCCATCACCCATGAGGAGCCATGTTGAAGAGCATGGGCCACATGGCTCCAAATGTGATGAGTGATTGTCAACGGAAGTCAAAGAGGACATGAAGAGAAGAGAAGACCTGCTGTGTTTGGGCCGCATGTGACTCAGGTACATGGGCAGTGAGTGACTGTCGGGCAGAGGGGCCACGAAGTCGGGCTGGCCTAATCCGGGTACATGGGCTAGGAGCAGCAGAGGATCCACTGGGCTATTGACTGAGATTGACTCAAGTACACGGGCGGTGAGCGATTGCCGGACTGAGGGAGCTGCGGAATTGGGCCGGCCCAATCCGGGTACCCGGTGCGAAGATGGTGGACGCTTTGTCAGTTTCGGCGCAAAACTGACCGCTGATCTCGGATTTGACCGTTCTGAGGCGAAGCCATAGCAGCTACGAAAGCTTTGCATCAGGACAAATTATCTTTATTTAGGTTTTTACTATTTTGCCTTTAGGCCCACAGTCTATCAGTCGAGTCTGTAAAAAATCCTAAGGGCATTTCGGTCTTTTCACTTTTTTTCAGCGTCTGTAAAAACCCTAGGGGTATTTTTGCATTTTCCCATTTATTGGGCTGCCTATAAAAAGGCCCCAATACCCTATGGTTAGGGTTACCCATTTTCAGAAAACACTTTTACCAATTCACCTTTTCTGCGTTCTTTTCTGCCGCCGCCGGGATTTTTATTCATCTGCTAAAAATCCTTTCACCACCGTCGCATTTTGATTTCATCTTCCAGCGTGTTTTTGTTTTTCTCCTCCATCTAGCACCTACGGCTGGCAGTAGCAAAACAGCTTGAGCATCTAGCACCTAAGCAATAGTGCCTAGCGCCTAGCAGCCGGAAGCTAGCGGCTAGAGCAGCTAGCACTAGCTAGCTTCACAGTGCAACAAAAGCTAGATGGCACCTAGCGCCGAACGCTAGCGCCTAGCCACAGCGATTGCCATGCACGGTCACAGCAGCATCTACAGCTAGCCTAGCGAGTGGTCTGCGCACGGCAACTAGGAGCACTGCATCGGCATGGCGAAGGAAACCGGAGAAGGCTTCGGCTTTGTTTTGCACGGGCACGGATTATGAGGAGCTTCGTCCGCACTGTAGATCCTAGAAGCTTCCACCACGAATGGGATAGAAGGTTAGTACTAATTGCTTTTCTCGATCCACGTGCAGTACATCTTTTATTTCTGGATGGTCCATGATTTATTCACTTGATCAGTAGTTAATTGTTAGATTAAATCATGAATACTCACTGGTATTTCTAGAGCATTGTTATTGTCTGCATTTATCTTGTTATTTTAAGTGCAATTAACATTGTGCTTGTTCATGGTCATCAATAGCCTGTGAATGATGGATATCTTTATGCGCTCGATAGATTATCTGTGATTTGGTGAAACTATTGTGAAAATGCTATTTGTTGTGTGAATGACTTTAATTTGCCTTTAAGCACTGTGTTGGTGTCTTTTCAATTAGGACACCGATCGTTTTTAGGCTAGATTATTTTTGGCATCTGTGTTTTGTTTTGTTTCTGCTGATTGTTGTTTGAGGTGCGTTGGGTGTTGGGAGTAGGCCATTAATTCGCAAGAATTTTGGAGGCGCCCATTCAACCCCCCCTCTGGTCGCTACTTTCGGTCCTACAAGTGGTATCAGAGCCTGGTTAGGGTTTTTCCATACCTTAACCGGTTCTAAACCCAGGTAGTGATTATGACTTCTTTTGGAAAGGTCCCGTCCTTGGAAGCTTTTGGCTATACTTATTGGAAGACTCGCATGCGAGCCTATCTCATGAGCCAGAGCTCGGACATTTGAGACATTTGTGTTCACGCTACTTTCACCATATTGCCTGTTGCTGAGCGTACATCCCCCGATATAATCGCCCAGCATCAGAACAACAACAAAGCGGTGAACATTTTGTTTTCTGGTTTAGGTCCCACTGAATTTGAGCATGTGAGCCATCTCAGCACTGCTAGAGAGATCTAGGCTACCCTCCAGGCACACCATGAGGGGACAACCCAGGTCAAGGCTCGGCCCTATCAGACCTACCGGCGTGAATATGAAAATTTCACACAGAAGCCGGGTGAATCTGTTGAAGCCTTGTTTGGTCGTTTTCAATCGATCATCAACAAGCTTTGGGCCAACAAGGCTGAGGGAGTTCACCTAGTCTCAGATCATGAGCAAGCGCTCAAGGTTCTTCATACCTTGGATCCTAAGATCAGGGAGATCAAGGTATCCTCTATCATTGAGAGCACCTCTTATGATACCTTGACAATTTCAGAGTTGTTCAGCAAGCTCAAGGCCATAGAGGTTGATATCCAGTTGAGATCAAATCTCACTGGCTCTGGATCAAAAACCCTGGCCCTTGCTACACCTTCTGCTAACTCCTCTTCTGTGAGCTGTGTTGGGTTCTCCTTGATGTCTATCACTGAGGACCAGCTTGAGTCGCTAGGAGATGATGATCTATGTTTGCTTAACAACCGGGTGTGTCGTGTCTATGATAAGCGAATGTTCAAAAGACACGGCACAAAATCCGTATGCTTTGAGTGTGGTGATCTAGGTCATTTCATCACCGACTGCCCCAAGTGCAATGGTCACAAGAAGGGTACCAGTGGTGGCTCCTATGACTCCGGCAAGCACGACAGCTCCTCCTTCACAAAGGTCAAGCCCAAGACAAGATTCTTCCGAAAGGCCCTGAAGGACTACCGGCGTGAGAATAAGAAGCGATACAAGACCTTCTTCACCGAGATGGAGAGAAGCTACTCCAAGCAGTCTTTCGTCTTCTTCCTCTTCATCAAGCTCAAGCGATGAGGAGATCGTGATCAGGAAGGGGAAGGACAAGGACGATCCGGTGGGCCTCTACTTCATGGCCTCCAGGGACTGGTCGAAGAGCCACTCACATCACCGCCGAAGATCCCGCAAGAGCTTCTGCTCAATGGATCTTGGGGATAAGGAAGAGAAGGGCTCCCCCGACAACTCCGACGATGAAAAGGTATCCTCCTATGAACAAGAAGTCATTGATTTACTTGAAGAGAACCGTCAGGAGTTGAGATATCAGGAGAAACTGCTTAGAGGGGCTAAGAAGAGGATAGATGAGCTGGAGAGTGAGCTTGCCATGGCCAACGGCAGGATTGATAGTCTATATTATTCCCCTTGCTTGGGTGGTAGTAGTGAGTGCCCAAATTGTGAGGTGTTACTGTGTGACCTGACGACTCTGAAGTCCAAGTACACAGAGAGGGTAGATGAGATGGACCCTTTGTCCACTGAGCTTGAGAGCGCTCAGCTGGAGCTAAAAGATGCTCATGCCACTGTCATCGTGCCCTGTGTTGACTTCCCATCCCATCTAGCTAGTTTAGCTGAGCTGAAAGCCAAGGGTGATGAGCAGTTGGGCGAGTTGGAGAGAGAAAGAGCTGAGCTAGAGCAGACTAGGCTAGAGTTTGAGACACTATCAGTTCCACCCACTGTTTGTGAGAACTGCTTGTCTCTTAGATTAGAGTTGATCAATCTTAAAGCTGAGAAGTCTGTCCAAGTCGATAGAGAGTGTGAGACCTGCTTGTCTCAGGTGGAGGTGCTAGCTTCCTTGAGAGAGGAGCTAGCTGATGTTCAGAATGAGAACTTTTACCTCCGTCAGATCCTGAGTTGGGTGAGTGCCATAGAGCCATAGCTCGGCATGATGATCCAGCAGTTCAAGAGGCAGGATGGGTTTGGGGTAGGTTACACCTATACCAAAGCTAATTTTGAGAGTGCCATTAGCCGAGCAGTGGTGTGGAGTAAGATGACTCTTGAACAGAGATATCCCAAGACTCACTCCACTGAGTCTTTCCAAGCTAGTCAGCCCAAGGATGGAGTGTTTCAAGAACAGCCTAAAGCTCCACCCAAGAAGCCCATCTAGGTCCCAAAGCCCAAACATCTCCACACTTCTCTAGACTCTCTACCTGGACCCTCTCACACTAAAGAGTCTACACCCAACACCACCGAGCCCAAGAACCCCAAGCCTCAACCACATCCCAAGAAGCCCACCTACCACTATGAGTACTGTCAGAGAGACGGGCATCTTGAGGAGTTTTGCTTCAGGAGGAAGCGGGTTGAGAGAGCAGAGAGAGCTCGTGGTGGACAGGAGCAGTTCTACCAGTAGGGTGGTAGACTGAGAGTTCCTCGACATGGGGAGAGGCTAGAGGCCAGGCCGCATCATGTAGGTGGTTGTAGAGGAGACGACTTTCATGCTTGTGCTCCGGAGGGTGGTGTTAGCTCCGGTAGAGCTCCAGGTCATTCGGGATACGGCTTTGGACCTCGTGGCCGAGACTTTAGGCAGAACCGAGGAACGCGCTTTGAGCCGCGCTTTGGTCCAGACTCTTATGATTCTTTCTGCTTTCCTTCCTATGAGCATATGGCTCGACATTGGTTTAGTTGTTTTTCTAAACCTGGTGCCGGACCATTTGCTCCCCCTTACGACCACTGATTGTGCAGGATCGAGGACTGGGGGACGTGTGGATCATGGATTCAGGATGTTCTCGTCATATGATGGGACACTTCAGATGGTTCTCTAGCCTCTCTCCCCCGAGCTCCAAGGAATATATCTTTCGGGAACAGTGGTCAAGGGAAGGTACAAGGTATTGGGTCAATTCGCATCTCTAATTATTTCTCCTTGAAGAATGTTGCTTTAGTTGGAAATCTGAATTTTAATCTAATTTCTGTTTCGCAACTACTTGAGCATGGTTTAGAGGTTCGCTTTAAGAAGGGCATGTCTCTGTTGTTAATTCTAGAGGATCTTTAGTTTGCCAGATCTTACCTTTCGGTAAGGTTTTTCGTATTGATTTCTCTAGTTCTTCTGGCCCTTCTCGCTGTCTGATGGCTGGATCCTCCTCTGAGCTCTGGAAGTGACATAGAAGTTTAGGTCATTTGAGCTTTGATCTGCTTGTCAGATTGAGTTCTATGGACCTTATCCGAGGATTGCCTAAGTGATATGACCACGCCGACCACTCCAACCTCTACACCGACCACTTCGACCACAGCGACTCTAATACATGTTTTTGATGGACCAATTACTCGCAGTCGAGCTAAGAAGCTTCAACAAGAGGTGCACGAGCTACTTTGTGAAATTCATTTTACTATTAATGAGAGTTATATACTACCTAAGTCGTGTACATTGCTAATGCTCAGGTTTACCAAGAAGGATGACAAGAACTCACAAGGAAATGGACACATAGAAGAATCATGCTCGAACCAAGACAGTCCTACAGAATCGTCTCAAAGAAATAATCATAACTTTTGATTTACAAAAGCTATGAAGGCAAATGAGCACGTTTTGGAAAACTCTTGAAGTCTAGTTTCCAATGAATCTAACCCCGACCAATTTGAAGTTTGCATGAAGGCGTCCGACCAGTTTTAGTGCTTGCTGGTCAGAAGGTCAACAGTCTGCATGAAGTCAATGTTCTCATATTAAAACTGCATCATTCTACCGAGTTACATGGTGCATATTATACATGGTGTGAAAGCTTATCAAGTCACCTTTCCAACGGATCCAACCGTTCATGAATTGAAGCTTCCAAGGAGGAGTTATTGCTGAAATACCGAAGACCGCTCAGAAGACCAACAGCCACGCGGAAACTCTCCAGAAGCTGATTCGTTTTCACATAGTTCGCCTAGTTTTTTCTTTTCATGTTCGCACCTATCTTCAAGGTCTACTCCTTGTATAAATACCCCCTAGCACCATTGTAATGGGAAACCTTTGATGATTGAATACATAACCCCTTGTTTAGCTGCGTGCTAACAAACTCAGAGAGAGATCTCTACCTTCCTTTGCTCTTGTGATTTCCTTCGCGGGATTACAGAAGCGGCGGCTTCATCCGCTCCCAATTGGTGCTCCTACACCCTTCAAGGTCCTCCTTGATTGATTGTAGGCTGTGTTGGTTGGTTCTTTGAGAGTGTGGTTGGGCGAATCCTCGATTCAGGTTGCCGGTTAAAGACGGTGGTTGGCTTCGAGTTTTATTTGCCAGGTTGCACTAGTTATCGCTGCTTGCAGCAAGTTATCCGGCTATTCTATAGCTAGTTATCTGAAGATCGATCCTACGACGTGAAGATCGGGACCCCGTGACGCATCATCTGGTATCAGAGCTGATCGGTTTCCACGGTAGGATTCTTTACCCTTAGCTACATATATTTTGTTTCGTCCTATCCACCAAAAGCCAAAAAATATATATATACATATATATTGTTTAGCCCATTGTTTCAATCTGTTATTTTAGTGAGTTCAGTTAATTTTCAGTCCATTAGAGTCTTTGTTTTAGTTGCTGATCATTTTCCGTCGTGTGTCCTTTGAGCCTCTTATATATCTGGTCATTGTGTTCAGTTCTATAAAAAAAGGGTAAAAGAAAGAAAAGTTCAAAAAAAGGAAAGTTGAGAAAAAAAATTGTGAAAGAAAAGTTTAAAGATCAGTTCGTTTGAGAGCACGGTTGCTGAAAGTTTGTGTTTCAAGTTGTGCAACCAGATCGCTATCTTTTGTTGGTACAAAATTTTGGTTGGGTTTGATTGCAACACTTGCATCCCAATCATACTCCTTGTTTGCATCAATCTGAGATTTTCTTTGCACGTGTGTGTGATCCATTTACATCTTTAGCATTTTGAGATCAGCACTAAGCAGGGAACCTCTAGTTTGGATTGTTACTTAACTTTACAACAACTAGAATTCAGATTGCATTCCTTGTTTATAATCCCCACCAAGCTCCATATAAAAGCCATCGTAATCGGTACCCTCTGGTCTTGTATTCGCTTAACCATCGCTCTCGGTACCACTACACATTTTGTTTCTCTGTAACCCGTAGGAACTTCACCGAGCCTCGGTTGGTAAGAGAAGTGAGATTGAGAGATCCCACATATATTTTTATTCCACATATACTCTTGTTCCTTTGTTGTCACTAATTTTACAGAAAGATGGGTGATGGCGTTGAAATCAATGATTGTGTCACCATGGCACAATTTAATGAATTCCAGCAAAGTCTAGAAGAGAGACAAGATCGGTTGGCCCAAGATTTTCAAACCATACTAGATGAAATTAGGGGACGTCGTCCACCTAATGATGGAGCAAGAACCCATGGTGAAGAAGGTGATGATAGTGATGGAAGAGGAGGAAGAAGAGGACGGAGGAACCGAAGTGCTGCACATGGAAGAGGGAGGGGCTGGAATCGAAGAAATCAAGACACTGAAGAATCCGGATCTGAAAATGATGATAATCATTCCCATCATGATCGCCAACATCGTAGAGGAGGCCATCGTGAAGAGAGGCTTGGTAAACTGAAATTTACCATGCCAAAATTTGATGGAGGATCTGATCCTGAAGCTTATTTCACTTGGGAGTTGAAGGTCGACAAGATCTTTCGCTTGCATAATTATACAGAAGAGAAGAAGTTGGCTATGGCATCTCTAGAGTTTGAAGGATATGCTCTGATTTGGTGGGAACAACTTCTCCAAGATCGTGAAGAAGATGGAGAACATCCTATTGCCACATGGGCAGAGATGAAACGTGAAATGAGAAGACGTTTCGTGCTGAAGCATTATCGGCGTGATCTTTTTGATAAACTACAGAATTTGAAACAAGGAAGTTATTCTGTTGAAGAGTATTATAAAGAGATGGAGAAGGCAATGATTAGAGCCAACGTATATGAAGATGAAGAACAAACTATGGCACGATTCATGGCTGGGTTGCATCGAAATATTCAACGCATTGTTGAGTTTCAGTCGTACCGTCGTCTTATTGATTTGGTACATCAAGCCACCAAAGCTGAACGCCAACTGCAGCAAGATACTAAGAGCAGTAAGTCTTTGCCTTTTGGTACGAGGACTATGTCTGGAGGAAGCAAGTTAAATTCTAAGTTTACTACTGCACCGTCAGCTGCGAAAGGTTCATTTGGAGGCTCACGTTCTAATGCTCAAAGTAATTTTAGTGGGAAGAACTCTGCTGCCCCGAGCACGAGTTCCAAACCAGCAGCTTCCACCTCCACTTCAGTGGGTTTTACATCCAAGAGCAGTGGGATTCAGTGTTTCAAGTGTGGAGGTCGTGGACATGTCGCTAGAGAGTGTCCAAATAATAGAGTGATCATTGTAAAAGATAATGGAGAGTACGAATCAGCCAGTGAAGAGGAAGATATAGAAGAAGAAGCCCATGAAGAAGAGGAACATACCGGCTGTAATTTTGAGCAAGGTGTTGCTCTTGTGGTGGCACCAATATTGAGTGTTCAGATGAAGGAAGCTGAGAACGGCCAGCGGCATAATTTATTTCAGACGAGAGCCAAAGTGCAAGATAAGGTAGTGAAGATGATCATTGATGGAGGAAGCTGCCATAATCTTGCTAGTCGTGAGATGGTTGACAAGCTTGATCTGAAACTTCTGCGACATCCTCATCCATATCAAGTCCAATGGCTGAATGATTCCGGTAACATCAAGATTGGATACAAAGTAAAAGTTCCCTTCAAGATTGGTGAATATGTTGACACGGTAGAGTGTGATGTGGTACCCATGTCCGTATGTCACATGCTGCTCGGGAGGTCATGGCAATTTGATCGATATACTCAGCATTGCGGGAGAACAAATCAGTACACTCTAGATTTGAAGGGGAGGAAGTTTGTACTCAAACCTATGACACCACAGCAAATTCTTGCTGAGCATTTGCAAAAGAGCTCTAATGTGAGAGATGAGAACGGAAAGGAAGAGAAAAAGAATTCGAGTGCCTTCCACAAATCAGAAAGTGAGAGCCACCAGCCCAATATGAGAAAAAAATTGAGAGATCAAAAGAAAGAAGAAGAAAAAAATTTAGTCATGTTAGCCACAAAATCTGAGATGAGAGAAATAAGGAACAACCCAGATCAAGTACTCTTTGTACTTGTGTACAAAGACATTTTAGTGTCAGCTAACGATAACACCCCTTTTCCTAGTATGGTGTCTCATCTTTTGCAGGAATATGAGGACGTTTTTCCAAAGGAAACCCCGAATGGATTACCTCCTGTACGTGGGATTGAACATCAGATCGATCTTATTCCGGGGGCTGCTCTTCCAAATCGACCACCATACCGCACCAATCCTGAAGAAACAAAGGAGATACAAAGGCAAGTACAAGAACTTCTCGATAAAGGTTATGTTCGTGAAAGCTTAAGTCCTTGTGTTGTTCCTGTTATTTTAGTACCAAAAAAAGATGGTTCTTGGAGGATGTGCGTTGATTGTAGAGCCATAAATAACATCACTATTCGCTATCGCCATCCTATTCCTCGATTAGAATACATGCTTGATGAATTAAGTGGTTCCATAATATTCACTAAAATTGATTTGAAAAGTGGGTACCATCAAATAAGAATGAAAGCTGGAGATGAATGGAAAACTGCTTTTAAAACAAAATTTGGGCTGTACGAATGGCTAGTTATGCCTTTTGGTTTGACTAATGCTCCAAGTACTTTTATGAGATTGATGAACCATGTTTTGAGAGCCTTCATTGGAAAATTTGTGGTTGTTTATTTTGATGATATCTTAATTTACAGCAAGTCTTTTGAAACGCACATGAATCATATTCGACAAGTCCTAGATGAGCTCCGAAAGGAGAAATTATTTGCTAACCTTGAGAAGTGCAGTTTTTGCACAAACCATGTTGTGTTCCTTGGCTTTGTTGTTTCAGGAAAAGGAATTGAAGTGGATGAAACCAAGGTGAAAGCCATCAAGGATTGGACAACTCCAACGAATGAAAGTCAAATAAGAAGCTTTCATGGTCTAGCTAGATTTTATAGGAGATTTGTTAAAGATTTTAGTACCATTGCTACTCCCTTAAATGAATTAACAAAGAAAGGTGTTGAATTTAAATGGGGAAGTTCACAAGAAAATGCTTTTCAAGAATTAAAGAAACGCTTAACTGAAGCACCATTGCTTGTTCTTCCTGATTTCACTAAAACTTTTGAAGTAGAATGTGATGCCAGTGGAATTGGCATAGGAGGGGTTTTAATGCAGCAAGGCAAACCTGTAGCGTATTTTACTGAAAAGTTGGGAGGTGCTCAATTGAATTATTCTGTATATGATAAAGAATTGTATGCTTTGGTGCGTGTATTTGAAACATGGCAGCATTATTTATGGCCAAAAGAGTTTGTTATCCATTCCGATCATGAAGCTTTAAAGTATTTGAAAGGCCAAGCAAAACTAAACCGACGCCATGCCAAATGGGTTGAGTTCATCGAGACATTTCCATATATTGTGAAGTATAAGAAAGGTAAGGACAATGTGGTTGCTGATGCTTTGTCTAGAAAAATCGTGTTGCTAAACCAACTTGAGGTGAAGGTTATAGGTCTTGAAAGTTTGAAAGACATGTATAATGATGACCCTGAATTTTCAGAACCATACACTCATTGTAAAGATGGAAAAGGTTGGGAAAAGTATCATATACATGATAGATTTTTGTTTAGGGCTAACAAGCTTTGTGTTCCAAATTCTTCAGTTAGATTGCTTTTATTGCAGGAGTCTCATGGAGGAGGATTGACAGATCATTTTGGACAAAAGAAACCTATGAGATGCTAGGTGATCACTTCTATTGGCCCAAGATGAGGAGAGACGTCATCCGGTTCGTGGAGCGTTACATCACTTGTCACAAAGCTATGTCTAAACTGAACCCTCATGGTTTATACACTCCTCTAACTGCTCCTAAAATTCCTTGGGAAGACATAAGTATGGATTTTGTTCTTGGATTGCCTAGAACTCAGAGAGGAAAAGATTCTATTTTTGTTGTGGTTGATAGATTTTCAAAGATGGTTCATTTTATCCCTTGTAACAAGAGCGACGATGCTTCACATGTTCCTAATTTATTTTTCAGGGAAATTGTGAGGTTGCATGGGGTGCCTAAGACCATTGTATCTGATCATGATGTCAAGTTTGTGAGCTACTTCTGGAAAACATTGTGGTCCAAGCTGGGGACCAAGCTTCTATTCTCGACCACTTGTCATCCTCAAACCGACGGACAAACTGAAGTGGTGAATCGAACCCTGTCAATGTTGCTGCGAACCATGGTGAAAAAGAATTGAAAGATTGGGAGGACTACTTGCCTCATGATGGAGTTTGCTTATAACAGGGCAGTACATTCTACCACTAACTTGTGTCCTTTTGAAATTGTTTATGGGTTCAAACCCATTGCTCCGATAGATTTGTTGCCTTTGCCATTACAGGAGAGAACCAATATGGAAGCCTCCAAGCGTGCTGCATATGTCAAGAAGATACATGAGAAAACAAAAGAAGCAATCGAGCTAAAGGCGACACGTAAGGCTGCAAGTATGAACAAGCATAGAAAGAAGGTGTCGTTTGAACCAGGCGATTTGGTGTGGATTCACTTGCGTAAAGATCGCTTTCCTGATAAGCGCAAGTCCAAGCTGATGCCACGAGGGGATGGTCCATTTCGTGTTCTTGCCAAGATCAACGATAATGCATACAAGATTGACCTTCCACCAAGCTATGGCGTAAGCAACTCCTTCAATGTTGTTGACCTATCAGCATTCACGAGTGAAGACATTTTAGAGTCGAGGACGACTCCTTTTCAAGAGGGGGTGGATGATATGACCACGCCGACCACTCCAACCTCTACACCGACCACTTCGACCACAGCGACTCCAATACATGTTTTTGATGGACCAATTACACGCAGTCGAGCTAAGAAGCTTCAACAAGAGGTGCACGCGCTACTTTGTGAAATTCATTTTACTATTAATGAGAGTTATATACTACCTAAGTCGTGTACATTGCTAATGCTCAGGTTTACCAAGAAGGATGACAAGAACTCACAAGGAAATGGACACATAGAAGAATCATGCTCGAACCAAGACAGTCCTGCAGAATCGTCTCAAAGAAATAATCATAACTTTTGATTTACAAAAGCTATGAAGGCAAATGAGCACTTTTTGGAAAACTCTTGAAGTCTAGTTTCCAATGAATCTAACGCCGACCAATTTGAAGTTTGCATGAAGGTGTCCGACCAGTTTTAGTGCTTGCTGGTCCGAAGGTCAACAGTCTGCATGAAGTCAATGTTCTCGTATTAAAACTGCATCATTATACCGAGTTACATGGTGCATATTATACATGGTGTGAAAGCTTATCAAGTCACCTTTCCAAGGGATCCAACCGTTCGTGAATTGAAGCTTCCAAGGAGGAGTTATTGCTGAAATACCGAAGACCGCTCAGAAGACAACCAGCCACGCGGAAACTCTCCAGAAGCTGATTCGTTTTCACATAGTTCACCTAGTCTTTTCTTTTCATGTTCGCACCTATCTTCAAGGTCTACTCCTTGTATAAATACCCCCTAGCACCATTGTAATGGGAAACCTTTGATGATTGAATACAGAACCCCTTGTTTAGCTGCGTGCTAACAAACTCAGAGAGATCTCTACCTTTCTTTGCTCTTGTGATTTCCTTCGCGGGATTACAGAAGCGGCGGCTTCATCCGCTCCCAATTGGTGCTCCTACTCCCTTCAAGGTCCTCCTTGATTGATTGTAGGCTGTGTTGGTTGGTTCTTTGAGAGTGTGGTTGGGCGAATCCTCGATTCAGGTTGCCGGTTAAAGACGGTGGTTGGCTTCGAGTTTTATTTGCTAGGTTGCACTAGTTATCGCTGCTTGCAGCAAGTTATCCGGCTATTCTATAGCTAGTTATCTGAAGATCGATCCTACGACGTGAAGATCGGGACCCCGTGACGCATCACTAAGCTTAAGATGGAGAAGGATCTAGTTTGTCATCCATGTCCTCATGGAAAAATGATTTCCGCTTCTCATGCACCTGTGACTCAGGTGATGACTTTGTACCCGGGAGAGCTATTACACATGGATACAGTAGGTCCAGCTCGAGTACGCTAAGTCGGTGGGAAGTGGTACGTGCTTGTAATAGTTGACGATTTTTCTTGATTCTTGTGGGTTGACTTTCTAGAGTCTAAGGATGAGACTTTTCACTAAGTTCATGACCTGATTTTGAAGCTGAAGAACCAGAACAATAGTCAGATGCGAGCAATTCGTTCGGACAACGGCTCTGAGTTTAAGAACTCTCAGTTCGTCAGCTTCTGTAGTGATCAGTTTCTTGATCATCAGTTCTCGGCCCCTTACACTCCCCCACAGAACGGTGTTGTGGAATGAAAGAACCGCACGCTAGTCGAGATGGCCAGGACAATGCTTGATGAGCCTAGGACTCCTAGGTACTTTTGGGCTAAAGCAATGACGGGACATTATAGATAGTTCTCCAGCCTCACTCCCCCGAGCTCCAAGGAGTACATCACTTTCGGGAATAGTGGTAAAGGGAAGGTACACAGCATTGGCTCAATTCGCATCTCTGACCATTTCTCTTTGAAGAATGTTGCTTTGGTTGGAAACTTGAATTTCAATTTGATTTCTATTTCGCAACTTCTTGAGGATGGTTTGGAGGTTCGATTTAAGAAGGGCATGTCTTCTGTGGTTGATTCTAGAGGATCTTTGGTTTGCCAGATCTTACCCTTCGGTAAGGTTTTTCGGATTGATTTCTCTAGTTCTTTTGGCCCTTCTCACTGTTTGATTGCTAGATCCTCCTCTGAGCTCTAGAAGTGGCATAGGAGGTTAGGTCATTTGAGCTTTGATCTGCTAGTCAGATTGAGCTCTATGGACCTCATCTGAGGATTGCCCAAGCTTAAGATGGAAAAGGATCTAGTTTGCCATCCCTATCGTCACTGAGAAAATGGTTGCCACTTCTCACACACCTGTGACTCAGGTGATGACTTCGTATCCGGGAGAGCTGTTACACATGGACACTATTGGTCCATCTCGGGTACGCTCAGTCGGTGGGAAGTGGTACGCGCTTGTAATAATTGACGATTTTTCTCGATTATCGTGGATTTTCTTCTTGGAGTCTAAGGATGATACTTTTCAGTTTGTTCAAGAACTCTGACAATGGCTCTGAGTTCAAGAACTCTCAGTTTGTCAGCTTCTGTAGTGATTAGGGTCTTGATCATCAGTTTTCTGCTCCTTACACTGCCCCACAGAACAGCGTTGTGGAACGAAAGAATCACACGCTAGTCGAGATGGCCAGGACGATGCTCGATGAGCATAGGACTCCTAGGCGCTTTTGGGCTGAAGCCATGAACACGGCTTGCTATCTGCCCAACCGCATTTTTCTTAGAGCTTACTTAGGTAAGACGTCATATGAGTTGCGGTTTGGCAGACAGCCCAAAGTGAGACACTTGCGAGCGTTTGGCTGTAAGTGCTTTGTGCTAAAGAAGGAAGGGCATTTGGACAAGTTTGAGTCTCGTTGCTGGGATGGAGTCTTTCTTGGTTATGCTTTGCATTCTCGAGGCTTCCGTGTTTGGACCTTGACTCCCAGCAGCTTGTCAAGACTTGTGAGGTTTCTTTTGATGAGTCCTTACCTTCATTAACTCCTTCTTTTGAGCTTTATGGTGATGATGAGCTTGGAGAGTCCATCTTCGAGGAAGATGATGACATTCCAGCTGTTGATGAGGGTGGGCCTTCTGCACAGCCTAAAGATCCCACACCTTCTAAGACTTCGACTGAGGATGAGGGCGGACCTCTGATCACTTCTTCCACTTCGATCAAGCCCCCTCAGTCGAGTCCAGAGGTGCCAGCTACTGACTCTGGTGAGGTGACTTCAGATCACCTGGGATCCCGAGCAGTTCAGCGTGATCACCCCTCAGAGCGTGATCTTATTGAGAGAACTTTGCACTCTTCTGTTGACTCGCTTGTTGTGTTTGCTGAGTCTGCGTTTGTTGCCTCTTTTGATCCCAGAGATGTTTCTCATGCTCTTTCTGATTCGAATTGGATAAATGTCATGCAAGAAGAGCTTGAGAATTTTGTCCGCAATCAGGTTTGGACACTGGTTAAGCTGCCACCCGGATGCAACCCCATAGGCACCAAGTGGGTGTTCAAAAACAAGCAAGGTAAAGATGGGGTTGTAGTGCGCAACAAAGCTCGACTAGTTTCCCAGGGTTTTTGCCAGAAAGAGGGTATTGATTTTGAGGAGACTTTCGCCCCTGTTGCCCATCTTGAGTTCATTCGTATTCTTTTAGCTTTTGCCGCTTCGAAGGGTTTTAAGCTTTTTCAAATGGATGTCAAGAGTGCCTTTCTGAACGAGTACATAGAGGAGGAGGTCTATGTTAGGCAGCCCCCTGGTTTTGAGAACCCTAAGTTTCCTCGACATGTTTTAAGCTGCAGAAAGCTTTATACGGTCTGAAGCAAGCCCCAGGGCTTGGTATGACCGGTTGAAGCAGTTTTTGTTAGGGAAGGGCTTTCTGATGGGTTCTGTGGACAAAACTCTTTTCTTGCTTAGAGATGGCTCAGACTTCTTGATTGCTTAGATTTACATGGATGATATTATTTTTGGTGGTTCTACTGATGCACTTGTGTCCAAGTTTTCTGAGCAGATGCACAGTGAGTTTGAGATGAGCCTCATGGGTGAGATCAAGTATTTCCTAGGGCTCCAGATCAAGCAGACCAAGGACGACATCTTCATCCACCAGAGTAAGTACACGCGGGACATGTTGAAGAAATTCGACTTTGGTGGAGAGATGAAGCCTTAGATGACCCCAATGGGTACATCTGGGGGCCTTGACAAGGACGAGAGCGGCGTCAAGGTCAATGAGAGAGAGTATCGAGGGATGATTGGTTCACTGCTGTACTTGACGGCGACGAGGCTAGACATTTAGTTTGCCGTGGGACTGTGTGCACGCTTCTAGTCTTCACCACGCGCGTCTCATCGGCAGGCTTTCAAGCGCATTTTCAGGTACCTTACCTATGCGCCCGATCTAGGTCTTTATTATTCAACATCATCGTCTCTTGATTTATCTGGCTTTTCGGACGCTAACTTTGGTGGGTGCTGGTTGGATCGCAAGTCGACCTCTGGTACTTGCCAGGTTCTTGGTTCTTCTCTTGTCTCTTGGTCTTCTCGAAAGCAGTCTGGAGTTGCACTTTCTACCACAGAGGCTGAGTATGTAGCTGTTACTAGCTACTGCTCACAGTTGGTTTGGATGACTTCCACTTTGCGAGATTTTGGGTTGTTCTTTCCTACCAGAGTTCCTCTGTTTTGTGACGGCACCAGTGCGATTAGTGTAGGGAAAAACCCATGTCTCCATTCAAAAACCAAACATATTGATGTGCGCTTTCACGTTGTGAGGGATCAATATGAGAAAGGTGTCATTGACCTTGTTCATGTTGATACCCATTCATCAGTTGGCTGACATTTTCACCAAACCCCTAGATCAGTCTACTTTTGAGCATTTGCGAGGGGATTTGGGTGTTGTGTATCCTTTTAGGATATTTTGAGTTAGTTTTCTTTCTTCTTTACTCTTTTCTTGAGTCTTTTTATGTGTGTTCATATCATGCATATTCACATATCACACTTTGAGCTTGCTTCTCTTATATGATTGATCTACTTTACTTACTCTAGGTAGTATATGCTTTTGATTACTTGTTGATGATCATGCTTTGCTTCAGTTCACATGATATGTCTGATATCTATCATATGCATGGCTTTTATGCTTTAAAATTGAAAAATAATCACCATTGATTCTGGTTACTAGCATGTGTAGGTTGAGTGCTTTCGCTATCTTTTACATGCCTGGTAGCTAGTTCCTCACTTAGATGTAGATATGCAACTTGGACATCTTTATGCTTTAACATGGAAATGAGCTATAAAATGATAAAAAACAGAAAAAAATAAAAATCCATGCCTTTTTGTGCATAATTTGAAAAGATCTAGGTGGGTTTGCTTTGTCACATTGCATTGTTCTGGACTGCTTACCATAGCACTTTGGTATGAACTAGGACAATGCAATGTACGCCAAGACCAATGTCTTAAGCTTCTGATGGTCCAATTCTGGCCTAGGCTTGACTTGGTTGGTTAGCATAAGGTTTGACATGCAAATAACCCTTGGCAAAAATGAAAAAGGAAAAGAAAAGCCTGAAATTAAAAAAATGATGACAAGTTTGCTGAAGCACTTTGTTCTAGACAATGCTTATCTTGGTAGATATCAGTTAGCTTTTGCATCTCATGCTTTGCCTTGCTTGTCGACTAGAAAATGTGGTGATGCTTTTGTTTGCAAAAATTGCAAATGTGTGCCTGTTGCCGTAAAAGATTACGCTAACAGGTTTCTGTAGAAAAGAAACTAACAAACGAAGTGTTTGCGAAGAGAACTGTTCTAAGCCTCCGAAAGGATAATAACTTAGAATAGTTCGAATGTATATGTTGAATAACTTGTATTCGGTCCCTATTACAGGGTGAAATGGGGGGTATTTATAGGCCCAAATATTAAGTAAAAGACCTATTTACCCCTCTATTACAACCGACATAGTGGAAACTATTCGGTACCCTTGATAGGGCTAAAATGGTAAAAGACTAATCTAATAATATAAAAGATAAATCTTCCATCTTAACTGGCAATAAAGATCTTGAAGAGCCTTAGTTCGAAGATGTACTCCGAACCAGTGCCTATCTTCATACTTCGAACTTGACTTAGGGTATCTTCGAAGATGGATGTCTGGGAACCTTCGAATCCACTATCTGCTTTCATGCTGTTGCGGCAATAACCCCGAAGATGAGATATTTTCCCCCAACAGTAGCCCCTGGAACCACCATCGCCAAGACCCGGAGAAGTAGTTGTATTCGAAGCCTTCTTCGAAGCTGGCTTGGGCCTTCCTGCAGTAGACTTCCTGGCGGAGGTACTTGATTTGTTCCATGTAACCCTCCCCCAATTATCTCTGAATGCAGTAGCTAGACTGGCTATCTTCGAATGGGCGCTGAGAGCCGAAGGTTGTGAGGGGAGGGCAGAGATCTTCGCTGCACTACATAGAGCAACTTGCCAACCAAAGACCTTCGTAGGCCCCGGAGGTGAAAAAGTAGTGGTATCCTTCGGTAGTATCAACTTTAGGCTTCGAGATGAGTATGCCCTTCAGTTTCCTGCCAAGGCCATCAATGCAAGATGGTATACTGATTGGATTCTGAGATGGTTCTATGCTGAAGTTGGGGCAAGCAGTCCTTTGGCTGGACCCCTTAAAGAAATCCAATTTCGGAAAGAAGCCTTAGTGCAGCCCAACGAAGGTCAACTCGAAGCCCGTCTCAACCTGCTTCAAAAGATTAGCCGAAGGTTAAGCATGCGAGATTTAGCCGAAGAATTCCTTGGCTTGCAAATTTCTCCGCTGATGGCCAATTGGCCTATCGCCTTCGATGATGATTCGGAAGGCGGTCTTCGCAAGATTAACTTGACTTCGAGCCCTGCAGGTAACTTCGAAACCAACATGTATTATACATATTTACTTCGAAGAAAGACTAACTTGATTTATTTATTTTTTAGCTTCTTCAGCCCCTATTACTTCAGAGCAAATTATAAGGGCTTCGGAGAAGATTTTGGGTGCTCCAACTCCGACTGAAAAAGAATGGAGAGTTAAATTGGTCGGGAGTTGGGAGAGGTTTAACAGAGTATGGGGAATGTTGGAGATGACTACGCCCCCTCTGATGGACTGGGTGCCTTCGGAGAAAGGACCCAAGAAGAGGATAGCCGAAAGCCGGAGCTTCGAGCTCCTCAAAGACTCCGGTGAAGAAGGTGGCTCGGAAACCTAGAAAACCTGCATCTCCGAGCCCAAAAACTTCAACCTCCGGCTCTAAAGAAGATGAAGGTAAACTATTAGTGAGGTTGATTGATGAAGATGCGGCTCAAAAAGATATTCACATTGAAGATACTGCAGGTATGCCGGAGTCTCAGGCTAACATTGAAGAAGTGAGAGCTCCGGATTCTCAAGAGGAAGAGCAAATCGAAGCCCCTGTGGGCGAAGATGAAGTTGAAGTTACTACAACTTCAATTGTGGATGAAGGGAGGACTGCTCATGGAGATACTCCGGCAGTTGAAGTTTTAACTTTGGATTCAGACGAAGACCTCACCTTTGATCCTCCGAGCAGTCCGGTGCTCGATCACCCCCAGAATGTCGAAGGTAAACTTCGCATAATTCTTTTATTATTTTCTGCAAAATTATACAATGTATAATACTTTTGCTTTTGTAGAACCCTCTTCTGTAGTACATCGCGAAGATACAATTCAAAGGCCTTCGACAACTTCGGAGCCGCACCCGAAGGTTGCTCAACACGGGCCTGGAAGGGGTAAAAGACATATAGAGCCTCTCCCTACTCAAGGATCAACTTCGTCTGAATCAACAGATGAAAGTCAATCTACTGAGGGGGGGCCATCTACCAAAGTTCCAAGGACCTCAGGAGAACGCTCCGGAGCTTCGCCAAGCAGGGATGACCAAGAAGCTTCGGCAATGCTCCCTCTTTTAACTCCTTTTTTGGAGCAAAGAACCGGGCTTCGGACTCTGCTCAAACCTTTAGGTCGAGTCAGTCGTGAAGTCGGGGAGACAGAGCTGGTAGCAATTTTAAGCAGGGCGAAGAGTTCAGAGCTAAACGTTGCTATGGAACGAGCAGCCTACCAGGTACGGAGCACCTTCGAGCCAATAGCAAATTATACATGAATAGTTTCTTACTTCAGTTTTTTCTTTTCTTAGCAAGCGGTCTTGGCCCGCGCTGCAACTTTATCAGGCGAAAATGAAATTGCTCAGCTTCGGGAAGAAAATGAAGCTCTTAAACGCAACTTGTCTTTCTCCGAAGCTAGAGTGATTCAAATGGATAATGTGATTTCGACGGAGCGTAGGGCCAGACAGGGCTTGGAGGCTGCTAATAAAGAGCTCGAAGCAGAAAGAATCGTGCTTCGGGCGGAAATCGAAAGGATACGGTTGGAGCATGCTAATGCTGGGTCCGAACTTGTGAGGCTCCAAGAGGAAGCTAGCCAACTCCTAAATCAGAAGAATATTTTAACTACGGAGAATGCTAGGATTTCTGGAGTTCTAGCAGAAACGACTTCGAGCAAGGATGCATTAATTAAAGAAAAGCTTAAGTCCGAGAAGGTAGCTACGGAGGTCATAGAACAGATGCTAGGTGTTCTGGAGTACTTCGGTACTACTGGATCACTTCCTCCAGATGACAACGTCACTCTGCTGCGCCGGTTAAAAAGGATCCAAGGAGCAGCGAAGCAAATGAAGACGACAGGCATTCGTTACGGAGAACTCTCCGGACAAGTGTCTGCTCTCGGACTACTTCGTTACTACGAGGACTTGGGCCGAACAATTACTCCGAGTGCAGAGGGCCCTATTACCTTCGACGACGAACGGCTTCTAACTCCTTCCGAAGGCGTAACTGCTGCCTGGCAAGCCTTTCAAGCTTCATGGAGAGCCGAAGGTCGCACTGCGATCAAGGCTTGGATTGACGAAGGCCAACGCCAGAAGCAAGTTCGGAACCAAGCCTCAAGCAGTCAGCCTCCTCCGAACCCGCAGGTTTAGGAATAATTTAGGATTTTTGACTATGTAAAGCTTCATGCTTGTAAACATTTATCAATGAAAATCTTGTTTGTCATATTTTTAGGTTTTGCCTCTTATGGAAGACATCGAAGTGTTAGAGCTTAACGACAAACTTCGCTCATTATGGAACACCTTCGAACTTCTAAAGAGTTACAAGCGTCCTCGATTTCTAATTCCTCGAGATGACTCCGGCGTAATTGCGCCCGAAGTAATCAAAGATGTAATGTCTTATATTAAAGAGGAAGAGAAAGAGGTTGACGTAAACACCTCGTCTTCTGAAGACACTATTTGGTCTGAAGACGGAGGTGAAGCCCGAAATAAAAGATCTGAAGATCTTAGAAGCTGGGAAAGAAGCCCCGAATGGCTTCGAACTTGGGCCGAGCTTCAACAAGAGCAGAAGGATTTTAGAGCTTCGAAGGGGAGGAAGAGAGTTAAACGTAAAGTTATTAGAACTTCCGATGCTGGAACTAGTCATTCCACCCCTAGCTCTAGGGACCGAAGAGGTCTCCGATTCCTTCTTGGTATAGATACCAATTTTTCATAGTGTAATCTGTAAACACATTTATTTCAATAATGAATGCCGATTTAAAATTGTCTCCATATTTACTAGCCCCTCTTTGGGTATAAGCAACTTCGAAATGTATTCAAAGATGGTTATACGCAAAGAAAAAACTTCGGAGTACAATTTTTTGGGGGTTCGGAGCCCCTCTGTCATTTAAAGATCTTTTAAAATCTTATGAAATGTCTTCGAATTTTTGCAGTCGGAAGAATGGCAACTTAGTACCTTTGTTTTATGAAAGAAATCACTTGAGATAACTTTCAGGACACTTTAGTGTCTTAAAAAATTTGTCACTTCGGACTATGTTAACAGACATTCGAAGCTCATGGCTCAAATTCTATTTTGCTTTAGCCACCTTCGGCTTATTTTTGCGATCTCTGTCGAACCAATGGTTCGGAGTTTGCAATGGTCTCTTTGGACTCTTTTTACGGATGTCTACCAGCCAATGGCTTGGACTCCGTATATTTTGGCCACCTTCGGCTCTTTTTGCAGAAGTCTACCAGCCAATGGCTTGGACTTTGCAGGTTTTGGCCACCTTCGGCTCTTTTTACGGAAGTCTACCAGCCAATGGCTTGGACTCCGTAGGTTTTGGCCACCTTCGGCTCTTTTTACGGAAGTCTACCAGCCAATGGCTTGGACTCCGTAGGGTGTGGTTTTGGGCTCTTTTACGGATGCCTACAAGCCGGTGGCCTGGGCTCCGGATTATGCCAGCCCCCACGTCGGAAGCTTCGAACTTTATGGGTTCGAAGTCCGAAAATACAACCCAGCTTCATGACACTTCACTCTCAGTCGACCCCGCGGTTCCAGTCCGTCCACTCGGAAGCTAGAAGTCTATGAGGGGAAGGCACTATCAGGATCATATGCTTTATTAATTTAGAAGATGATTACAAGCAAATTACAAGGAGCCCTTATGCGAAGTATCGCTTTAGGTGCTCCGCATGCCAAGTATGTGCTAACTCTTCACCTTCTAAATTAGCTAATTTAAATGAACCAGGGCGCCCTAACGGACAATTAGGTATGGACCTTCCCATTTATTTCCTAACTTCCCTGGTGCTATAATGCTTCGTAGAACAAGATGACCTGGTCTTAGTTCATTGAGCTTAACCTTTGGGTCAAACCAAGCCTTCGTCTGCTGATGATACTTTGATAAATTAGCTACAACTCGAAGTCTTGTTTCTTCTGATAAATCTAACGAAGCTTGCCTTTCTTCTTCAATGTCCGGTTCGGTGCTGCGAAACGATCCTCCTTTGAGCTCCGTTGGAGTCATAGCTTCATCTCCGAATAGTAGTCTGAACGGAGTAAAACCTGTGGACCTTGTTTGCGTAGTCCGAATGGACCACAGAATCTTTGGAAGTTCTTCGGTCCACAGTCCCTTTGCTAATCCTACTATTCTTCGTTTTAGCCCTGACAAAATATTTCCATTGGCTCGCTCTATGGCTCCATTAGACTGAGGATGCCTCACTGCAGCAAAACATAGCTGAATTCCTAGATCTTCGCAAAACTTCCTGAAGGGTTCTGCGTCGAACTGTGTTCCATTATCAACTGTGAGGTATCTAGGCACTCCGAACCGGCAAATGATGTTCTTCCAGAAGAATTTCTGTACATTGTTCGAAGTGATAGCTGTTAAGGGTTCTGCTTCTACCCACTTAGAAAAATATTCAATAGCTACCACTGCGAACTTCAGATTTCCCTCGGCTACCGGAAAGGGACCAATTAAATCCATACCCCATCTGGCCATAGGCCATACCGGAGCAATGACTTGAAGAGCTGTTGGTGGGTGATGACTCCGTCGACCCATCCACTGGCATCCTTGACAAGTGCGGACTAAGCTCTCCGCATCAGCTGTGATTGTAGGCCAATAAAGCCCCTGGCGAAGTGTTTTTCCTGCCAAAGCTCTAGGGGCTAAATGGCTGCCACAAAGGCCTTCATGAATTTCTCGAAGAATTTCTTGGCCTTCGGCTTGAGATATACATCGGAGTAGAGGGGAACATACTCCGGCCTTGTATAATATACCGTTGATTATTTGATAGTTTCTGGCTCTAAGCTTTAATCTTGACAGCTGTGGCTCTTCGGGTAAATTTGTTCCTCCCTGTAAAAGTTCCATGATCGAATTTTTCTAATCTGCACTAGGAATGCAAAGAATCTCCGTAGAGGGAATTTGTGGCACCGAAGGTATATTGAGCTCCTCATAGAAGGCTTCTTCGGGCACATCCATAGCTCCGGCTGCAGCCTTCGCTAAGATGTCCGCTTGCACATTTTCCGCTATTGGTATACTCCGAATGGAAATACCCTTGAAGTGTGCTTCGATTTTACGGATTTCTTCTAAGTACTTTGCAAGCTGTGGATGCCGAAATTGGAAACTTTTGTCTACGTGCCCTGCTACTATCTGAGAATCTGTCTTTATAATTATTCTTGTAGCCCCTAGAGCACGTGCTTTCCGGAGTCCCAATAAAATCCCTTCATACTCCGCTATATTAATGGTAGACTTAAAGTTGAGTCTTGCGGAGTACATTGCTCTTTGCCCTGACGGTGAAATCAACACTGCTCCAATGCCTGCTCCGGATGCTTGGAAAGCCCCATCGGAGTAAACAGTCCAAACTCCGTCACTTGACTTCTCCGGAACCAAATTTGCAGGTGGAGTCCATTCCGCTACGAAGTCTGCTAGGACTTGGGATTTGATAGCTGTCCTTGCCAAGAAAGATATGCCGAAGGGTGCTAGCTCGACTGCCCACTTTCCAATCCTTCCAGTGGAATCTTTGCTTCAGAGCATATCTCCTAAAGGATACGAAGTTGGTACAATTACATTGTGAGCCAAAAAATAATGTCTTAGCTTCCTCGAAGCCATTATGAGAGCATAAACGAACTTCTCAAGTTCGGAGTATCTTGTCTTCGCACCTGATAATGCTTCGGATACAAAATAAACAGGATTTTGGACCAACTTCCCATTGAAATCCACTTCTCTGACAAGGACTGCGCTGACAGCAGAACCTGTAGCTGCAAGGTACAGGAGTAGGGTTTCGTCCGCAGTAGGCACCGTGAGTGTAGCAAGATTACTGAGATACTCTTTAATATCTTCGAAGCTTTTCTGACACTCCGGTGTCCATGCAAAATCTTCGGACCCTTTCAATGCTTTAAATATAGGCAAGCTCTTCTCCACAGACCTTGATAAAAACCTGCTAAGTGCTGCTAGACGCCCAGTCAGCTTTTGCACTTGCATTAAATTTTCCGGAGGAGCCCTCTTCTGCAGCGCAGTTATTTGAGTAGGGCTAGCTTCAATTCCCCTACTTGAAACTAAATACCCTAACAATTTTCCAGCCTTAGCTCCGAATATACATTTTTCGGGGTTAAGACGGATCCCACATACCCGAAGGCTATTGAATGTTTCTGCTAAGTCTAGGCTATGTTGGTGCTTTAAAGCACTCTTTATTACAATATCATCCATATAGGCCTCTACATTGCGACCTAGTTGATGACCTAGAGCCTTAGCAACTAATCTCGAAAAAGTAGCCCCGGCATTTCTCAGGCCGAAGGGCATTCTTACATAACAGAAGACTCCCGAAGGAGTTACGAAGCTTGTCTTGATTTCATCTTCGCGCTTCAACCATATTTGATGATAGCCAGAATACGCGTCAAGGAAGCTTAATAACTCCGAACCTGCGGTGGAGTCAACCAGTTGATCAATTCGGGGCATGGGGTAGGGGTCACGTGGGCATGCTTTATTCAAGGATGTGAAATCAATGCACATGCGCCACTTCCCGGAAGACTTCTTTCTGACGAAGACTGGGTTGGCTAACCATTCTGTGTGAGCCACTTCTCTGATAATCCCAGCCTTCAACAATTTCTCAACTTCGTCCTTAGCTAGAGCAGCTCTTTCTGCGGACATCTTCCGGAGTCCTTGTCGAACAGGTCGGGTCTTCGGGTTTACATGTAAACTGTGTTCAATGATATCCCGATCGACTCTGGTGATATCTTCGTCAGACCAATCGAAGACATCCAAATTTTCTTCCACCACCTTTTCCAAGGAGGTTGCAACTTTAGGAGGTAAATCTTTACCAAATTGAAAAGTGTACTCTTTACCATCTTTAACAATGACCTTCGTTGCAATCTCTCCTTCGGGACTTGGTCTCGGAAAGGACTTCTTCGAAGCTTTGGAGGAGGCTGAAAAAATTTCTTCATTATCCTGCACACTGTTTACTTGCCTCGGATCAAGAGGGGGACCATGACCATATTCCGCCCTCCGAGCAATAGCTTGATCGCCGAAGACTGTAAGGACTCCTTCTTGTGTGGGCATCTTCATGCACAAATAATTGTGATGCGCCACAGCTCTGAACTGGTTCAGCATGCCCCTTCCGAAGATGACGTTGTAAGCATACAGGGCATCTATAACATCGAAGATTACTTCCTCAGTCCGGGCCAATAAACCTTCTCTGAAGGTAACTTCTAGGCCTATTTGGCCAAGTGCATCAAGCGAGGGTCCTGCGAAGCCTTGCAGAGGACGAGCCGCTGGAAGGAGATGCTTCCTGGAAATGCATAATTGATCGAAGGCTTGAACAAAAATGATATCTACCGAACTACCTCCGTCAATCAACACCCTTCTAACTTCAGTGCCCGCAATATCAGCAGTGATAACCAGTGGATCTGCGTGCGGGAACTTAATACCAGTTGCATCCTCCGCAGAAAAAGATATCGGAACATGAGACCACTCTGGCATTGCAGCTGCAGATGACGAAGTCCCAATATGACCTACTTCCCAAACGTACTCTCTTCGCTGTCTCTTGGACATGCTTCCGAGGGTACTTCCTCCGGAGATAGGGAGAACTACTCTTTTTCTTCTATCTTGCCCTTCCTCTTGCTTCGGAGGTGGCATAACATTGGCCACCGGAGGGTGTCTTGCAGCATCAAAGTTTTCTATCCACGCTACAGCCTGGACCGGCTCTGGGCGCGTTGCAGCTGGAACTCGGTCGGTACTGCCTCGACCCGAAGTTCTCTCTAAGTACTCTCCCCTTAGGGTAAGTATAGCCTTGCAAGTATCAATTGCATGGCTTTGATTTTCTCCATGAATGCAGCAGAAAAGGGTCTGGCCCTTGCCAGCCGCTTTCCCTGGCGGCCTAAAGCCGCTGGCCTTGTTCCCCGTAGACTGTGGAGCTCTTGGTGCAAACTTCTGTGGGGGTGCAATATTCATGACTTCAGAACGAGGGTGCTTTTGCCCTCTTCTCCGATCATGTTGCACTTCGAAGACTGGTTCCTGCGGCTGTGCCGAAGTTTTCACTTCTACTTTGACTTCTTGCAATATGGACGAAGTAGCAGCAGTCCTCTGAAGCCAACCCTCTTCTGACCTCGCATACTCCTCGAAGTATGACATCAACTGAGAGACCGAAGAGATGCTTTTCCGATGAAGTTTATCCAGAAGGCCTTGATGACTGACGCCTTCCCGAGCTGCATCAACCACTGAGGATGCGGACAACCCCCGAATTTGCGACTTCGTATGAGCGAAGCGCTTAAAGTACTGCCTCAATGTTTCTCCGGGGAGCTGTTTTACCTGGAAAAGGCTTCCTGTTGACATAGGAGGCACGAAGGTACCCTGAAAATTGCTTATAAACTTCTTCTTCAGCTGCGACCATGAATTGATTGATCCTGGCTTCAAGGACCAGAACCACCTCAATGCCACTCCTTGAAGAGCTAAAGGGAAGCACTTCGCCATGGTGTCTCGAACTCCTCCACTAGCCTCAATTGCTAGGGCATAAGAACGAACGAACTCTCCGGGATCTTCATCTCCGGCATACTTACAGAGCTTCGAAGTTTTAAACTTTGGATCAAAGCGAACCTTCTGTAGCTCAGGATGCAGCGGAGATTCATTATCGAAGGAGGCGTTCTCCGGGGCTTCGGGATAATCAAGATCGTCGTCTTCGGGCACTTCTGGGATAGTTGGGATGGCCTGGGAACGAAGCCTGTTCGCAGCTTCTTGTCGCCACCTCGCTACCTCAGCTTGAAGATTGGCCATTTGAGTGGCCATATCTCTAAGATTGTTTTCATCTCCTCCGGAAGGATCTTCCGGGTCTTGAGAACTAGTAGGATCAGTTCGAATCGGGATGGAGGGTGGAGAAGGGACTTCGGGCGGTCGGAGTATGGAAGGGGTTGGCGGAGAAGCTTCGTATGTTCGAGGGATGGAAGCCCCTTCCGGAGTTTGCGGAGGGAATGTCGAAGGCCCTCCGACTTCAACTGTGTCGAAGGGTATCTCTCCGGAGATCCGAGTGGGATTGCGGGGTGCGCTCCGCTTAGGAGGCATGATGTAAGAAGTTGGTAGAGAACGAAGTTTTTCGGACTAGGTTCCCCACGGACGGCGCCAACTGTTGGCGTAAAAGATTACGCTAACAGGTTTCTGTAGAAAAGAAACTAACAAACGAAGTGTTTGCGAAGAGAACTGTTCTAAGCCTCCGAAAGGATAATAACTTAGAATAGTTCGAATGTATATGTTGAATAACTTGTATTCGGTCCCTATTACAGGGTGAAATGGGGGGTATTTATAGGCCCAAATATTAAGGAAAAGACCTATTTACCCCTCTATTACAACCGACATAGTGGAAACTATTCGGTACCCTTGATAGGGCTAAAATGGTAAAAGACTAATCTAATAATATAAAAGATAAATCTTCCATCTTAGCTGGCAATAAAGATCTTGAAGAGCCTTAGTTCGAAGATGTACTCCGAACCAGTGCCTATCTTCGTACTTCGAACTTGACTTAGGGTATATTCGAAGATGGACTTCTGGGAACCTTCGAATCCACTATCTGCTTTCATGCTGTTGCGGCAATAACCCCGAAGATGAGATATTTTCCCCCAACAGTGCCAATGATTTTCTTTAGATATCATCTGCTGCACTGATCATGCCATGTGTCTTAGACAGTATGTATTTTGCTATACCTGCTAGATGTTGTAATTGCAATCAATCATATCTGAGAATCATGCTTTCTACACTCCACCTGCACCCCAGTTGCATATTTTGAGGGGGAGCTGCATTTTAGGGGGAGTTTGAGTCTGTGTCTCTTTAGAGTGCATTTAGTCTCGCTTGATGAGTCCAATTGTCAACAATGAGGAGAAATTTTGTGTTACTTGATCGTTTAGAAGAGTTTAGGGGGAGTTTTGTCTTCCTCTGGGATTTGTTTCAGGGGGAGTTTTTAGTCTCTTTTCCCTTTACTCTTTGGATATCCTTTTGATAATTCTGAGATTGCACTCGTGATTTTTGGTTAGCCATAATGACCGCTTTCTTGCTTTTGTTCGGATTTTTGGTCATTAGGGTTAAACTTTTATTTTATTCTCTTCTTTCTCTTTTATTGTGTTTTGTTTTCATGTTTCCACATGTGCTTGCAGCTACTAGAGAGCTGATAAAGAGAAGTGTTGACAATGCACTCATCAAGGGAGAGATTGAGGAGCCATGTTGAAGAGCATGGGACTCATGGATCCAGATGTGATGAGTGATTATCATTGGAAGTCAAAGAGGACATGAAGAGAAGAGAATGCCTACTGTGTCTGGGCCGCATGTGACTCAGGTACACGGGCAGCGAGCGACTGTCGGGCAGAGGGGCCGCGAAGTTGGGTTGGCCCAATCCGGGTACATGGGCTAGGAGCAACAGAGGATCCACTGGGCTATTGACCGGGATTGACTCAGGTACACGGGCGGCGAGTGATTGTCAGGCTGAGGGAGCTGCGGAATCGGGCCAGCCCAATCCGAGTACCCGGTGCGAAGACGATGGACACTTTGTCAGTTTCGGCGCAAAATTGACCACTGATCTCAGATCTGACCGTTCTCAGGCGAAGCCGTAGCAGCTACGAAATCTATTCATCAGGACAAGTTATCTTTATTTAGGTTTTTACTATTTTTCCTTTAGGCCCACAGTCTGTCAGTCGAGTCTATAAAAAATCATAAGGGCATTTTGGTCATTTCCATTTTTTCAGCGTCTGTAAAAACCCTAGGGGTATTTTTGCATATTCCCATTTATTGGGCTGCCTATAAAAAGGCCCCAATACCCTAGGGTTAGGTTTACCCATTTTCAGAAAACACTTTACCAATTCCAAAATTTGGGTCACCTTTTCTGCGTTCTTCTCCGTCGCCGCCGGGATTTTTATTCATCTGCTAAAAATCCTTTCGCCACTACCGCGTTTTGATTTCATCTTCCAACGTGTTTTTGTTTTTCTCCTCCATCTAGCACCTACGGCTGGCAGTAGCAAAACAGCTTGAACATCTAGCACCTAAGCAGTAGTGCCTAGCGCCTAGCAGCCGGAAGCTAGCGGCTAGAGCAGCTAGCACTAGCTAGCTTCACAGTGCAACAAAAGCTAGATGGCACCTAGCGTCAAACGCTAGCGCCTAGCCACAGCGATTGCCATGCACGATCACAGCAGCATCTGCAGCTAGCCTGGCGAGTGGTCTGCGCACAGCAACTAGGAGCACTACATCAGCATGGAAAAGGAAACCAGAGAAGGTTTCGACTGGGTTTTGCACGGGCATGGATTACAAGGAGCTTCGTGCGCACTGTAGATCCTAGAAGCTTCCACCACGAACGGGACAGAAGGTTAGTACTAATTGATTTTCTCGATCCACGTGCAGTACATCTTTTATTTTTGGATGGTCCATGATTTATTCACTTGATCAGTAGTTAATTGTTAGATTAAATCATGAATACTCACTGATATTTCTAGAGCACTGTTATTGTCTGCATTTATCTTGTTATTTAAGTGTGATTAACATTGTGCTTGTTCATGGTCATCAATAGCTTGTGAATGATGGATATCTTTATGCGCTTGATAGATTATCCGTGATTTGGTGAAACTATTGTGAAAATGCTATTTGTTGTGTGAATGACTTTAATCTGCCTTTAAGCACACTGTGTTGGTGTCTTTTCAATTAGGACACCAGTCGTTTTTAGGCTAGATTATTTTTGGCATCTGTGTTTTGTTTTGTTTCTGCTGATTGTTGTTTGAGGTGCGTTGGGTGTTGGTAGTAGGCCATTAATTCACAAGAATTTTTTAGGCGCCCATTCACCCCCCCTTTGGTCGCTACTTTTGGTCCTACAACCCACCGGTCCTCGGCCTCACCTCCGTTGGGTCGGATCGCCACCGGAGCGCCACACCGTCGTTGGACCCGAAGCTCCCTCGTCGCCACTGCTCGCGGCCGGCCTCGTCCTCTCGCCGTCTACCCCATTTTCGGTACCGTCGTGGCCCTCAAGCTATGCTCGACTCATTTCTGCGTTCGAGTTAGACCCTAGGCCATCGCCACCGCCGCTGCGCTCATCGCGGGCGCCGGAGATGACGACATCATCGGTACTATAGCGCATGCCATGCTGGATTTCGTCCTGGCCGCACTATCACGCTTGGATGGCAGGGATTAAATCCCTCGTGGGATTTAATCCTGACCGTCCATCTGCGGTGAAACGGTATCGGGCATTGTGGGCCGTTGGATGCCACTTACTCCCCGCCGGCCCACACACACAGTCAAGGGTTCATGGTGAAGCAGGTTCACTGTGGACCAGAGACTGTTTTCAGTTTAATAAAAATCCAGAAAAATTGTTTAAACTTAAAAAATTCATAACTTGCTCAATTTAACTCCAAATTTGACCATTCAATTTTTGTAAAATTTGACCATTCCAACGCAGTCATGTGATGAACGTCTTGTATTTATTGATTTTCTATGGAATTTCAATAAAGTCCCGATTTTATTAAATCCGGGCGTTACAAGATGGTATCAGAGCCGACTTGATTGTAGGAAGCCAAACAGACCTAACCTTAGGATTTATATTACCACTATTTTTACAAACTACTTAATATCTCGTCTTCCAAAATTTTTACAAACTCTCTTTTCTTGTAGATGGCGATTCACACCATGGGCGGATTCCTCCGTGATCGCGCCGGCTTCATTCGCAAGCTCCGCATGCTCGTGGATTTCCTCGGATTTGAGCATGAGCCCATGTTCCACGGGATCTTTCCCGATGTGAACGAGGGATACTGCGAGGTCACCATCATCATCCGCTCCTCCGGCACGCACCTAGCCTTCTACACTCACGGAGTTGGCTACTTTGAGGTGGCTAGCCAGCACGCTGCACTCCAGGCCCTCTCCGAGCTCCGGATGGTCTACGACGGGCAGCTCCACGACACCGCCTATTGCTTCATGCCCATGAGCACCCCGGGGAGCCATCGCAGCGTCTACGTCAGAACCTACTCCCAGCGCAACTCTGTCATCGCTCGCAGCACGCGTCTACTCCAGGCGATGGACGATCTTCACACTGAGGTTGTGCTCGACGCCGACAGCCAGCACGACACGATCGACTACTACCGCGACATGATGGAGAGCTCGAACCGCGAGAATGGAGAGCTCCGTCGTCAGGTCTAGCAGGGGCTCCACTTGGCCGCCGAGGTAGCAAAGTTGCAGCATCAGAATGAGATACTACGACAAGGCATCGCCGATAATGCTCAGCTCCGGCGCTAGGTCGAGGCGCTGAAGAAGGATCTTGAGGAGGTCGCTCCCCTTTCCCCGCGCAAGAGGAAGGCCCTTAGGACCCCCTCGGCCAGGCCCAAGAGGAGCTCGCGCACCGCATCATCCACCGGACCCTCCAGCACCCCGACTCCTACACCGACCATCCCCGCCGAGCTGACGATCGAGCCCTCCCCCGAGCTGTGATCAGATTTAGTAGTACAAGTATTAGACGCTAGTCTACGATTGATTGTTTTTGTTTTTGTTATGATTGTAGTGCCACTCGTGTCAAGTATAAGGCATGGGTGAGATTAAATAAAGAGTAAAAAATAAGGATGTAATCGTCCGGACTATTAAGTCTAAAAAAATCTTTAAGAAATAAAGCTAGAATTTTCCCTTAAAGTTTATTCTTCCTTTGGAACCCCTATCTTCAGGATGGCCAACGAACAAGGTTCTGATACCCCTTGCAACGGGAATGACTCCGGCAATCTGCCTTAGTGGGGAGCAATCGGCAAACGATAGGCCCCCATCGCCAATCATCCCACACTGGCTGAAGAGTCTCCCAAGCTTTCGAGTCTAAAGGTACAAAGATGCATGTGATTTTTGTGTCAACACATATTTATTTTCGTATTTGTAAACGGAAACAAAATAAACATGGATATCCCAAAAACGGATATGAAAGCAAATAGTAGTGAATGAAAACAAATATGGACTAAATAAGGATGATACATGAATACAAAACCAAATATTCATCGGAATAAAAACTCTTCATGTGTAAAAAAACGATAAACCAATAAATAGGTTTGATTTGATACATGTTAATAAATGAAATATATATAATAAAATAAAAATATGTTTTATAAAAAAGTTTTGGTTCTAATGAAGATATATTATTTGTTTACATCAAATAATTATCAATTAATTTAATTTAAATTATTAATATTTCATGAATAGAAGATAGTTCAAAGTTTTTCATAATATGAAAAAGTAAAAGCTAATATTTTATATAGTGAAGTAAAGAAACACTGAAAATAGAAATTTTCCATTTTTATTATGTAGGATAATATGTTTTTGTTAGAAATTATTGATCTGTTTTCACTTTTGTTTTAGGATAAAAAAATTGTTTCCATTTCTATTTGGGTATAACCCTCTGTATTTCCATTTTTCTAGAACGGACAAACGTTTCGCTCCATTTTCATCAATAACCCTGACCATGTACCGCTGACCGAGGAACCCTGACCATAGACTACTAACCGAGGAACCCATACCACAAACCCCTGACCATGGACCTCTAACACCTAACCGCTAACCAAGGACATCAGTGATACATGTATATACTTGACATGAGCGAGTTCCACCCTCTTCTCCTATGTCATATTCCTCTTATGATTATTCATTCTATTCTACTCATTCCTACTGCTTCATGCTATGATCTTTGTGATCGTCGATCATCGAAGCCTCCTACTCATTTTGGTTTTGCTAGCATTATTCTTTTTGATCCCTCTTCTTATAAAGATGTAATACTTCATTTAGAATAGCAATTTGCGATGTTAGAAGGGCTTATTTCTTTGAGCATACTGGCACTTGAGATATTGTTCTATTTCATCCACATGTTTGGTCTATCACATGCAAGTGGACTTATAAGGTCAAGACTCACTTCGATGGTTCCCTTGAGCGCTATAAGGCTCATCTTTTAGCGCATGGTTTTTAGTAGGATCATGGTCATGACTATGATGACACCTTCACCCTTGTTGCACACACGACCACTATCCACACTCTTCACACTGTTGCTAGTGTTTGTGAGCAGTCAATTTCTCAGCTTGATGTGAAAAATGCTTTACTTCATGGTGAGTTTGTTGAGGAGGTGTCATGCATCTACCTCATGGTTATTTTTCTAACATGGTATGATATATCATCTTCGTCGCTCTCTCTATGGTTTTAAGTAGACTCCTCATGCTTAGTTTAGATGCTTTCTTGTGTGGTTACTACTGTTGGCTTTTCTACCGGTACCCATGATCTTGCTCTCTTTGTTCATGGCTTCTCTTGTGACCAGACTCTTCTTATTTTGTATATTGATTGTTTGATTATTACAGGAGATTACCTTGAGAAATTTCTTATGTATGATCTTGGTCCTCTTCATTATTTTATTAGGATAAAGGTATCCTCTACGTATATATGCTTCTATCTATCTAGGAAAAATATATTTAGGATCTTCTTGATTGTGCCTCTCTCACTGATAATCATATCGTTGAGACTCTTATGGAGCTCAACATTCACCTTTGACCAAGTGAAGGTGAACATCTTTTTGATCCCATATGCTATCGTCATATTGTTGAGAGTCTTGTTTATCTTAGTGTTGGTGTTTTTTTGGTCACATGATTGGCCTGGGAGGTCTTCTTAACTCCAATGCAGGTCCTGCAATCATAGAAAGGTTTGAGCGTGCCAATCAGTTTGACCCTGCAACTGATAAGGGAAAACAAAAGCATTAGTAGCAACACTGATCGGCTATCAAACCGATGACTGTGGTGATAAGAAATAACTATAAAAACCAATGCTTATCGGCTACTAAGCCGACAGCGAAAGCCATATCACTGGGATCAGTTATGCCATCGGCCGATGCATATTATATGCCATCGGGCCAATGCACATGCAGACAACGCCTCACACACAAAGGCAGATGAATAACCCCCAACGATGATAAAGTATAACGTGGAACTAAAGATAACATATCAGCTTGTACTCCGATAGAAACTAAATCTAGCATACCATAGAATGCATCCTTACTATCAACTACCGCAACACCAAGATTGGACTTAACCAAGGTAGACGCTAAATAACGAGTAATTAACAGTTCTTTAACATATTAGGCATGCTTTATTCAGAAGAATGGTGCACATCACAAGTTAGATACAAAAGATCAAGATGTCAGACTCAACTTAGGAAACATTGAACCACGATACCCAACTTACATCAATCTAATATATCATAAACGATACAACCTTAGACCTAGCAAATACACCAAGATAGACTGGCGATCATTCTGATCAAACCAATGCTTTGAGAGATCAAAACAATGCAACCTCAAAGGACACTGATTGGTCGATATGATCATCGGGGTGGCGGGACTCACCTCTTCACCGGAGATCAAAGCGATGCAGCCTAGCTCCGAGTGCCAAGTCCGATTAACCTTGGAAACCAAGGGTGGCAATGCGTTTTTAGATTGTGTTTTTAGATTTATTCTAACCTAGCTAATAGGTACATATTTATAGCCTAGAGACTTGTCGTCCATTACGATGATATCATAACTGATTCTGGATTTATCTTTATCTTCTCCCTCTATCAGCTCCTTCATATACGGTTGGGCTTCTTGTCCAACCTTTGAATGAAATCCTTTGACTTCTCTTGACCATGCGGCATCTAGCAATGGTATCTTTAAACATAATCGCCAAATAGTTTTCTACTCTAATCCCGCACCCACAAACGTCTTGGCATTTCAAAAACCATACTCATGATTGTTCCTTTTGTCGAATGTTGTAGACGGTCCCACTGAATCAGCCGAGATCGGCTTGACTCGGTTTCCGAGGCATTGCCTTCACTCTACAACTATCCATCGACTTCTCCTCTCTCCTTTTACGCTTTCTGCATCCACACAACACTCTCTTCCTTTTAGTCCTTGAGATCGTCGCTTGTGTTTCTCATCCTTCTTTCGACTACCGCACTAAATCATCTACTCTCTCTCACCGGTCCAGACCCCAGCACTTCCAATTACATCCAACACCTTCATCCCTGAGGAAAGTTTTTAGCTTTCCCCTCTTTTCTCTGTTGTTCTTCGGTGTTCTTCGTTCTTCTGCCTCTTGTTTTCTTACTGCTTTTCTTTTCTTCTATTTTCTCTGTAGAACCTGAATAACCAAATCCTCATTCCAATGGCCAACTACCCATTGTTGGGGGAAAATATTTCATCCTTAGAGCCATTATGGTAACAGGATAAAGCCAGGTGATTGAATCAAAGGTTTCCAGCATATAACTCCGGAATCACCGTGGATCAAGTTCGAAGTATGGAGGCGAACTCTAGTTCGGAGTATATCTTCAAACTAGGACTCTTCCGAGGGCTTCCTTGCCAGCTAGGATGGAAGACTTATCTTCTTTCTCATTAGATTAGTATTTTACCATTTTAGCCCTATTAAGGGTACCGAATAGTTTCCACTATGTCGGTTGTAATAGAGGGGTAAAAGGGTCTTTTCCTTAATGTTTGGGCCTATAAATACCCCCCGTTTTACCCTGTAATCAGGACCGAATACAAGTTATTCATATTGTTGGAACAATTGCATTAGTTCCAGCAGGTTTTACTGTGGTGGAGTGTGATGTGGAGAATGAACCTCGAAGGGTTCTAACAGAGGGAGAAGAAGGTTTATACTGGTTCGGGCCTCTCCTAGGAGATAATAGCCCTACGTCCAGTTGTGGTGGATTTGGCATGGTATGCCCTAGTATGGAGCAATAGTTCCAGGGTCTCTTGGCCCCCTGGAGCGTGTCCCCTGGTACAGGGGCTTGGCCCTGCTTTTATAGGCACGCAGGCCAAAGGAAAAGACCGGGATGCCCCCTATGAGCCCTAGGCTCATAGGGGCAGAGAGGGGAAAAAGAGCTAGCTATGGTACAAAAGTGTTGTACAGCCTCACAGGCATGTCAAGCAACGTCACATCTGACCGCTAGACGACAAGCTATGGGCAGCGGGGCCCCTGGTACGACTTCTGTACTTCAGCAGGGCGCAAATATCTTCTGGGTTTGGAGCAGGGCCGGAGCTCCGAATAGGGCTCCGAACTGGGCCTCCGCACTGGGGCCTCCGTACGGGGGCTTCCGAACCGGGGCCTCCGAACGGGGCCCTCTGAACCGGGGCCTCCGAAGGGGCCCACCTTCGGCAATCCTCCCCTAGAAGGTGGCCTCTGGCTTGCTGCTCCCGGAGGGTGGCCCCCGGCATCCTGCTCCCGGAGGGCGGCCTCCGAACCGGGGCCTCCGAACGGGGCCCTCCGAACCGGGGGCCCCGAAGCTACAGGCTCCGAAGGGCACCTTGGGACCTGAAAACAATTCTTAGGGAGGAAATAGGCTTCGACAGTGTTGGGCTCCGGGCCGGAGGCCGTCGGAGGCTGACGTCATTTGGCCCCTGTTCAGGGGAAATATATTTCCCCAACAGTAGCCCCTCGCGTGTAGGCCTTCAGGACGAAGGGGTGCGCGCGCCCTTAGGACAAATGACCTGCAAAATACAACTTCGGATAAAACATGCCTTCGGAGCTTGGACCGAAGGTGACCTCGAAAACTGCAGGAAATAACTGCTTGCGCTAGTTTGTTAGAAAGACCTCGGGAGCCCAAACAGCTCCGCAACGGCTAGAAAGTTACCGTTACCCCGCGCTGGGCCTCTTCGCCTTCGCTGGAGGCCCACTCGGCAGTGGGTTCGGCCCACGACTGTTGGAATTCTTACCGCGCCTATAAATAGGGGTTTACCGCGTGCAGCTTCGGCACGCTCTCATTTCCTTCCTTCTCATTGCCTTACAACCTTCGCTCTCTTCTTCTTTCTAGCTTCGCGTAGAGCACCCTTCGCTTAGCTTTAGCCCTTCGCTAGCTTTAGCCCTTCGCGCTGAAGCTCCACCGAGATGCCGAAGAAGGCCGTGGCGATGTCCTTGGCTTTGGGCCCGAGCTCGAGCTCCGCCCAACTGCAAGCGGTAGCGGCTGCAGTGGCGAAGCCTCCGCCTAGGCGGCTGGGGCCGAGGGACCTTCGGACGCCCTCCGACAAGTTCGAGCAGACCTTGGAGATGAGGGATTCGATCTCCATGGAGGAGTCGGTCCAGAGGGCCTGCGAAGGGAGGATCGCAGCGAAGATCCAGCTTCGGGTCCCGGAGAAGTCGAAGGCTGTGCCGAGGCCTCGTGCTGACGAAGTGGTGGTGTTCGAGGCCTTCTTCGAAGCCGGCCTCAGGCTGCCAGCAGTGGGGATGCTGAGCGAAGTCCTCAAGGCTTACAACCTCGAGCTTCCTCAACTTTCGCCCAACGCAGTGGCAAGGTTGGCTGTCTTCGAATGGGCTATGAGGGTCGAGGGCTGCGAGGGCCGTGCAGACGTCTTCGTCACCCTCCACGATGCCAACTGCCAGCCGAAGCCGAGGGAGGGGTCAGACCATGTCAAGAGGGCGCTGGCCTTCGGCAGCGCCAACTTCAGCTCCGGAAGGAGTTCCAGGACGCCTTCCCGACGAGGGCTGTAAACAATAAGTGGTACTTGAAGTGGGATCAGGAGTGGTTCTACGCCTCCGTCGGCGCGAACTCCCCCCTTTGGAGTACCAACGCCCACATCTTATACCGACGTGAAGGGGTGGTGAAGACCAGCGAGGACATCCTTCGCTCGCGGATCTTGCTACTCCGGAGAGTGGCGGCGAAGATGAGCATGAGAGACCTCCCGGAGGAGTTCATCACCCTCCGGCTCAGCCCCCTCGCGCGCTCCTGGCCGGAGGGGCTCTTCCAGGCTTCGGGTCAAGGGGAACTTAGTGAGTTGGCCTTCGACCGCTTCTGTAAGGCTTCGCAACCTCTTCGCCCTTTATACTTCGTAGATTTTCACTTCTAACTTAAACCTTTCATGAAGCCGACCTCAAAATGAGGGCTCCGGAGGAGGCCCTCGCGGTGGCGGATCGAGTCATTGGGACTCCGACCCCCGAGGAGCAGGCCCAGCGCCTCGCACTGGTGGGGTCCTGGGAGCGCTGGAACAGAGTATGGACCACGCTCGACCTCGCGGAGCTCCCTGCTCTGCCGGACTTCGCCCATCTGACCACCTCGTCGGCCGGAGCCAAGAGGAAGAGGGGGGATGACGACGAACCGGATGCTTCGGGGGCCTCGGCCAGAGGTCCCCGTGGCCGAAGTCCCTAACCCGGGAGAGGTTGCGGCAAAGCGCGCAACTACTCCGACCCCCAAGAAGGCAACAAAGCCCCTAGCGGCGAAGCCTTCGGTGGCGGAGGCCTACGCGCTTACTCCCTCCACCAAGAAGGCGCCGGACGTTCTGGTGGAAACAACTTCGGGCACGGAGGTTGACGCGCCAGCTTCGCAGTGAAGGGATTGGAGGGCACACCTAGCCCCTCCTTCCTTCGAAGAGATCTCTGACGAAGGTAAACTTTTTAAACCATGCTTTCTTAAATATGCGGATCTTGACTAAGCTTTTCTGCAGAGGATGAAGCCGATGCGAGGCCCACCGGGGTGGAGCCGGTAGGCGAAGCCGGATCGAAGCCCGCCGATGCAAGCCAACCGAGGCTTCGAGCAGCAGCGGCAGCAGTAGCGGCAGCGACAATGATTCGGAGTCCGAAAGCTCTTCGTCCGAAGACAGAGGCAGCGGAGGCCATGAGGACCCTCGAAGCGACGAGGATGTCGACGTGGTGGGCTTGAGCCCCGCCTTGCCAAAGCCCGTGCAGGCAACCGTGGCAGTGGTTCACCCCTTCAAGCCGAGGGGGGGCGTGACGGAGGCGGCGATCAACGGCTTCCGTGAGGCTTGTGCTTCTGCGGAGGCAGGGGACTTGGTGGCCCAACTTAGCCACTTGAACCCCACGGATCTCTTCTTCAGTGCAAACGAAGTCCTCATACGGGTGAGCGAAGCCCCTTGCAGCCTTCGAACCGTGCTTTAGTCTTGGTTAACACTTGTGATTTCTTGACTTCCTGCAGGCCTTCGCACTGAACGCAACAGCTTCGACTTCTGCGGATAGGCGGATGGAGCGACTCGCAGAGGAGAAGGAGGCCCTTCGCCGCGAAGTCTCGGTGGAAGCCGAGAAATGAAGGAGGGCCGAGGCTTCGGCTGGCGTGGCAGAGGCGGCGAAGGCTGAAGCCGACAATGCTAAGGAAGCTTTGACTTCGGAGATGGATAGACTCCGCGCGGAGCTCAAGGCTTCGAAGGATGCCGAGGCCCGGCAGGCGAAGGAGAACGCTTCCCTCCATCGACGGGCTCAGAAGCTTGAACACTTCGTCATGGACAATCTTGGCGAAGCCACCCAGTGCCTGACCGACGTCCTTGAGCAAATAGGGACCGAGTGCCGGGCTCCGGACTTCGGCGATCAGGACCCAATTGGGGACCGCGTCGATTTCTTGAAGACGGTGGCTTCGACGGAGGAGCAATCGCTGAAGGGCTTCGCCCTTATGGCCGGCCGAGTCGCGGGCCAAGGGGTGTTGCACATGCTTCATGAAGCGGGGTGCAACCACCTTCAGGCAGCAACCTCCGTGACCCCAGTGGTCTTCGGGGGTCAGCACTTGGTGACGCCTCCGGCTGATGTTCGCGGAGCCTAGCGGCGGCTGCAGGAACCCTGGAAGGAGCAAGGCTGCGAAGCAGTACTCGACCTCCAGAAGGCCCTTCGACACCGCCGATCCAAAGCACCTGTTGTGCCTGACTAGCCTTCGACTTCGACACCTCCGCCTCCGAAGGTGTAGATCTCCTTAGGCCTTTTTTAATACTTAGCTGCAGGCTTGTAAAAACTCTATCAGTTTATTAATATGAATGCGGGGGTTTTTTATACCTGCCCAGGCTCAGCCTCCGAGTGTAGACCTCGAAGTGCTCGAGGACTCTTAGGAACTTCGACAGTTGTGGGCAGTCCTCGAAGTAGCTAGGTCCGAAGGTCCCTCTCGGTTTAAGCTTCCGAGGGGGCCAAACAGCGAAGCCATCTCCGAAGTAGCTCAGGATTTACTAGCCACTGTGAAGATGAAGTTCATTTAGAGTTCTCTGTTTTTACCTTCGCGGACGACCTTAGCAGGCGACGAAGCCTTAGACTTCTCTGCCTTCGACACGACACCGCCTGCTTCGCTAACTTGGAGCGACCTGCAAAGTGGGAGATGAGGTCCGCGGGCTTCGGAGCCTGGACGAGCCGGTCGTGGGAGAGCGGGCTCCGACGAGGCCTCGTCCAGTCGAGAGGGTCCTAGCCGAAAGAGAGGCAAGCGAGGGTTGGGGCCTCGCACACGATTCTTCTTAGGTTTAGACATAGACTACTCGTAGTTTGCTCTTCGAAGTATATTTGTAACACACTTCTCAATTGTCATACAATGAATGGAATTTATTATATTTGCATACTTCGTCTGTATGCTTCGCATTGTTTGGCTTCGAACGTTTAGCTTGTCACGCTCGTACTGTGTATTACATTCGCACACCTCGCATACATGCTTCCCCCCTTTGCTCGTGGCAGCTAGGGACTTAGCCGTTGCTGGTGCGGGCAAAAAATAAAAGATGCGAAGGGTGCGCCTTTCGACGGCTTCGACACATGAAATTTTATTTAAGCGAAGGCCTCTTTTGGGCTTCGAATGCTTTAATTTGGTGCGAAGCAGGGCTTCGGCTGCTCGGAATTTCATTGAGCGAAGGCCTCTTTTGGGCTCCGAACGCGCTAACTTGGTGCGAAGCAAGGCTTCAGCATAACCAAATTAAGCGAAGCATGCTTCGGCATGCTAGGATTTGAATGCTGTGCGTGAGCAAGGCTCCGAAACGCACTTAGATTTTTGCGAAGTATGACTTCGAGACGCTTAGGCGTATATTATATTAACACGCGAAGCAAGGCTTCGGAGCGTGTTTGGATAATGAAGCAAGGCTTCGGAACTTGGTCCTGTAATGAGAAGGATATTTGGTGTGGATTCACCGAACCTGTGATAATGTGAGCAACCTTCGACTCTGAGCCACCTTCGACTCTGGGCCACCTACGACCCTGGGCCACCTTCGACCCAGGGATGCATCAGGCCGGAGCCTGGAATCCCGGACTTGCCGAGCCATCGCTCGGAAGTCTCAAAGCCCATTGCTACGGGCCCGGAGGTGCTGTGTAGCCTTCGGAGGGGTGCTCCGGATTTTGTGAAGCGAAGCGAGGCTTCGGATTTTAAATAAGATGGAGCAAAAGTTTGCATTCAAAGGCGAAGCAGGGCTTCGGCTTTAAGGCGAAGCAGGGCTTCGAACTTATATTAATGTAATTGCAGATTGGTACATCGAAGTAAGGCTTCGGACTGTACATACCTTGTAGCCCTTGGGGCTTTGACGGCCTTCGACACGTGGAGCGGAGCCCCTTGCCGGAGAGTGAGCTCCGGTATGTGAAGGAGGAAGGCAAAGATGGCCTTCGAGCTGCACCCAGAGCCCCTTGCCGGAGGGTGCGCGAAGCAAGGAAGCTTTGAAGCTCCCTCCTCAGGCGTACTTCGAGTTGCAGAAAGTGGTAGAGAACTTAGCTTCTAGGACTAAGCTCCCCACGGACGGCGCTAACTGTTGGAACAATTGCGTTAGTTCCAGCAGGTTTTACCGTGGTGGAGTGTGATGTGGAGAATGAACCTCGAAGGGTTCTAACAGAGGGAGAAGAAGGTTTATACTGGTTCGGGCCTCTTCTAGGAGATAATAGCCCTACGTCCAGTTGTGGTGGATTTGGCATGGTATGCCCTAGTATGGAGCAATAGTTCCAGGGTCTCTTGGCCCCCTGGAGCGTGTCCCCTGGTACAGGGGCTTGGCCCTGGTTTTATAGGCATGTAGGCCAAAGGAAAAGACCGGGATGCCCCCTATGAGCCCTAGGCTCATAGGGGCAGAGAGGGGAAAAAGAGCTAGCTACGGTACAAAAGTGCTTTACAGCCTCACAGGCGTGTCAGGCTACGTCACATCTGACCGCTAGACGACAAGCTATGGGCAGCGGGGCCCCTGGTACGACTTCTGTACTTCAGCAGGGCGCAAATATCTTCTAGGTTCGGAGCAGGGCCGGAGCTCCGAATAGGGCTCCGAACCAGGGCTCCGAACTGGGGCCTCCGCACTGGGGCCTCCATACGGGGGCTTCCGAACCGGGGCCTCCGAATGGGGCCCTCCGAACCGGGGCCTCCGAACGGGGCCCACCTTCGGCAATCCTCCGCCAGAAGGTGGCCTCCGGCTTGCTGCTCCCGGAGGGTGGCCCCCGACATCCTGCTCCCGGAGGGTGGCCTCCGGCATCCTGCTCTCGGAGGGCGGCCTCCGAACCGGGGCCTCCGAATGGGGCCCTCCTAACCGGGGGCCCCGAAGCTGCAGGCTCCGAAGGGCACCTTGGGACTTGAAAACAATTCTTAGGGAGGAAACAGGCTTCGACAGTGTTGGGCTCTGGGCCGGAGGCCGTCGGAGGCTGACGTCATTTGGCCCCTGTTCAGGGGAAATATATTTCCCCAACAAATATACATCTTCAAACTATTTTGAGCTATTATCCTTTCGGAGGCTTGAAATAGTTTACTTCACAAACACTTCGTTTGTTAGTTTCTAACTTTCAGAAACCTGTTAGCATAATCTTTTACGCCAACAGTTGGCGCCGTCCGTGGGGAACCTAGTCCAAAAAACTTCGTTCTCTACCAAGTTCTCAAACCATGCCTCCCAAGTGGAGTGCAGGTGGTAGTCCTATTCGGAGGTCTCCTCGGACCTCCGGAGCAAGATCTTCAAACACAGTTGAGGTCGGAGGGCCTTCGACTTTTCCTCCACCTCAGACTCCGGAAGGGATTTACCTTCCTCGAGCATACGAAGTTCCTCCCCCAACTCCATCTATACTTCGGCCAGCCGAAGTCCCTCTTCCACCTCAAGTTCCACTTCGAACTGATGCGTACAGTTCTCAAGACCCGGAAGGTCCTTCCGGAGGAGATGAAGATGGTCTTGGTGATATGGCCGCTCAAATGGCCAGTCTCCAAGCTAAAGTAGCAAGGTGGCGGCAAGAAGCCGCAGATAGGCTTCGTTCTCAGACCACCCCAGTCATCCCCGAAGTGCCCAAAGACGATGAACTTCCTTATCCCGAATCCCCGGAGAACGCTTCCTTCGACACCGAATCTCCGCTGCATCCTGAGTTGCAGAAAGTGCGCTTCAACCCTAAGTTCAAAACTTCGAAGCTTTGTAAATATTCCGGAGATGAAGATCCTGGAGAGTTCGCTTGCTCTTATGCATTAGCAATTGAAGCTAGCGGAGGAGTGCGAGACACTATGGCCAAATGTTTCCCCCTAGCTCTCGAAGGAGTGGCACTACGGTGGTTCCGGTCTCTGAAGCCAGGATCAATCAGATCATGGGGGGAGTTGAGGAAGAAGTTCGTGAGCAACTTTCAGGATACCTTCGTACCCCCAATGTCAACAGGAAGTCTTTTCCAGGTGAAGCAGCTCCCCGGAGAGACTTTAAGACAGTATTTCAAGCGCTTCGCTCATACGAAGTCGCAAATTCGAGGGTTAACTACGTCTTCTATAGTTGACGCAGCTCGAGAGGGAGTTATTCATGCGGGCCTCCTCGATAAACTTCATAGGAAAAAGATATCTTCTGTTGCTCAGTTGATGTCTTATTTCGAGGAATATGCGAGGTCAGAAGAGGGGTGGCTTCGGAGAACTGCTGCGACTCTGTCAATACTGCAAGAAGTTAAGTTGGAAGTGAAAACTTCAACACAGCCGCAAGGGCCTAGCTTCGAAGCTCAGCACGACAGGGGTCAGGGGCAAAAGCATCCTCGTTCAGAAGTTTTGAACATTGCACCCCCACAGAAGTTTGCCCCAAGGGCTCCGCAGCCTTCAGGAAGCAAGACCAGCGGTTGGAGGCCGCCAGGGAAACCGGTTGGGAAAGCCCAGGCCTTTTTCTGCTGTGTCCATGGTGAGAATCGGAGTCACGCGACTGATGCGTGCAAATCTATACTTGCTTTAAGAGGAGAGTACTTGGAAAGAACTTCGGGTCGAGGCACTACTGACCGAGTTCCGACCGAAGTGCGTCCTGAGCCAGTCCAGGCTGTGGCACGAATAGAGAACTTCGAAGCAAGAAGAGGGACAAGATCGAGGGAAAAGAGTAGTCATCCCCATCTCCGGAGAAGGGACCCTCGGAAGTATGTCGAAGAGGCAGAGAAGAGAATATGTTAGAGAAGTGGGCCATATTGGAACCTCTTCGTCTGCAGCTGCTATGACCGAATGGTCCCATGTGCTGATATCTTTTTCTACAGATGATGCAGCTGGTATTAAGTTTCCACATGCAGACCCACTCGTCATCACTGCCGACATAGCAGGGACTGAAGTCCGGAGAGTACTAATCGACGGAGGGAGTTCGGCAGAAATTATCTTTGTTCAAGCTTTTGATCAACTCTGCATCTCCAGGAAGCATCTTCTCCCAGCAGCCCGTCCCTTGCAAGGCTTCGCAGGACCCCCTCTCGATGCCCTCGGCCAAATTGGCCCGGAAGTTACTTTTGGAGAGGGGCTACTGGCCAAGACGGAGGAAGTGATTTTTGATGTTGTGGATGCTCCATATGCATACAATGTCATCTTTGGAAGGGGCATGCTGAATCAATTCGGAGCTGTGGCGCATCATAATTACCTGTGTATGAAGATGCCCACACAGGCGGGAGTGCTCACTGTTTTCGGAGATCAGGCCACTGCGCGAAGAGCGGAGTATGGTCATGGCCCTCCTCTTGACCCGAGACAGGTGAACAGCGTGCAAGATAACCCGGAGAATTTCTCTGCTCCTAACGAATCTTCGAAGAAATCCTTCCCAAGGCCAAGCCCCGAAGGAGAGATTGCAACGAAGGTTATTGTCAAAAATGGCAAGGAATATTCATTTCAATTTGGCAAAGACTTGCCTCCAGAAGTCGCTACTTCGTTAGAGAAAGTAGTTGAGGAGAATTTAGATGTATTTGCTTGGTCTGACGAAGACATCACCGGAGTCAGTCGGGGTATTATTGAACACAGTTTACTTGTGAATCCGAAGGCTCGGCCTGTTCGACAAGGACTCCGGAAGTTGTCCACAGAGAGAGCTATCCTTGCCAAAGACAAAGTGGAAAAGCTGCTGAAGGCTGGGATTATTAGAGAAGTGGCTCATACGGAGTGGTTAGCCAACCCAGTCTTCGTTAGGAAGAAATCTTTCGGGAAGTGGCGCATGTGTATTGATTTTAAATCTCTGAATAAAGCATGCCCCCGCGACCCCTACCCCATGCCCGAATTGATCAATTGGTCGATTCTACTACCTGTTCGGAGTTATTAAGCTTCCTCGACGCGTACTCCGGCTATCATCAAATCTGGCTAAAGTGCGAAGATGAAATCAAGACAAGCTTCGTAACTCCTTCATGAGTCTTCTGTTATGTAAGAATGCCCTTTGCCTTAAGAAATGCCGGGGCTACTTTTCGAGGTTAATTGCTAAGGCTCTAGGCCATCAATTAGGTCGCAATGTAGAGGCCTATATGGATGATATTGTAATAAAGAGTGCTTTAAAGCACCAACATAGCCTAGACTTAGCAGAAACATTCAATAGCCTTCGGGCATGTGGGATCCGTATTAACCCCGAAAAATGTATCTTCGGGGCGCAGGCTGGAAAATTGTTAGTGTATCTAGTTTCAAGCAGAGGGATCGAAGCTAGCCCCACTCAGATAACTGCGTTGCAAAGGATGGCTTCCCTAGAGAATTTAAAGCAAGTGCAAAAGCTGACTGGTCGTCTTGCAGCACTTAGCAGGTTTTTGGCAAGGTCTGCGGAGAGAAGTTTGCCCATCTTTAAAGCATTGAAAGGGTCCAAAGATTTTGCATGGACACCGGAGTGTCAAAAGAGCTTCGAAGATATTAAGAATTATCTCAGTAACCTTGCTACACTCACGGTGCCTATTGCGGACGAAACCCTACTCCTCTACCTTGCAGCTACTGGCCCTGCTGTCAGTGCAGTCCTTGTTAGAGAGGTTGATTTCAACGGGAAGTTGGTACATAATCCAGTTTATTTTGTGTCTGAAGCATTGTCTGGAGCAAAAACAAGATATTCCGAGCTTGAGAAATTCACTTATGCTTTGATAATGGCTTCGAGGAAGCTAAGGCATTATTTATTGGCACATAATGTAATTGTACCAACTTCATATCCTTTGGGATTTCCATTCGGAGTATACCTAAAGCAGAAAATGTGCAAGCTAACATCTTAGCAAAAGCTGCAGCCGGAGCTATGGACATACCAGAAGAGGCTTTTTATGAAGAACTCAATACACCTTTGATGCCACAAATCCCTGCTGCGGAAGTCCTTTGCATTCCAAGTACAGATTGGCGAAGTTCAATTATGGAATTGTTGCAAGGAGAAGCAAATATGTCTGAAGGGCCACAGCTTTTGAGGTTGAAACTTAGAATTCAGAGTTATCATATAATCAACGGTATTTTGTACAAGGCTGGAGTATGTTCCCCTTTGCTCCGATGTATATCTCAAGCCGAAGGTCAAGAAATTCTTCGAGAAATTCATGAAGGACTCTGCGGTAGCCATTTAGCCCCTCGAGCTTGTACAGGAAAGACACTTCGCCAGGGGCTTTATTGGCCTACAATAGTAGATGATGCAGAGAGCTTAGTCCGCACTTGCCAAGGATGTCAGTGGATGGGACGAAGAAGTTATCGCCCACCAACAACTCTCCAAGTCATTTCTCCAGTATGGCCCATGGCCATATGGGGCATGGATCTTATTGGCCCCTTCCCAGTAGCAAAAGGAAATTTGAAGTTCGCAGTGGTAGCAATCGAATACTTTTCAAAGTGGGTCGAAGCAGAGCCCCTAACAGCTATCAGTTCGAATAATGTACAAAATTTTTTCTGGAAGAATATTATATGCCGGTTCGGAGTGCCTCGGCAGCTGACAGTTGACAATAGAACACAGTTTGATGCAGAACCCTTCAGGAAATTCTGTGAAGACCTAGGCATCCAATTATGTTTTGCTGCAGTAAGGCATCCTCAGTCTAACGGAGCTGTTGAAAGAGCCAATGGTAATATCTTATCAGGGCTGAATCGAAGAATAGTTGGATTGGCAAAAGGACTGTGGACTGAAGAGCTCCCAAAAATCATGTGGTCCATTCGGACAACTCAGACAAGGTCTACTGGTTTCACTCCTTTCAGACTATTATTCGGAGACGAAGCTATGACACCAATGGAGCTTAAAGGAGGGTCTCTTCGCCGCACCGAACCGGAAATAGAAGCAGAAAGACAAACTTCGAGCTGTTGCCAATTTGTCAAAGTATCAGCAGCAGACAAAGACTTGGTTCGACCCGAAGGTCAAGATTAATGAACTTAGACCGGGTCATCTCGTTTTGTGAAGTATTATAGCGCCAGGGAAATTAGGAAATAAGTGGGAAGGTCCATACATAATTGTCTGCTCAGGGCATCCTGGTTCTTTTAAGTTAGCTAATTTGGAAGGTGAAGAGTTAACGCATACATGGCATGCGAAGCACCTAAAGCGATATTTCGCATAGGGGCTCCTTGTAATCATTTGTAAACACCTTCCGAATCAATAAAGCTTATGGTTCAGATAATGCCTAACCCCCATATACTTCCCACTTCTAGTGGACGCACTGGAATAGCGAAGTTGACTGGGAGGGAAGTATCATTAATTTGAATCATATTTTTCGGACTTTGGACCACTGGTCTGAAGCTTCCGATGAGGTGGGAAAGTCACTAAAAAACGGATTCGAAGCCACCGGCTTGAAAGCATCCGTAAAAAGAGTCCAAGGAGACCAAATAATGCGGATTCCAAGTTTTGGCTTGAAAGCATCCATAAAAAGAGTCCAAGGAGACCACTGCGAATTCCAAACCACCGGTTTGATAGCATTCGCAAAAAGAGCCGAAGGAGGCCAAAACAAAACAGAGTTTGAGCTGATGAGCTTCGAATATCTGTGGAAAAAGTCCAAAGTGACCAATCATTTGGGACACTAAAGTGTCCGGAAAGTTGTCCAAAGTGATTTCTTTCAAAACACAAGGTACTAAGTTACCAATCTTCAGACTCCAAGTAGTCGAAGACATTTTATAAGATTTTAATCAATCTTTAAATTGCTGAGGGGCTCCAAACCCCCAAAATTGTACTCCTAAGTTTTTCTTTGCGCCTAACCATCTTTGAATATAGTTCGAAGTTGCTTACACCCAAAGAGGGGCTGGGAAATAGGGAGACAATTTTAAATCGATATTTATTATTCGAACAAATTATGATTACATCATGAAAAATCGGTATCTATACCGAGAAGGAATCGAAGACCCCTTCGATCTCTAGAGCTAAGGTTGGAACGACTAGTTCTAGAGCCAGGAGTTCTAACAACTTTACGTTTAACTCTCCTACCTCCCTTCGAAGCTCTAAAGTCTTTCTGTTCTTGTTGAAGCTCGGCCCAAGTTCGGAGTCGTTTGGGTCTCCTTTCCCGGCTTCCAATTTCTTCAGGTTCTTTACCCTGAGCTTCATCTTCGTCTTCGAACCATGCAATGTCTTCGGAAGATGAAGCTTCCAAGTTAACTTCTTTTTCTTCCTCTTTAATATAAGATAGTATATCTGTTGGACCGGAAACGGTGACCATAGGGGGGGTGAATGGGAGCTTTTAAAATTTCAGACTAAAATAGCCTTCTGTTTTAATTCTGTCTTCTGCAGAACAGGCTTCGAACACACCCTTCGAAGTTCAGGTTCGGAGGTATTTGACGGCTCCGAACATAGGCTTCGCAAGGAGCAAAAGTTCGAAGCCAAGAGGACTTCGCTCCACCCACAACCTCAAAAATTCAGCTTCTGCTAAGTCAGTGCAGCCTTCGCACACAGGGTGCCTTCGTGCAGGCTTCGCACCTCACCCTTCGCAGGAGTGGACTTCCCTCTGAGGACTTAGACCAAATACTTAGCGACAACAACTGGTGCTGGGCTTCGTACTTCGACGGTCAAAACGCACACAAAACAGACTTCGCTAACGGCTTCGACACAGGAAGAAGAACGGGCTTCGATCAGTGCTTCGCTAGTAATCAGCGAGGTCTAGCCTCCAGTTTACACAGAGCGAACACACACTGAAAAACACACTTCGCTCAAACATGCTTCGCCCAAACAGGCTTCGCACACACCTCTCCAGAAAAGCTCACACGAAATTGGAGTACTGAAAAACCGAAGCATGCAGAGAAGTATGCGTACAAGCTCAAGTAGCAAAAGAACACAGAGGCAAAGATTCAATGCTTGAACAGGGAACACAAAATGAACTCACAAGATGAATACAGAGAGTGTGGTGGCTAGCACAGGAGTTCTACAATGAATGCTCAAAGTGTTAATGCGACCTACCCAGCCTCCACTATTTATAGGCACTATTCAGCCATGTGAATTGACTACTTTACCCCTAGGGTTTACACTGGTTTTGTCTCATCAGAACAGAGGGGTACAAAAGGTAGTCTACTTTATTTGGAGGCTTCTTTTGTCAGCTTTGCAGAGGGTACAACGTCAGCTTTTTGTAGAGCAGACACGGTCAGCCTTTACAGACTTGGATTCTTCTAAAGCCCCCCTTCGCACACGAGGGGTGCGGTAGCTTCGGTGAGAAACCTTGAGCCTGATGGCCTTCCCTTCACCGAAGTCAGCCTTCGATACAGTGACGGTTTTGAGCCGAAGCCGTCAAAGCCCTTGGGCCTTCGCACCAACACCTTCGGAGTGGACCACCATGACTTCACAGCTTCTCCCAGCTCGAACTCCGTCAGTCCGTGTACCGAAGCCATGCATGGCCGAAGTACCTCAAGTCATCCTTCGCTCCGAAGCCCCACCTTCGGAGTACCACCCTTCGAAGTCCCTCCTTCGTCCAAGGCCTCCGCATGAAGCTTTCCATGAGCACTTCGTCGTAGTGTCTCTCCCCGAGCACACTCCTCGACGAGCCTCTCCCGGACCATGCCTTCGATGCACCTCGACTTCTGAGACCTTCGTCGGGTATACCTTCGAGTGTCTCCCTCCAGAGCACACTTCGAAAACCTTGCCTCATTGCTGAGGACTTGATCCACCATACTCCGAAGTCACTCCATTCGGAGTACCCTTCGAAGTGCCTCGCCTCCGAGGACTTCGTCTCGGAGTACCTTCACCCGGAGTCACACTCCGCACTTACTGCCTTCTCCTGGTGCACCTCGACCCGAGGTCCGACCTCGACCCCTTCGCAGCCTTCGTGACGGAGCTCCCTGCTCCCCTAGCATCAAGCCTCCCGCTTGACCCAGGTTCACTTGCTACGAACCGTTCGTCGCCTCCGAAGTCCCCTGCGCACCACAGACAAACAGACAAGTGTATCCAGTAACAAGGAGACCTCTCCGAGTGAACAACCTCCGATACACAATCCGATGTACCGCCCAAAGTACCGAGACATTCGATACAACCAATCATCATGTACTGTCGGATCCCTCCGACAGGCACACTCCGCTGCAACAACTGTAGCAACCAGAGCCCACCGAACCCTTCAGTGAAACAGCCTCCGAACACCTTCGGAGAACCAGCCTCCGAACCCCTTCGGAGGGACCCCTTCGAATCAGAGGATAAAATCTGTCAATCACTCATCACAGACTCCGAAACCATCCCTTGGTTTCTCAATCTCCCCCTTGATGAGTGCATTGACAACCAAATTCAATTTCAAGAAAATTTGAAAAATTTCAGCTCACAAGTGACCATAAAAACTCAGAAACGAGCCAAATTATATCACTTGACAAAAGAATTTTCCTCCCCTTTTTCAATAGAGTAAAAAGCCCCTTCGGCAAAACTTCCCTTTGCAAGATAAAACTCCCCCTGAGTTAATTTTTCCCCCTTTGCTGCAGAGAACTCAACAATTTCTCCCCCTTTGGCAATGCAAGCATCAAGGAGCATGTAAAAGATGCATAGCTTCGAAATGGGCAGAATTGCAAAGACATATAAAGCAAAAATATGCCAATATTAATACCAATTATCATGTGCTCAGCTCAATTTAACATTCTCTAAAGACATGATGACAACTTGTGATTTTATCATTTTGAAATAAAAGCATCACCACTCAATCAAGGTAACTAGACAAGTAAAAGCAGGGACTGCGCAAAGCTAGTCGATTTCTACTCTAGACAGACAAGTCCAGTTCAAATGGATCATTGAAAGCAAACATGATGATCAATGAATTTTGTTGTTCTTTTCATAATGCCAGGGGTTATTTGTTTGTCCACCTTATACTTTCCAATCAGGCCAAGCCTAGGCATGGAAGCCATCAGAAGCTTAAAGCAATGATTTTGGCATACACTACACTATCCCAGTTCAGACCAATGTGCAATGGTAAGTAGTCTAGAATAGAGTAGTGCGACAAACAAACCCACCTGGATCTTTTTGCTTTGAAGCATGCAAATCATGGATTTTTGGAATTTTGATTAAGTGAATCAAATTGTGTAACACTTGAAGAATATCCATGAGTATGTAGAACAATTTTTCAAGTTGCAATGTTTAGCATCCAGAGAAAAGGAGTCTTGCTATCAAGCAGAAAAAAGATAGCTAAAGCAGTCCTGCCTAAACATGCTAGATTCAAGACTAAGCAGTGAGCATGATTTGATATTGGAAAGAGAAATCATGCACATAATGTTTCAGATATATTAAATAACGCTGAGCTGACATGATTTCATGAATTACATTCAGGCATATAAGTGCAAAAGATGTAAATGCAATTTCACACACAGTGAGCGTATGCAAGACAATCAAAACTGCTTCCCCTCACAAAATGTCGTAAGGGTGACAAATACCAAGTTCCCCACGCAAGTAGGCAAAACGAGAAGCATTGAGGGGTTTTGTGAATATATCGGCTAGCTGGTGTTGGGTATCAACATATTGAAGCTCAATATCACCCTTCTCATTATGATCTCTGAGAAAATGATATCGCACATCAATATGTTTGGTTCTGGAATGCTGAACCGGGTTGTTTGCAATACAAATAGCACTAGTGTTATCACAGAAAAGTGGAACACTCTTATAATCTAACCCGAAATCCCGCAAAGTGGAAACCATCCACAAAATCTGAGAGCAACAGCTAGCTGCAGCAACATATTCGGCCTCAGCCGTCGATTGTGCAACACTAGACTATTTGCGGGAAGACCAGCAAACCAGTGATGTACCCAGAAAATGACAAGTACCAGAGGTACTTTTCCTATCAATCCTACACCCAGCAAAATCCGCATCGGAATAACCTCGAAGACAAAAAGAGGAAGACGTCGAATACCAAATGCCAAATTCAAGGGTATATTTGAGATACCTGAGAATGTGCTTTACCGCTTGGTGGTGCGAAGCTCGTGGTGAAGCTTGAAAACGAGCACACAAACACACTGCGAAGTGTATGTCCGGCCTCGTAGCAGTCAAGTAGAGGAGGGAGCCGATCATGCTTCGGAACTCCTTCTGATCTTCAGCTTCTCCATCTTCGTCAGGATCCAATGCTACAGATGTAGCCATTGGAGTGTCGAGTGGCTTCGCATCAGCCATATCGAACTTCTTGAGCAGGTCCTTGGTGTACTTCGTCTGGTGGACGAAAGTACCTTGTTTGCTTTGCTTGATTTGCAAACCAAGGAAAAAAGTGAGTTCGCCCATCATGGACATCTCGAACTCCCTGCTCATGGCATCTGCAAACTCGGCAACCAAAGCATGAGAAGAGCCACCAAAGATGATATCATCCACATAAATCTAAACTAGGAGGAAATCTTTGCCATGCTTGAGAGTGAACAGGGTTTTATCAACAGATCCCATCAAATACCCCCGCTCAAGCAGAAAAGACTTAAGTCTGTCATACCATGCCCGAGGGGCCTGCTTGAGTCCATAAAGAGCCTTATGAAGTTAAGGACTTTATGTGGGTATTTGGGGTTTTCAAAACTAGGGGTTGTTTACATAAACATCTTCGCCTATGAAACCATTAAGAAAAGCACTTTTGACATCCATTTGATAAAGTTTGAAATCCCGGGATGTAGCAAAGGCAAGCAAAATTCTAATGGCCTCAAGACGAGCAACAGGTGCAAAAGTTTCAGTAAAATCAATCCCTTCTAATTGAGAAAAATCCTGAGCTACAAGTCTAGCCTTGTTTCTAACTATTGTCCCATCCTCCCCTTGTTTGTTTTTGAAAATCCATTTTGTTCCAATGAAATGAACATTTGGTGGAGGATCAACTAAAGTCCCAGACTTGGTTTCTCTCAAAATTTTCAAGCTCTTCATGCATGGCATTAATCCAACTAGAATCAGAAAGTGCATGACTAATATCTAAGGGCTCGAAAGAAGCACCAAAAGCTGAATCAATGAAATGAGCATGAGAACGTGTTACCCTTTGATCAAGCTCACCAATGATCTGCTCGGGAGGATGCATCCTTTGAACATGATGTGGAGCCTCACGGTGGGATGCAGTCTCCCCCTCAACTTGTGCGTTGGAGTGGTTCAAGATGACCGATGTTGAGGTAGTTGCTTCGGGACCTTGTGCCAAAGTGGTCGAAGCGGGGTCGGCTTCGAGGGTTGATGTCGAGGGTAGTAGGGGTTCATCCTCGAAATCTCCGGGATCTTCTTCTTCGAAGATAGTCTGTTCCATATCGTGTTCATTTGCCTGTTCAAGAGCAGAACTAATAGAGGGGGTTGATTCATCAAAAGTCACATCACATGACTCGATGACAGTGTTAGTCTCCAAATTATAAACATGATAAGAATGACCATGTGTAGTGTAACCCAAAAATATCCCGTCAGAAGAACGCGACTCAAATTTATCCAAATTACCAGGTTTTAGGATAAAGCAACGACAACCAAAAACTCAAAGATGAGTAACCTTGGGCTGTCTCCCAAAACATAGCTCATAAGATGTCAAATTCAAAATTGAGCGCAAGAAGATTCGGTTTGAGATGTAACATGCAGTGTTCATGGCCTCAGCCCAAAATTTTCTAGGAGTCATGTGCTCATCGAGCATCGTCCTAGCCATCTCAACCAAAGTGCGGTTCTTTCTCTCAACAACACCATTTTGTTGAGGAACCAGCGGAGCAGAGAATTGATGTTCTATGCCATGCTCCATGCAAAAGTCAACAAAGAGATTGTTCTTGAACTCAGTGCCATTATCACTTCGAATGAATTTCAATGCACCAGGGAGTTCAGTGAAAAGTCTCAAAGCCAAGCTCCGAAAGTGTGAAAACACTTCATCCTTGCTGGCAAGAAAGAAGACCCAAGAGTAGCGAGAGAAATCATCGACAATGACTAACACATATCACTTGCCGCCTAAAAAACTAACCCGAGAAGGACCTACAGTGTCCATGTGGAGAAGTTCTCCGGGTTGTTCAGTCATCACTGTGGTGACTGGCGAGTGCGAAGCGGCAATCATTTTTCCATGTCGACAAGGAGCGCAAACTAAATTCTTCTCAAACTTGAGCTTGGGCAATCCTCGGATCAGACCTAGGGCACTCAGACGAGCGAGCAACTCAAAGCTCATATGCCCTAGTCTCCTATGCCACTTCTAAAGCTCAGAAGTAGAATGTGCAACAAGACAATGAGAAGAACCAGATGACTCAGAAAAATCAGCTCCAAAAACTCTCCCAACTCTAAAGATCTTACAAACCACAACGCCATCCGAATTGAGTACTTGTGAAGTATCACAATGGAATCGCACTTCGAAGCCCTCATCAAGCAATTGAGATACAGAAAGCAAATTGTATCCCAAATTCTCAACCAAAGCAACATGTTTGAGAGTGAAATTCGAGTTAATTCTTACCACACCTTTACCTTTCACTCTACTCCTTCGATTGTTCCCGAAGGTGATATGTTCCCTTTGCTTGGTTGTGGTGAGGCTGGAGAACCATGCTGCATCTCCGGTCATATGGCGCGAACAACTGGAGTCTATGATCCACGTGCCCTCCAAGCCTCGGTCTGTCGCCTACACATGATAATAAAATCTCGATCGCTCAGTGCTGGGGTGAGTGAAAATATGACGAGGCATCCAGCACTGAGTGATACGAGTAGTAGGCACAGTAAAAGTAGACTGTCTACGCACATGATAATCAGAATGATGCAAAGTGCGAGGTCTACCTACATGTTGTGATCTAACAACATGACGAGGTCTCCTACTCTGATGAGGTACAAAGCTACTCGCCCGGGGTCTACCACCAAATGGAACATGGTGAACACCTCGAGGAGCAAAACCTCTACGAGAAGTACGAGGAGCCTCGAAAACAGGACGAGAGTAAAACTCAGACTCATGCATACCTAAAGAAGGGTAGTGCATGTTCTGGAACCTCATCGCCTGAGAGCGTCGCTCATCCTTGATACGACGAAAACAGAACCCAACCAGATGACCCACCCGCTGACAATAGGAACAATGAAAAATTCTCCTAGGGGCACTCTCATGGGTCATAGGAGCAATTCTCACAGGCTCCTTGGGCTTCTGCTGAGTGGTTTTCTTGGGAGGAACTCTTTTTGTTGGAGGAGTGGTTTTCTTTGGAGTTCGGGTAGGCTTTTTGGCTGATGGAGTGTCTAACAGAGCTCTCTCTTTCTCTAGGGTAGTGGGTGAGGTAAAAACAGTTTTGTTTTCACTATCTGAAGGAATCATCTCAAAACCCAAACCTAGAGCTAACCCTGCTCTGTCAGCACACATCTTGGTCTTGGCCAAGAGCAAATCCATCCTACCCTTTCCCTCAGTGCATTTGTTAACCACAGAAAGAAGGTACTCATTCTCAGTCATAAGGTTTCAGCTCGCTCTCTAACAGTGCCTAGCTGGTCCTTAAGGGTCATGCAAGTGTCACACACAGGCTGCACATCCTTAGAACTACGGGCCCTCTCCAATCTAGCCTCTAAATCATGAACATGCTTATCACGTAAATCAATGCTTTCACGTAATAAAGGGCAGTTCATACATTCAGTTATATCATGACTAGAATCCACCATCAAAAGCTGTTTCTATGCAGTCTCAAGCTCAGAAAGAGTTTGAGCATGCACAGAACGCAACTGAGCAAGCTCACCCATGACAACAGTACAAGAATCACATTCAGCATCATTAACCCTAGACTTAAGCATGGCATAATCAGTAGAAACAGATTCTAGCCTAAGTCTAAGGTCTTTTCTATCTCTAGCGGCTTGCACAAGTAATCTATCCTGACCAAGAACTACTTCATTCAGTTCATCTAATTTAATTGCAAGCTGGTCATAGGATAGAGGTACCTCAGATGAGTCAAGCTCATCGCCGCTGTTATCACTGTCGGCCATGAAGCAAAGGCCGGTGAAATCTCGTCCCTTCTTGTCCTTCTTCTCCTCCTTTCTTGGAGACTCCTCCTCAGAGCTCGACTCCTCGGTTGAGGAAGTGTCGATGTCGCTGAGAGCAGCAACAAATACTCTGGAAGTGGCTTTGGCTACTCTCTTAGCCACCTTGCCGCGCTTGCCCTTCACAAAGGGTTTCCTCTCCTTCTTGTGGTATTATGGGCGCTCACTTTCATCTCTCTTCTTGAGTTTAGGGCAATTGGCCTTGATATGAGAAGTGTCGCCACACTCAAAGCAACCACTAAAATCACTTCTCCTCTGATCCCGTCTCTCATGGTGAAAATGGGTGAACCTTCTGGCAATGAGAGCAAGCTCATCATCATCCAGAGTATCCACCTGCTCCTTAGTGACGGAGACTAGGGAGGACAAAGCAAAACCATCTGCAAGAACACAAGTGCCAAATGTGCGTGGTTCTGCAGTGGTGCCACAGCTAGTGCTAGAAACCAATGCCAATGGCTGTGGCAAAGAGTTTCTGTGCACTGCAAGAGATGCCTTGGCAATCTCTGTGGACTTCAGCTTGCTGAAGAGCTCATCACAGGTCAATGTGTCAACCTGCGGACTCCTCAATGCTGGATATCTTCACTTCCCATATGCTACAATCAAGAGCATAGAGAAGCTTGATAGCCCTATCATGATCATTGTAAGCAAGCGTCCCGTTGGACCGCAAGTTACTCACTATTGCATCAAAGCGAGAAAACATGGCATCTATAGATTCACCAGGTGCCTGCACAAACAGATGATACTGTTGATTGTATGTGCTTTGGCGCCTGGCCTTAATCTGTGTAGAGCCCTCATGAAAAATAGTGAGAGTGGTCCAAATTTCCCTAGCTGTCCTAAGGTGCTGCACCTTATCAAACTCACTTCTACTCAAACCAATGAACAATATATTTCTTGCCTTGGAGTTGGCATTATACTGATCCTTCTCTGTTTGAGAGGTGCGAGTTTCAGGGATGGAGTATTGTGAGTCCACAATCTCCCAAATTGCATTTCCTTGGCTTAGCAAGTAAGCCTCCATGCGCACCTTCCAGTAACTCTGTCCATGTCGCCAACAGATCACAAAACCGGTTAAGGTCAACTGGTGATCTTAACCCGCCCTAATACCAATTGTTGGACCAGAAATGGCGACCAGAGGGGGTGAATGGGAGCTTTTAAAATTTCAGACTAAAATAGCCTTCTGTTTTAATTATATCTTCTGCGGAACAGGCTTCGAACACACCCTTCGAAGTTCAGGTTCGAAGGTATTTGACGGCGCCGAACACAGGCTTCGCAAGGAGTAAAAGTTCGAAGCCAAGAGGACTTCGCTCCACCCACAACCTCAAAAATTCAGCTTCTGCTAAGTCAGTGCAGCCTTCGCACACAGGGTGCCTTCGTGCAGGCTTCGCACCTCACCCTTCGCAAGAGCAGACTTCCCTCTGAGGACTTAGACCAAATACTTAGCGACAGCAACTGGTGATGGGCTTCGTACTTCGAAGGTCAAAACGCACACAAAACAGACTTCGCTAAGGGCTTCGACCCGGGAAGAAGAACGGGCTTCGATCAGTGTTTCGCTAGTAATCAGCGAGGTCTAGCCTCCAGTTTACAAAGAGCGAACACACACTGAAAAACACACTTCGCTCAAACACGCTTCGCCCAAACAGGCTTTGCACACACCTCTCCAGAAAATCTCACACGAAATTGGAGTACTGAAAAACCGAAGCATGCAGAGAAGTATGCGTACAAGCTCAAGCAGCAAAAGAACACAGAGGCAAAGATTCAATGCTTGAACAGGGAACACAAAATGAACTCACAGGATGAATACAAAGAGTGTGGTGGCTAGCACAGGAGTTCTACAATGAATGCTCAAAGTGTTAATGCGACCTATCGAGCCTCCACTATTTATAGGCACTATTCAGCCATGTGAATTGACTACTTTACCCCTAGGGTTTACACTGGTTTTGTCTCATCGGAACAGAGGGTACAAAAGGTAGTCTACTTTATTTGGAGGCTTCTTTTGTCAGCTTTGCAGAGGGGACAACGTCAGCTTTTTGAAGAGCAGACACGGTCAGCCTTTACAGACTTGGATTCTTCTGAAGCCCCCCTTCGCACGCGAGGGGTGCGGTAGCTTCGGTGAGAAGCCTTGATACAGTGACGGTTTTGAGCTGAAGCCGTCAAAGCCCTTGGGCCTTCGCACCAACACCTTCAGAGTGGACCACCACGGCTTCGCAGCTTCTCCCAGCTCGAACTCCGTCAGTCCGTGTACTGAAGCCATGCATGGCCGAAGTACCTCAAGTCATCCTTCGCTCCGAAGCCCCACCTTCGGAGTACCACCCTTCGAAGTCCCTCCTTCGTCCAAGGCCTCCGCATGAAGCATTCCATGAGCACTTCGTCGTAGTGTCTCTCCCCGAGCACACTCCTCGACGAGCCTCACCCAGACCATGCCTTCGATGCACCTCGACTTCTTAGACCTTCATCGGGTATACCTTCGAGTGTCTCCCTTCGGAGCACACTTCGAACACCTTGCCTCATTGCTGAGGACTTGATCCACCATACTCCGAAGTCACTCCATTTGGAGTACCCTTCGAAGTGCCTCGCCTCTGAGGACTTCGTCTCGGAGTACCTTCACCCAGAGTCACACTCCGCACATACTTCCTTCTCCTAGTTCACCTCGACCCCTTCGCAGCCTTCGTGATGGAGCTGCCTGCTCCCCTGGCATCAAGCCTCCCGCTTGACCCAGGTTCACTTGCTACGAACCGTCCGTCGCCTCCGAAGTCCTCTGCGCACCACATACAAATAGACAAGTGTATCTAGTACCCCGGAGACCTCTCCGAGTGAACAACCTCCGATACACACTCCAGTGTACCGCCCAAAGTACCGAGACCTTCGGTACAACCAATCATCATGTATTGTCGGACCTCTCCGACAGGCACACTCCGCTGCAACAGTTGCAGCAACCAGAGCCCACTGAACCCTTCGGTGAAACAGCCTCCGAACACCTTCGGAGAACCAGCCACCGAACCCCTTCGGAGGGACCCCTTCAAATCAGAGGGTAAAATTTGTCAATCACTCATCACAGACTCCGAAACGAACCCTTGGTTTCTCAATATCTTTGCTTACTTCAGGCGTAATTGCACCGGAGCTATTTCGAGGAACTAAAAATCGAGGTCGCTTGTGAAGTTTTAAAAGATCGAAGGTAGCCCATAGTAGGCGGATTTCTTCATTAATGTTTAACACTTCGACAAGCATGAATGTACAAAAACATGATAAGCAAATTTTTATTCATAAATGTACAAAAAGCACGATTCTTTACATAGTCAGGATCCTAAGGCAAATCTAGACCTGTGGGTTTGGCGGAGGCTAGCTGCTCGAGGCTTGCGACCGAGCTTGTTTCTGGCGTTGTCCTTCGTCAATCCAAGCCTTGATCGCAGTGCGACCTTCAGCTCTCTATTAAGCTTGGAAGGCTTGCCAAGCAGTGGCCACATCTTCGGAAGGAGTAAGAAGCCTACTGTCGTCGAAAGTAATGGGAGCCGCCTCTGCGTTCGGAGTTATCGATATTCCCAGATCCTTGTAGTAACAAAGTATGCCGATAGCAGCCACTTGTTCGGAGATTTCTCCGTACCGAATGACTGCCATCTTCATTCTCTTCACAGCTCCTTGGATCATTTTTAGCCACCGAAGCAACGAGGCGTTGTCATTCAAAGGAAGTGTTCCAGTAGTACCGAAGTACTCTAGAACACCTAGGAGTTGGTTCATGACCTCCACAGCTACCTTCTCCGAATTCAGCTCGTCTTCAAGTAAAGCGTCCTTCGCCGAAGTCAACTCTTCCACCACACTGGAGAACCTAGATGCCTCCGTAGCTAAAGAATTTTTCTGGTTAAGTAGGTGGCTAGCCTCCTCTGTAGTTTTGGCTTTTTCCTCCCGGAGCTTGACAAGTTCAGCCCCCGCCGTAGCATGCTCCGCCCTCATCTTTTCTATTTCCGCTCGAAGCACAATTTGTTCTGCTTCGAGCTCCTTATTTGCAGTTTCCAAGCTTTGCCTGGCCCTCCGCTCTGCTGAGACCATGTTGTCTAAATGGGAGATTTGACCTTAGGAAATGTTAAGATTTCTCTGAAGAGTAGTGATTTCCTCTCGAAGGCGAAGGCTTCCACGTTCATTTGAAACGTTCGCAGCTCGGGCCAAGACTATTTGCTGCAAAGAGAAAAAACCAAGGTGAGAAGTTATTTGTATATGAGATTAATTTTGTTTTGCAGATACTTCGTACCTAGTATGCTGCACGCTCCATGGCGGCATTGAGCTCCGAACCCTCAGCTTCGCTCAGGATGGCTACCAAGTCTATCTCCCCGACTTCGCGGCTAGCTCGATCCAAAGGCTCGAGCAAAGTCCGAAGTCCGGTTCTTCGCTCCAAGAAAGGAGCTAGAAGAGGGAGCATTGACAAGGCCCTCTGGTCATCTTTGTTCGGCAAGGGGTCGGAGCGTTGGGCCCTATCTTCTGGAACTTCGGCAGACTGGCCCTCCTTTGTAGATTGGCTTCCGTCTGTCGACTCAGACGGAGTTAATCCTGAGCTCAGAGCAGGGAGGGGGTCCACCTTGCCTTTACCTTTTCTAGGTCCCATTTGGGCGACTTCTGGAATTGGCTCTGGAGTTGCCGAAGTCCTAGGAATTGTATCTTCGGGACAGACCTCTTCCATAGGAGCAGATCCTGTTGGGGCAAAGGTATTATACATTGTATAATTTTGCAGAAAAAAGAACAAAGGAAATATGTGAAGTTTACCTCCGAAGTCTTGTCGACGGGTGAGCATCGGACTGCTTGGCGGGTCAAAAGCTACCCCAAAGTCTTCGTCGGAGTCAGAATTCACGACTAAAGCTTGACTGTTGGAACATCTTCAGGAGCTGCAGTCGTTGCTTCACTCGGAATCGAAGTTGATTCTACAGCAACTTCGGCTCCACCTTCGTTCGTAGGGGCTTCATCCCACGATAAGTTTTCTTGAGCAGCCGAAGTCCCAACTTGCCCAAGGTTGCTCGGAAACTCCGACATGCTCGCAGCATCGCCAATGCTTGCATCTACTTGGGCTCCATCTTTGTCAATCAGGTCAACAAGCATTCTACCTTCATCCTCCGAGGAATTGGAGACCGAAGCTATTGGGCTTAAAGGCGCCGTAGTTTTTGGCTTTCGGGCTACCTTCTTCGATGGAGTCTTGGCAGAGGTCGAGGCTCCAACTTCGGCCTTCCTTTTCTTAGGCCCTTGTTCCGAAGGCACCCAATCCAAAAGAGGAGGGGAACAACTTTGAGTAGCCCCCATACTCGGTTGGACCGTTCCCAAGTACCTACTAACTTAATCCTCCATTCTTTCTCGGCCAGAGTCAGGACTCCCAGAATTTTCTCCGAAGCCCGCACAATTTTCTCTGAAGTAATAGGAGCTAGAGAGGCTGAAAGATAAGTTGATGTTGGTTATTTCTTCAAATAAATATATATGAAACATGTTGTTTTCGAAGTTACCTGCAGGGCTCGAGCTCGAAGAAATCTTTCGAAGGCCACCTTCCGTATCTTCTTCGAAGGTGATTGGCCAGTTGGCCATTAGAGGGGGGATCTGAAGTCCGATGAACTCCTCTGCCAGATCCCTCATGCTCAGGCGATGGCTAATCCTTTGAAGTAGGCTAAGGCGAGCTTCAAGCTGGCGTGTATCCGGATGGACAAGAGCTTCTCTCCGGAAGTTTATGTCCTGTAGAGGTCCAGCTAAGCGACTTCCTGCTCCAACTTCGGCATAAAACCATCGGAGGATCCAATCCGTATACCATCCGGCATTGATGGCCTTAGCCAGAAATCGAAGAGCATATTCGTCTCGGAGCCGGAAGTTAATACTCCCGAAGGCCACCACCATCTTTTCACCTCCGGGGCCTACGAAGGTCTTGGGTTGGCAAGAAGCCCGGTGTAGGGCTACGAAGATTTCTGCTCTTCCATCGTAGCCTTCAGCTCGCAACGCCCACTCGAAGATGGAAAGACGTGCTATCGCGTCCGGAGAGAGTTGGGGGAGAGTAACATGGAATAAATCCAGTACCTCGGCCAGGAAGTCGATAGTCGGGAGCCCTAATCCAGCTTCGAAAAAGGCTTCGAAGACAACCACTTCTCCGGGCCTTGGCGAAGGAATAACTTCTTTTCCAGGTTTGCGAATCACAATCTCCGAACTAATCTTCCCTTCTATCACTGCTGCGAGCGACTCCCTCTTGCAGGTTGAAGGTCCTAGTTGGTAAGACTGATCCGCATACTTCGATGAGGCCGGAAGGAGATCTTGAGGATCATCGCGTTGGGGATTTCTTCCTGGCGCCGCCATTGCCGCTACTGTTGCTGTCAGAGTCACCGTTGCCGATGTCACCACCGCCGCTGCAGCCGTAGCCTACTGCCGAGCCAAGGCTGAAGCTGCCCAGGAACCTTGAAACTGGTCTTCACCATGGATTTGCTCTGGTTGCTCAAAGAAGAAATGGAGGCTAGGGCTTGTCTACTGGTTTGTTTGCACGAAAGCGGTGAGAAAGTATTTGGGAAGGATCTGGGTCCCTTATTTATAGCTCGGGCCACAAATTTTACCGTTTGGTGTTCTGTCGTTTCACATTCCTGACCGTTATCTCTTTGCGAACTTAACGCATTCCCTTAATTTCTGTTGAGGAAAAAGCCAACGGCTATTTCTTCTAAGCCTAAAAAAGCTTTCGGACTTTTTAAGTTAATTCTAAAAAATAGTTCGAACATAATTTTCTTATAAGTTGATTCGAAGTTTCGAATCTCCGCATATTTCGAAGGCTGATTAAAATTGTTAGTCTCTGCGCATGATTATTTCTCTTGCGTATACGGCTCTCCTAACATCACAGGTCTAGCAGAGAAGCGTATTCGAGGGGCTACTGTTGGGGCAAAATATTTCATCCTCAGAGCCATTATGGTAACAGGACAAAGGCAGGTGATTGAATCAAAGGTTTCTAGCATATAACTCCGGAATCACCGTGGATCAAGTTCGAAGTATGGAGGCGAACTCTAGTTCGGAGTATATCTTCGAACTAGGACTCTTCCGAGGGCTTCCTTGCCAGCTAGGATGGAAGACTTATCTTCTTTCCCATTAGATTAGTCTTTTACCATTTTAGCCCTTTTAAGGGTATCGAATAGTTTCCACTATGTCGGTTGTAATAGAGGGGTAAAAGGGTCTTTTCCTTAATGTTTGGGCCTATAAATACCCCTGTTTTACCCTGTAATCAGGACTGAATACAAGTTATTCAATATACATCTTCAAACTATTTTGAGCTATTATCCTTTCGGAGGCTTGAAATAGTTTACTTCACAAACACTTCGTTTGTTAGTTTCTAACTTTCAGAAACCTGTTAGCGTAATCTTTTACGCTAACACCCATCTTGCCACTTTTTAGGCCTGATGGGCAATCCTAACCCTACCAACATCATCATTGTTGAAACCTGTTCGATTGCATTCAAACACACCCAAATTCTTGCATCCGACTGGAATCTGAGCTTTAGGGATTTCCCTTATCCATTCCCCGGCTGGCGCGATTGATATCTCACGGTATCGGCCATCAACCGTACATATTGGGATAAGATCGACATTGGGCACTCCATCGACCACTCCCTCGTTGATCCCTACAAGAACGAGCCGATGTTGGCCGCCGCCTGCTACTTCTGGTCTGATACCCTGAACACCTTCGTTTTTGGCCATGGGCCAATGGGCCCCACCTTGCTTGTCGTACTCTTTCTGACTTCCCTTGATATCGAGTCTTCAAGAAATCCCCTCTTCATTTGTTCCATGCTGGCCCATCGCCTTGATGTCAATCCACCGGTAGCTTGAGCAAGTATATTTCAAAGCATAATAATAAAATCGGGCATGTAGATGTTCGTGAGCACGTAGCCTTCCTCAACCTCTATCTCGAGAGGTTTATCTTTTGTTGATCCACTCTGGGTCCAAATTCTCATCTTCACTTCCTAGTCGAGCGGCTTGCTGCGAATAAAAGATCCCTCTCGGTCGATACCTCCTTATGGCCATCTACCACCTTCTACACTAGGTATCGGCCAAGCTATTGGCTGGCGAGCATGTTGGCCACTTTGGTGTACCTTGGTGGTTCTTATAGCTTTGTCTTAATGTCTATACCACCAAGGTTGTTAATGATCCCCCTCTTGACTTGATGGAGTTCCCTATTGATTTTCCTGAATTGACCGCTCTAGTTTACCGTTGATGCTCATCTTTGGGTGAGGCAGCTGCTTGCCGCACCAATTTTCGGATGTGCTCCAAGTCCTTGAGCCTTTGTTTTAAAGGTTTCTATTTTGGTTTCCCTACCGATTAGATCATCTAGTATCCCTTTGGATACCAATAAGAATACGAGTTCCCCCATCGATTACTCTTGACCGATGTGTGTTGAGATGAGGACTCCACCAGAATCTTAAAGGTCATTGTTGGGGGAAAATATTCCATCCTCAGGGTTATTGCCGTAACAGCACAAAGACAGATAATGGATTCAAAGGTTTCCAGACGTCCATCTTCGAAGATGTCCTGAGTCAAGCTCGAAGTATGAAGATGGGCCTTGGTTCGGAGTATATCTTCGAACTAAGGCTCTTTGAGATCTTTTCTGCCAGCTAAGATGGAAGATTTATCTTTTATCTTATTAGATTAGTCTTTTACCATTTTAGCCCTATCAAGGGTACCGAATAGTTTCCACTATGTCGGTTGTAATAGAGGGGTAAATAGGTCTTTTCCTTAATATTTGGGCCTATAAATACCCCCCATTTCACCCTGTAATAGGGACCGAATACAAGTTATTCAATATACACATTCGAACTATTCTAAGTTGTTATCCTTTCGGAGGCTTAGAATAGTTCACTTCGCAAACACTTCGTTTGTCAGTTTCTAATCTACAGAAACCTGTTAGCGTAATCTTTTACGCCAACAGTTGGCGCCATCCGTGGGGAACCTAGTCCAAAAAACTTCGTTCTCTACCAATTTCTTACATCATGCCTCCTAAGCGGAGTACACCTCGTAACCCTGTTCGGAGGTCCTCTCGGATCTCCGGAGAGGCACCATCCGACACGGTTGAGGTCGGAGGGCCTTCGACATTCCCTCCACCTCAAACTCCGGAAGGAGTTTCCATCCCTCGAACATACGGAGTTCCTCCGCCAACTCCTTCTATACTTCGACCACCCGGAGTCCCTCTTCCACTCTCAAGACCTGGAAGACCCTTCCGGAGGAGATGAAGACAATCTTGGAGATATGGCCACTCAAATGGCCAGCCTCCAAGCTGAAGTAGCAAGATGGCGGCAAGAAGCCGCGAACAGGCTTCGCTCTCAAGCCGTCCCAACTATTCCAGAAGTGCCCGAAGATGACGAACCCATTTATCCCGAAGCCCCGGAGAACGCATCCTTCAATATTGAATCTCCACTGCATCCTGAGCTACAGAAAGTTCGCTTCGACCTCGAAGTTTAAGACTTCGAAGCTCTGTAAGTATGCTGGAGATGAAGATCCTAGAGAGTTTGTCCGTTCTTATGCTCTAGCAATTGAAGCTATTGGAGGAGTTCGAGATACCATGGCAAAATGCTTCCCCTTAGCTCTTCAAGGAGTGGCATTAAGGTGGTTCTGGTCTTTGAAGCCAGGATCAATTAATTCATGGGGGCAGCTGAAGAAGAAGTTCGTAAGCAATTTTCAAGGCACCTTCGTGCCTCCAATGTCAACGGGAAGCCTTTTTCAGGTGAAGCAACTCCCTGGAGAGACATTGAGGCAATATTTTAAGCGCTTCGCTCATACGAAGTCGCAGATCCGAGGGTTGTCTACATCTTCGGTAGTTGATGCAGCTCGGGAAGGTGTCATTCATCAAGGCCTCCTGGATAAGCTTCATCGGAAAAGCATATCCTCGGTTTCTCAGCTGATGTCATACTTTGAGGAGTATGCAAGGTCGGAAGAAGGTTGGCTTCGAAGAACTGCAGCTACTCCATCCATATTGCAAGAAGTAAAAGTAGAAGTAAAAACTTCGGCACAGCCGCAAGAACCAGTTTTTGAAGTTCAACATGATCGGAGAAGGGGGCAGAAGCATCCTCGTTCTGAGGTCTTGAACATTGCACCCCCGCAAAAGTTCACACAGAGAGCTCCACAGCCTTCGGGGAACAAGGTCAGCGGCTGGAGGCCGCCAGGGAAAACGGCTGGCAAAGGCCAGACCCTTTTCTACTGCATTCATGGTGAAAATCTGAAGCCATGCAACTGATACTTGCAAGGACTATACTCACTCTAAGAGGAGAATATCTAGAAAGAACTTCGGGTCGAGGTACTACCGACCGAGTTCCAGCTCAAGCGCACCCGGAGCCGGTCCAGGCTGTGGAGCAGATAGAAAACTCCGAAGCCGCAAGACGCCCTCCAGTGGCCAATGTTATGCCACCTCCGAAGAAAGAGGGAGGGCAAGACCGAGGGAAAAGAGTTGTCCTCCCCATCTCCGAGGAGGTACCCTCGGAAGCATGTCGAAAAGACAGAGAAGAGACTATGTTAGAGAGGTGGGCCACATTGGGACTTCGTCATCTGCAGCTGCTGTGCCGGAATGGTCTCATGTACCGATATCTTTTTCTGCGGAGGATGCAGCTGGCATTAAATTCCCGCATGTAGACCCACTTGTTATTACTGCTGATATTGCGGGCACTGAAGTTCGAAGAGTGTTGATTGACGGAGGTAGCTCGGCAGACATTATTTTTGTTCAAGCCTTCGATCAATTGTGCATCTCCAGAAAGCACCTTCTTCCAGCGGCTCGTCCGTTGCAAGGCTTCGCAGGACCTCCGCTTGATGCACTCGGCCAAATAGGCCTGGAAGTTACCTTCGGAGAAGGTTTGTTGGCCCGAACTGAGGAAGTAATCTTCGATGTTGTAGATGCCCCGTATGCCTATAACGTCATCTTCGGAAGAGGCATGCTAAACCAGTTCGGAGCTGTGGCGCATCACAATTATTTGTGCATGAAGATGCCCACACAAGCAGGAGTCCTAACTGTCTTCGGAGATCAAGCTATCGCCCGGAGAGCGGAATATGGTCATGGCCCCCCTCTTGATCCAAGACAAGTAATACAATGTGCAAGATAATCAAGAAAATTTTTCAACCCCTTCCGAAGCTTCGAAGAAATCCTTCCCAAGACCAAGTCCTGAAGGAGAGATTGCAGCGAAAGTTATTATCAAAGATGGTAAAGAATATACATTTCAATTTGGTAAAGATTTATCTCCAGAAGTTGCAACCTCATTGGAAAAGGTGGTGGAAGAGAATTTAGATGTCTTCGCTTGGTCTGACGAAGATATCACCGGAGTCAATCGGGATATCATTGAACATAGTTTGCTCGTAAACCCGAAGGCCCGACCTGTTCGGCAAGGACTCCGAAAAATGTCTGCAGAAAGAGCTGTTCTAGCGAAGGACGAAGTTGAGAAATTGTTGAAGGCTGGGATTATCAGAGAAGTGGCTCACACAAAATGGTTAGCCAACCCAGTATTCGTCAAAAAGAAATCTTCCGGGAAGTGGCGCATGTGCATTGATTTCACATCCTTGAATAAAGCATGCCCTCGTGACCCCTACCCCATGCCCCGAATTGATCAATTGGTCGACTCCACCGCAGGTTCGGAGTTATTAAGCTTTCTCGATGCGTATTCTGGTTATCATCAAATATGGTTGAAGCGCGAAGATGAGATAAAGACAAGCTTCGTAACTCCTTCGGGAGTCTTTTGTTATGTAAGAATGCCTTTTGGCTTAAGAAATGCCGGGGCTACTTTTTCGAGGTTAGTTGCTAAGGCTCTAGGTCATCAATTAGGTCGCAATGTGGAGGCCTATATGGATGATATTGTAATAAAGAGTGCTTTAAAGCACCAGCATAGCCTAGACTTAGCAGAAACATTTAATAGCCTTCGGCATGTGGGATCCGTCTTAACCCTGAAAAGTGTATCTTCAGAGCTAAGGCTGGAAAATTGTTAGGGTATTTAGTTTCAAGCAGGGGGATTGAAGCTAGCCCTACGCAAATAACTGCGCTACAAAAGATGGCTCCTCCAGAAAATTTAAAACAAGTGCAAAAGCTGACTGGGCGTCTGGCAGCACTTAGCAGGTTTTTATCAAGGTCTGCGGAGAGAAGCTTACCTATATTTAAAGCATTGAAAGGGTCCGAATATTTTGCATGGACACCGGAGTGTCAAAAAAGCTTCGAAGATATTAAAGAGTATCTTAGTAATCTCGCTACACTCACGGTGCCTACTGCGGACGAAACCCTACTCCTTTACCTTGCAGCTACAGGTTCTGCTGTCAGTGCAGTCCTTGTCAGAGAAGTGGATTTCAATGGGAAGTTGGTACAAAATCCTGTTTATTTTGTGTCCGAAGCATTATCAGGAGCGAAAACAAGATACTCCGAACTCGAAAAGTTCGTTTATGCTCTGATAATGGCTTCGAGGAAATTAAGACATTATTTTTTGGCTCACAATATAATCGTACCAACTTCGTATCCTTTGGGAGATATGCTCCGAAGTAAGGATTCCACTGGAAGGATTGGGAAGTGGGCAGTTGAGCTAGCACCCTTCGGCATATCTTTTCTGGCAAGGACAGCAATCAAATCGCAAGTTTTAGCAGATTTTGTAGCAGAATGGACTACACCTGCAACTTTGGTTCCGGAGAAGTCAAGCGACGGAGTTTGGACTGTTTATTCTGATTGGGCTTTCCAAGCATCCGGAGCAGGCATTGGAGCAGTATTAATTTCGCCTTCAGGGCAAAGAGCAATGTACTCCGCAAGACTCAACTTTAAGTCTACCAATATTATAGCGGAGTATGAAGGGATTTTACTGGGACTCCGAAAAGCACGTGCTCTAGGGGCTACAAGAGTTGATATAAAGACAGACTCTCAAATAGTAGCAGGGCACGTAGATAAAAGTTTTCAGGTTCGGCATCCACAGCTTGCAAAGTACTTAGAAGAAATCCGTAAGATCGAAGCACACTTCAAGGGTATTTCCATTCGGAGTATACCAAGAGCAGAAAATGTGCAAGCGGACATCTTAGCAAAAGCTGCAGCCGAAGCTGTGGATGTACCAGAAGAAGCTTTCTATGAAGAGCTCAGTACACCTTCGGTGCCACAAATTCCCTCTGCAGAGATTCTTTGCATTCCAAGTGCAGATTGGAAAAATTCAATCATGGAACTTTTACAAGGAGGAACAAATTTGCCTGGAGAGCCACAGCTTTCAAGATTGAAACTCAGGGCTAGGAATTATCAAATAATCAACGGTATTTTATACAAGGCCGGAGTATGTTCCCCTTTACTCCGATGTATATCTCAGGCCGAAGGTCAAGAAATTCTTCGAGAAATTCAAGAAGGCCTTTGCGGTAGCCATTTAGCCCCTCGAGCTTTGGCATGAAAAACACTTCGCCAGGGGCTTTATTGGCCTACAATAACAGCTGATGCAGGAGAGCTTAGTCCGCACTTGTCAGGGATGTCAGTGGATGGGTCGACGAAGTCATCGCCCACCAACAGCTCTTCAAGTTATTGCTCCCGTATGGCCTATGGCCAGATGGGGTATGGATTTAATTGGTCCCTTTCCAGTAGCCAAGGGAAATCTAAAGTTCGCAGTGGTAGCTATTGAATATTTTTCTAAGTGGGTAGAAGCAGAGCCCTTAACAGCTATCACTTCGAACAATGTACAGAAATTCTTTTGGAAGAATATCATTTGCCGGTTCGGAGTGCCTAGACAACTCACAGTTGATAATGGAACACAGTTCGATGCAGAACCTTTCAGGAAGTTTTGCGAAGATCTAGGCATTCAGTTATGTTTTGCTGCGGTGAGACATCCTCAGTCTAATGGAGCTGTAGAAAGAGCCAATGGAAATATTTTGTCAGGGCTAAATCGAAGGATAGTAGGATTAGCAAAAGGACTGTGGACCGAAGAGCTTCCGAAGATTTTATGGTCCATTCGGACTACGCAAACAAGGTCCACAGGTTTTACTCCATTCAGATTACTATTCGGAGATGAAGCTATGACTCCAACGGAGCTCAAAGGAGGATCACTTCACAGCACCGAACCGGAGATTGAAGAAGAAAGACAAGCTTCGCTAGATTTATCAGAAGAAACAAGACTTCGAGCTGTAGCAAATTTATCAAAGTATCACCAGCAGACGAAGGCTTGGTTTGACCCGAAGGTTAAGATCAATGAACTTAGACCGGGTCATCTTGTTCTACGAAGCATTATAGCGCCAGGGAAATTAGGAAATAAATGGGAAGGTCCATATTTAATTGTCCGTTCAGGACGCCCTGGTTCTTTTAAATTAGCCAATTTAGAAGGTGAAGAGTTAGCACATACTTGGCATGCGGAGCACCTAAAGCGATACTTCGCATAAGGGCTTCTTATAAATCACTTGTAATCATCTTCTGAATTAATAAAGCATATGGTCCAGAAAGTGCCTTCCCCTCATAAACCTCCAGCTTCCAAGTGGATGCACTGGAACCGTGGGGTTGACCGAGAGGGAAGTGTCATAAAGCTGAATCATATTTTCGGACTTCGAATCATTGGTTCGAAGCTTCCTGACGTGGGGGCTGACATAATCCGGAGTCCAAGCCACCGGCTTGTAGGCATCCGTAAAAGAGCCCAAAACCACATTATGCGGAGTCCAAGCCATTGGCTGGTAGACTTCCGTAAAAAGAGCCGAAGGTGGCCAAAATATGCGGAGTCCAAGCCATTGGCTGGTAGACATCCGTAAAAAGAGTCCAAAGAGACCATTGCAAACTCCGAATCATTGGTTTGACAGAGTTCGCAAAAAAGAGCCAAAGGTGGCCAAAGCAAAACAGAGTTTGAGCCATGAGCTTCGAATGTCTGTTAACATAGTCCAAAGTGACAAATTATTTAAGACACTAAGGTGTCCTGGAAGTTATCTCAAGTGATTTCTTTCAAAAAACAAGGGTACTAAGTTGCCATTCTTCAGACTACAAATAGTCGAAGACATTTTATAAGATTTTAAAAGATCTTTAAATTGCAGAGGGGCTCCGAACCCCAAAAAATTGTACTCCGAAGTTTTTCTTTGCGCATAACCATCTTTGAATACAGTTCGAAGTTGCTTATCACCAAAGAGGGGCTAATAAATATGGAGACAATTTTAAATCGGTATTCATTATTCGAACGAATATGTTTACAGATTACATCATGAAAAATTGGTATCTATACCAAGAAGGAATCGAAGACCTCTTCGATCTCTAGAGCTAGGATTGAAACGACTAGTTCCAGCGCCGGGAGTTCTAACAACTTTACGTTTAACTCTCTTGCCTCCCTTCGAAGCTCTAAAGTCCTTCTGTTCTTGTTGAAGCTCGGCCCAAGTTCGAAGCCGTTCGGGGCTCCTTTCCCAGCTTCCAAGTTCTTCAGGTTTTTTACTTCGAATTTCATCTTCGTCTTCAGACCATATAACGTCTTCAGAAGACGAAGTGTTCAAGTTAACCTCTTTTTCTTCCTCTTTAATATAAGATAGTATATCTTTGCTTACTTCGGGCGCAATTACACCGGAGCTATCTCGAGGAACTAAAAATCGGGGGCGCTTATAAGCTTTTAGAAGATCGAAGGTGGTCCATAATGAGCGAAGTTCATCGTTAATGTCTAACACTTCGATATCTTCCGTATGAGGCAAAGCCTAAAAATATGATAAACAATTTTCATTGATAAATGTTCATAAACATAAAGCTTTACATAGCCAAAAATCCTAAGGTATTTCTAAACCTGCGGGTTCGGAGGAGGCTGACTGCTTGAAGCTTGGGTCCGAGCTTGTTTCTGGCGTTGTCCTTCGTCGATCCAGGCCTTGATCGCAGAGCGACCTTCGGCTCTCCATGAAGTCTGGAAGGCTCGCCAGGCAACGGCCACACCTTCGGAAGGAGTCAGAAGCCACTCGTCGTCGAAGGTAATTGGGCCCTCTCCTGCGCTCGGAGTTATCGATCGGCCTAGATCTTCGTAGTAGCGAAGTAGGCCAACAGCAGCCACTTGTCCGGAGAGTTCTCCGTATCGAATGCCTGCTGTCTTCATCTGCTTCGCCACTCCTTGAATCCTTTTCAACCGGCGCAGAAGAGAAATGTTATCATCAGAAGGAAGTGTCCCAGTAGTACCGAAGTACTCCAGAACACCTAGCAGTTGATTCATAACTTCTGCAGCTACCTTTTCGGACTTCAGCTTATCTTCGATCAGTACGTCCTTCATCGAAGTTACCTCTCCCAGAACCCCAGAAAGTCTAGCAGTTTCAGTAGTCAAATATTCTTTTGGTTCAAAAGCTGGATAGCTTCCTCTTGGAGTCTGACAAGCTCGGTCCCCACAGTAGCGTGCTCCGCCCGCATTCTTTCAATTTCAGCTCGAAGCACAATTCTTTCTGCTTCGAGCTCTTTATTCGCAGCCTCCAAACCTTGTCTGGCCCTGCGCTCCGTTGACACTATACTGTCCATCTGAACCACTCGGCTTTCGGAGATGGTAAGATTCCGTTGAAGGATGTTATTTTCCTCTCGAAGACGAGCGATTTCTTGATCATTCGATATATTCGCAGCTCGGGCCAAGACTGTTTGCTGCGAAAAGAAAAACCAAGGTAAAAATTTATTTGTAGACGAATTCTATGCTATTTCGCAGATGCTTCGTACCTGGTAAGTTGCGCGTTCCATAGCAGCGTTAAGCTCCGACCTGTCCGCTTTGCTCAGAATGGCCACTAAGTTGGTCTCCCCTATGTCGCGACTAGCTCGATCCAAAGGCTCGAGCAAAGTCCTGAAGACCAGTTGTTTGTCCTAAGAAAGGAGCTAGAAGGGGGAGCATACTTATCGCTTGTTGGTCATCCTCGTCCAGCGAAGGGCCGGAGTGTTGGCCTGTAGTCTTCGGAGCCCCTGGATACTGGCCCCCCTCGGTAGATTGACTCTCGTCTGTTGAATCAGACGGAGTTGATCCGGAACTCGCAGCAGGGAGGGGTTCTATATTCCTTTTGCCTCTTCCAGGTCCCATTTGAGTGGCACTTGGGATTGGCTCCGAAGTCGTCGAAGGCCCAGGGATTATTTCTTCCTGGCGGACCTCTTCCACAGAAGTGGACTCTGTAAAAACAAAAGTATTATACATTGTATAAATACACAAAATAAACATAAAAGAATTATTTGAAGTTTACCTTCGACATTCTGACGAGGGGTAATCATTGGGCTATTTGGCGGATCGAAGGCGAGATCTTCGTCCGAATCAGTCGTTAAATCTTCGACTGCAGGAACATTTTCCTGTGCAGTCCTTGTTGCCTCTTCAGGAATCGAAGCCATAGTGACTTCGACTCCACTTTCATCCACAGGAACTTCGTCCTGAGGTAAATCCTCTTGAACTGCCGAAGTCCTTGGTTGCTCAAGGTTATCTTGAGACTCCGGCACGTTCGCAGGTACTTCGGCTTGTGCAGTCCTTTGAGATGTATCTTCGTCTATCAGACGCACAAGCAACCTCCCTTCGTCCTCTTGGGAGTCAGAGACTGAAGCCCTTGGGCTCGAAGGTGCTGGATTCTTTGGTTTCCGAGCCACCTTCTTGACCTGGAGTCTTGGCGGAGCTCGAAGTCCCAGCTTCGGCTTTCCTCTTTTTGGGCCCTTTCTCCGAAGGTACCCAATCCATCAAAGGGGGCGGAGCGATTTCCAGCATTCCCCACACTCTGTTAAATCTTTCCCAACTTCCGACTAACTTGATTCTCCATTCCTTTTCAGTCGGAGTTGGAGCTCCCAAAATCTTCTCTGAAGCCCGCACGATTTGCTCCGAAGTAATAGGGGCTGAATAAGCTAAAAATGAATTAAGTTAGTTACTTCTTCGAATGAATATGCATAATATATGTTGTTTTCGAAGTTACCTGCAGGGCTCGAAGTCGAAGTGATTTTTCGGAGACCGCCTTCCGAATCCTCTTCGAAGATGATAGGCCAGTTGGCCATCAGCGGAGGGATTTGTAACCCGAGGAACTCTTCGGCTAAGTCTCGCATGCTCAACCTTCGACTGATCTTGTGAAGTAAGCTGAGGCGAGCTTCGAGCTGACCTTGGTCTGGATGCACTAGGGCTTCCTTCCGGAATTGGATGTCTTTCAGAGGTCCGGCCAGAGGATTGCTCGCCCCAACTTCGGCATAAAACCATCTCATGACCCAGTCGGTGTACCATCTTGCATTGATGGCCTTAGCAGGAAATTGAAGGGCGTATTCATCCCGAAGCCTGAAGTTAATACTTCCGAAGGCTACTACCACTTTTTCACCTCCGGGGCCTACGAAGGTTTTTGGTTGGCACGAAGCTCTGTGTAGCGCAGTGAAGATCTCTGCCCTTCCCTCATAGCCTTCGGCTCTCAACGCCCATTCAAAGATAGCTAAACGAGCTACTGCGTTCGGAGAAAGTTGAGCAAGAGTGACGTGAAACAAATCAAGTACCTCAGCCAAGAAGTCCACTGCCGGAAGGCCTAAGCCAGCTTCGAAGAAGGCTTCGAATACGACCACTTCTCCGGGCCTTGGCGACGGGATAAGCTCCTTTCCAGGTTTGCGGATCATGACTCCAGTACTAATCTTCCCTTCTACTGCGACCGCTAGGTATTCTCTTTTGCAGGTAGAAGGTCCCAGTTGGAAGGATTGATCCAAATATTTCGTTGATGGCGGGCAGAGACCTTGATCACCAACATTTTGGGGATTTCCCCCTCCTGCTGCCATGCGTGCCGTTGCGGTTGTTGGAACCATCGCCAATGTCGCAGCCGCTACTGCTGCAGCCGCCTGCTGTCGAGCCAAGGCCGAAGGGGCTCCAGTACTCTTGGTTTTCGCCATTGAAGCTACTGGGCTGCTTTGGAGGAAGAATGGAGGCTAGGGCTCAAAGGGTGTTTGTTTGCAAGAGAGCGGTGGAAAGGTACTCAGGAAAGTTCTAGGCCCTCTATTTATAGCCTAGACTTTAGATTTTTTACCGATAGTCTGTGCCGTTTCGCATTCTTGCCCGTTACTTCTCTCCGAAATTAACGCATTCCGTAGTTTCCGTTAGAAGAAGGGAGCTAACGGCTATTTCTTCTAAGTTTAAAAGGCTTTCAAGCTTCCTGAGTTAGTTCTAAGATAGTTCGAAAGTAATTGTCTTAAAACTGATTCGGAGTTTAATATCTTCATATATTTCGGAGATAAATTAAAATCCAATAACCCCTACATCTGGTTATTCTTTCTTCCTTATACTGCTCTCCTAACATTACAGGTTTAACGGAGAAGCGTATTCGAGGGGCTACTGTTGGGGGAAAATATTCCATCCTCAGGGTTATTGCCGTAACAGCACAAAGACAGATAATGGATTCGAACGTTTCCAGACGTCCATCTTCGAAGATGTCCTGAGTCAAGCTCGAAGTATGAAGATGGGCCTTGGTTCGGAGTATATCTTCGAACTAAGGCTCTTTGAGATCTTTTCTGCCAGCTAAGATGGAAGATTTATCTTTTATCTTATTAGATTAGTCTTTTACCATTTTAGCCCTATCAAGGGTACCGAAGAGTTTCCACTATGTCAGTTGTAATAGAGGGGTAAATAGGTCTTTTCCTTAATATTTGGGCCTATAAATATCCCCCATTTCACCCTGTAATAGGGAACGAATACAAGTTATTCAATATACACATTCGAACTATTCTAAGTTGTTATCCTTTCGGAGGCTTAGAACAGTTCACTTCGCAAACACTTCGTTTGTCAGTTTCTAATCTACAGAAACCTGTTAGCGCAATCTTTTACGCCAACAGTCGTGATCTCCCCTTGCATCCTACCCATCAACTTCACCGTCGGCCATTTTCGGAAGGCCTCCTATGAATTCTATCACCCAACGGTCTTCTCGAGGCAATTAGGATTAGGTCAGCTTCCACCCCATCTGTTATTCATTGATCGACTCCAAGTTCGCAGGGAGATCAAAGATGATGTGGAGTGTGATCATCTTCTCCGCATGGCCGACAAGACCCCTTATGGTGATCCGACTTCTTGGTCGGCTTGCCGCATGGCCTCCGCTTATTTCAATAAATGGTGGGCGGGTGGAAAATACACCTTATCAATTTCCCCTTGAAGATGTATTACCAGTGGCTACACCCCATCTTCGATGATGGGACCACCGAGGTAAACACTTCGACTTGTCCCTTTGTTTATTCCGCTTACCTCTCTATTTCTTGCTCACTTTTGTATTCACAAGAGGATGACCTTGATGCCCCTTCTAAGGGCCAAAGTGGTCGGCCAATATGGTGTGGATCTGTAATGGCCATTACCAATCTAGGCATCGACGCCCCCACTCAAATGGAGTGGATTAACAAGAGGTGGGTCAAGACTCTGGTGCGCAAACGTAGAGCATCGGACACAGTCATGCGCCGATCCACTAGAGACCGGGCTGGTCAAGTGACCTCGCCAGCTTACATTCTACCGTCATCGGTAAACCTTTCGATTTTAACTCATGATGCTATTTTTGTGGAGTATATGTTTACCATTTTTATTTGTTTTGTAGACAGCGCCGATTGCTCCTTCGGCCGTGCAGGCTCCTAGCACTGGCACTTTGCCGGCAGCCAAAGTTTCTCCATTGGCTCAGGTTTGTACTTGTCTTTGTGTTGAATACATCTTCTCTTTTGTATTCTTGACACCCGATACCTTCTTGTTTCAGCCTCCTCCTATTAACCTTGGGAAGCCAAGGGTGGCGATGCACCGAGTAGTTGTTTGACAGAGTTGTGTGTTTGACCTAAGGGATACATATTTATAGTATGGAGAGTTGCCAGCCAAGCAATCTATCCTAACCAATTCTGGATAAAACTTCATCTTCTTCTCATTGGCTCCTACATATCCATCCATGTTGTAACGGACGGCTTCTTTGACCACCTTTGACCGGACTCTCCTTGACTTTCATTGATCGTGCGACATCCCTGGTGTGCCCTGGACTCTACCAAATCTTGGCGTCAACACTTAGTTAGATTAAAGACACAACTCTGTCAAACAACTCTTCGGCGCATCGCCACCCATGGCTTCCCAAGGTTAATCCCTGTAGGATTTGGCACTCGGAGTTGGGCTGCATCGTTATGATCTTTGGCGAAGAGGTGAGTCCTGCCACCCCTGACAATCGTATCGACTACGTCAGTGTCCTCACGACTAGATTAAGTTGATCTATTGAGGCATCGGCTGAAACAGTACTATCACTGATTTATCTCGGTGTGTTGGCTAGGTCTAAGGCCGCATCAGTTTGATCTCTTAGATTGATGTGATTTGGGTTGTGATAGTTTGAAGCTTCATTAGTTAGGTCCGACATCTCTTTCTATTGTATCGTCTTCATGATGTATACCGTTCATCTAAATAAAGTGTGGCTGATACTTTGAAGTATTGTTAAGTTCATCGTGACTAGCTATTGTCTTGGTTAAGTCCAATCCCGTTATTATGATGATTTTGATGATACTGACATGTTATCTGGCGTGTTTTATTTATTTCTATCGGAGTACAAGCCGATAGGTGTTGGGGGAAATTACTCCATTTTCAGGACTTAAAGATTAATACCTCAAAGGCTAAGAAGAGCTCCGAAGCTGGTGAGCAGTCGTTCGGAGGTAGAGGCATCAAGCCGAAGGGTGCAGCGATGCGAAGCCTTGATGAACCCTCCGAATGGAAGATAAAGGCCCCGAAGCTGAAGGACAAGATTGATGAGATGTTTGGCTTATCCATCTACCTTGTAGTGTTTTACCTTTTATAACCTTGTTCCTGGCACCGAATAGGTTCCACTATGTCGGTTGTAATCTAGGGGTAATTAGGTCTTTTCCTTATGCATTTTTACCTATAAATACCCCTCTTCATACCCTGTAAAAGGGATCCCCCCGGAACAAGTTATTCAATACACACGTTCGGACTACTCGAGCTATTATCCAACTCGGAGGTTCGAGGCAGTCCTAAGGCACAAACTCTTTGTTTGTTCGTTCTTGATCTCAGAGAACCTGTTGGTGTAACTTTTGCGCCAACAGTTGGCGCCGACCATGGGGAACCGAGTTCTAGAAGCTTGTAATCTGCTGCTGACTGCACTTCGAAGAGCACTTACGGAGGGAGCCTCGGAGTCTCAGGATTCCGCGCACCCTTCAGATAAGGGCTTCTTAGTGCAGCCCGAAGGCCTTCACTCGACTTCTTGAGTCATTCGAAGTCCTCTGTCCTCCGTCTCCAGACCTCTTCGTGGCTATCTATGCCTCCGAAGCGAAGTCAAACCTCGGGTCCTCTCCGAAGGTCCCCTCGGACCACAGGAGCCGGACCCTCAACTGCTCCGGCGATTCCCACCGAGGTCGCTGGGCGTCGAGTACCCAGGGGTCCTCGAGCTCCTCCTACGGTGCTTCAGACTGATTACGTCAGCTCCCGAGACCCAGAGGTGCCCTCCGATGAAGATGAAGACCTTCCTAGAACCGAGGCCACTCAACTAGCAAGGCTTCAGGAGGAAGTAGCCAGGTGGAGGCAAGAGGCCGCCGACCGCCTCCGCACTCAAGCCTCCACCGAAACTCCAGAAGGGCCTCAAGACGGAGGTGCTCGCAATCTCCCAGAAGCTACCCAAGTCCCGGAGGAGGTTGAGAATGCATCTTTTGATGATGAGTCTCCATTGCATTCGGACTTGCAAAGGGTGCCTTTCGACCCCAGATTCAAGGCCTCGAAGTTGCACAAGTACTCCGGGGGTCGGACCCCGGAGAGTTTGCCCGCTCATATGCCCTGGCAATAGAAGCAAGCAGGGGGGGTGCGAAGCACTATGTCAAAATGCTTCCCCCTCGCTCTCGAAGGCGTGGCGCTCCGATGGTTCTAGTCTCTGAAGCCAGGGTCAATCAGCTCTTGGGAGCAGCTGAAGAAGAAATTTGTGAGCAACTTCCAAGGCACCTTCGTGGCCCCAATGTCCACAGGAAGTTTGTTCCAGGTGAAACAGCGGGCGGGAGAAACACTCCGGGAGTACTTCACGCGCTTCGCCCACACCAAGTCGCAGATTAAGGGCCTGTCTACCTCTTCGGTAGTCGACGCCGCCCGCGAAGGGGTGCTAAACCCCGACCTCCTCAGCAAACTCCATCGGAAGCCGGTGACGTCTGTGGCGCAGCTAATGGCATACTTCGAACAGTATGCCAAGGTGGAGGAAGGCTATCTTCGACGAGCTGAAACACCATCGCCCACCCTCCGGGAAGTCAAGATGGAGCCCGAATCCTCCGCTCCCCTACAGCCTCCTCAAGACAATCGCTTCAACGAGCACAAGCGGGGAAAGAAGCATTTTCGTTCGGAGGTGCTAAACATTGCACCTTCTGCTCCGAGGGCACCTGCCAATTTCCAGCAGGCGAAGAATTTCAAGGCCGGGCCACCGAAACCTCAAGAAAGGGTGCCTGGCAGGCGTCAAAGTTTTTTTGTTGCGTGCATGGCGACAATAGGAGCCATGACACGAAGGATTGCAAGGCAGTGTTGGCCCTTCGGGGCGACTACCTTGAGTGAAGTATCGGGTGGGGTGCTTCGGATCGAGCCCCACCATCGACACGGTCGGAGCCTGTGCAAACTGTGGCCCGAGCCGGTGCCCTTGAAGCCCCCATGCGGCTACCGGTGGCCAATATTATGCCACCACCAAAGCAGGAAGACCCGCAAGACCGCGGCAAGCGAGTGGTCCTACCCATCTCTGGAGGGGGGACCCACGGGAGCATGTCCAAGAGGCAGCGGCGCGAGTACGTCCGCAAGGTCGGGCACATTGGGACCTCGAGTTCCGCCGAAGGGATGCCAGAGTGGTCCCACATGCCCATCTCATTTACTGCCAGCGATGCCGTGGGGGTGAAGTTCCCCCATGCTGACCCCTTGGTCATTTCTGTTGATATAGCAGGAGTGGAGGTCCGAAGGATCCTAATAGATGGCGGGAGCTCCGCAGACATACTCTTCGTCCAGGCCTTCGATCAGATGTGCATACCCCAGAAGCATCTACTTCCAGTAGCCCGGCCACTTCAAGGGTTCTCAGGACCGCCTCTCGATGCCCTCGGCCAGGTAGGCCTCGAGGTTGCCTTCGGAGAGGGGCCTTTGGCCAGGGTAGAAGAGGTGATCTTCGACGTGGTCGACGCCCCATATGTTTACAATGCAATCTTCGGCCAAGGAATGCTGAACCAGTTTGGGGCTATAGCGCACCATAATTACCTTTGTCTCAAAATGCCCACGCAAGGTGGAGTGCTTACTATTTCAGGAGATCAAGCTGTAGCCCGGAGGACGGAGTATGGCTATGGGCAGCCGTTGGACCCCCGGCAAGTGCACAATGTGGCGAAAAGAATCGAAGAAGTGCCGGAGGACTCGAGCCCTTCGAAGGGGCCCTAGCTCAAGCCAAGCCCAGAAGGTGATGTCGAAACAAGAATAATTTCAAAAGATGACAAAGAGTATCCAGTGCAGTTCGACAGAGGGCTATCCCCGGAGATAGCTGCCTCGTTAGAAGAAGTCGTCAGGCAAAATCTGGACGTCTTTGCTTGGACCGACGAAGACATCACTGGGGTCGTTCGAAGCATCATCGAGCATAGTCTGCTCGTCAACACGAAAGCCAGGCCAGTACGCCAGGGGCTCCGCAAGCTGTTAGCAGAAAGAGCAAGCCTCGCTAAAGCCGAAGTAGAAAAATTATTAAGAGCTGGCATCATCAGGGAGGTAGCCCATACCGAGTGGTTGGCTAACCCTGTTTTTGTAAGGAAGGACTCGAACAAATGGCGTATGTGTATTGACTTTACTTCATTAAATAAAGCATGCCCGCGAGACCCCTACCCGATGCCCCGAATAGATCAGTTGGTGGATTCCACAGCCGGCTCCGAATTGCTAAGTTTCCTCGATGCTTATTCCGGGTATCATCAAGTATGGCTGAAACACGAAGACGAAGCCAAGACAAGCTTTATAACTCCTTCCGGAGTATTTTGTTATGTAAGAATGCCTTTTGGTTTGCGGAATGCCGGAGCCACCTTTTCACGTTTAATAGCTAAGGCTCTAGGTCATCAGATAGGCCGGAATGTCGAGGCCTATATGGATGATATTGTAATAAAAAGTGCTCAAAAGCACCAGCATAGCCTAGACCTAGCTGAAACATTTGAGAGCCTCCGAGCATGTGGAGTACGCCTCAACCCGGAAAAAATGTATATTCGGGGCACAAGCAGGAAAGCTGCTAGGGTACTTAGTTTCGAGCAGGGGAATCGAAGCTAGCCCAACATAGATAAGCGCACTGCAAAGGATGGCTCCACCCGAGAATTTGAAGCAAGTGCAGAAGCTAGCAGGAAGACTCGCAGCACTTAGCAGGTTCCTAGCCAGGTCAGCAGAGCGGAGCCTCCCAATTTTCAAAGCACTGAAAGGGTCTGAAAGCTTATAAGTGGACACCGGAGTGTCAGAAGAGCTTCGATGATATAAAAGCATACCTCAAAAGATTATCAACTTTGATCAGTTCCCCTTCCAGAAGAAACACTGCTCCTATATCTTGCAGCAATAGGTTCAGCAGTAAGTGCAGTATTGGTCCGGGAAGTTGAGCTTAAAGGAAAGCTGGTGCAGAACCCAGTTTATTTTGTGTCAGAGGCATTGTCCGGAGCTAAAGTCAGATACTCCGAGCTCGAGAAGTTTGCTTATGCCCTAGTAATGGCCTCGCGAAAGCTAAGGCATTATTTCTTGGCGCATAACCTGATCGTCCCTACATCGTATCCTCTTGGAGATATGCTCCGAAACAAAGATTCTACAGGCAGGATTGGAAAATGGGCGGTCGAGCTAGCACCCTTCAGAATCTCCTTCATGGCAAGAACAGCTATTAAATCCCAAATCATAGCCGATTTCGTAGCAGAGTGGACTCCATCTGCTATTTGGGCCCCGGAAGAACCCTCCGAAGGTTTATGGACAATATTTTCTGACGGAGCTTATCAAGCATCCGGTGCCAAAGCAAGGGCCGTCATCATATCACCATTAGGGCAGAAGGCCATGTATTCTGTGAGGCTCAACTTCAGAACCACTAATAACATCGCCGAGTACGAAGGAATCCTGCTAGGCCTCCAAAAGGCTAAAGCGCTCGGAGCCGCAAGGATAGTGATTAAGACAGATTCCCAAGTCATCGCAGGGCATGTTGATAAAAGCTTTCAAGCAAAGAATCCACATCTAGCACAATACCTCGAAGAAATCCGCCAGGCCGAAGCAGCATTCAGAGGATTTACAGTTCGGAGTATCCCTCGTGCAGAGAATCAACTCGCAGATATTCTTGCAAAGGCTGCAGCAGGGGCGGTGGACCTTCCGGAGGGTGCTTTCTACGAAGAACTAGCGCATCCAGCAGCTGTTCAGTTACCCTCTTCGGAAGTACTGTGCATTCCGATTACAGATTGGCGGGCTCCGATTATGAACATGTTGCAAAGTAGCATAGACCCTCTCGAAGGTCCAGAAGCCCGAAGGTTGCAAGCAAGAACTCAAAATTACAAGCTTATCGACGGAGTATTATACAAAGCTGGAGTGTGTTCACCTCTACTTCGATGCATCTCCCAACCCGAAGGTCAATACATACTTCGAGACATCCACGAAGGCTTGTGCGGAAGTCATTTAGCCCCTCGTGCGCTAGCTGGCAAGACGCTTCGGCAAGGGTTTTATTGGCCAACTATAGTAAGAGATGCAGAGGAACTGGTTCGAACATGCCAAGGCTGCCAATGGATGGGCAGACGAAGCCATCACCTGCCAGCCTAGCTTGAAGTTATTGCCCTAGTATGGCCAATGGCTAGATGGGGCATGGACCTCATAGGCCCTTTCCCAATGGCAAAAGGCGGCTTGAAGTTTGCGGTAGTAGCAATCGAGTATTTCTCAAAGTGGGTTGAAGCGGAGCCATTGACAGCTATCACCTCGAGAAATGTGCAAAAATTTTTCTGGCAGAACATTATATGCAGGTTCGGAGTGCCAAGGGAGTTGACGGTGGATAATGGAACCCAGTTTGAAGCGGACACCTTCCAAGCATTTTGTGAAGATCTGGGCATTAAGTTGTGCTTCGCTGCGGTGCGCCATCCACAATCCAACGGAACCGTTGAGTGAGCCAATGGGAACATCCTCGCCGGGCTGAATCGCCGAATCGTTGGCTTGGCCAAGGGGCTATGGGTCGAAGAGCTCCCTAAAATCTTGTGGTCCATTCGAACCACTCAAACCAGGTCCACAGGTTTCACCCCATTTAGATTACTATTCGGAGATGAGGCCATGACTCCGACAGAGCTCAGAGGTGGATCCCTTCGAGTAGTTCAACCTGGAGACGAAGGTGACAGGAGCACTTCGCTAGATTTGTCAGAAGAAACAAGGCTTCGAGCTGTCGCCAATCTGACTAAGTACCAGGACCACACAACGACATGGTATGACCCGAAGATAAAGCTAAATGAGCTAAAACCTGGTCATCTAGTGTTGAGAAGTGTAATAGCTCCTGGGAAGCTAGGAAGAAAATGGGAAGGACCATATGTTATCTTACGCTCAGGGCGCCCCGGATCATTTAAATTAGCTAATTTAGAAGGGGAAGAGTTGAAGCATGCATGGCATGCAGAGCACCTTAAGCGTTATTACGCTTAGGGGCTCCTTGTAATCGCTTGTAAAAGTTTCCTTTCTATGAATAAAGATAAGGGTCGAATTTTGTTTGCTCTTTGAATATCCCTTACTCCTGATGGACGCATCGGGAGGACGGAGATGCTTGCAGAGTCAAGCATTTTTCCCAAGACTCAGGCGGCTGCCTGCGAACCATCGGTTAAGAGGCTCCACTGCCACCCTACGGATTCCAGGCGCCGACTTGTTAGGATCCGTAGAAGAGTCTAAGGACTTTAAAAAGAAACAGACTTTCGGCCTCTGGGTACGAAGTATCTGTAAAAGAGCCGAAGGTGGCCACCCTACGGATTCCAGGCTCCGGCTTGTTAGGATCCGTAGAAGAGTCTAAGGACTTTAAAAAGAAACAGACTTTCGGCCTCCGGGTACGAAGTATCTGTAAAAGAGCCGAAGGTGGCCACCCTACGGATTCCAGGCTCCGGCTTGTTAGGATGCGTAGAAGAGTCTAAGGACTTTAAAAGCAAAAAAAGAGGGAGTCACGAGGTAGTAATACCAAAGTACAAATGATAAGTGTAATTCGAAGCATCCGGTTGTTCGGAGCATCATTGTGCCTAGCGAACCCTTTTCTACAGTAAAGGATCCACCACCCACAAGGGGGGTCGGAGGATAGGAACCACGCGACATACTTTCGAAGCATTTCACATTAAATCATTATACTTTTACATCAAGAAAAGTTTTGGTCCAAGCCTAGAAAAAATCGAAGACCCTGTCGGCATCTAGAGCAACCTCTCCGGCTACTCTGCCCTTCGGAGCTCGAAGCTATTGGCTTGGCCCTCTTCGTTCGAACGCTTCTCTTTTTCTTGGAGGCTCGTAGTTTCTTTTGCTCTTCTTGAAGCTCCGCCCACGTCAAGAGCCTTTCGGAGTCAGCCTCAGCAGGGTCTTCGGCCCGGTACTCTGAGTCGGACCAGTCCGTAGGTTCAGAAGATGAGGATACCTTCGCCTTCTCCTCCTCTTTAATATAAGCTAAGACGTCTTGGCAAACTTCAAGGGTTATCTCCCCTCCATCTCCGCGAGGAACAGAGAAGCGAGAGCGGCGGTAAGGCCTTAAGCCCTCAAGGTTTGCCCACTCCTTTCGAAGCTCATCAGTAATTTCCAATAGTTCGAGGTCAGGGCTCGAAGGGCATGAAAAAACCTAAAAAAGAACAGAACACCCAAGACAAGTTTCTCGTTTATAGCTTTTCCATTAATAAAAAGGGCCTTACAAGACTTCGCATACATAATAACCCTAAAAAGCTAGACCTGTGGGTTGGTTGGCGGAGTAGGAATGACAGGGGCTAGCGAGGCAGGAAGCGGTGGCCTTGTTTGCGCCTGTTTCTGCCGGCGGGCCTCGTCGATCCAAGCTTTGGCTGCGACCTTGTGGTCCGTCTTCCAGGTTGACCGGAAGGCTTCCCAGGCCAAGGCTACATCCGAAGATGGCCGCAGCAAGTCGTCGGAGGCTGAAGCTTCCAGGGGTCGAACCCCCGACTGAGCCGAGGGGGATCTGAAGAGACTCGAGGTGACGAAGAACCCCGATGTCGGCGCACTGCCCGGAGAATTCTCCGTACCGAATGCCGGAGTTCATCATCAGCGACGAAGCCACTTGGATCCTCTTTAGCTTCCGGTCGAGGGGCTCGAGGGTCGCAGCAGAGGACGAAGGGCACATAGTGCCGAAGTACTCCAAGGTACCCTGAAGGGCCTCCAAGGTACGTTCCGCCATGCAGGAGTTCTTCTTCTCCGCTGCTTCCAGCCCTGCAGCAGTCGCAGATACCTCGGCCACCTGGAGCATTAAAGAGCTCTTCTAGGCCATTGCCTGGTTGAGAGCCCCCTGGAGCTCCACCAACTGTGCACTCGAAGCAGCAGCCTCTTGGCAGAGCCTTTCAACTTCCGCCCGAAGGATGACACGCTCAGCTTCGGCCTCTTGGGCAGAGGAGCGAAGCGCGTCGCTGGCTTGTTGCGCTATCTGGAGGGCTTCGTCAGACGCCGCCCTAGCCCTCCGTTCCTCTAGGGTTTCTTCCTCCAGCCTGAGGGATCTCTCGTTGGAGTCATTAAGGGCCGTCTGGAGGGTGGTAACCTTCCTTTTGAGTCGATTAACCTCGACCTCATTGGAAGTCGCTGCCACTCTAGCAAGGACAAATTGCTTCAAAAATAACAAGTAAGTACCAAAGTGTTTATAATCACTAATACGGAGGAGCTATGATGTCCTTTCATACCTGAAGGGCAGCCCTTTCAAGGGCTGAGTTGAGTGCCGGAGCCCTAGCCTCTCTTAGATGGAGACCAAGTCCGAATTGGCGATATCCTGGCTTTTCTCTATGAGGGGCTCCATGAGCCTTCGGAGGCCCTCCCGATGCTCCAAGAACGGAGCCAGCAGAGGAAGCCAAGATGAGGCTTGAAGGTCATCTACTACGGCCTCATCCTCCGAATTGCCAATGGAGGTTGCTGCATGGCCAGGAAGAAGGCCGAGGCTAGATATGCTCTTGCCTCTCCCCGGCACAAAAGAAGGCAAGGAAGGCGAAGCAGGAATACCCGATCATCGGCAGCTACCCCTTCGACCAAAGCCGCTGCACCAGGGGCAACCTCAACAGTTGGAGCCGCCACTGCAAGGGCGACCTCCGTCGCCAAGTCCGTCCTAATGGGCACATCCTCCGTTCCGACAAGCGCATCCTCCGCTCCGACGGCGCGTTCTCCGCCATCAAGCTCAGAGCATCCGAAGGCACAGGGGGGTCCACTCGAGCAGCAGCCTCCGAAGATGCAGGAGCTTCGAGCGCCGCCGGAGCATCGATACCCTTAGAGGTACCTATTTTGTTAACAAAGTTAATAAGCATATTTCTAGAAACAGTTTGCAGGTATTGGTCAAAAAGGGAGCTTCTGGGAGTACCTTCGGGAGCCTCATGGGGTAGGATCGCTGGATCCTCCAGGACCTCGTACATCTGAAGGATGTCGGCGAAGTCATCTCCTGAGGCCCTTTCCTCCGCATTTCCTACCGGAACCACGATTTCCGCCGTAACCACTTCGGGTGTGGGCGAGTTGGGAGTGGCAGAGCCCGACTCCACTTGTACGACGACAGGTCCAGGGGGAACCGTCAGGGTTACGCCTGCTACCTCCCTAATGGAAGTTCCAGGGGGACCTCCCCTAGGTCTTCGTCGTCATCCAAGAGGTGGGTCTCGAAGGCCGACGCTATCTGAGCGTCGGAGTCCTCTACCTCCTCGGAGGCTGAGCTCCGAGCGCCCGGCGACGAAGCTGACGAGGCAGGCGTCAACCGCGAAGGGGGCTTCACTACTTTCTTCTTCTTGAGCGGTTGCTTGCTGGCTTTCTTGGATGGTTCAGTAGCGACCTTCCTTTTGCGAGCAGGCGCTCCGATCAAGGTGAAGTCAGGAAGAGGAGGGGGCTCCATCCCGAGAGCTCCCCACACTCTGTTGGAGCGCTCCCAGCATCCCACCAGCTCTAGTCTCTTTTGCTTTTCGATCACCGAAGGAGCTCCGAGAACTCGCTCGGTGGCTCGAACTTTGTCCTCCGGAGCCAACGCCAGAGGAGCCGCTGAAAGAAAAGGGTATGATATCGTAAATATAATTGTTTCCTTCATCTAATATAATGCTGCAGGAAATGAAGTCTTACCTAGGTTTCGGAGATCTCCCTCCGAGGCCTGTTGAAACACGATCGGCCAGTTAGCTCCGAGGGGAGGGATCCGAAGGGCGATAAACTCTTCGGCTAGATCGCGCATACTCATGCGGCGAGCCACCGAAATGAGCAGCCCTAGCCTCGTCGAGAGCAGGCTAGGGTTCGGGGAGATCTCCGCCTCTTTTCGGAACCAAATCTCCTGGAGAGGACCTGCGAGGGGGGAGTCCTCTCCGACTTCGGTGTAAAACCACCGAAGTATCCAATTGGTGTACCATCTGTCATTGATGGCCTTTGCAGGGAAATGAAGGGCATGCTCCCTCCGTAGTTGGAAATTGACGCTGCCGAAAGCTATGGTCACCTTAGAATCCCCAGGCCCGTCCTGTGGCTTCGGCTGGCATATGGCCTCGTGGCTCGCAGCGAAGACTTCGGAGCACCCCTCGCATCCTTCCACCCGGAGCACCCATTCGAAGACGGCTAGGCGTGCGATGGCGTTGGGAGACAGTTGAGGTAAGGTTATGTGGAACAGGTCTAGTACCTCCGCCAAGAAGTCCACGGCTGGAAGCCCCAAGCCTGCTTCGAAAAACGCCTCAAAGACCACCACCTCCCCGCTTCGTGGCCTTGGAGTTGATTCCGGTCCAGGGACCCGAGTCCTCAATCCGACGCCCAATTTCCCATCCACGGCCTCTTCAATGGACTCGGCAGTGCTCACGGATTGACCGATGAGGAAGCTTTGGGCGATTTTCTTCTTGGAAGGCGGACGGAGCTCCCGAGGATTCTTGGGCCAAGCGCCGCCCGAAGTCCCCGCCATTGCCGCTGCTGCTGAGGCGGCCCACGCCTGCCTCTGCGCAAGAGTGCTGGCTGCCACTGGAGCGGTGTGGCTAGTTCTCGTCATTCGCTCGGATGCTCAAAAGGTTGAAGGATTGGGGAAAGTAAATCGCGAGTACTGGAAGCGGTAAAAAGCCTCGAGTTAATCCTTGTCTTTCCCTTTTATAACCGCTCGTCGGGTGCTACTCTTCGATTGCTTTCACACTGCAGGATCAGCTTCTATCACTGGCAAGTGGGTCCAGTAAATGGAACGGAGAGCAACCGCCGTAAAAATCGACCGTTACCTTTTACAGTGTGTAACGGTTACTTGTGTTGTAATGGCTATAATCAAACGGCTCTTCACGACGCCTGCGCTCCGAAACGGTTCTCTTCCCAGTATGTGTTCCCATCGTATAAGGAACCCGAAGGGGGAGGTTCGAACACTTTGGATTCGAAGTCCTCTGTGAGTTATAACATGTCCTGAATCCCCTTTAAGTCTCAAAAAAAAGAAATGTCCCTTCCGTATACTGCCTTCTTTCTAAACAGGTTAACTACAGAGAGGCGTATTCGAGGGGCTACTGTTGGGGGAAATTACTCCATTTTCAGGACTTAAAGATTAATACCTCAAAGGCTAAGAAGAGCTCTGAAGCTGGTGAGCAGTCGTTCGGAGGTAGAGGCGTCAAGCCGAAGGGTGCAGCGATGCGAAGCCTTGATGAACCCTCCGAATGGAAGATAAAGGCCCCGAAGCTAAAGGACAAGATTGATGAGATGTTTGGCTTATCCATCTACCTTGTAGTGTTTTACCTTTTATAACCTTGTTCCTGGCACCGAATAGGTTCCACTATGTTGGTTGTAATCTAGGGGTAATTAGGTCTTTTCCTTATGCATTTTTACCTATAAATACCCCCTTTCATACCCTGTAAAAGGGATCCCCCCGGAACAAGTTATTCAATACACACGTTCGGACTGCTCGAGCTATTATCCAACTCGGAGGTTCGAGGCAGTCCTAAGGCACAAACTCTTTGTTTGTTCGTTCTTGATCTCAGAGAACCTGTTGGTGTAACTTTTGCGCCAACAATAGGTTATCTTCAATTCAACATCATATATTATCCACTATCAGGGAATGCTCATCGGCCCATATGTAGGAACTACCTATCTCATCGGTCGATAGCGCATTCATCCTGATCGCTCTACCTTGGTCATCAGCCTTGTGGTCGATCGACGTTATACACTCATGATTGTTCTATTCTCACCACAGTCATCAGCTTGGCAGCCGATCAGCTTTGCTACTAATGATATTTTTTCTGTTTGCTTATCAGTTGCAGGGTCAAACTGATTGGCACTCCTTGAACCATTTTTCCAAGATTGTAGGACCTGCACTTGAGCTAAGCAAATCTCACAAGCCATGTGTGTGTCAAAGTGTGACCAAAAAATATACCAACATGATTTTTGGCATGCCCGGTGGGACTCACACTTTTTTCGTCCATAAGACAAGACTTGGGGTAGTAACATCATTAAAGTTACAAATGATGAAGTCCGACCGACCTACAGTAAGCAGCCCAAGTTCACCCTGTGAAGATGACATCAATGAAGCAGAGGGTAATCTTGGTCAAGGGTTAGCCACAGCCAATGAGCTCCAGGAAGTAGATATCGGACCCGGTGATAGACCGAGGCCAACCTTCGTAAGTGCCCAACTCCCCGATGACATAAAAATGGACAAATCATGTTACTTCAAGAATATTAGGATTTATTTGCATGGGAATATCATGAAATGCCAGGTTTAAGCTGATAGATTGTAGAACATCAGCTACCAATAAAACAGGGATATCAGCCATTCAAGCAGTCACCTTGGTGGTTCAAAGCAGAAATATACCCAGATATCAAAGACGAGGTAACGAGGTTATATGATGCAGGGTTCATAAGACTATGCTGATATGCAGAATGGGTGTCAAACATTGTACCAGTATGAAAGAAAAGCAGGAAACTCAGGAGATGCGTGGACTTTAGAGATCTAAGCAAAGCAACCCCAAAGGATGAATACCCAATGTTGATCGTGGACTTGTTGGTGGATGCCGCATCGGGTCAAAAGATTATAATCAAATCTTCATGGCTGACGAGGACATCCACAAGATGGCCTTCCGATGCCCGGGTGCTATCGGATTGTATGAGTAGGTGGTGATTACATTCGGTTTGAAAAATACCTGGGCGACTTACCAAAGGGCCATGAACTATATTTTTGATGACTTGATCGGCATTAGAGATGTCAATGGGGCCCCGAAACCCGATTACCCATGGGGAATTCCACTATTAGGGTTAGGGTATGGGTTAAAATTTATCCACATAGGTATAGATTTGGGAGAAATGTTTTCCCCATCAGGTATGGCGGGTATGGGTTTGGGAGGGCTAAACCCAAACCCGATTACACATGGGGCTGTTTTACCCGATTTAATACAGCATCCAGGCTTCTAGGGAATTCAACTATCTATGTTGTGGGCTTGTGGCTTGTCCTCTTGTGGGCCAAAGAATGCTAACGGTGAAGCCCAAAGTGAAGAAACAAAAAAGAAAAAAAACCCTAGCACTCAGGCTCTCGGGTCGGGTATGGGTCCCCATGGGTATTTGGTACCCGGTCGGGGATGGGTATGGGAATATTTTTGTACCCGAGGTTGGGTTCGGGTTCAGGGATGGGGCGGGTCTATGCTTATGGGTATGGGTCTGGGGAGTTAATCCCTAGTGGGGAATTCCCCATTGACATCTCTAATCGGCATATTAGGGGAATATACATTGATGATGTCATGGTGAAGGCAAGTAACGTTCAATACCACGTGGCCGATCTACGTCAAGTTTCAGAGAGGGCCAGGAAATACGGGTTAAAAATGAATTCCGAAAAGTGTGCCTTTGGTGTATCGGTGGGGAAGTTTCTAGGCTTTATTTTGCATGAAAGAGGTATTGAGATAAGCCAGCATAGCATCGAGGCAATTAAGAATACTCAACCCCCTACCGATAAAACCAAATTGCAGTCATTAATTAGGAAGATAAATTTTCTCAGGAGGTTCATAGCTGATCTCTCAAGGAATATAGAGTGGTTCACTCTGCTGTTGAAATTAAAGCCTGATCAGGAGTTTGCATGGGGAGACAAGCAACAAAAGGTGTTCGACGAAATCAAAGAGTACTTGAGTTCACCACCAATACTAATTCCGTCACAGATAGGAACTATGTTCAGGTTATACTTATCGGGCGACAATGAAGCCATCAGGGCAGTTCTAATTTAGGAGGTTGATAAGAATGAGAGGGTAATATTCTATCTCAGCATGAGGCTACTAGACGCTGAGACCCGATACCCCGTAGTGGAGAAGCTCTGCTTATGTTTGTACTTCTCATGCACAAACTAATACATTACCTGCCCTTGACAAAATGCACCATATTGTGTAAGGCTGATGTCATTAAATACATGCTATTGGCCCAGTATTAAAAGGATGTATCGGGAAATGGTTCTTCACTGTAACCGAGTTTGATCTCAGATATGAATCGGCTAAGGCACTAAATGGGCAAGCGATAGCCGATTTTATAGTTCAGCACAAGGATGAGGCGGTGACCCATGTTGAGCTGGTACCAAGGACGCTATTCTTTGATGGATCGGTATGCTAGCACGGATGTGGCATCGGTCTGCTAATCATCTCCCCTTGGGGGCATAATTTGAGTTTTCTTGCACCATCAGGCCATTCTCCACCAACAATCAAGTTGGGTATGAAACAGTGCTGAAAGGATTACAGCTATTGGAAAAAGTGGGCGCCGACACGGTTAAAATCCTCGAGGACTCCTTGTTAGTTATGAAGCAACTATCAGATGAGTATGGATGCAAGGATGACGTACTGAAAGAATACCGCGATCAGTGCCAGGCTATAATGACAAGTTTCTGAGGCGTAATTATCACTCATATTCCGATAGAGCAGAACTCAAAAGCGAATGATTTGGCCCAAATGGCATCAGGATATAAGCCTATGGCCAAACCAATCGAGGTAGAGATCGCAGAGATAAGAGATGGCGATTGGAGGTACGACATTATTAAGTATTTGAAGAATCCTTTGACATCGGCACCCAGAAAACTCTGATTTCAAGCAACCAAATATGTTCTACTCGGCAAAGACTTGTACCATCAGACAACCGATGGAGTTCTCCTCAAATGCATAGGCATCGAAGAGGCTAAAGTGGTGATGTGTGAAGTACACGATGGCATATGCGGAACACATCAGTCGGCTTAGAAAATTAAGTGGTTTCTTTGGAGAGCAGGTTACTTTTTGCCGACTATGGTAGAAGACTATATAAGGTATTCCAAGGGATGTCAGGACTATCAGAAGTTTGGAGCTATTTAGAGGGCACCTGCATCAGTAATGAACCCTATAATTAAACCCTGGCCCTTCAGAGGGTGGAGCATCGATATGATCAGATAAATTTACCAAGCGTCAAGCAAGGTCCACAAGTTCATAATAGCATCCACCAATTATTTCACGAAATGGGTAGAGGTCATTCCGCTCAAGAAAGTTACATTCACCGATGCTATTAAATTCATCAAAGAACATATAATATATCGGTTTGGGATCCGACAAACCATCACCACGAACCATGGAACAATTTTCGTGCAAGAGGAGTTCCAACAATTCGTTGTTGATATGGCAATCAAGCTCTTAAATTCATCATCATATTATGTACAGGCTAACGGTCAAGCGGAGGCTTCCAATAAGAGTTTTATCAAGTTGATAAAGCATAAAATCAATGAAGAACCGACGTGTTGGCATCGGTCCTTATTATAAGCACTCTAGGCTTATAGGATTGCGCATCTACCCAAGTACCACCATATCAATTAGTCTATGGCCATGAAGAACTATTACCATGGGAAATAACATCGGCTCGAGAAGGATCATGCTGCAAAATCAACTCACAGCCGATGATTATTCTAATCTAATGATGGATGGTCTAGACAATCTAGCACAGGTCCGATTAAGAGCCCTTGAGAAAGTTGAGGAACACAAGGCAAGAGTCGCTAGGTTCTACAATAAGAAGGTGGTTACAAAATCATTTGAACAAGGAGAACTCGTATGGAAACTTATCCTACCGATCGGGACCAATGACAATCGTTTTGGTAAGTGGTCCCCCAATTGGGAAGGACCATTTTAGATACACTGAGTGTTTCCTGGAAATGCATATTTGCTCGAAGGTTTAGACGGAGAAGTGTTTAGGAACGCATTGAATGGAAAATACTTGAAGAAATATTTTCTGAGCATTTGGATAAATGCTTAAAAGGCTACACACAAAAAGCCGATACCGGCGATATCGTCTTTAGACGGTCGATGTTGAAGCATCGTGCCTAGATGCAAAAATCTCAAGACTGGTTCCGAAGATCATGAACAAATATATTACAAGAACATAACATTATGTTACAAGTCAAGGCCACATACAAAGGTCAAGGAAGAACACGATGGATGCCTTCGATAGCCTGCAGCCGGATCTCATCGATGCTCTAGAGGATAGCGCAATCCTCACCATCCGAGCCAGGAACATCTTGGAGGGCGCAACATTGATGTTGCACAAGGTGGATGACATCAAAGAGTCAGCGTTTTGGGGTTTCAATCTAGACCAGAAGGGAAGCCAGGGAAGCTTCTATGGGGCGCCCGGATTTAATAAAATCAAGACATTATTGAATTTCGACAGAAAAACAATAATAACAAGATGTCCATCATGCGACAACGTACATACGGTCAATCATCCGTGGTTCGCAGACCACATTATTACATAAGTATAAAATTAAAATAAACTATGAAATAGAACTACATGATGAACATCTCCGCCAGTCTCGTGTCCTTGACTAGGTCGCTACTTCAAACCATCCTCCTCATAATACACAGTCTCTGAAGTGTTTTCCAAAGGGTATGAGTACAAAAGTACTCAACAAGCCACCGAGAATGCAATAGTAATGCAGGGTAATAACAAGGGAATAATAAGGGTTTAAAGTACATAAAAGTACATTTTCAAGTTGCGTCTTTTAATGTAGTCAATTTTAATTATACTGAATATTAAACATGAATAATGCAACCTCTTCTAACTCGAGGAGTACAGTCAGCCCTCCTCGCTCAAAAGTCCTTACTGCCAAACCATCATGCAACACTCATAATAGTAAACTAACTGCGAGATGTCACACAACCCACCCTTGACCGTGGGCTCGGCTTTTTCGAAAAGATTTAAACTCTAATCAGAGGTGTACTACCCACAAGGCACGCACTCATCCCTGCACACCAAAGTGTAACGAGATGACCCATACCACGGGAACTCGTGCCAAAACCTTTAGCATGAGACGCTCCAACCAGATAACACCCACTCTAGGTTTCGTCGGCGTGCCAGTGCACTGGACCAATGTCACGCCTCCTTTTGTGCCTCGTCGGTACAAGCCACCCACAGGTGCTGCTTGACCCATCTCCAAATCGTGCCTCAAGTTGGAACTCCCCATACCTCCAGTTAGGACTTACCCATTAGACTTGTGGTTAGTACGGAAGTGTATTGCAACGGATCCCGTGGACCGGTCCTTATAGTGCCCTAGGTGCGACTAACCAATGCCCTCGCTTGCACCCAGAACCCACCATGCTAACATACTAAGACATAACTCCAATACCAATAAAAATCCAAAGATGAGAGAGTAACGGGGATCATATAATAGAATCCAAATCTCTATGACTCGTTTTTATTCTATAGCAGTTGTGTCGATACATTGGACACTATCTAATAATAATAATATTATGGTGACAAGGAGTCTTTGGCTCAATAGCATGGTGTTGGGGGAAATATTCCATCCTCAGGGTTATTACAGCAACAAGACAAAGGTTGATGATTAAGTCCAAGATTTCCAGCATAAGACTCCGGAGATGTATCAAGTCAAGATCGAAGTATGATGACAAGCTTTGTTCGGAGTATATCTTCGAACTTGGACTCTTCCGAGAACTTCTTTGCCAGCTAAGATGGAAGACTTATCTTCTTTCTCACTAGATTAGTCTTTTACCATTTTAGCCCTATTAGGGGTATCGAATAGTTTCCACTATGTCGGTTGTAATAGAGGGGTAAAAAGGTCTTTTCCTTAATGTTTGGGCCTATAAATACCCCTCGTTTAACCCTGTAATACGGACCGAATACAAGTTATTCAATACACACTTTCGAACTATTCTAAGTTATTATCCTTTCGGAGGCTTGGAATAGTTTCCTTCGCAAACACTTCGTTTGTTAGTTTCTAATCTTTAGAAACCTGTTAGCGTAATCTTTTACGCCAACAGTTGGCGCCGTCCGTGGGGAACCTAGTCCAAGAAACTTCGTTCTCTACCAATTCCTTACACCATGCCTCCTAAGCGGAGCGCAACTGGTAACCCTGTTCGGAGGTCCCCTCGGACCTCCGGAGTGGCATCTCCCGACACAGTTGAGGTCGGAGGACCTTCGACGTTTCCTCCACCTCAAACTCCAGAAGGGGTCCCCATTCCTCGAGCATACGGAGTTCCCCCGCCAACTCCATCTATACTTCGACCACCCGGAGTTCCTCTTCCACCTAAAGTTCCACTCCGAACTGATCCTTACAGTTCTCAAGACCCGGAAGATCCTTCCGGAGGAGATGAAGACAATCTTGGTGATATGGCCGCTCAAATGGCCAGTCTCCAAGCTGAAGTAGCGAGATGGCGACAAGAAGCTGCAAATAGGCTTTGCTCTCAAGCCATCCCAGTTATTCCGGAAGTGCCTGAAGACGACGAACCTATCTATCCTGAAGCCCCGGAGAACGCCTCCTTTGATACCGAATCTCCGTTACATCCTGAACTATAAAAAGTTCGCTTCGACCCGAAGTTTAAGACTTCGAAGCTTTGCAAGTATGCCGGAGATGAGGATCCTGGAGAATTTGTCCGTTCTTATGCTCTAGCAATTGAAGCTAGTGGAGGAGTGCGGGACTCCATGGCAAAATGCTTTCCCTTAGCTCTTCAAGTAGTGGCATTGTGGTGGTTCTGGTCCTTGAAGCCAGGATCAATTAATTCATAGGGGCAGCTGAAGAAGAAGTTCGTAAGCAATTTCCAAGGCACCTTCGTGCCTCCAATGTCGACGGGAAGTCTTTTCCAGGTGAAGCAGCTCCTTGGAGAAACTTTAAGACAATACTTCAAGCGCTTCGCTCATACGAAGTCGCAGATCCGAGGATTAACTACGTCTTCAGTAGTTGACGCAGCTCGGGAAGGAGTCATTCATCCAGGCCTCCTTGATAAACTCCACCGGAAAAGTATATCTTCTGTTTCTCAGCTGATGTCCTATTTTGAAGAATATGCAAGGTCAGAAGAGTGCTGGCTTCGGAGAACTGCAGCTTCTCCATCCATACTGCAGGAAGTAAAATTGGAAGTGAAAACTTCGACACAGCCACGGGAACCTGTCTTCGAAGTTCAGCATGATAGGAGAAGGGGGCAAAAGCATCCCCGTTCGGAAGTTCTGAACATTGCACCCTCGCAGAAGTTTTCCCAAAGAGCTCCGCAGCCATCAGGAACCAAGACCAGCGGCTGGAGGCCGCCAGGGAAACCGGCTGGCAAAGGCCAGACCCTTTTCTGCTGTATTCATGGTGAAAACCGAAGCCATGCAACTGATACTTGCAAGGCTATACTTGCTCTGAGAGGAAAGTATTGGAAAGAACTTCGAGTTGAGGTACTACTGACCGAGTTCCAGCTGAAGTGCGCCCGGAGCCTGTCCAGGCTGTGGCACGGATAGAAAACTTCGAAGCCGCAAGACGCCCTCCGGTGGTCAATATTATGCCACCTCCGAAGCAAGAAGAAGGGCAAGACCGAGGAAAAAGAGTAGTCCTCCCCATTTCCGGAGGAGGTACTCTAGGAAGTATGTCAAAGAGGCAGAGAAGAGAGTATGTCAGAGAGGTGGGCCATATTGGAACCTCTTCATCTGCAGCTGCTATGCCCAAGTGGTCTCATGTGCCAATATCTTTCTCCACAGATGATGCAGTTGGTGTTAAATTTCCACATGCAGACCCACTTGTCATCACTGCTGACATTGCAGGAACTGAGGTTCGGCAGACATTATTTTTGTTCAAGCCTTCGATTAATTATGCATCTCCAGAAAGCACCTCCTTCCAGCGGCTCGTCCTTTGCAAGGCTTCGCAGGACCTTCCGCTTGATGCACTCGGCCAAATTGTCCTGGAAGTTACCTTCGGAGAAGGATTGTTAGCCAGGACAGAGGAAGTAATCTTCGACGTCGTAGATGCTCCATATGCCTACAACGTCATCTTCGGAAGAGGCATGTTAAATAAGTTCGGAGCTGTGGCACACCACAATTACTTGTGCATGAAGATGCCCACGCAAGCGGGAGTGCTCACTATCTTCGGAGATCAAGCTATCGCCCGAAGAGCGGAATATGGTCACGGCCCACCTCTTGATCCGAGTCAAGTGAATAACGTGCAAGATAATCATGAAAATTTTTCTGCTCCTTCCGAATCTTCGAAGAAATCCTTCCCAAGACCAAGTCCTGAAGGAGAGATCACAATGAAGATTATTGTTAAAGATGGTAAAGAATATGCATTTCAATTAGGTAAAGATTTACCTTCAGAAGTTGCCACCTCCTTGGAAAAAGTAGTAGAGGAGAATTTAGATGTCTTTGCTTGGTCTGACGAAGACATCACCGGAGTCAATCGGGATATTATTGAACATAGTTTACTTGTAAACTCGAAGGCCCGGCCTGTTCGGCAAGGACTCCGAAAAATGTCTGCAGAAAGAGCTGTTCTTGCAAAAGACGAAGTTGAAAAATTGTTGAAGGCTGGGATTATCAGAGAAGTGGCTCACACAGAATGGTTAGCCAACCCAGTCTTCGTCATGAAGAAATCCTCCGGGAAGTGGCGCATGTGCATTGATTTCACATCCTTGAATAAAGCATGCCCTCGTGACCCCTACCCCATGCCCCGAATTGATCAATTGGTCGACTCCACTGCTGGTTCGGAGTTATTAAGCTTTTTGACGCGTATTCCGGCTACCATCAAATTTGGTTGAAGCGCGAAGATGAAATCAAGACAAGCTTTGTAACTCCTTCAGGAGTCTTTTGTTATGTAAGAATGCCCTTTGGCTTAAGAAATGTCGGGGCTACTTTTTCGAGGTTAATTGCTAAAGCTCTAGGTCATCAGCTAGGTCGTAATGTAGAGGCCTACATGGATGATATTGTAATCAAGAGTGCTTTTAAGCACCAACATAGCCTAGACTTAGCAGAAACATTTAATAGCCTTCGGGCATGTGGGATCCATCTTAACCCCGAAAAATGTATCTTCGGGGTGCAGGCTGGAAAATTGTTAGGGTACCTAGTTTCAAGCAGAGGGATCGAAGCTAGCCCCACTCAAATAACTGCGTTACAAAAGATGGCTCCCCCAGAGAATTTGAAGCAAGTGCAAAAGCTGACAGGTCGTCTAGCAGCACTTAGCAGATTTTTGGCAAGGTCTGCGGAGAGAAGTTTGCCTATTTTCAAAGCATTGAAAGGGTCCAAAGATTTTGCATGGACACCGGAGTGTCAGAAAAGCTTCGAAGATATTAAAGAGTATCTCAGTAATCTTGCTACACTCACGGTACCTACTGCGGACGAAACCCTACTCCTTTACCTTGCGGCTACTGGCTCTGCTGTCAGTGCAGTTCTTGTCAGAGAGATTGATGTCAACGGGAAGTTGGTACAAAATCCAGTTTACTTTGTGTCCGAAGCATTGTCTGGAGCAAAAACAAGATATTTCGAGCTTGAGAAATTCGTTTATGCTCTGATAATGGCTTCGAGGAAGCTAAGGCATTATTTTTTAGCTCATAATGTAATTGTACCAACTTCGTATCCTTTGGGAGATATGCTCCGAAGTAAAGATTCCACTGGAAGAATTGGAAAGTGGGCAGTTGAACTAGCACCCTTCGGCATATCCTTTCTGGCAAGGACAGCAATCAAATCGCAAGTCTTAGTAGATTTTGTAGCAGAATGGACTCCCCCTGCAACGTGTGTTCCGGAGAAGTCAAGTGAAGGAATTTGGACTATTTTTTCTGATGGGGCTTTCCAAGCATCCGGAGCAGGTGTTGGAGCAGTTTTGATTTCGCCTTCAGGGCAAAGAGCAATGTACTCCGCAAGACTCAACTTTAAGTCTACCAATAATATAGCGGAGTATGAAGGGATTTTACTGGGACTCCGAAAAGCACGTGCTCTAGGGGCTACAAGAGTTGTTATAAAGACAGATTCTCAAATAGTAGCAGGGCACGTAGATAAAAGCTTTCAAGTTCGGCATCCATAGCTTGCAAAGTACTTAGAAGAAATCCGTAAGATCGAAGCACAATTCAAGGGTATTTCAATTCGGAGTATACCAAGAGCAGAAAATGTGCAAGCGGACATCTTAGCAAAAGCTACAGCCTGGAGCTATGGATATACCAGAAGAAGCTTTTTATGAGGAGCTCAGTACACCTTCGGTGCCACAAATTCCCTCCGCAGAGATTCTTTGCATTCCAAGTACAGATTGGAGAAATTCGATCATGGAACTTTTGCAAGGAGGAGCGAATTCGTTTGAAGAGCCATAGTTTTCAAGATTGAAACTCAAGGCTAGGAATTATCAAATAATCAACGGTATTTTATACAAGGCCGGAGTATGTTCCCCTTTACTCCGATGTATATCCCAAACCGAAGGCCAAGATATTCTTAGAGATATTCATGAAGGGCTTTGCGGTAGCCATCTGGCCCCTCGAGCTTTGGTAGGGAAAACACTTCGCCAGGGGCTTTATTGGCCTACGATAGTAGTAGATGCAGAAAACTTAGTCCGCACATGCCAAGGATATCAAAGGATGGGTCGACAGAGTCATCGCCCACCAACAGCTCTTCAAGTTATTGCTCCGGTATGGCCCATGGTCAGATGGGGTATGGATTTGATTGGTCCTTTTCCAGTAGCTAAGGGAAATTTAAAGTTCGTAGTGGTAGCTATTGAATATTTTTCTAAGTGGGTAGAAGCAGAGCCCTTAACAGCTATCACTTCGAACAATGTACAGAAATTCTTTTGGAAAAGTAACATTTGCCGGTTCGGAGTGCCTAGACAACTCACAGTTCGATGCAGAACCTTTCAGAAAGTTCTGCGAAGATCTAGGCATCCAGTTATATTTTTCTGCAGTGAGGCATCCTCAGTCTAATGGAGATGTAGAAAGAGTCAATGGAAATATTTTATCAGGGCTAAATCGAAGGATAGTAGGATTAGCAAAAGGACTGTGGACCGAAGAACTTCCGAAGATTTTATGGTCCATTCGGACTACGCAAACAAGGTCCACAGGTTTTACTCCATTCAGATTGCTATTCGGAGATGAAGCTATGACTCCAACGGAGCTCAAAGGAGGATCACTTCGCAGCACCGAACCGGAGAGTGAAGAAAAAAGACAAGCTTCGCTGGATTTAACAGAGGAGACAAGACTTCGAGCTGTAGCCAATTTATCAAAGTATCATCAGCAGACGAAGACTTGGTTTGACTCGAAGGTTAAGATCAATGAGCTTAGACCGGGTCATCTCATTTTGCGAAGCATTATAGTGCCAGGAAAATTAGGAAATAAATGGGAAGGTCCATACTTAATTGTTCGTTCAGGACGTCCTGGCTCTTTTAAATTAGCTAATTTGGAAGGTGAAGAATTAGCACATACGTGGCATGCGGAGCACCTAAAGAGATACTTCACATAAGGGCTCCTTGTAATCATGTGTAATCATTTTTTGAATCAATAAAGCATATGGTTCAGATAATGCCTACCCCTCATAAACTTCCAGCTTCCGAGTGGACACACTGGAACCGCGGAGTTGACCGAGAGGGAAGTGTCATTAAGTTGAATCATATTTTCCGAGGTGGTGGGCTGACATAATTCGGAGTCCAAGCCACCGGCTTGAAGACATCCGTAAAAGAGCCCGAAAACCACAGAATGCGGAGTCCAAGCCACCGGCTGGAAGACATCCGTAAAAAGAGTCCAAAGAGACCAAATAATGCGGAGCCCAAGCCATCGGCTTGTAGGTATCCGTAAAAAGAGTCCAAAGAGACCACTGCGAACTCCAAACCACTGGTTTGACAGAATTCGCAAAAAAAGAGCCGAAGGAGGCCAAAACAAAACAGAGTTTGAGCCATGAGCTTCGAATGTCTGTTAAGAAAGTCCAAAGTGACAAATTATCTAAGACACTAAAGTGTCCGGAAATTATCTCAAGTGATTTCTTTCAAAAGCATAAGGTGCTAAGTCGCCATTCTTTAGACTACAAATAGTCGAAGACATTTTATAAGATTTTAAAAGATCTTTAAATTACAGAGGTTCTCCGAACCCCCAAAATTGTACTCCTAAGTTTTTCTTTGTGCCTAACCATCTTTGAATACAGTTCGAAGTTGCTTACGCCCAAAGAGGGGCTAATAAATAGGGAGACAATTTCAAATTGATATTTATTATTCAAGCAAATATGATTACATCATGAAAAATTGGTATATATACCAAGAAGGAATCGAAGACCTCTTCGATCTCTAGAGCTAGGGTTGGAACGACTAGTTCCAGTGTCGGGAGTTCTAACAACTTTACGTTTAACTCTTTTGCCTCCCTTCGAAGCTCTAAAGTCTTTTTGTTCTTGTTGAAGCTTGGCCCAAGTTCGAAGCCGTTCGGGGCTCCTTTCCCAGCTTCCAAGTTCTTCAGGCTTTTTACTTCGAACTTCATCTTTGTCTTTGGACAATATAATGTCTTCAGAAGATGAAGTTTCCAAGTTAACTTCTTTTTCTTCCTCTTTAATACAAGATAATATGTCTTTACTTATTTCGGACGTAATTGCTCCGAAACTATCTCGAGGAATTAGAAATCGAGGACGTTTGTGAAGTTTTAAGATATCGAAGGTAGCCCATAATAAGCGAAGTTCGTTGTTAACATCTAACACTTCGACATCTTCCATATGAGGCAAAGCCTAAAAACATGATAAACAAATCTTCATTCCTAAATGTACATAAGCATAATGCTTTACATAGTCAAAGATCCTAAGGTATTTCTAAACCTGCGGGTTTGGAGGAGGCTGACAGCTCAAAGCCTGGGTCCGAGCCTGCTTCTGGTGTTGCCCTTCATCAATCCAGGCCTTGATCGCAGAGCGACCTTCGGCTCTCCATGAAGTTTGAAAGGCTTGCCAAGCAGCGGCCACACCTTCAGAAGGAGTGAGAAGCTAATCGTCATCGAAGGTAATGGGGCCCTCTCCTGCGCTCGGAGATATCGATCGACCCAGATCTTCATAGTAATGAAGTAGTCCAACGGCAGCCACTTGTCCGGAGATTTCTCCGTAACGAATGCCTGCTGTCTTCATTTGCTTCGCTACTCCTTGAATCCTTTTCAACCGGTGTAGTAGACAGATGTTATCATCCGAAGGAAGCATCCTAGTAGTACCGAAGTACTCCAGAACGCCTAGCAATTGGTCCATGACCTCCGTAGCTACCTTCTCAGACTTCAACTTATCTTCAATTAATACATCCTTCGCCGAAGTTAGCTCTCCTATTACTCTAGAGAGCCTAGCTGCCTCCGTAGCCAGAGAATTTTTCTGATTCAGTAGCTGGCTAGCTTCTTCTCGGAGTCTAACTAGCTCGGCCCCGCAGTAGCGTGCTCCACCCGCATATTTTCAATTTCTGCTCGAAGCACAATTTTTTCTGCTTCGAGCTCCTTGCTCACAGCCTCCAAGCTTTGTCTAGCCCTGCGCTCCGTTGAAACCATATTGTCCATGTGGGCCACTCGACCTTCGGAGATAGTGAGATTTCGTTGAAGAGTTGCATTTTCCTCTCGAAGGCGAACGATTCCACGTTCATTTGATATGTTTGCAGCTCGGGCCAAGACTGTTTGCTGCGAAAAGAAAAAACCAAGGTAAGAAATTATTTGTATATAAATTTGATGTTGTTTTGCAGATACTTCGTACCTGGTAGGCTGCACGTTCCATGGCAGCGTTAAGCTCCGAACTCTCCGCTTCGCTTAAGATAGCCACCAAGTCCGTCTCTCCGACTTTGCGACTAGCTCGATCCAAAGGCTCGAGCAGAGTCCGAAGCCCAGTTCTTCGCTCCAAGAAAGGAGCTAGAAGGGAGAGCATGCTCAAGGCTTGTTGGTCATCTTCGCTTGGCGAAGGTCCGGAGTGCTGAGCTGTGGTCTTCGGAGCCCCAGTAGACTGGCCCCCCTCAGTAGATTGGCTCTCGTCTGTTGACTCAGACGGAGTTGATCCTGAGCTCGGAGTAGGGAGGGGGTCCATCTTTCCTTTGCCTTTTCCAGGCCCCATTTGAGTGGCTTCTAGAATTGGCTCCGAAGTTGTCGAAGGTCCAGGAACTATATCTTCAGGATGGACCTCTTCTATGGAAGTGGACTCTGTAAAAACAAAGGTATTATACATTGTATAATTTCACAAAAAGGAAGATAAAAGAATTATTCCAAGTTTACCTTCAACATTTTGGCGGCGGGTAAGCATTGGGCTGCTTGGCGGGTCGAAGGCAAGGTCTTCGTCGGAGTCAGCAGTCAAATCTTCGACTATCGGAACATTTTCCTAAACAGTCGTTGTTGCTTCATCCGGAATCAAAGCCGTAGTAACTTCGACTCCGCTCTCATCCATAGGGGCTTCGTTTCGAACTCCCTCCTCAGGTAAATCTTCTTGAGCAGCAGGAGTCACCTGCTCAAGATTCTCTTGAGACTCCGGCACGCTCGCTGCTTCATCAATATGTGTATCTCTTGGGGCTGCATCCTCGTCAATCAGCCTCACGAGCAATCTGCCTTCATCCTCCTGAGAATCGGAGATTGAAGCTCTTGGGCTCGAGGGTGCAGGAATTTTTGGCTTTCGAGCCACCTTCTTCACCGGAGTCTTGGCAGAGCTCGAAGTTCCAGCTTCGGCTTTCCTCTTCTTGGGCCCTTTCTCCGAAGGCACCCAATCCACCAGAGGGGGTGGAACAACTTCGAGCAGCCCCCATACTCGGTTGGATCGCTCCCAACTACCAACCAATTTGATTCTCTATTCTTTTTCGGTCGGAGTTGGGACGCCCAGAATCTTCTCCGAAGCTCGTATAATCTGCTCCGAAGTTATAGGGGCTGAAGAAGCTGAAAAATGAGTTAAGTTGGTTATTCCTTCGAATAAATATGCATGATATATGTTGTTTTCGAAGTTACCTGCAGGGCTCGAAGTTGAAGTAATTTTGCGAAGACCGCCCTCCGAATCTTCCTCAAAGGTGATCATCCAGTTGGCCATCAGAGGAGGGATTTGAAGTCCGAGGAATTCTTCGGCTAAGTCCCACATACTCAGGCGGCGACTGATTTTTTGGAGCAGACTGAGGCGAGCTTCGAGCTGGCCCAGATCCGGGTGTACAAGGGCTTCCTTTCGGAAGTTGATGTCTTGCAAAGTTCCGGCTAGACGGTTGCTCGCCCCAACTTCGGCGTAAAACCACTTTAGGATCCAATCGGTGTACCATCTGGCATTGATAGCCTTGGCGGGAAATCGGAGAGCATACTCGTCTCGAAGCCTGAAGTTGATACTCCCGAAGGCCACTACCATCTTTTCACCTCCGGGGCCTACGAAGGTCTTCGGTTGACACGAAGCTCTGTGCAGTGCTGCGAAGATCTCCACCCTTCCCTCACAACCTTCGGCTCGCAACGCCCATTCGAAGATGGCGAGGCGTGCTACAGCATTCGTAGAAAGTTGGGGGAGGGTGACGTGGAACAAATCCAATACCTCGGCCAAGAAATCAACTGCCGGAAGCCCTAAGCCAGCTTCGAAGAAGGCTTCGAAAACAACCACTTCTCCGGGTCTTGGCGATGGAATGATCTCTTTCCCGGGTTTGCGAATCATCACCCCCGAACTAATTTTGCCTTCTACTGCAGCCGCAAGCGATTCCCTTCTGCAGGTTGACGGCCCCAGTTGATAAGACTGGTCCGTATACTTCGTCGATGCTGGGAAAAGGTCTTGAGGGCCGACATTTTGGGGATTTCCTCCTGCTGCCGCCATTACCGCCATTGCAGGAGTTGGAGTTGCCGTTGTCGATGATGCAGCCGTTGCCACTGCAGCAGCTTGCTGCCGAGCCAAAGCTGAAGTCGCTCCAGGACCCTTGAAACTAGTTTTCGCCATTGGGCTTTTGTGGATTGTTTCCGAGGAAAAATGGGGGCTAGGGCTCGGTTGATGGCTTGTTTGCACGAAAGCAGTGAAAAGGTACTCAAGAAGGGTCTGGGCCCTCTATTTATAGCCCAGACCCCGATTTTTTACCGTTTGCCTATGTGTTTCACATTCTTAACCGTTACTTTGCTCCAAAATTAAAGTATTCCATAACTTCCGTTAGAAGAAAGAAGCTAACGGCTATTTCTTCTAAGTCTAAAAAGACTTTCGGGCTTCTCGAGTTAGTTCTAAGATGGTTCGAATGTAATTGTCTTAGAAACTGATTTGAAGTTTTGCACCTCCATGCATTTCGGAGATGGATTAAAATCTAATAACCCCTACGCATGATTATTTTTCTTGCATATACTGCTCTCCTAACATTACAGATTTAATGGAGAAGCATATTCGAGGGGCTACTATTGGGGGAAAATATTCCATCCTCAGGGTTATTACAGCAACAAGACAAAGGTTGATGATTAAGTCCAAGATTTCCAGCATAAGACTCCGGAGATGTATCAAGTCAAGATCGAAGTATGATGACAAGCTTCTGTTCGGAGTATATCTTCGAACTTGGACTCTTCCGAGAACTTCTTTGCCAGCTAAGATGGAAGACTTATCTTCTTTCTCACTAGATTAGTCTTTTACCATTTTAGCCCTATTAGGGGTATCGAATAGTTTCCACTATGTCGGTTGTAATAGAGGGGTAAAAAAGTCTTTTCCTTAATGTTTGGGCCTATAAATACCCCCCGTTTAACCCTGTAATACGGACCGAATACAAGTTATTCAATACACACTTTCGAACTATTCTAAGCTATTATCCTTTCGGAGGCTTGGAATAGTTTCCTTCACAAACACTTTGTTTGTTAGTTTCTAATCTTCAGAAACCTGTTAGCGTAATCTTTTACGCCAACACATGGCTTGGGTTTGCACTTCAAGGTTGGGGATCTAAATAAATATAATGTAAGGCTTTCAATTTGACTAATGCATTTATAACCTATGGGTTTTAGCGATATTTTAAGAAAACTAGGTTCAATATGCTCAAAAATTAGTTTGGTGACTTGCCTTGCTTGGCAAATGGTGACGGTGGAACTTCTGGGTAGTACTTCGCCTCTTCGACGACGTCTTAGCCTTCGCGGCACACAAAATGAGAACAACAAACAGTTTAAACATACAAAGATAAACAGTACAATCATTTCATTTAAATGGGCTAAAGTTGTAGAAAAACATAAGAGAAACTTTCTAAATTGAAATGATGAAATTTGGAGTTAAAATGGGGTAAATATGAATTTTTAAAGTTTAAAACATTACTCTTGGTTTTATTTTGGATAATAAACAGTACAAACATTGTCTAGTAAATTGGTCCAGAGTGTAGAGAATAAAAAGATGAATTCTCTAAAATTTGAATGGTAAAATTTGGAGTTAATTTGAAGAAGTTTTGAATTTTTGACGTTTAAATCAATTTTAGAATTTAATTTAAATCCTAAAACAGTCGTCGGTCCATGGTGAGCAGAGTCCACCGTGAACCCATGCACTGTGCGCGTGGGTCGGATCCAGATCAGCCGTCGGATCGAGATCGGGCGGCCATAGAACGTGTGGGTATTTTAAATGAAAACCAACGGCTGCGATTAAAATAACTGATCGGTACGGATCTACGGCTCGGATTTAATGAAGATCCAACGGCTGAGAGCGCGTGATACCGCTTCGATCAGATGAGCGGTCCAGATCGAACCCAAGCGGGTTTTAATCTCGACCACTCGGATCTGATCGAACGGCGGAGATTGAATCCGACACGGCATAGGTAATTACCCGTCCCGGTTGTCTTCTCCGTTGACAGTCGATGGGTGATGATGGGCTAGCAGCGACGGCGATGGCCGGCGGCCCTAACTGAATGCAAAAATTGAAACAAGTCACTGAGGGGAGCACGATGGTACCATTGCGGGGGCCTTAGGTCATAGGGGTGTGGCCGGCGACGTGCGGGTGCGGCGGAGAGGCCTCGGGTAGATGGCAGGATGATGCTCCGGTGGGCTTTGATGGCAACGGAGAGGTGGCCAAGGCAGGGGATTCTACGAGGAACACAGCGGGGTCGACGGCGTGGAGGATGGAGGGCTCTGACGATGGCGAGCGGCGGCTGGACGGGGAGCAGAGGGGCAGCGCTTAAATCGTGTTCGGGCGCTCAGGAATGCGATGGCTACGTTGCAAAACAGGGGCTGAACGTGGAGGTGGTCGGGGGGTTTTATAGGGGCGTCGGGCGGAGTAAATGGTAGGCGTATACATGGTAAGCCAAGGGGTTTCCAATTTTCCGGCGAGCCCTTCCCTCGCACGCGGTTCTGGTGATCTCGGGCCTTAACGCGTCGGGCAAATGGGGGAAAGTGGTCCTGGGATTGTGGGGAGTAATGATTCATAGTCAATTGGAAGGAAAGAGGCTGGCGACGATGACATTGAAAGCTAGGGTTTTCGGCCGGCGGGATTTGGGGGTGGTGGCGCAGGGAAGAAAAAGACTGACGAGAGGGGGCCACTATCAGTACGTGTGTGCAGGTGCGGGCGCGGCAACGGTCGGCGCTGACCGGTGGGGACACCAAGTCAGCGGGCGGATGCGGATGAGTGGGTTGGCACCGACAGGTGGGGCCGGGCTCGGGCGCGCGCGCAAAGATGAGGAGACTGGAGGGGGGGTTCCACCTATCAGGGAGGGGCATGGGGCTTGAGTGGGCTGGGCCAGCCTGAGGGGAGAGAAATGGTGAAAGCGGCCCATTATCGTTAAAAATGAAATTTTGAATAAAAATAATTGTTGAAATTGGTTTAAAATTTATAGGCTACTTGCCAAGGTTACAAAAATTTGCAAAAATTCTCAAAAATATGACTTGGCCCTATGACCACAATATAATTTTCTCAGACCTTGGTTTGAATTATTTCTCCAGATTTTTATTTATTTGGACATTTTCAGCTTTATGAAAAATTAAATATAACCCTTTTTCCATAAAGTATATTTCTAAATTTTATTTTTACCTTTGAAAATTTGGGTTGTTACAGCTTCCTTCGTGGTGATCTCCGTCCGCACAACATCCAGCTTCAAAGCTAGATCGGTTTCTTCCACCCGAAGACGATCTAATACCTGTATTGTGGCCGATGACTCACCTTGGAGCCAATCCAAAAGGGTGCTCTCAACCACCGCCATTGCAACGTGAGCTTTGATCGCCTCCCACTACGTCACATAGCTGGCGCGATTGGCCATCTGGCTTAGCGCCCGTTGTACATATGGCCGATGGAATTCTAAGTACACGACCTATGTGAGGACGTCGACCAACTCTGGAGGAAGTAGGTTCGTGATATCATTGAGACTCCCCCTTATGGGTCCTGAATCGTTGACTAGGACATCCATTGGAACCTCAATGTGCTGTAGTATGTCCAATAGAACTTCCTTTGCCCTCGAAGAGAACTGAATCACGGGCGATGTGGGAATGCCCGTAACCTCCTCATCAGCCTCAAGATAGGGACCAATGTCGAAGGGGAACTTCTGCAGAAAGGACTGAAGGGAAAAATAAGTCAAGCAAAAGGGGGTCATGACACCACAATAAATTCATGAATACTTACGCAAGCAGGCTCGGCAGGAACGGCCGATTGCGGAGCACTACCATCTTTTGTTCTGGCCATAGGAGGAATGGACGAACCTTCCCTTCTGAGGCTGCCATGGAAGGAAGATGGACCCGCGACACTAGGCATCGACTGTAGCTAAGGCCGATGTTGGTTACATGAAAAAACAATGGAAGAAAGAAAAGCAAATAAGAAAGGTACCTAGAGAGTTAAATCAGCAATAACGGTTGATGCCTCAAGAATAAAGGTGTTGGCTCTGAGAGGCCCAACCCCGATCACATCGGCCTCAGTAGGCGCAGCCCTAGAAGCAATCCCAACTGTGGAAATGATGACCCCGGCGTCGATCGGTATGCTAGGATCGACGGCATCGGATTCCAACATACTGGCCTGAGCATAGAATCTAGTAATAATCATCTCGGTGGCCCAAACCGACTGGGGGCAGTAGGGTCATTGGCCATGCTATCAAATGCTGCATAAAGAGAGTTGATGTCAACAAGGGAAGAAGGCTACTAGGAACAAAGGGAGTATCCAGTGTTAGGGATATGAGAGGAGAAATACTGGTAGGACAAGAACACAAAACTGGGAAGCCAAAGGAGTTTCTGAGAAACCAAATTGAAATGTGCCTTGGTTTCAAGTCTGTGATGAGTGATTGGCAAGTATCTTTCTGGAAGAAGGGGTCCCTCCGAAGGGGTTCGGAGGTGTTTCACTGAAGGGATCGGTGCTTGATGGTTGTACAAGTGTGCAGCGGAGGATGTCTGTCGGAGGGGTCTGGCAGAATACATTTCGGAGAATGTACCAAAGGGTTCAGTATTTTGAGCGGTACACCCGAGGGTGTTTACCCGGAAAGGTCTCTGGGTATTGGATACACTTGTCTGCTTGTCGTTGATGTGTAGGTGACTTCGGAGGCAACGGGACATTTCACAGTCAGTGAACATGGGTCAAGTGGGGAGCTTGATGCTAGGCGAGAGGGGAGCTAGGTCACGGAAGCTACGTGGAGTCGAGGTCGATCCTTAGCTCAAGGTGCACCAGGCGAAGACAGAAAGTGCGGAGGGTGGCTCCAATTGAAGGTACCCTGAGACAAAGTCCTCTGCAATGAGGCAAGGCTTTCGAAGTGTGCTCTGGATGGAGGCACTCGTAGGGTCACCTGACGAAGGTCTCAGAAGTCGAGGTGCATCGAAGGCATGGTCCGGGTAAGGCTCCTCGTGAGTGTGCTCTGGGCGGAGACACTACAAAGGAGTGCATATGGAAGTTCTTCATGCGGAGGCCTTAGACGAAGGAGGGACTTCAGAAGGTGGTGAAGGTACTTCAAAGGTGGGGCTTCGGAGTGTGGATGACTTGATGTACTTCGGCCATGCATGGCTTAGGTACACGGACGGGCGGAGTTCGAGCTTGGTGTAGCTGCGAAGCCGTGATGTCCACTCTGAAGGTGATGGTGCGAATGCTCAAGGGCTTTGATGGCTTCGGCTCAAAATCATCAATGTATCGAAGACTGTGTTCGGTGGAGCGAAGGTCTTCGGGTTTGAAGCATGCCACCGAAGCCTGTGCAAACTTCGTGTGTGAATGGGGCTCTGAAAGATTCTGCTCTGCAAAAGCTGATCGTGTCTGCTCTGCAAAGGCCGATACTCTCTACTCTGTGAAACTGACAAAAGGAGCTTCCAATAAAGTAGACTACTATCTGTACCCCCATGTCTGATAGAGACAAAAATTATGTAAACCCTAGGGGTAAAGTAGTCTATTCACACGACTGAGTTGTGCCTATAAATAGTGAGGTCGGCTGTGTCTAGGGTAACATTTTGAGAAATCATCCCAGAACACCTAGAGCCAGTAGCCATTCTCATGTACTCAGTTTTGTGAGTCTTTTGTGTTCCCTGTTCTTGCAATGAAGTTTCCATTCTATTTTTCATTGATTGCATAAACTTGTATCTGTGTTTCGCACTGTGTGGGTTGAGTTTTCTGTTTTTCATTTCGCTCTGTGCAACCCAGAGTTCTTACAAGGTGTTCGTCTGAACGAAGTGTTTTGTCTCACATAGGTGTGATTTCTGCGAGTGACTTTGGTGTATGTTCGCTCTGTGTAAATTGGAGGTTAGTCCTCACTAATTACTAGCGAAGCACCTTGTGAAGTATGAGTTCGAAGCCTATTTTCTTCTCATAGCCGAAGTCTTCCATGCGGTCAGTTTTGCATGCTCTAGTTTAGACCACTCCGAAGTGTGAAGCCTAGTACATGTTACTAGTGCAGAGCATCTGTTTGGAGCTTAGAGGGAAACGTACTTGTTCAAAGTCTAGTTGTGTGAAGCCTGCTCGAAGGAACCTCGGTGTGCGGAGCCTGCACAATCTTTGTAGAGTCTAGTACGTTTATGGGTATCTAAGTGCGAGCGAAGTCTTCTGAACTTCGAACTTTTATCCGAACCAAAGCCTGTGTTCGGAGTGTGTTCAATACCTCCGAACCAGACACTTCGAAGAGTGTGTTCGAAGTCTGTTCAGCAGAAGAAAATTTTACAAGCTCCCATTCACCCCTCCCTGGTCGCATGTTTCGGTCCAACAGTTTCATCCACTAGCATAAAAGTACAAATGTCAGGGGTCGATGCAACCAAAGGAGCAATCGGCCTCAACTGCAAAGCAAAAGTAAGAGACGTAAGCATATTCCAGAAGAGGCATTGTTATGAAGAGGCAGAAACTTTCTGTTAACCGTAAAGTCAAAGCCGATGAACTTGCCTGGCATGCCTTGAACCCTTTTTCTAAGATTGTAGAACATGCACTGGAGTTAAGCAGATCTCCCAGGCTACGCGTGTGTGTGACCAAAAAAGACACCAACATGTCGATGCCTCTTACTAGGTACCTTCTTCTATTTCAACTCTTATCAATTTTTCATGGGACTCACATCGCCTTGGATATAGCCGGCGTCTATCTCTACTACCTCACATGCCCCCCAAGTTAACCTTGACGAAGGGAGCACACACACCCTTCCTATCGCTGAGATGGAAAGCGATGCCACAGCCTCCCATTCCGATGGCACCTCGCAATCGGCTAAGCATGACAGGTCAGCCGACGTAAGTACCCTCTATTTTGATACCTTAACGTGATTGCCCTTGATTTGTCTAACTTTTTATTCCTTTCAATCCTTCATCTAGAGGTTTCCTTTCTATATTGGCCCATATCTTGAGGACGAAGAAGTCACCAATGCCCCTCAATCGGTTGTGACTCGGCTGTCTCCAAAAGTGAGAAGGGTTCTATCGGACCTACTGTGTCGCCTAAAGGATCCAGTAGAAGTCTTGGTCAACGATTCAGGTCCGATAAGGGATTGTTTCAATGATATCCTAGATTCCCTCTCCTTGGAGTTGGTCAATGCCCTCACACCGACCGCGTTCCTAGAGTACCATCGGCCAAGGTTCAATGGGCTCTATAGTAGATGGTCGATCGTGCAAGTCGTGCATCGTAGTTGGATACGGCCAAAACCCATGACGAGGAAATACTTGTCGAATGCACTCTCTTTAATAGTCTTCACGGTGAGTAATCGACCATATCACTTCATCTCGATAGGCTGAGGGCGGAGGAGGCTAACTTAGACTCACGGTTGGATGGGGTCCAAGCGAGGATAGTCGGCGAAGAAGGTGCCATGGACTCCTTCCCAAATCAGATCCAAGCCAGGTAGCATCGCCTCACCGGTGCCGTCAGCCACGCGCAATGCTGTCATCGTGCCCTCAATGTCGTCCCTAGTTCAGATGTTGAGGATCGGGTCATGCTTCGGAGTGTCGACGTCATTCGGCTACGAGGTTGAGGTGATCTGTCTCTCTCTGCTTCGATTTGTCTTGTGTTGTGCTGTCGAATGTCGTGTAACCCCTGGAATACTATACTTTTGTAATATATTGCTAGTGATCTCTGAATTTTTTTGGCATTTTCTTGTGTCTAAGGACGATGTTTTACCATCGGCCATCTAAAGGTGATACGCTCGGTATCAGCTATTTCTGTGTTCCATGTATATCCTTAGGCATTTATCCAAACGCTTACGAAATACTTATTTAGATACTTTCTATTCAATGCTTTCTTGAACACTTCTTCATCTAAACCTTCAAGAAAATAGGTGTTACCAGGCACAACTCGATGTATCTGTAAGGGTCCTTCCTAATTAGGTGACCACTTACCGAAACGATTAACTTTGGACACGATCGGTAGGATAAGTTTCCACGCGAGATCTCCCTCTTCAAATGACTTAGGCACCACCTTTTTATTATATTACCTGGAAACTCTTGCTTTGTTCTCCTCAATCTTTTCAAAGGCTCTCAATCAGATTTGTGATAAGTCGTCTAGGCCATTTGTCATTAAGTTATAATAATCATCGGCTGTGAGTTAGTCCTGTAGAGCTATCCTTCTTGAGCCGATATTATTTTCCCAAGGTAGTACTTCTTCATGGTCATAGACTAGCTGAGATGGTGACACCTGAGTAGAGTCATGATGTACCATCCGATAAGCCCAAAGTGCCTCTGATAGAGACCGATGCTAATGCTTCGACTACTCGTTAATCTTCTGCTTTATCAACTTGATCAAACTCTTATTGGATGCTTCGGCTTGCCCATTGGCTTGCGCATAATATGGTGATGAATTTAAGAGCTCGATTCCCATACCATCTGCGAACTACTGGAATTCTTCATATATGAAAATTACCCCTTGATCTGTGGGGAAAGTATGTGGAATCTCGAACCGGTACACTATGTGTTCCTTGATGAATTCAATAGCATCGATGGAAGTCACCTTCTTGAGTGGAACGACCTCTACCCATTTTGTGAAGTAGTCAGTTGCTGCCAATATGAGCTTATGACCCTTACTTGACGCTGGGTAGATTTGGTTGATCATGTCAATGCCCTATCTTCTAAAAGGCCAAGATTTAACTATAGGGTTCATCGCCGATGCAGGTGTCCTCTGAATGGCACCAAACTTATGACAATCTTGACACCCCCTATAGTACTTTATGCAGTCTTCCACCATGGTCGACCAAAAGTAACCTGCTCTCCGGAGTAGCCACTTCATTTTTTAGACCAACTGGTGTGTCCCGCATATGCCATAGTGTACTTTGCACATCGCCACTTTGGCTTCTTCAACATTTGCACACTTAAGAAGGACTCCATCTGTTGTCCGATAATACAAATCCTCGTCGAGCAGCACATACTTTGTAGTCTGGTACTTGAGATTCCTTGGTGCCGATGTTGAAGGATTTTTTAAATAAGTAATAATGGCATACCTCTAATCATCGACGTCTAGTTCTGCGATTTCCACCTCGATTGACCTGGCCATCGGGTCGTACCCTAAAGTCGTTTGGGCCAAATCGTTTGCTTTGGCATTTTGTTCCATCGGAATGTGCATAAGGGTTATATTCCTAAATCTTACCATCATCTCTTGGCACCGTCTGTGATACTCTTTCCACACGTCATACTTGCACTCATATTCGCCTGACAGTTGTCTCATCACTAGTAAGGAATATCCCAAGATTTCCACCACATCGGCAACGACTTCCTCTAAAAGCTGCAACCCTTTTAATACCACTTCGTACTCGGCTTGATTATTCATGGAAAAAGGCTTGATGGTGTACGCGAACTCAAATGATGCCCCCAAGGGGAAATAATTACCAGCCCTATACCACATCCATGCCAACAAACCGATCCGTCGAAGAATAAAGTCCATGGTGTCGGCTCGACATGGGTTACTGATTCATCTCTATGCTGGACTATGAAATTGGATATTGCTTGCCCTTTTATTGCCTTAGTCGATTCATATCGCAGATCAACTTTGGGAAGGGCAAGCACCCATTTTCCGATATGCACTTTCAACACCGAGGTCGATAGCATGTATTTGATGACATTGGCCTTGCATACTATGGTGCACTCCACCGATAGGAAATAATGCCTCAACTTAGTGCACGAGATTATAAACATAAATAGAGATTTTTCATTGTGGGGTATCGGGTTTCAGCGTCCAATAGTCTTCTGCTGAGATAGAAAATCATCCTTTCCTTCTTATTGATCTCCAGTACGAGGACTGATCTGATGGCCTTATCATCGGCCGATATGTATAGCCGTAAAGGAACCCCTTTTGTGGCGGCATTAGCACTGGTGGTGAACTCAAATACTCTTTGATTTCATCGAATGCCTTTTTCTACTTTTCACCCCATATGAATTCCTGGTGAGGCTTTAACTTTAGTAGTGTTGTGAACGGTTTCATCCTCCTTGAAATGTCATATATGAATCTTCTTAGAAAGTTTATCTTCATTATCAGTGACTGCAACTTGGTTTTATTGTCAGGGGCTGAGTGTTTTTTATTGCTTCAATGTTGCTCTAGCTTATCTCAATCCCTCTATCATGTACGACAAAGCCTAGAAACTTGCCCGCCGATACACCAAAAGTGCACTTCTCTGGGTTCATTTTTAATCCATACTTTCTAGCCATTTACAAGACTTGGCGTAGATCAGCCACATGGTTTTGAGTTTCGCTTGATTTTACCTCGACATCATCAATCTATATCTCTACCAATAGGCCGGTCAGATCATGAAAGATGTAATTCATGGCTCTCTAGTAAGTAGCTCTGGCATTTTTCAAGTCGAAGGTCATTACCACCCACTCATAAAGCCCGAGGGCGCTTGGGCATCGAAAATCTATCTTGTGGATGTCTTCGTCTACCACGAAAATCTGATTATACCTTGCATTTCCATCCATGAAACTGATAATCTTGTGACCCGATGAGGCATCCACTAATAAGTATGCAATCAGCATTGGGTATTCGTCTTTCGGGGCCGCCATATTTAGATCTCTAAAGCCAACGCATATCCTGAGCTTCCCACTTTTCTTCCATACGGGCACGATATTTGACACCCATTCTGCATATCGGCATGGCCTTATAAATCCTGCATTATATAATCTTGTTACCTCGTCCTTGATATCTAGATATATTCCAACTTGAATTGCTGAGGTGACTACTTTAAGGGTTGATACCCCTGCTTTATTGGGAGCCGATGTTCTATGATCGATCGTCTTAAACCTGGCATTTCATGATATTCCCACGCAAAACAATCCTGATATTCTCGCAATAACGCAATTAATTCACTTTTTATTTCATCAAGAAGTTTAGCACTTACAAAGGTTCGCCTCGGTCTGTCACTGGGTCCGATGTCTATTTCGTGTAGTTCATCGGTTGTGGTGAATCCCTGATCGAGTTTACCCTCTGCTTTGTTGATGGTATCTTCACAGGGTGAGCTTGGTCTATTCATTGCTAACTGGTTTGACTCCATCACTTGATACCTCGAGAAAATTATCATCCTAGGCTTTACCTGATAGACAATCAACTCCTTCCATTTTCCATACCGATAAATCAGTTATTGCCACGTTAACCGATTTATCGGCGGGGACCATTTTCACTTGATCACCGACCCACTGCATAAGACTTTGATGCATTGTTGATATGACGCAACCATTTGCGTGAATCCAATCGTGTCCCAGCAGTAGACTATAGGATCATTTTCCCTCTATGACGAAGAACGTGGTCGGCACTGTTTTACTTCCAACCGTCAATTCTGCATTCAGCACCCCCATCATTTCTGACGAGTTACTACCGAAGTCCCTCAACACCATATTGGTTTTAATGAGGTCCTCTGACCCTTTCCCCAGCTTCCAGAAGGTAGCATATGGCATCAAGTTGACAACTGCTCCTACGTCTATCATCATTTTGGACATCGTCTTTCCATTGACTAGTCCTTTAACATAGAGAGGTCTTAGGTGTCGATGTCCATGGTCTTCTAGTTTGTCGAATGTCATCGATTGGGGTGCTAGCACCAACTGAGCGATCGTCTCAGCTTGTTCGTCATTATTATCGGGAGTGGCCCGATATTCCGCGGGAAGAAAGAACACCATGTTTACACATGCGTCTCTCTTATCGTCATGATTGGTGTTCTCTTTAATTCGCCATTCGCTCTTGATCCTTAGACGATCAACCTTAACCTCACGATTTAATTCCCTTAGCTCTTTTTGTCGCAATTTTTGCACCCTTCTCTTCTGATTCTTCATGAAGATTCAAGTAGGGAACCATTGTGGCTTTCCTGTCATGGAACTATTATCGTCCGATCAGTCATTCTCTTTGGCATTGATAAGGTCGAGCCTTTCAAGTGCCAATGGCCTTGGTGGTGGCAGCCTCTGACGAATGCTAGTCCTTGCCTGATCGCGTGACTTTGCCCTATTGTCGTGGGAGATATGATCACTCCTCCATCTACCTCTGTCATCGCCACAATCAGGACAATTATCCATTGATGGCAAGCGCAATCCTTATTCCAGCAAAACCTAAAGAATTCACAATTCCAACGGGGTTTGAACCGTGGGTAGTCCAAATCATCCTCACTGCCTATATATTCCCTTGATTTTCTTTTGTACTTGTTAATCAGGTTTGATGACGAGACCCAGCCCTTGCTGGTATGCCTATCTCTCTCCGTGCACCGATCACTGGAACAGTGCGCATGCACCATGTTGATCGGGAAAGGATGCACATTGATGTTCATTAGCTTCTTCCCATCGTCGAACTTGATCCGACCTTGCCCCACGACCGACTGAATCTGTGGTATAAAACCTTTGCATTCAATAGTGTGGTGTGATGGGGAATTGTGTAACTTACAATACTTCTTTTTCTTCAGCTCATCGATGACAATATCACATGATTGAGTGGTAGATGGATCTATTTCTCCTTGAGCAGTAAGTCGAATATCATGTTGGCTTTACTGATGTCAAGATCATATTTCTCCTCCTTATTAGATGCTTTTACCCAAGGTCATGCGACCTGCTTCTTGTTTCAGGACCATTCGGCTAGCCCGACTTCTGCATCGGACTCGATATCTTCATCGGACTCCAAAGGGCATTCCTGAGCATATGCAACCTTCTTTTGATATTTATTCCTTCTCACTTCGTGGAATTGGCTCTCACATGCTGATACCCTCTATACCAAGTGTGAGACGCTCTCGAACTCCTGTGATGAAAATCTCTCCTTTATCGGGTTTAGGAGTCCCTCGAACACCATCTCGGCTAGTTGCACATCACTAAGGTTCAGATTGTAGCATCTGCTTCCCACATCGTGGAACATCTGCGCATAATCTTGTACCGACTCGTCCATCCTCTGCTTCACTGTTGTCAAGTCAGTGAGTTTCATATCATGTATGCTGGTAAAGAAATACTTATGAAACTTCTTTTCCATGTATTCCTATCCCCTGACAGAGTTCGCTGGTAACGATGAAAACCATGTGAATGCCGATCCTGATAATGATAGCGAGAAGAATCGGACCTTTAGTGCTTCATCGGTCGATGCCTCCCCACACTCGGTGAGAAAACGGATGATATGCTCGATCATGGAGACTGAATCTTGCCATGAGAACTTGGTGAAATCTGGAATCTTATATCGGCTTAGCAGTGGCACTCGATCGAACAATTCTGGGTACGACTGCCGATACACGTACGTATCATCCTTAGGCTTGAGTCCAAATTGGTCCCGAATAACTTCAGTGATCCGGTTCAACCAATCATCTTCCCACTGGTTCTACACGGGATACTAGTTAGTCATTGGAGCTTGTTGGTACTACTCTAGCCGAACAGTGTTGTATCTATGTTGCTCTTCATTGGTATAGGGTTGTGCTCTGTAGTATGCGGTCTGATGGTATCCTTGAGGGATATCATCGGGTGCCCTCCTTAGCGGCATGAGGTCGGGCAGCATATTCCTTGTGACTCCATACGTTGGTTGGGGTATTTCTTGCCTAATGGGCCCCTATGAAGAAGTTGAAGGCTAGGATGGCGGCGTGCCTCTCCCAAAGACATACATATTCTATGACAGGTCCTACATGCCTATCCCTTGGAGCACCGGGGTAGGTAGCTGGGCCACCATGCTCCCTTCAATACCAAATGAAGTGTTCAGTGGATCCTGCCTCATCGGCCCTTGTGGTAGTGGCACTGGCCAAATGTCCTAAGGATTTTGCAATATACAAGGATGGTTGACGGGGAAGTATACTAGACCATGTGCCAGCTCATGAGCTATTGTGTCGTCAATGGTCTTCTTGATCTGCCCATGCAAGGTATTGACCAATATCTCGGACTGATTGATGAGGGCATGATAGAAAGCGTTGTCGACGGTGTTGGGGAAAAATGCTTCACTTTCAGGACTTAGAGATTGACAGTCTAAAATAATTTATCAGCTTCGGAGCTGATAGGTTTATGCACGAAGACGGAGGAGTCGTTAAGCCGAAGGGTGCTCTGACTTACGATCCGAAGGAACCCTCCGCAAGATATGAGGCTCCGGAGCAAAACAGCAAGGTTGATAAGATGTTTGACTTATCTACTTGCTCCAGGTAGATTTTACCATTTTAGCCATGTTCAGGGTACCGAATAGTTTCCACTTTGTCGGTTGTAATTGAGGGGTAAATAGGTCTTTTCCTTAGACTTTTTGCCTATAAATACCCCCCTTCTTACCCTGTAATAGGCATCGAATACTCAGCTATTCAATACACATATTCGGACTAATTAAGCTATTATCCAATTCGGAGGCTTGAGATAGTTCCTAAACACGAACTCACTGTTTGTCTGTTCTTAATCTTAGAGAACCTGTTAGCGTAATCTTTTACGCCAACAGTTAGCGTCATCCGTGGGGAACCTAGTCCTAGAAGCTAGTTCTCTACTGCTGACTGCACTTCGAAGAGCACTTGCAGAGGGAGATTCGAAGTCCCAAGATTCCGCGCACCCTTCGGTAAGGGGCTTCCTAGTGCAGTTCGAAGGCCTTCCCTCACCTTCCCAGACCAATCGAAGTCCTCAGTCTTCGGACCTCTTCGTTGCTAGCTATGCCTCCCAAGCGGAGCTTAGCCTCAGGTCCTCTCCGAAGGTCCCCTCGGACCAATGGAGCCGGACCCTCAGCTGTTCCAACAATTCTCGAGGGCGTCGCTGTAGGACCGAAAGTAGCGACCAGAGGGGGTTGAATGGGCGCCTAAAAATTTCTTGCTAAACTATGTTCTAAACCCAACACCCAAATGAACTTAACCAGACAAATAATATTTGTAAAGCAACTTTCAGAAATTAAAGTTGTCTAGCTTAATAATGACCGGTGTCCTAATTAAAATGATATTCAAGATAAACTAAATAAAATTTCCACAGAAAATAAAAACACCTAAATAAACATGAAATATTTATATTTTAGTCTAGAAATAAAATACTAATCAAATGAATAAAACATGTGTCATTAAAAAAATTAATTCAGAATTAATTCGAAAATATTGCAGGAAAAAACTAGAATATAAATATAACCGCGACTAATAAATTTTTCTGTTTATGTGAGCAGATGAAAAATACTTAAATAGAAATTATGCGGGTACCAATAATATTTTGCAGATTAAATTAATCACGAAATTTCTAAACGGATTTTCAGCTAATTAGTTTAATTGATGATTATCTATCTAACTAAACTACTTAAAATAGGAGATTAGATCTACTTACCTGCTTCATCTTCTTCGCGTGAGTTGCTTCTCGAATGCTACTGCTGCATGCGCCAGGCGGGTCCTCTGTCGCTGGGATGAAATCGCTTCTGTAGCAGATTGTGTGGCATCGTTGTAGCGATTAATTTGCCGGCAGCAGTGTTTCACATCTGGTAGAAGCTCTGGCGCTGTAGATCGTCAGGCGCTGGAAATCCCAATCAAGCGATACAAAAAAAACTCTCCGGATGAACACCAAAGAGCAAGCAAAAAGTGATTTCCCTTCTATTTCTCTCAACCATGGTAGATAGCACGCCTGGACTGCTTCAATGCTGCTGTGAAGGACCGATGAAGAACGGTGAAGGACCGATGAAGAACGGTGGCAAAGGAAAAACAGAGAGAGATTTTTGGAGTGCAGATTGATCTATTAAAAACAGTCGTCTATCCCCAAGGGGATAGAGGCCTATTTATAGGCAAATCCTAGTACATGAAAAGTCTAATTTACCCTCGGGTAAAATTAAACTGACTCTAAAATAAATTCCGAAAATTACTAAACTAATCTTAGAGAAATTACCTGACTCAAATAAAAATATTCTAAACTTCAAAACTAAATATTAATATCCTAAAAATGAATTTAAACATAGACTGTCAGTTTTACGCCGAAACTAACAAAGCGTCCACCGTCTTCGCACCGGGTACCCGGATTGGGCCGACCCGACCCCGCAGCTTCCTCAGCCCGGCAATCGCTCGCCGCCCGTGTACCTGAGTCAAACCCAATCAACAGACCAGTGGATCATCTGCCGCTCCTAGCCATGTACCCGGATTGGGCCAGCCCGACTCCGCGGCTCCTCTGCCCGGCCGTCGCTCACTGCCCGTGTACCTGAGTCACATGCGCCTCAGACTCGGTAGGTCTTCATCTCTCCCTTCCATTGACTTCCGTTGACAATCACTCATCACATCTGGAATATCAAAACCATATTCTTCAACATGGTTTTTCAATCTCCCCCTTGATGAGTGCATTGTCAACACCCTTTTCAGCTCATCTCTAGAACCTGCAAAACATGTGGAAACAAAGAAAACAAAGACAAAAGAAAATAGAAGAAAGGAAATAAAAGTTTAACCCTAATGACCAAAAACCAAACAGAAGCAAGAAAATGGGTCATTATGGTTAACCAAAAATAAAGACTCAAAAGCAAGTGCAAATCTCGGAATTACCAACAAGGAACTCCCCCTAAAATAAATCCCAGAGAAAGCCAAAAATATATCCAAAATTTATCCCCCTTGTTGACAATTGGACTCATCAAGTGAGACTAAATCACTTTAAAGAGACATAGAAATAAACTCCCCCTGAAATGCAGCTCCCTCTCAAAATATGCCATGAATGCAAATGGGGTGCAGGTGGAGTGTGAAAAGCATGCTTCTTAGATATGATTAACTGCAATTACAACATCTAACAGGTATAGCAAACGATATATTGTCTAAGATACATGACATGATCAGTGCAACAGATGATATCTAAAGAGAGTCATTAACACGCATTTTTGATTTTCGCAAACAAAAGCATCACCACATTTTCTAGTTGACAAGCAAAGTAAAGCATGAGATGCAAAAGCTAACTGATATCTACCAAGATAAGCATTGTCCAAAACAAAGTGCTTCAGAAAACTTGTCATCTGTTTAAATTTTTCAGATTATTTCTTTTTCTGTTTATTTTTCATTTCTGCCAGGGGTTATTTGCATGTCAAACCTTATGCTAACCGACCAAGTCAAGCCTAGGCCAGAACTGGACCATCAGAAGCTTAAGACATTGGTCTTGGCATACACTACATTGTCCTAGTTCATACCAAAGTGCCATGGTACGCAGTCCAAAACAATGCAATGCGACAAAATAAACCCACCTGGATCTTTGCAAGTTCTGCATAAAGAGACATGGAATTTTCATTTTTCTTGATTTTTATAGCACATTTCCATGTTTTTAAAGCAGAAGGATGTCCAAGTTGCATGTTTGCATCTAAGTCAGGAACTATCTACAAGGTATGTAACAGGTAGCAAAAACATTCAGCCTACACATGCTAGTTACTAGAAGCAATGGTGATCATTTTTCAAATTTTAAAGCATAAAAGCCATGCATATGACAGATATCAGACATATCAAGTGAACTGAACCAAAGCATGATCATTTGACAAGTATTCAGAAGCATGTACCAGCTAGACTAAGTAAAGCAGTTCAATCATATAACAGAAGCAGCTCATAAGTGTGATATGTGAATATGTATGATATGAACACACACAAAAAGACTCAAGAAAAGAGTAAAGAAGAAAGAAAACTGACTCAAAATATCCTAAAAAGGATACACAACACCCAAATCCCCTCGTAAACGCTCAAAGGTAGACTGATCTAGGGGTTTGGTGAAAATGTCAGCCAACTGATGATGGGTATCAACATGAACAAGGTCAATGACACCTTTATCATATTGATCCCGCAGAAAGTGAAAGCGCACATCAATATGTTTGGTTTTTGAATGAAGACAAGGGATTTTCCCTACACTAATTGCACTGGTGCTGTCGCAAAACAAAGGAACTCTGGTAGGAAAGAACAACCCAAAATCTCGCAGAGTGGAAATCATCCAAACCAACTGTGAGCAGCAGCTAGCAGCAGCTACATACTCAGCCTCAGTGGTCGAAAGAGCAACTCCAGATTGCTTTCGAGAAGACCAAGAGACAAGAGAAGAACCAAGAAACTGACAAGTACTGGAAGTCGACTTGCGATCCAACCGGCACCCACCAAAGTCAGCGTCCGAAAAACCAGATAAATCAAGAGATGATGATGCTGAATAATAAAGACCGAGATCAGGCGCATAGGTGAGATACCTGAAAATGTGCTTGACAGCCTGCCGATGAGACACGCGTGGTGAAGACTGAAAACGTGCGCAAAGTCCCACGGCGAACTGTATGTCAGGTCTTGTCGCCGTTAAGTACAATAGCGAACCAATCATCCCTCGAAACTCCCTCTCGTTGACCTTGACGCCGCTCTCGTCCTTGTCCAGGCCCCCAGACGTACCCATTGGGGTCATCTGAGGCTTCAGCTCTCCACCAAAGTCGAACTTCTTCAACATGTCTCTAGTATACTTACCCTGGTGGATGAAGGTGCCATCCTTGGTCTGCTTGATCTGGAGCCCTAGAAAATACTTGAGCTCACCCATGAGGCTCATCTCAAACTCGTTGTGCATCTGCTCAGAAAACTTGGACACAAGAGAGTCAGTAGTACCGCCAAAGATAATATCGTCCACGTAAATCTGAGCGACTAAGAAATCTGAAGCATCTCTGAGCAAGAAAAGAGTTTTATCCACAAAACCCATCACAAAGCCCTTCGCCAACAAAAACTGCTTCAACCGGTCATACCAAGCCCTGGGAGCTTGTTTCAACCCGTATAAAGCCTTTTGTAACTTAAAAACGTGTCCAGGAAACTTAGGGTTCTCAAAACCGGGGGGTTGCCTAACATAAACTTCCTCCTCTATGAACCCGTTCAGAAAAGCACTCTTAACATCCATTTGAAAAAGCTTAAAACCCTTCGAAGCGGCAAAAGCTAAGAGAATGCGAATGGACTCAAGACGGGCAACAGGGGCGAAAGTTTCTTCAAAATCAATACCCTCCTTCTGGCAAAAACCCTGGGCAACTAATCGAGCTTTGTTGCGCACCACAACCCCATCTTCACCTTGCTTGTTCTTGAATACCCACTTGGTGCCTATGGGGTTGCATCCTGGTGGCGGCTCAACTAGTGTCCAAACCCGATTGCGGACAAAATTGTCAAGCTCTTCTTGCATAGAATTAATCCAATTTGAATCAGAAAGAGCATGAGAAACATCTCTAGGCTCAAAAGATGCAACAAAAGCAGATTCGGAAAACACAGCAAGAGAGTTACCAGATGAACGCAAAGTCCTTTCAGTCAAATCACTGATGATGAGCTCTGAGGGGTGATCACGCTGAACTTCTTGGGTTCCCTGGTGATCTGAAATCACCTCACCGGAGTTAGCAGCTGGCACCTCTGGACTCGATTGAGGGGGCTCGATCGAAGTGGAGGAAGTGATCAGAGGTCCGCCCTCGTCCTCAGTCGAAGTCTCAGATTGTGTGGATTCTGCAGGGGGTGCAGAAGGCCCACCCTCATTAGCAGTTGGAGTATCCTCATCTTCCTCGAAGATGGACTCTCCGAGCTCACCATCAGAAGGCTCAAAAGAAGGAGTCAAAGAAGGCAAGGACTCATCAAATGAAACCTCACAAGTCTCGACAAGCAGCTGGGATTCGAGGTTCCAAACACGGAAACCTCGAGAATGCAAAGCGTAGCCAAGAAAAACACCGTCCCAGCAACGAGACTCAAACTTGTCCAAATGCCCTCCCTTCTTGAGCACAAAGCACTTGCAGCCAAACGCTCGCAAGTGGCTCACCTTGGGCTATCTGCCAAACCGCAACTCGTATGATGTCTTACCAAGGTAAGCTCTAAGAAAAATGCGGTTGGCCAAATAGCAAGCCGTGTTCATGGCTTCAGCCCAAAAACGCCTAGGAGTCCTGTGCTCATCGAGCATCGTCCTAGCCATCTCAACTAGCGTGTGGTTCTTTCGTTCCACAATGCCGTTCTGTGGGGGAGTGTAAGGAGAAGAAAACTGATGGTCCAGACCCTCATCACTACAGAAGCTGACGAACTGAGAGTTCTTGAACTCAGAGCCGTTGTCGGAGCGAATTGCTCGCATCCGACCATTGTTCTCATTCTTCAGCTTTAAAATCAGGTCATGAACAAACTGAAACGTTTCATCCTTAGACTCCAAAAAGAAAACCCACGAGAAACAAGAAAAGTCATCAACAATGACAAGCGCGTACCACTTCCCACTAACTGAACGTACCCGAGCTGGACCAACAGTGTCCAAATGTAAGAGTTCGCCTGGATACGAAGTCATCACCTGAGTCACAGGTGAGTGAGAAGCGGCTACCATTTTCCCATGACGACATCGATGGCAAACTAGATCCTTCTTCATCTTAAGCTTGGGCAATCCTCGGATGAGGTCCATAGAGCTTAACCTCACTAGCAGATCAAAACTCAAATGACCTAACCTCCTATGCCACTTCCAGAGCTCAGAAGAAGATCCAACAATCAAACAGCGAGAAAGGCCAAAAGAACTAGAGAAGTCAATTCGAAAAACTTTACCGAATGGTAAAATCTAGAAAATTAAAGACCCTCTAGAATCAAACACAGAAGAATTACCTTTCTTAAATCGCACTTCCAAACCATCCTCAAGAAGTTGCGAAACAGAAATCAAATTGAAGTTCAAATTCTTAACCAAAGCAACATTCTTTAAAGAGAAATGATCTGAAATGCGAATTGAGCCAATGTCGTGTACCTTCCCTTGACCACTGTTCCTGAAGGTGATGTACTCTTTGGAGCTCGGGGGAGTGAGACTGGAGAACCATCTGCGATGTCCCGTCATGTGGCGAGAGCATCCTGAGTCCATGATCCAAATGTCCTCCAGTCCCCGATCCTGCACAATCAGTGGCTGTAAGTGGGAGCAAATGGTCCGGCACCAGGTTTAGCAAAAGAGCTAAACCAATGTCGAGCCATCTGCTCAAAAGACGGAAAGCAGAAATCATTATGAGAGACCGGACAAAAACGCGGCTCAAAACGCGGTCCTCGGTTCTGCCTAGAGCCTCGACCACGAGGTCCAGGACCGTAGCCAAAATGGCCTGGAGCTCTGCTGGAACGACCACCACCAACTGGAGCACGGGCAAGAAATCCGTCTCCTCTACCACCACCTACACGATGCGGCCTGGCCTCCAGCCTCTCCCCGCGTCGAGGAACACGCAGCCTACCACCCTGCTGGTAGAACTGCTCCTGACCACCACGAGCTCTCTCTGCTCTCTCAACCCGCTTCCTCCTGAAGCAAAACTCCGCAAGATGCCCATCTCTCTGACAGTACTCACAATGATAGGTGGGCTTCTTGGGATGTGGTTGAGGCTTGGGGTTCTTGGGCTTAGTGGTGATTGGTGTTGTCTTCTTGGGCTGAGAAGGTCCAGGAAGAGAGTCAAGAGAAGTGTGGAGGTTTTTGGGCTTTGGAACCCAAATAGGTTTCTTGGGTGGAGCTTTTGGTGGTTCATGGATCACTCCATCCTTGTGCTGAGAAGCATGGGAGGACTTAGTGGAGTGAGTCTTGGGGTATCTCTTCTCAGGAGTCATTTTACTCCACTCCAATGCCTGGCTAATGGCACTCTCAAAGTCAGCCTTGGTGTAGGTGTATCCTACCCAAAACCCATCCTGCCTCTTAAACTGCTGGATCATCATGCCGAGTTGTGGCTCTCTGGCACTGATCCAACTCAGGATAGAACGGAGGTAAAAGTTCTCATTCTGAGAATCAGCTAGCTCCTCTCTCAAGGAAGCTAGAACCTCCACCTGAGACAAGCAGGTCTCACACTCACTCTCTACTTGGACAGACTTTTCGGCTTTCAGCTTGATCAACTCCATTCTAAGAGACAAACAGTTCTCACAGACAGTGGGTGGAACTGACAGTGTCTCAAGCTCTAGCCTAGTCTGTGCAAGCTCATCTCTCACTCTCTCCAAATCCCCCAAATGCTCATCGCCCTTGGCTTTCAGCTCAGCTAAAACAGCTAGATGAGATGGGCAATCAGCACAAGGTGTGACGACAGTGGCTTGAGCATCTTTCAGCTCCAGATGAGCGCTTTCAAGCTCAGTGGCCAAGGTGTCCCTCTCATCAACCCTTTCTGTGTACCTGGACTTCAGAGTCGACAGGTCACACAGAAGCACCTCACACTTCGGGCACTCACTGCTATCACCCAAACAAGGGGAAGAAGATAGACTCTCAATTATGCCGTTGGCTACGGCAAGCTCACTCTCTAACTCATCTATCCTCTTCTTGGCCCCCCTAAGCAATTTTTCCCGATATTTTAACTCCTGACGATTGCTCTCAAGTAAATCAAAGATTTCGTGTTCATAGGATGATACATTTTCGTTGTCGTCGTCGTCGGAGTCATCGGAGGAGCTCTTTTCTTCCTTATCCCCAAGAGCCATTGAGCAGAAGCTCTTGCGGGATCTTCGGCGCTGATGTGGGCGGCTCTTTGGTCTGTTCCCGAAGGCCATGAAGTAGAGGCCCACCGGATCGTCCTTGTCCTTCCCCTTCCTGATGATGATCTCCTCGTTGCTTGAGCTCGATGAAGAGGAAGATGACGTGGACTGCTTGGAGTAACTCTTCTCCATCTCGGCGAAGAAGACCTTGTCGCGCTTCTTGTTCTCTCGCCGGTAGTCCTTCAGGGCCTTCTTGAAGAATCTGGTCTTCGGCTTGCCCTTGTTGAAGGAAGAGCTGTCGTGTTTGCCGGAGTTGTGGAAGCCACCACCGGTGCCCTTCTTGTGGCCATTGTGCTTGGGGCAGTCGGCGATGAAGTGTCCTGGATCACCACACTCAAAGCACCCGGATTTCGTGCCGTGTCTTTTGAACATCTTTTTGTCATAGAAACGACGCACCCGGTTGTTAAAAAGACACAAATCATCATCTCCCAAAGACTCAGGCTGGTCCTCAGTGATAGACATCAAAGAGAACCCAGCACAGCTCATAGAAGAGGGATCAACAGAAGGTGTAGCAAGGGCCAGGGACTTTGATCCAGAGCCAGTGAGATTTGATCTCAGCTGGATATCAACCTCAGTGGCCTTCAGCTTGCTAAACAACTCAGAAATGGTCAAGGTATCATAAGAAGTGCTCTCAACAATAGAGGATACCTTGATCTCCCAGATCTTTGGGTCCAAGGTATGGAGAACCTTGAGCGCCTGCTCGTGATCTGAGACTAACTGAGCACCCTTAGCCTTGTTGTCCCGAAGCTTGTTAATGATCGATTAAAAACGACCAAACAACGCTTCAACAGATTCACCCGGCTTTTGTGTGAAGTTCTCATACTCATCCCGGTAGGTCTGATAGAGTCGAGCCTTGACCTGGGTTGTTCCCTCATGGTGTGCCTTGAGGGTAGCCCAGATCTCTCTCGCAGTGGAGAGATGGCTCACACGCTCAAACTAAGTGGGACCTAGACCAGAAAACAGAATGTTCATAGCTTTACTATTGCTCAGATGCTGGGCAATGATACCAGGAGTACCGTGCTCAGCAACTGGCAATATGACAAACGTATCGTGAACGCAAATGTCCCAGATGTCCGAGCCTTGGCTCATAAGATAGGCTTGCATGCGAGTCTTCCAATAATTATAGCCATAAGCTTCCAAGGACGGGAACTTGCCAGGAGAGGTCATGATCACTACTGGGGTTTAGAACCGGTTAAGATATGGAAAAAAACCTAACCAGGCTTTGATACCACTTGTAGGACCGAAAGTAGCGACCAGAGGGGGGGTGAATGGGCGCCTAAAAATTTCTTGCTAAACTATGTTCTAAACCCAACATCCAAATGAACTTAACCAGACAAATAATATTTGTAAAGCAACTTTCAGAAATTAAAGTTGTCTAGCTTAATAATGACTAGTGTCCTAATTAAAATGATATTCAAGATAAACTAAATAAAATTTCCACAGAAAATAAAAATACCTAAATAAACACGAAATATTTATATTTTAGTCTAGAAATAAAATACTAATCAAATGAATAAAACATGTGTCATTAAAAAATTAATTCAGAATTAATTCAAAAATATTGCAGGAAAAAACTAGAATATAAATATAACCGCGACTAATAAATTTTTCTGTTTATGTGAGCAGATGAAAAATACTTAAATAGAAATTATGCGGGTACCAATAATATTTTGAAGATTAAATTAATCACGAAATTTCTAAACGGATTTTCAGCTAATTAGTTTAATTGATGATTATCTATCTAACTAATCTACTTAAAATAGGAGATTAGATCTACTTACCTGCTTCATCTTCTTCGCGCGAGTTGCTTCCCGAATGCTACTGCTGCATGCGCCAGGCGGGTCCTCTGTCGCTGGGATGAAATCGCTTCTGTAGCAGATTGTCTGGCATCGCTGTAGTGATTAATTTGCCGGCAGCAGTGTTGCACATCTGGCAGAAGCTCTGGCGCTGTAGATCGTCAGGCGCTGGAAATCCCAATCAAGCGATACAAAAAAACTCTCTAGATGAACACCAAAGAGCAAGCAAAAAGTGATTTCCCTTCTATTTCTCTCAACCACGGTAGATAGCACGCCTGGACTACTTCAATGCTGCTGTGAAGGACCGATGAAGAACGGTGAAGGACCGATGAAGAATGGCGGCAAAGGAAAAAACAGAGAGAGATTTTTTGACTATAGATTGATCTATTAAAAATAGTCGTCTAACCCCAAGGGGATAGAGGCCTATTTATAGGCAAATCCTAATACATGAAAAGTCTAATTTACCCTCGGGTAAAATTAAACTGACTCTAAAATAAATTCCGAAAATTACTAAACTAATCTTAGAGAAATTACCTGACTCAAATAAAAATATTCTAAACTTAAAAACTAAATATTAATATCCTAAAAATGAATTTAAACATAGACTATCAGTTTTACGCCTAAACTGAAAAAGCGTCCACCGTCTTCGCACCGGGTACCCGGATTGGGCCGACCCGACCCCGCAGCTTCCTCAGCCCGGCAATCGCTCGCCGCCCGTGTACTTGAGTCAAACCCAATCAACAGACCAGTGGATCATCTGCCGCTCCTAGCCATGTACTCGGATTGGGTCAGCCCGACTCCGCGGCTCCTCTGCCCGGCCGTCGCTCACTACTCGTGTACCTGAGTCACATGCGCCTCAGACTCGGCAGGTCTTCATCTCTCCCTTACATTGACTTTTATTGACAATCACTCATCACATCTGGAATATCAAAACCATATTCTTCAACATGGTTTCTCAGTCGCTGGGCGTCGAGTGCCCAAAGGCCCTCGAGCTCCTCCTACGGTGCTCCAAACTGATTATGTCAGTTCCCGAGAACCGGAGCTCCCCTCTAATAAAGACGAAGACCTTCCTGAGGCCGAGGCTACTCAGATAGCGCGACTTCAGGAGGAAGTGGCTAGGTGGAGGCAAGAGGCCGCTGATCGCCTCTGCTCCCAAGCTTCCACCTAGACTCCAGAAGGGACCCAAGACGGTGGTACTCGCAATCTTCCTGAAGCTGTTCAAGTCCCGGAGGAGGCTGAGAACGCATCTTTCAATGATGAGTCTCCGCTGCATTCGGACTTGCAAAGGGTGCCCTTCGATCCCAGGTTCAAGGCCTCGAAGTTGCACAAGTATTCCGGTGGGTCTGACCCCGGAGAATTTGCTCGCTCATATGCCCTAGCGATAGAAGCAAGCGGAGGGGTGCGCAACACTATGGCAAAGTGTTTCCCCCTCGCTCTCGAAGGTGTGGCTCTCTGATGGTTCTGGTACTTGAAGCTAGGATCGATCAGATCTTGGGAGCAGTTGAAGAGGAAGTTCGTAAGCAACTTCCAAGGTACCTTTGTGGCTCCGATGTCGACAGGAAGCTTATTCCAGGTGAAGCAGCGAGCATGGGAAATGCTTCGGGAATACTTCACACGCTTCGCCCACACCAAGTCGCAGATCAAGGGCTTGTCTACCTCTTCGGTAGTTGACGCCGCTCGTGGTGTTGAACCCCGATCTCCTCAGCAAGCTCCATCGGAAGCCTGTGTCATCCGTGGCACAGCTGATGGCATACTTCGAATAGTATGCCAAGGCGGAGGAGGGCTGCCTTCGACAAGCCGTAACACCTGCACCAGCCCTCTAAGAGGTGAAGACGGAGCCCGAAGCCTCAGCTTCTCTCCAACCCCCTCAAGACAATCGCTTCAACGATCACAGGCGAGGAAAGAAGCATTTCTGCTCGGAGGTGTTAAGCATCGCACCCTCCATTCTGAAGGCACCTGCCAGCTATCAGCAAGCGAAAGGCTTTAAGGCTGGAGCGTCGAAGCCCCAAGAGAGAGTACCTGGCAGGCGCCAGAGTTTTTTCTGTTGCGTGCATGGCGACAATAGAAACCATGACACAAAGGACTGCAAGGCGGTGTTAACCCTTTGGGGTGAATACCTAGGACAAAGTACTGGGCGGGGTACTTCGGATTGAACCCCACCAGCAGCACGGTCGGAGCCTGTGCAAATCGTGGCCCGAGCCGGTGTCCCCGAAGCCCCCATGCAGCTACCGGTGGCCAACATTATGCCACCGCCGAAGCAGGAAGACCCCCAAGACCGCGGCAAGCGAGTAGTCCTGCCCATCTCCGGAGGGGGGACCCTCGGTAACATGTCCAAGAGGCAGCGGCGTGAATACGTCCGCGAAGTAGGGCACATTGGGACCTCGAATTCCGCGGAGGGAATGCCCGAATAGTCTCATGTGCCTATTCTTTTACTGCCAGTGATGTCGTAGGGGTGAAGTTTCCCCATGCTGACCCCTTAGTCATTTCAGCAGATATAGCTGAGGTGGAAGTTCGAAGGATCCTGGTGGACGGCGGGAGCTTCGCAGACATACTTTTTGTCCAGGCCTTTGACCAAATGTGCATACCTCGAAAGCATCTACTTCCAGCGGCCCGGCCACTTCAAGGTTTCGCAGGTCCGCCTCTCGATGCCATCGGCCAAATAGGCCTCGAGGTTGCTTTCGGAGAGGGGCCTTTGGCCAGGGTGGGGGAGGTGATCTTCGACGTCGTCGACGCCCCCTATGCCTACAACGCAATCTTCGGGTGAGGGATGCTGAACAAGTTCGGAGCTATAGCACATCACAACTATCTATGTCTCAAAATGCCCACGCAAGGTGGAGTTCTTACTGTTTCGGGAGACCAAGCTATAGCCCGAAGAATGGAATATGGTCACGGCCAGCTGTTGGACCCCTGACAAGTACATAATGTGATAGAGCACACCGAAGAGGTTCCGGAGTCTTCGAACTCTTCGAAGGGGCTCTCCCTTAAGCCAAGCCCGGAAGGAGATGTCGTGACGAAGATAATTCTGAAGGATGGCAAAGAATACCCAATACAGTTCGGCAAGGGGATATCCCCAGAGATAGCTGCCTTTTGGAAGAAGTCATCAAGCAAAATTTGGACATCTTTGCCTGGACTGACGAAGACATCACCGGGGTTGATCGGAGTATCATCGAGCACAACTTGCTCGTCAATCCGAAGGCTAGGCCAGTACGCAAGGGGATCCATAAGCTGTCTGCGGAAAGGGCAGGCCTCGCCAAGATTGAAGTAGAAAAATTGTTAAGGGCTAGCATCATCAGGGAGGTAGCCCATACCGAGTGGTTGGCAAGCCCTGTTTTTGTCAGGAAAAAGGACTCGAGCAAGTGGCGCATATGTATCAATTTTACATCATTGAATAAAGCATGCCCGCGAGACCCCTACCCTATGCCTTGAATAGACCAACTGGTAGATTCCACAGCTGGCTCTGAATTGCTAAGCTTCCTCGATGCTTACTCCGGGTATCATCAAGTCTAGCTAAAGCGTGAAGACAAAGCCAAGACAAGTTTCATAACTCCATCCGGAGTATTTTGTTATGTAAGAATGGCTTTTGGCTTGCGGAATGTCGGAGCCACATTCTCATGTTTAATAGCTAAGGCTCTAGGTCACCAAATAGGCTGGAATGTCGAAGTCTATATGGATGACATTGTAATAAAGAGTGCTCAAAAGCACCAGCATAGTCTAGACTTAGCTGAAACGTTTGAGAGCCTCCGAGCATGTGGAGTGCGCCTCAACCCTGAAAAATGTATATTCGAGGGGCAAGCAGGGAAACTGCTAGGGTACTTAGTTTCAAGCAAGGGAATCGAAGCTAGCCCAACACAGATAAGTGCACTGCAAAGAATGGCACCACCAGAAAATTTGAAGCAAGTCCAGAAGCTAAGAGGAAGGCTCATAGCTCTTAGCAGATTCCTGGCCAGGTCAGCCAAATGAAGCCTTCCAATTTTCAAAGCCCTAAAGGGGTCCGAAAGTTTCAACTGGACGCCAGAGTGCCAGAAGAGCTTTGATGATATCAAGGCATACCTCGGAAGCATGTCAACGCTTACTATGACCCTCCCGAAGGAAACACTCCTCCTTTATCTTGCAGCAACAGGCTCCGCAGTAAGTGCAGTACTAGTCAGAGAAGTTGAGCTTAAGGGAAAGCTGGTGCAAAATGCAGGTTATTTTGTTTCAGACGCTTTGTCCAGAGCAAAGACAAGATACTCCGAGCTCGAGAAATTTGCTTATGCCCTATTAATGGCCTCGCGGAAGCTAAGGCATTACTCCGAAGCAAAGATTCTACAGGTAGGATCAGAAAATGGGCTGTCGAGGTAGCCCCCTTCGGAATTTCCTTCATGGCAAGAACAGCTATCAAATCCCAAATCATAGCTGACTTCATAGCAGAGTGGACTCCATCTGCAGTTTGGGCTCCGGAGGAGCCCTCTGAAGGTTTATGGACAATATTTTCTAACGGAGCTTATCAGGCATCTGGTGCCGGAGCTGGAGCGGTAATTATATCACCGTCGGGGCAAAAGGCCATGTATTCTGTGAGGCTCAACTTTAAGACCACCAATAATATCGCAGAATACGAAGGGATCCTGTTAGGCCTCCGAAAGGCAAAGGCACTTGGAGCAGCAAGGATAATAATTAAAACAGATTCCCAAATCATCGCAGGGCATGTTTACAAAAGCTTTCAAGCAAGGAACCCACATCTAGCGAAGTACCTAGAGGAAATCCGCAAGACTGAAGTAGCATTCAAAGGATTTTCTGTTTGAAGTATCCCTCGAATAGATAATCAACTTGCAGACATTCTAGCGAAATCTGCAGCCGGAGCATTGGACCTCCCGAAGGGTGCTTTCTATGAAGAACTAGTCAAGCCTACAGTCAATCAATCACCCTCCGTAGAAGTCCTTTGCATTCCAACCGCAGATTGGTGGGCTCCGATAATGGATATCTTGCAAGGTAGCGCAGATTCTTCAGAGGGTCTGGATTTCCGAAGGTTACAAGCAAGGGCTCGAAATTATAAGCTTGTCAATGGAATGTTGTACAAAGCCGGAGTTTGTTCTCCTATACTCCGATGCATCTCCCAACCCGAAGGCCAAGACATACTTCGGGACATTCATGAAGGTTTATGTGGAAGCCACCTAGCCCCTCGTGCTCTAGCAGGCAAGACACTTCAGCAGGGCTCTACTGGCCAAATATTGTAAGAGATGCGGAGGAGTTGGTTTGAACCTGCCAAGGATGCCAGTGGATGGGAAGACGAAGCCACCGTCTGCCAGTACCACTTAAAGTTATTGCCTCGGTATGGCCAATGGCTCGGTGGGGCATGGACCTCATCGGCCCTTTTCCAATAGCCAAAGGCAGCTTGAAGTTTGCAGTAGTAGCAATCGAATATTTTTCCAAGTGGGTCGAAGCAGAACTCTTGACTGCTATCACTTCAAGGAATGTGCAAAAAATATCTGGCAAAATATTATATGCAGGTTCGGAGTACCAAGGGAGCTAACTGTGGATAATGGAACCCAGTTCGAAGCTGACACATTCAAAGAATTTTGTGAAGAACTGGGGATTAAGTTATGCTTCGCAGCAGTGCGCCATCCACAGTCCAATGGAGTTGTCGAGCGAGCCAACGGGAATATTCTCTCTGGTCTGAATCGAAGGATTATCGGGTTGGCCAAGGGGCTATGGGTCGAAGAGCTCCCCAAGATTTTGTGGTCCATTCGGACCACTCAAGCCAGGTCCACAGGCTTTACCCCATTTAGACTACTATTCTAAGTTGAGGCCATGACTCCTACAGATCTCAGGGGTGGATCCCTTCGTGTAGTACAACCCAGAGGCGAAGACGAGAGGAACACTTCGCTGGACTTGTCAAAAGAAACAAGGCTTCGAGTTGTCGCCAATCTGACGAAGTACCAAGACCAAACAAAAACATGGTATGACCCGAAGATAAAGCTAAATGAGCTTAGACCAAGTCATTTAGTTTTGCGAAGTGTAATAGCCCTGGGGAAGCTAGGAAATAAATGGGAAGGACCATATATTATCCTACGCTCAGGGCGCCCCGGATCGTTTAAATTAGCTAATTTAGAAGGGAAAGAATTGAAACATGCATGGCATGCGGAGCACCTTAAGCGTTACTACGCTTAGGGGCTCCTTGTAATCAATTGTAAAGTTCCTTTTTCTAAAAATAAAGTGGAGGTTCGAATCTTGTTTGCTCTTCGAATATCCCTTACTCCTGGTGGACGCATCAGGAGGACAGAGATGCTTGCGGAGTCAAGCATCTTTCTAAGGAACCGGGCAACAGCCTGGGAACCATTGGTGCAAGGGCTTAGCTGCCAGCCTACGGATTCCAGGCTCCAGCTTGTTAGGATCCATAGAAGAGTCTAAGGACTTTAAAAATAACAGATTTCTGGCCTCCGGGTTTGAAGCATCTATAAAAGAGTCGAAGGTGGCTAGCCTACAGATTCCAGGCTCCGGCTTGTTAGGATCCGTAGAAGAGTTTAAGGACTTTAAAAATAAACAGACTTCTGACCTCTGGGTTCGAAGCATCTGTAAAAGAGCCGAATGTGGCCAGCCTACGGATTCCAGGCTCTGGCTTGTTAGGATCCGTAGAAGAGTCTAAGGACTTTAAAAATAAACAGACTTCCGACCTCCGGGTTCGAAGCATCTGTAAAAGAACCGAAGGTGGCCAGCCTACGGATTCCAGGCTCTGGCTTGTTAGGATCCATAGAAGAGTCTAAGGACTTTAAAAATAAATAGACTTCCGACCTCCGGGTTCGAAGCATCTGTAAAAGATGCCGAAGGTGGCCAGCCTACGGATTCCAGGCTCCGGCTTGTTAGGATCCGTAGAAGAGTCTAAGGACTTTAAAAATAAACAGACTTCCGACCTCCGGGTTCGAAGCATCTGTAAAAGAGCTGAAGGTGGCCAGTCTACGGATTCTAGGCTCCGGCTTGTTAGGATCTGTAGAAGAGTCTAAGGACTTTAAAAATAAACAGACTTCCAACCTATGGGTTCGAAGCATCTGTAAAAGAGTCGAAGGTGACCAAGCAATAAGGTTTCAAGGCTCCGGCCAATGAGACACTTTTAAAGTCCTACGCGACTAGTATAGGAGTCTGTAAATATAAATTCAGCTCCAAAACTTACAAAAATCATAATACGAACGTATGGTTCGAAGAACTCTACGAAAAAAGTAAACTATGGTTATTAAGTGTTGTGCGAAGCATCGGATTGTTGTGCACGTCATTGTGTCCGACGGACCTTATTTCAACGCGTAAGGTCCCCCACCCACAAGGAGGGGTAGAAGGGTAAAGAACAACAAGATGCTTCTGGTGCAATTCATATTAATTTGTCATACTTTTACATCAAGAGAAATTTTGGTCTAAGCCTAGGTAAAATCGGAGACCCTTTCGGCCTCTAGAGCTACTTCTACGACTGCTTTGACCTTCGGAGCTCGAGGTTGTCTTTTTAGTCTAAGTGCTTCTTTTCTTCTTCGAAGCTCGCAGTTTCTTCTGCTCCTCTTGAAGCTCGGCCTAAGTCAAAAGCCTTTCGGAGTTAGCCTCCGTAGGATCTTCGACCTGATATTCCGAGTCGGACCAATCTATATACTCGAAGGATGAAGATATCTTCTCTTTTTCCTCCTCCTTGATGTAAGCTAAGACTTCTTGACAAACTTCGAGGGTTACCTCTCCTTTATCTCCACGAGGAACAGAGAAGCGGGAGCAGCGGTAAGGCCTTAAGCTCTTAAGGACTGACCACTGCCGACGGAGCCCTTTATTAATTTCCAGTATTTCGAAGTCAAGCTCCGAAGGACATGACAGAACCTAAAAGAATAAAACACCCAAACAAGTTCTTCGTTTATAAACTTTTCATTAATTCACGGGGATTTACAAGATTTCTTATACATGATTAAGCGACCTATAAGCTAAACCTACGGGTCGGTTGGTGGAGCAGGAGGTGGTGGAGCTGGCGAAGCTGGAAGCGGCGGCCTTGTTTGTGTTTGCTTTTGCCGACGGGCCTCGTCGATCCAAGCTTTAGCCGCAGCTTTGTGGTCCATTTTCCAGGTTGACTGGAAAATTTCCCAAGCCGAAGCCACATCTGGCGAAGGATGCAACAGGTTCTCGTCGGCGAAGCCTCCAGGTGTCGAACCCCTAACCGAAGCGGTAGAAATCCGAAGGGCTTCGAGGTGACGAAGGACTCCGATTCTAGCGCACTGTCCAGAGATCTCTCCATACCGGACACCGGAGCCCATCATTAGCGACGACACCACTTGAATCCTCTTCAGCTTCCGGTCGAGGGACTCGCTGACCGCAGCAGAAGACAAAGGGCACATGGTGCCAAAATATTCCAAGGTACCCTGAAGGGCATCCAAGGTACGCTCCGCTATGAGGGCATTCTTCTTTTCTGCCGCCTCCAACCCCGCAGCAGTAGCAGATACTTCGGCCATCTGGGATAGCAGGGAGCTTTTCTAAGCCATCGCCTGCTTGAGAGAGCCTTGGAGCTCTACCATTTGAGTACTCAAAGTAACCGTCGCCTGCCAGAGCTTCTCGACCTCCGCTCGGAGCACCAAGCACTCGGCTTCAGCCTCTTGGGCTGAAGTGCGGAGTGTGCTGCTGTTCTGCTTTTCGAGCAAGAGGGCTTCGTCGGTCTTGGCCCTAGCCCTCCGTTCTTCGAGGAGCTCTTCCTCCAACCGAAGTGTTTTCTCTTCGGAGTCTTTAAGTGTGGATTGGAGGGTGGTAACCTTCCTCTTGAGTCAGTTAGTTTCGACTTCGTTGGAAGTCGCTGCCGCTCTAGCAAGGACAAATTGCTGCAAGAGGAACAAGTAAGTACCAAGTATTTACATTTGCTAATTGAAGAGATTTGTGGTACTTTTTATACCTGAAGGGCAGCCCTTTCGAGGGCTAAGTTAAGCTTCGGGGCCCTGGCTTCGCTCAAGATGGAGACCAAGTCAGAGTTAACAACTTCCTGGCCTTTCTCCGCCAAGGGCTCCAGAAGCGCCCGGAGGCCTGTCCGTTGCTCCAGGAAAGGAGCCAGCAAAGGAAGCCAAGACAGAGCTTGGCGGTCATCTACCGTTGTCTCTTCCTCCAAGTTGCTAGCTGAAGGCTCGTTGGAAGAGGGTGTTGTCGTTGGAGCGGGAGGGAGCCCGAGGCTAGACATGCTTTTCCCTTCCCCGGCACGAAGGCTGGAGGATCGACTCCGGCGGAGGTAGATCCTCTTTCGACGGCTCTACCTTCGGTCGGAGCCACATCGGCGGAGACAGCCCCTGCCACCGGAGACATGTCGGTGGAGGCGGCCCCTGCCACTAGAGCCGGGGCGTCCAGTGGAGCAGAGGTGTCCATCGGAGCAGCAACCTCAGAAGAGGCTGGAGCTTCGTTTGTGGCTGAGGCTTCGTCACCCTTCGATATGCCTACAGCATCGAGGTATTTGGTGAACATTCACGAGTAATAACTATTGCAGGAATTGATCAAAGCAAAAGTTTCGAAGTATACCTTCGGAGGCACCTTGAGGTAAAATGGTCAGGTCCTGTATGACTTCGTACATCCAGAGGATCTCGTCGAGGTTGTCCCCCGAAGTTCTTTTTGGTGTAGTTGCCGCTGGAGCTTCAACCTCCGTCGTAATCACCCCAGCTACGGGTGAGTTGGGGGCAACTGTCTCCAGCCTCGGGCTCACAACAGCAGGCATTGGAGTGTGTGTCGTGTCTGCCTCCACAGCCTCTCGAGCAGAAGCTTCGGTTGGGGCCCTTGCTTCGTCTTCATCGCCTTCGAGAAGATAGTTCTTGAATTCCTTCGCCAGTTGGACGTCGGAGCCTTTGCTCCCATAGTCATTCGAAGCTGAGCTCCGAATGCCTAGGGACGAGGTAGATGAAGCCAGGGTCAACTGAGGGGGGATTTTTGCTACCTTCTTCCCCTTCTTGATGGGGGTTTTGCTGGCCTTCTTCGAGGGCTCGGCGATGGCCTTCCTCTTCCGAGGGGCCGCTCCGGCCGGGTTGAAATCCGGCAGAGGAGGAGGTACCATTCTGAGGGCTTACCACACCCTGTTGGAGCTCTCACAGCTCCCCACCAGCTCCATCCTCTTCTGCCTTTCGGCCACCGTAGGGGCTACGAGGACCCGTTCGGTGGCCCGTGTTATCTGCTCCAGGGCTAACGCCAGTGGAGCCGCTGAAAAGAGGTAACATATTATAAGTATGTTATTTCTTCATCTAACATGTTATTGCAGGAGAGTCGAAGTCTTACCTAGAGTTCGGAGCTCACCCTCCGAAGCGTGTTGAAACACTATCGGCTAGTCAGCCCCGAGGGGTGGAATTCAAAGAGCGATGAACTCTTCGGCAAGATCGTGCATGCTCATGCGACTGGCCACCGAAGTTAATAGCCCTAGTCGCGTTGAGAGCAGGCTAGGGTTCAGGGTGACCTCCGCCTCCTTTCGAAACCAGATCTCTTGGAGGGGTCTAGCGAGGGGGGAGTCCTCTCCGACTTCGGCGTAGAACCACCAAAGGATCCAGTTGGTATACCATCGGTCGTTGATGGCCTTCGCTGGAAAATGCTGGGCATGCTCCCTCCGCAACTAGAAGTTGACGCTTCCGAAGGCCGTTATCACTTTGGTGTCTCCGGGGCCATCTTGCGGCTTTGGCTGGCAGATGGCTTCGTGGGTGGCGGCGAAGACCTCTGATCGCCCTTCGCATCCTTCGGCTCAAAGTGCCCACTCGAAGATGGCCAGTCGGGTGATAGCATTGGGAGATAGCTGAGGCAAGGTAATGTGGAACATGTCCAATACCTCAGATAAGAAATTGATGGCAGGAAGCCCGAGACCTGCTTCGAAGAAGGCCTCGAAGACCACGACTTCTCCGCTTAGTGGCCTCGGAGTTGATTCTGGTCCGGGGACCCGAGTCCTCATTCCGGACCCCAGCTTCCCTTCCACGGCTTCTTCGATAGATTCTGCTGTGCTTGTGGATTGGCCGATGAGGAAGCTTTGAGGGATCTTATTCTTGGATGGTGGTTGGAGTTCCCGAGGATTCTTGGGCTAGGCGTCTCCCAGAGCTCCCGCCATTGCTGCTACTGCTTAAGCCACCCACGCTTGCCTCTGCGCCAAAGTTCCCGCTGCCGTTGGCACGGTGTGGCTGGTCCTCGCCATGGCTTGGTTGCTCAGGAAGTTCAGGGAGTTGGAGGTTGAAGAAAGTAAGTTTTGGATGTTAGGCACGGTAAAAAGCCCTTGGTAAATTCCGATCCCCTTTTTATAACCTTCCGCTAGTTGTTGTGCTTCGATTGCATTCACACTGTAGGTTCGACTTCCATCGCTGGCAGGTGGGTCCAGGAAGCGAAACAGTGTGAGTCCGCCGTAAATTTCGACCATTACCTTTTGAGAGCGTAACGGCTACTTGTATGGTAACGGTTCTAAATAAATGGCTCTTCACGACGTTTGGACTTCGTAACGGTTCTTTTTCCCACGAAGCGTTCACACGGCGGTTGTGGGCTCGAAGCCGTAGTCCGAATGCTTCGGGGTCAAAGACCCTTCGAATGACTGTAATGTGTTCAAACTTCTCTAAGTCTCAGAATATGAAAATGTTCCTTGCGTATACTGCTTCCCTTCTATACAGGTCAAGTTCGGAGAAGCGTATTCGAGGGGCTACTGTTGGGGGAAAATGCTTCACTTTCAGGACTTAGAGATTGACAGTCTAAAATAATTTATCAGCCTCAGAGTTGATAGGTTTATGCACGAAGACGGAGGAGTCGTTAAGTCGAAGGGTGCTCCGACTTACGATCCGAAGGAACCCTCCGCAAGATATGAGGCTCCGGAGCAAAACAACAAGGTTGATAAGATGTTTGACTTATCTACTTGCTCTGGGTAGATTTTACCATTTTAGCCTTGTTTAGGGTACCGAATAGTTTCCACTATGTCGGTTGTAATTGAGGGGTAAATAGGTCTTTTCCTTAGACTTTTTTGCCTATAAATACTCCCCTTCTTACCCTGTAATAGGCATTGAATACTCAGCTATTCAATACACATATTCGGACTAATTAAGCTATTATCCAATTCGGAGGCTTGAGATAGTTCCTAAACACGAACTCACTGTTTGTATGTTCTTAATCTTAGAGAACCTGTTAGCGTAATCTTTTACGCCAACAGACGACTTCTTGAAAACTGATCCGAGGGCTCTCAGTCCGTTGGACGATCTCTCCGGTCAGGGTTGGCTTCAGTAATTGATTTCTTTAGACGAGGCCAGATTGGGTCATGCTAAAGGATTCGAGACACAATTTCTGGTAGTTTTCCACATCGTCCTGTATCTCTACCCTCTGTTTGTTGGTCAACGCTTCCAGGGTAACTGGAATGATGTTATTGTTGTTGATTTCGCTCGCCATGGACGTCGTCTGAAGGGTGTCCCACTGGGCGTGTCAAAAAGAGTGTTGGTGTTGTTTTTTGTCACACGCATGGCTTGGGATGTCTGGTTAACTCCAGTGTAGGTCATACAATCTTGGAAAGGTTTTGAGCTTTCCAATCAATTTGACCCTACAACTGATAAGGGAAAACGAAAGCATTAGTAGCAACGCTGATCAGCTATTGAGCCGATGACTATGGTGATAAGAAATAACCGTAAAAATCGGCGCTTATCGGCTACTGAGCCGACAGTGAAAGCCAGATCACCGAGATTGGTTATGCCATCGGGCCGATGGACATGTAGACAACACCTCACACACAAAGGCCGATGAATAACCCCCAACGTTGATAAAGTATAACGTGGAACTAAATATAACCTATCGGATTGTACTCCGATAAAAACTAAATCTAGCATACTAGAGAATGCATCCATACTATCAAACTACCGTAATAGCAAGATTAGACTTAATCAAGGAAGTCGCTAAATCACGAGTAATTAACAGTACATATTGGGCATGCTTTATTCAGATGAATGGTGCACAACACAAGTCAGATATAAAAGATCAAGATGTCAGACTCAACCAATGAAACCTTGAACCACGATACCCAACTTACATCAATCTAAGAGATCGTAACGATGTATCCTTAGACCTAGCAAATACACCAAAAAAGATCGGCGATCGTACCGAGTCCCGCCGGGATTAACCTTAGAAACCAAGGGTGGTGATGCGCAGAGAGTAGTTTGTAGTTGTGTTTTTACATTGATTCTAACCTAGCTAATAGGTATATATTTATAGTCCAGAGACTTGTCGTTCGTTACGATGATATCATAACAAATTATAGATTTATATTTATCTTCTCCATCTCTATCGACTCCTTCATATCTGGTCATGTATAACAACACGGAAGGGCTTCTTTGACTAACTTTTGACCATACTCATTTGACTTATGTTGACCATGCGGCGCTCCTAATGGGCCTAGGCCTTTACCAAATCTTGGCGTCAATACTTAGTGTTACTCTTCCTAACATTTTTTTCTTAGTTAGTTTGTTCATGATCCCACTCAACTCCACTATAGTCACCTCCTTTGTGTCATGTGGTATCTTCATGGTACCATCTCTCGTTATCTTTTCTTCCATAAATCCACCTCCTTGCGCTTCTATTTTTGTCTATCATGTCTTCCTTGGCAGTTCCCTCATTGCTTGAAAAACTAAGAAACAAACATTAATTTTTTATTCGAGCATAGAGGCTCGGTTATGAGCAATAGCACTTTTGACAGATGATATTACATGGTTGTTGCATAGACTACTTGAGGATTTTAGTGTTTTAGTTACTGTGCATATTCCCTTATTGTCCAACGGTATATGTACCACCAGTATTGCTTATGATCATAAGAAGCATGAGTTTATTAAGCATATTGGTGTTGATGCTTTTTATACTCGAGCTCAAGTACATGATTAGGTCATCAAGCTTTAGTATGTGATTTTAAAGCATTAGTTGTCTGATTTCTTACGAAAGCACAAACTCAAGCACAACATAGATTTTTTTCTCTCCAAGCTCAATGCTATCGAACCACCTTGATTTTGAGGGGGTGTTAGTGTATATATAAGCTAGTGCATTTTCCTCTATTTTGTATTTTTCCATTGTATAAGGGGCATTTTGCATATTTTCCTTCCCATCTTCAGTATATATGTGTAACTTTGACGTTCAACCCCAAATCAATGGATGAGAATGGTTGTGTCCAAACAGTATGTGTACGAGGCTACGGTCCATTTAAAAATCTCGGTACAATTACAACTCTGTCTCCCCTTCCCTTCTCATCTCTTGTGTGGCCGTATCGTGTTGCTCTCACCATTGAAAATTTTGCACCAGCTGATGGCGACGCTGGCGTGGCTGAGGTTGCTTGAGGCTACCAGGATCTTACGCAATAGCATCCAGAAGCATTTGTTGACGGTCAGAAGCCATTAACTTTTGGAACAGGAAGTTTATTATAACCAGGTTGCTCCCTTGCTCTTGCTCCCCTCGATGGAATCATCAATGAGGCATCGGCTTTGCTTGACCTTGCTGGGTTATCGGATAATTATGCTCGCTGCTCTCACCTTCACGCTTCTAATCATCGCTTTGACGATCTAGAAGACTTTGGTAAAGCACATGACCTTACGCATGTGTTTTGCCGTTCTAGGGTAGTGTTTGGTTCAAGAGTAAGAGTGGATGAAATGATTTTATTCAGTTTTTGTGGGATGTGGTGATATAATTTTTTGTTTGATTAAATAGGATAGAATAATTTAGTTTTTTATTTGGCTGGAGGTAGATGAGAATGTATAGGATGAAATCCTCTCACAAAAGAGGGTAAATAAGTTAAACGGATAGAGCTATTTAGTATGTAGAAAAAATATTCTTTTATGTTGAATCGTTCTATCCGATCTACCTATGAACCAAACACTACTCAAAGTGGAGGGAATAATTTCATCCAACCCCATCCAAAGCTAGAAGGTGTGCACGGTCCCGGTCTTCTTCTCGCCGACTCATCCGTCGTCGTAGACTTCGCAAGAGTGTGTTGGTAACGCATCCGGTTGCGACGTTTATCTCGTTCGCATTGACTATGCCGCAGCCCGCATGCAGTCTGCTACGGCTGATCGCCTGATCCGATCATCAGATCACTAGCTTCGACTTTAATTAGCTTCGCACGATCACGCCAGAACTAAACACGCTTTTGCCCATTTTTCCTTTTTTTTCTCCCGACGTATTGCGAACAGCGCGGCTGTGCAGCACTGCAGAGTGGCAGCTCTATCATAAGTGATGAAATATTCTTAGGTGGTGGTATACTTTGCTGCATGACCTGGAGGACTCAATAAGTGTGCCTTTCCACCCAGAAATCACCTAACCGGTATGGAATTGGAGAGTGATTTCATAACTCTGCTGCTCGCCTGCCTACCGGATCCTGCCTGGAAGCTGGCGCAGCTGGGGATGGCTCGATGATGCGTATCGATCTTTACGTCTTGGTCTCTTGGATAAGCACGGGTTAAGATTTTTATTGTTGTTACTAGTTAAATATAGGTGAGGGTTGCAAGTTGCAGCACTGATCGTTTGTGTTTTAAATTTTTCTTCTGTCCGGCCTTTCGTCTCCAGCATAATCGCAAAGCAGATGGCGACCTCTTCCCGCCTGGCCCTGCGCGCCCACTCGCTGCACCGAGCTATCAGCGATGCTTAACCCCCAACCGTGATCCACCCCCCCCCCCCCCCCCCACGATTAAAGGGATAATGACTGATTATTTATGTATTTAATCTTGCCTCTTCACGTGGGAGACCCCGCCCCGTACTCTTTTGTTTAATGACAGATGTTTGAAAAAATTATGGTTTCGAGCACCATTTCGATTTGTTCTTCTAGTATGGCAACACTGTTTCTTTGACGTATCCCTCACTTATTAGCTGACAATGTTTTTCTCCTCGAAACCTATGGTGCTGTTGTTTCGAATCAAATGATTAGACCATCCACGGTCGAACGATGCAATCATCTACCATCTGGTGCCCTAATGACAAAGAACAAGGGGATTGTTCTTCAGTTCTTCCTCCCTAAGACATTGTTTGTGTGGTCTGAAGTTTAGCTTTTTGTGCTTGCTTGCTTCCCCGGTTGAACTGCTTGCTGCTGTTGAGGGTTTTTTGTCTAAAATCTAGTGGGGTTTGCGCGTTGCTTGTAAAGCTGGAGTCCCCAGCCAAAACTCTTTAAGTTCTGTGGCTTTCAAATAAAGCCGGGTGTAGCTGTTGCTACGCCTTCCCCTCAAAAAAAGACATTGTTTGTACACTTTTTACATCCACCCTCCCAACTCGCTCGTCGGGATGATCCACAAGTGAAAATGACGCAAAAATAACCTCACGAGTCCACGTAACGACACCGTGAATTCTCTGACAAGAACATGCTAGTACAGTATCCTCCCACTTGGACGAGTTGCACCGGAGGAGAGGACAGGACAATACCACCACACTGGCTATTACTATCTAGAGCTCGCCCACACAATTGCACCACCCAATTGCCTCTCGAGCTTATCGCGTTGCATCCGGTGGAGCTTTCGCTGGGATGCTCGCTTGCGCCGTCGCGCTCATGAATTTCACATTCCTTGGCGACTTGCGCCGTGCAAGCAATGGCTCCCGCCTTTTGTGATTGCGTTCGCTGGTCAATCCGTTGGACGTCTGGGTGATCATTAAATCGCGCGGCCGGATGCGTCACCGGTCGCTGGCATGCTGCGTCGGTCGCCAGTGCGCCTAGATGACGAGCTGCTCCACGCGCGACGCCATCGCCACCGGATCGACCGGGGCGGACGGGAACCATGCCTGCGTCGGCCAGTTCAGCTGGGAAGGCGGGGGCACCAGGGCCATGGCCATGGACGCGGCCGCGGCCTCGCCTCTCTTTCTCCTTTTCGGAGAGCCGGACGAGGAGGTAGATGAGGAGGATGACGAGGAAAAGGACGACTCCGAGGTCGCTGGCTCCGGCGACGGTCGCTTGTCGCCGGCTGCTGCCGCCGCTGCTGCGGCGGCGGCGATCTCCGAGCCGATGCGGAGTGGGAAGTTGAGGAGCGCGCGGGAGCCCCGCATGCGGTAGGCGGCGCGGTCGTAAGCCAGGGCGGCGTCCTCGGCCGTGTCGAACGTGCCGAGCCACACGCGCGCGCCGTTCTTGGCGGGGTCCCGGATCTCCGCCGCGAACTTTCCCCACGGCCGCTGCCTCACACCCCTGTAGTGTTTCCCCCTCGCCACCGCCTCGGCCTCCTCCTTCCCGTTGCGCGCTACCGCCGCCGCCTCAGCACCCGATAAAACCTCCTCGCTCGGCGTCACCGGCTCCGACTCCATGAAGACAAGGCAAGAACCGTCGTACGACGAGTCAGGGGAAAGCAGGGGCTCGGGCTTGACCTCGGCGAACACGCCGTCGGGCAGCCACCCGCAGGAGAAGGCGTCCATCATCGCGCCGAACACCACCATGTCATCGGAATCGTCATCGCGGAACGGCAGCGAGTCGCTCCACAGGTCCGCCACAAGGCTCCCGAAGCTCGCGCTCCCTGAGCACACCGGCTGCGTCCTCCCCTCCACCGACTGCGCATGCGCCGCCGCGCCGTGCGGCTCCTCCATCAGGTGCTGGCGGATGCTGTCCAGCACCGACACCTCCGACGCCGGGTTCATTAGCATGCTTCTTCTCGCCGACCTCTGCTGTCTCGACTGGCAAGTGGCAAGTGAAGTGTTCGGCCCTCGAGTTGAATGGTAAGAGCCGAGGCGGAAACGGGGCGACCTTATGTAGCGGTGACGAAGCTGGTGGCATTCGCTTCGCGCTTCGTTGAACTTTCCACATACGCCACTCATCTACCACGTGGTCGAATGGATTTTCCCTAATTAAATTATAAAATAAACGGAGAAAGAGCGAGAGATAGATGATGCTTGCTATTACACGCTCACGCCACGAAAAATAAGCCGTTCATTTTACAACAATTAACTAAGCTATGGCTATTACACTGTGCTATTCTACTGTTCTTACGAGAGTTTGTTATTGTTCTATTTTTTGTTCCACATATATATAGATGGATAGAGATGTACCGATGTAACCATATTTTTGGAAAAAAACATCATATCCCTTTATCACTTATATGTATCTCTATATATTGAGATAAAAATGAAATAGAAACCGATAAAAATTAATGTTATCGTATTTGTTTGAGATATGACTAGGGTACTTTAATCCTCTTGTATTTGAAAGGGTTTAGATATTTCATTGGACCATCTCCTGACTAGGTCTGCAAATGCTCTTTACTCCGTTTGAGATCCGCTCTACAAAATGTTAGCCAAACTGAACTAGATCTAAGTTAGATTTGAGTTTTCAGATCCGTAAAAATTTAAGATCTAGAACTTTGTTCTTTATTTTTTTGGGAGTACCTCCTAGGGTGTTCTGCAAATTTAGTTTCGAAAATAAAACGTGGAGTTTAGAAGTATTTACCCACCTTGCTATTTTTAATGAACTTATTGAACTGTTATTTCTCTCTCCACGTTCCTTTTCTTCTTCTGCATGTTCGTTTCTTCCTCCTTCTGATGGATTGACGATTTAGGGCACCCCCAACCGATGGTGCCCATAGTAGTGTCTAGAGGTGAAAAAAATAATAAATATCCATTAGATACTACTTTCTTCAATGCATGGTATTTACAACAGTTTCTATAGAATAAAAATTATTTATTTATATGCATGCATTAGGATTATCTATGGCAAATTTATTTCATAGTCATCACTATACATGCATTTACATCACAATAGATCCACACAAAAACCAGAAGGAAGACATTATTATGTCCAACTGAGATTTCATTGGTTTCCTGTGTTTTGGATTCCATGTAGATACGGTTTCTTCGCTAAGACACCGTTTCTTTCATATTTCTTCTCCCTCTTCATTAATTCATATGACATGTTATCTTTTTTGCTTACGTTTCATGATATTAAATGCTGAAGAAACTAGTTGAGCTGGAGCGTTGGGAGTGCCCTTAGGCGGCGGAAATAAATTCGGTGCGGGCGGTCCGCACAAGCCTAGGAATGAGGACCCTCTCCGATGCAAGCCACGTTCCTGCCTTTTTAATCCGACAGCCACACAGGTGGAAGAAGGGTCGCCGACGGCAGGGGCGGTGGACAGCGTGAGGCGGAGGAGCGGGGCGAAACGGTGTGGTGGCAGACGGCGCGGCCGCGAAGACCTGCGTAGCGGCGGCGTGAGACGGAGGGGAAGCAGTAGACAGCACGGGACAACGGCGAAAGCGCGGGCCGGCGAGGCGGACGGCGGCGGAAGCGCGGGTCGGCGCTGCGGACGGCGGCGGGTCGGCGCTACGGCCAGCGGCGGGTCAGCGCTGCGTACGGCGGCGGACCGTCATGAGCACTTGCGATGTATTCGCCGTCGGATTGAAAAGAGTAAACGTGGCTTTCATCTGAGGGGATTCCTCATTTCTAAGCTTGTACGAACAGCCCGCACCAAATTTATTTCCTTAGGCGGCGGCCAGGGCGCAAGCCACATATAGAGCTGGGACATGGGCCGGGCCGGGCCGGCCCGGTCCGGGTCCTTGGGGCCAGGACCTGAAATGGGCCGGGCCTTTTCAGCCCGAAAAAATTAAGGGCCGGGCCGGGCTGGTCCGAACCTGTGTTTGCCAAGCCCGGGCACGGCCCAAAGTCCGACGGGCCTGGATGGGCCGGGCCGGCCCAAAAACGGCCCTAACTTTGTAACATTGTTAGATGGTCTCTTACCAGGGTTATGAAAATATTTGTTTAATTTATCTTTGAATAATGAAAATTCTAGTTCACATAAAATAATAGAACAACTCAAAAAATAGAGGAAAATGAATTTTATTAATAATTTACACATGATACTAGTTCATTAATACTACTTTCTTTGCTCTTTAGCATATATATTTACATTTTGATTTGTCCTATATATGAATGACTCAAATTTTGATTTGTCTTACACATGATATAGAGCAAGGCATATTCAAATAGTAATTTGCAGACTTTTTTAATTTTTAATAACATGTCTCCTCCTTGTACATATGAATTATTTACCCATGGGCTTTTTTTGGGCCGGGCCGGCCCAAGCACGGCCCACTTTAAGGGCCGTACCCGGGCCGCCCACCGGGCCTAACCTCTAGGCCCAAGTCCGGCCCATGTACGGGCCGTGCCGGCCCGGCCCATCCATGGGCCGTACCGGGCCGTGCTTTGCATGGGCCGGGCCTACGTGCTTTGGGCCGGCCCATGCAAAGCACGGCCCAAGTCCCAGCTCTAGCCACATAGGCAGTGCGGGAGCAGCAAAAGCCCCTGACCAGGGCGGCGCGAGCGTAGCCAGCAGTGCTATTTTTATTTTTTATTTCTAATCTTCAGGAATTAGCTGTTTTTCTTATGATTTTTTATTGCTTAGAATATTGTGCACGGTTTTCAAGTTTTCTCATATGATACACTAGTATGGTAAAGTACTTGAATAGAATAGAATTTATTTATAATTAAAAATATAAAATATTATTATTGCACTATAATTATATTAATGTGTATCAACAGATAAAACATAATACAAATCAGATGTAAAATAGTACATTCATATCAAATTCCATTATTTGTGAATCTGAATCCACTCTACAATCCAAACAAGTGCAGGTATTTCACAGTGAAGCAGTAACTCCACTCTAGATCTGATTCTAATTGTATTCCATGGAGTGGAATAAAATTTAGTGGAGTGAAGTAGTCCCAAACAGGTTTTAGGGGGTGTTTGGATCCAAGGGGCTAAAGCAAAAGGAGCTAAAATTTAGTCACTTTAGGGGCTAAAAATGGACTAAAATGTTTTAGTCCATTAGCCCCCAAAGAGGAGCTAAGAGGGGGCTAAAATGTATCCTCTCCACTCATCATAAATGTTTTAGCTCTTTTTTAAGGCTCTTGGATCCAAACAAGAGTGACTAAAATTTTAGCCTCTATTTTAGTCACTTTGTTTTAGCCATTTGGATTCAAACAAGCTCTTAATAACCCTTTTTGTACTTTTGTAGATGAAAGGGCGACTAGCAGTCTTATTTCTTCCAACATGAATATGTATCATTTTTTTTAAAAAAACTTGATACGTGGGAAAAAGCACGAAGAACCCAATAAAGATGTTCAATTTATAAGATAAATGGTAATCATATATCATAAAATAAAAATAGATTTTGTAAAAAAGCTTTGAACATATTTATTATTTTTTTTGCCAAGTAATCATATATTAGTTCCATTTACATGGTTTAATATTTCAAGAACTGATGATAACTTAAAGTTCCTCGTAATATGCAAATAGAAAATCAATAGTTTAAGATAAATAATATATATTTCTATTTTGAAATATTCTGTTTCAGTTTATATTTAACCCTCCTGTTGTTTATGTTTTTTTCAACAACGGTTAAAACTTTTCGCTCCTTTTTATGAGTATCTCTATCTGTATATATGATATATCTGCAGGCTATCCAGTTATTTACTTTTATTTTGTTCGGTAGCCTCCGGAGACGATGGTGGATGTGATGTCGACGACGTCAGCGGTGAGGTCGTCACCTCTCATCGGGGGCAGTGTGGGCGTGTGGCCCGGCTCACTCCGGCTTGTGGTCGCGGCAGGCAGGCAGGCAAGCAGGCAGGATCCTGTAGTCTGTAGGCAGCGGCGATGATACGATCTTGATGTTTTCTAGATGGTCTGCTCCAACTTGTGCTCGCTTTGAGGATATCAGATTATTCACATCAGCCGGTGCATGGCCGAGGATGAGTTGCCAAGTATTTGTATACTGCAAGTTGGTTACACACTTACGCTGCCATGAGTATTTGCATGTTTGTATAATGCAAGTTGGTTATAGTCACACCAGCTATGCATATTTCACTTGGATTTCAGTAAACAACTTGACTGGCAGAGTAAAACTGGACGGAAAAAATCACAGCGAGGCAGGCTGTGAGCCCTGACAAAAAGCAAAGGACCTGTACAAAAACGCACGTGGCCCTGAGGCCAGTCGAGCTTGCCATCGAGGAAGGAATAGCGTAGAAGGCATGCGATGCGTTGCCTCTGGACCGTCTGCTGACTGCTCCTGCTTGCGCTCGCGCACAAGAGGATAGAGATGCCTTTGTTCATTTGCAGCTGGGCCACGACTTTGCGAGAGAGCAACGTGGGATTAAAGCAGAAACGGACATGAGACGCCCTGCAAAACTGCAGCAGCACAGCGATTGTGCTGTAGGTAGCGTCTCCTGTGAGGGAAATGGCGAAGCCATCTTTCCGAAACCAAAGCGTTTCCTATGGGGGATAACAATGCGATCGTCAGTCCTGACCTGCAAATATGACACGAGGAACATGCAAACAATGCTAGCTAGGTAACATTGCTATCACATATTTCAGCCGAAAACGAAGCTGTGGGGTACGTAGTTGTGTGAGTGAAGCCAATTGAAATGCCAATCGGGAGTGGTTTGGGTTGTCAAGATGGCTTCAGGGATGTATTGAATAAGTAGAGCATATTTCTGTCCAGACGGATCATTCCACCCTAACTTCAAATAAAAAGAACATCCATCCCAGCTCGTATCCAGGATGCTTCTGGTTGTTCAGGATGATAAATTGGAATTCAAGACATTACAGTGGATAGCAAAATATCCACTAAACTGAGAGGGACCGTTGGGATTCCACGCATACCTGCCCAGGTTCAGTGTGCCGAGAAGATAAAGCTGATCAATTCACCATCTCTTGACTTTTGCGGCAGCGTCACACACTGAAGACCTTGCTTCTTTGCACGGGCTTGCCATGTCCTAATTAAACAACTATCAGCACACAATAGCACATGATTCTCTTCGGGTCCTGCCTCTGGGGGATGCACGACTTCTGAAAGATACAGAGAAACCTGTTTCGTTACATTCGATGGCAACTCGCTTGTCTTAATGGGAGGTGAATATACATCGGTGTTCGTCGTTTAGGAAATGCCAAAATGGTCCTGCTTGAGAACAAGATCACGAATTGAATTCCAGGATTGCATTTCTACTTGTTTATGAGCCAGGACATGTGAACAGATTAGTAGATATACTAATGATCCAGGGAAGCAGCCCAGGTGCGGCAAATAATCACAAAACTGGTAGCTAGGCGGCTAGGCCTGCTTATATATTCGGACTGATCGCAACAGGTATAGTTGTTTTACTTCGGAATTCAAATCGTAGCGCGCAACTAGTTGTTTAGCTAGGTGTTTTCCTCGATCACTCGCGTCCCGGCCGAGTCTATCTTCTCCATGAAACGACGTACCAAGACCTGCCTTGCCAACCCTGAAGTTAACTTGCAGTCTTGCGTGATGGTAATGACTAATGTCCTCATGTTGGAAGTTCACCTGACTAAGGTTGGAACCGGACCCAGCAACGACGGGCAAGTTGAGCCACCGCATGCTCGTTTTATTCGACCGCCAATATGCATCTGCAGTCCATCTGCCATGTGCTGCTAGACCATTGCTTTCATAACCAAAGGCCATTAAGGTGCACAACGCAAAAGCCAAATGGCTTAGCTGGGGACCTGTAAATCCACGACCACTGAACTATGGGCGCTCGGCGGTCAGGCGCCTTTGTTTCCAGCTCCACGTGCATTAGTGTGCATACGTCGAACTCACTAAACCACACAGTTTTCACACAGGAACAATATTCCACTAACTAGCTTAGCTTGGACTAACCTGTTGCTAGTACTTTATTAGGAGTATGTAGTAAGGGTGAGTGGAGTTTGGGCTAGTCAAAGGTCGCGCCGGACTTTGACCGTGGACCGGTGAAATTCGCAGGGGCAGGTCGATCCTGTCCTGCATCTATGCTCGAGGAGAGGTCGAGACGATGATGATATCCGTTGGTGGGTGCGGGTCACGGTCTCCCTGCCTCGCCTCGCCTGGCCTGCGAGATACGGCAGCGCGGCCCATCCCCCACGTCTCACGCCGTTGAGCGGCGGCAGCGGCTGCTGCTGCTGCTTCTCGGATCCTTCCTTCCATCACACGGGTGCATGGCCTGTCCGCACCCGTCCGATCTAATTCGGAGCGCTGGGGCGAATCGCGAATGAATTGGATGAGACGAGACTACGAGAGTGGTGTGCACTGAAGGCGGAACAGAGGAGAAGGCGGACCTCTTTACGCCAGTCCAGAGTCCAGACTTGGCGATCGTCCTCCACTTTTGCGGCGACAGCGGAACGTAACTGAACCTGGGCAAAAAAATTGGGTCGACGTGCGGAAGGCTTCTGGACGATTTCTAGAAGCAGGGATTTTTTTTTCATACTACGATCTGTAGAGCAGGCACATGCGCACAGCAATAACTAATAAGCAGCCCTACTCCTGGTGTAATTCTCTTCCCATATACTTCGACGGCAAGGTTGATAATTAGGGCCGGTTTAAATTTTAGTATCCAGGAGTAAAAATATAAACAAACATGCTAATCTAGGTTAATCTAGAGAACAACCGAAAACTTTTTCTGATTAGTTACGATAGAGACAAGATCTAACCTAATTTAAATTGACGTGTGAAAACCATAATCTAACGTATGTAACTTTACTCTATTTGTTTTAGTTTGGGATAGTAGTAATCTAACTTATAGAAAAAAAGTTAGGTTATACTGGTTTATTGGATTGTTATAATTTAATATCAAATTATAATAAGTTAGAATATTTATTTTAGCTTATAAAAAAGATATATTATTATAATCCCAAGCTGAAATAAATAGACACTTAACCTACTATTAATTACTCTCAATGTCTGATAATATAGAAACCTATAATCGAATTTGACATTTCATAGTATATGAATCTCTAAATAGTGTCACTGTCAAGATTCGTTGTATAATGATCATGGTTAAAAAGTAATTTTACATTTTGGCGGTCCGAGACGATCGCCATGCTCGCCATGTCAGGATCAGCCTATTGACAATGTGCTCCAAATAATAAAACTTTGCGAAAAGGCAATTGTACGCAGCATGAAAGGGACATTTTTGTTTTTCTTTTTATTCTGAACGAAGCAGTAACCTTTCCACGAGTCCAAGAGACGGAGAAAAGAGCGGCCCCGTGCGGCAACGACGAAGAATTTCAGGTGCGCTACGAGTTAACAAAAAGCTTCGGAAATATGAAGCTTCATGGTGCCTTCCGCTTTCCACCTGCATTCGACCATTAACCAATTGGCCGTAGATGGTCACGTGCACGTGACGTACAAAGTTTAGCGCTTCTATGTAGACTATTGTCCGTTGGATAAGCTTCAATTCCTCGAGTATTTAAGTGTACATGACCTACGGCTACGTTCATGTACAGTACAGGCATACGTAAGGCGTGGATCGAGTTGCCCGCACAAAACAGCTACTCCGTATTACTACTACAGAACGTGAGGTCGTTGGAAAAACAATACTATCGGGGTATTCGGATCGGTGGCTAAATCCATGTCACCTCCAATATTTAAATATTATTTTAAAGTATTAAATGTAGATTATTTATAAAACTTATTCATAATCGGAGGGTTATTCACGGGACGAATCTAATAAGCCTAATCACACCATGATTTGATAATGTGATGGTACAGTAAATATTTGTTAACCATGGATTAATTAGGCTTAATAAATTCGTCTCATGAATTAGTCTCTGATTCTGCAATTATTTTTATAAATAGTTCACGTTTATTTTTTCAAATTAATGTCGAAACATCCAATTTGACACGAGCTAAAATTTAGCCTTGGGATCCAAACACCCCCTCACGCCAATATCAAAAGTACACAAAAGTTCTGATTAAAATCTGATCAAAATTATGAAACTCTGACATTTGACAACTTTTAAGATAATTAGTTAAAACATACAGATAAAGATTTGATTTTTTTGAAATAAAATTACTTCCAATCTCATATTTTTTAGATTACGACCAAAGTTATACATCAAACGTCATAAAAATCAAATATCATATATTTATATTGAGTGAGTACCGAGTAATATATACGATACACATGAACAAGACACAGAACATGGTCAGTATATATAGACACCATGCCGGCATGCCTTAACATGTCTTTTTATCAAACTGTGAACTGGAGTTATATACAAGGTTTGAACTTTCAAAACCAATGCATCCTTGATCCTTTCGGCGAAGTCATTTTTCACGCACTCAATCGTTTATGTTGTCCTTCATCCTGACGTGACATACGCTAGTTTAGTATCTATTGGGGGAATATATTTCCCCTGAACAGGGGCCAAATGACGTCAGCCTCCGACGGCTTCCGGCCCGGAGCCCAACACTGTCGAAGCCTGTATCCTCACCCAGGTCTGTTCCCATGTCTCGAGGTTCGTCCCGGGGCCTACTGGTGCGAAGCCCCCGGGCCCCATCGAAGCCCTCCAAAACGGGGTACTTCGGAACCCTTCGGTGCGAAGCCCACGGGATCCCCTGAAGGCCGCAAGAAGCCAAGCCTCGGGATGGCCCCGAGGCCAGCCTCCGGGCCCGGTTCGAGGTTAACCTTCGGACCATATCCGGAGTTAGCCCTCGAACCCCCCTTCCGGGGCTCCGCAAGCCAGCCTTCGGACCCTGTCAAGACTATTCGAAGCCAAGGCTCCGAGACCCCAGTTCGGAGCCCAGTTCGAAATCAAGGCTCCGAGACCCCAGTTCGGAGCCCTGTTCGGAGCCTTGCTCGGAGCCTCGCTCGGAGCATGCTTCGGAGTCCCCCCCTCGAGGTGCACTTCGAAGCCCTCTTCGCAACCTCTACCAGAAGGGCTCCGGCCCCTACTTCGAAGCTCAAGAAATATCTAAGTATAGGCCATACCGGGGGCCCCTCCGCCCCTGGTATGTCGTTTAGCTAATCAAAGCCTAGCGCAGCCTGACACGCCTGTAAAGCTGTAAAATACCTTTGTACCATAGCTAGCTCCTTTTCCCCTCTCTGCCCCTGTGAGCCTAGGGCTCATAGGGGGCATCCCGGTCTTTTCCTTTGGCCTGTGTGCCTATAAAAGCAGGGCCCAGCCCTTGTAACAGACACACGCTCTAGGGGGCCAAGAGACCCTGGAATTATTGCTCCATACTAGGGCATACCATGCCAAATCCACCACAACTGGACGTAGGGCTGTTATCTCCTAGGAGAGGCCTGAACCAGTATAAACCTTTTTCTCCCTCTGATGGAACCCTTCGAGGTTCATTCTCCACATCACACTCCACCACATAAAAACCTGCTGGAACTAACGCAATTGTCCCAACAGTTGGCGCCGTCCGTGGGGAACTTAGTCCTAGAAGCTAAGTTCTCTACCACTGTCTGCAACTCGAAGTACGCCTGAGGGGGGAGCTTCGAAGCTTTCTTGCTTCGCGCACCCTCCGGCAAGGGGCTTCGGGTGCAGCTCGAAGGCCATCTTCGCCTTCCTCCTTCACATACCGGAAGCTCACTCTCCAGCAAGGGGCTCCGTTCCACGTGTCGAAGGCTGTCAAAGCCCCAAGGGCTATAAGGTATGTACAGTCCGAAGCCCTACTTCGATGTACCAATCTGCAATTACATTAATATAAGTTCGAAGCCCTGCTTCGCCTTAAAGCCGAAGCCCTGCTTCGCCTTTGAATGCAAGCTTTTGTTCCATCTTATTGAAAAACCGAAGCCATGCATCGCCTTATCAAAAACCGAAGCCATGCTTCGCCTTATCAAAAACTCGAAGCCTTGCTTAAAATCCGAAGCCTCGCTTCGCTTTACAAAATCCGGAGCACCCCTCCGAAGGCTACACAGCGCCTCCAGGCCCGTAGCAGTGGGCTTTGAGACTTCTGAGCGACGGCTCGGCAAGTCCGGGATTCCAGGCTCCGGCCTGACGCATCCCCGGGTCGAAGGTGGCCCAGGGTCGTAGGTGGCCCAGAGTCGAAGGTGGCTCAGAGTCGAAGGTGGCTCACATTATCACAGGTTCGGTGAATCCACACCAAATATCCCTCTCATTACAGGACCAAGTTCTGAAGCCTTGCTTCATTATCCAAACACGCTCCGAAGCCTCGCTTCGCGTGTTAATATAATATACGCCTAAGCGTCTCGAAGTCATACTTCGCTAAAATCTAAGTGTGTTTCAGAGCCTCGCTCACGCACAGCATCCAAATCCCAGCATGCCGAAGCATGCCTTGCTCAATTTGGTTATGTTGAAGCCTTGCTTCGCACCAAGTTAGCGCGTTCAAAGCGCGAATGAGGCCTTCGTTCAATAAAATTCCAAGCAGCCAAAGCCCTGCTTCGCACCAAATTAAAGCACTCGAAGCCCAGAAGAGGCCTTCGCTCAAATAAAATTTCATACGTCGAAGCCGCCGAAGGGCGCACCCTTCGCATCCTTTATTTTTTGCTCGCACCAGCAACGGCTAAGTCCCTAGCTGCCACGAGCAAAAGGGGGGAAGCATGTATGCGAGGTGTGCGAAATGTAATACGCAGTACGAGCGTGACAAGCTAAAATGTTTGAAGCCAAACAATGCGAAGCATACAGACGAAGTATGCAAACATAATCCATTCATTGAATGACAATTGAGAAGTGTGTTACAGATATACTTCGAAAGCAAACTATAAGTAGTCTGTGTCTAGGCCTAAGAAGAATCGTGTGCGAGGCCCCAACCCTCGCTTGCCTCTCTTTCGGCCAGGGCCCCCTCGGCTGGACGAAGCCTCGTCGGAGCCCGCTCTCCCACGTCCGGCTCGTCCAGGCTCCGAAGCCCGTGGACCTCGTCTCCCACTTTGCAGATCGCTCCAAGTCAGCGAAGCAGGCGGTGTCGTATCGAAGGCAGAGAAGTCTAGGGCTTCGTCGCCTGCTAAGGCCGTCCGCGAAGGTAAAGACAAAGAACTCTGAAGGAACTCCGTATTCATAGCGGCTAGCAAATCCTGAGCTACTTCGGAGATGGTTTCGCCGTCGGGCCCCCTCGGAAGCTTAAACCGAGGGGGACCTTCGGACCTAGCTACTTCGAGGACCGCCCACAACTGTCGAAGTTCTTCGGAGTCCTCAAGCACTTCGAGGTCTACACTCGGAGGCTGAGCCTGGGCAAGTATAAAAAGACCCCCGCATTCATATTAATAAGCTGATAGAGTTTTTACAAGCCTGAAGCTAAGTATTACAAAAGGCCTAAGGAGATCTACACCTTCGGAGGCGGAGGCGTCGAAGTCGAAGGCTGATCAGACGCAACAGGCGCTTTGGATCGGCGGTGTCGAAGGGCCTTCTGGAGGTCGAGGACTGCTTCGCAGCCTTGCTCCTTCCAGGGTTCCTGCAGCCGCCGCCAGGCTCCGCGAACTTCGGCCGGAGGCGTCACCAAGTGCTGACCCCCGAAGGCCACTAGGGTCACGGAGGTTGCTGCCCGAAGGTGGTCACACCCCGCATCATAGAGCATCTGCAACACCCCTTGGCCCGCGACTCGACCGGCCATAAGAGCGAAGCCCGTCAACGCTTCCTCCGCTGTCGAAGCCGCAGTCTTCAAGAAATTGACGCGGTCCCCAATCGGGTCCTGATCGCCAAAGTCCGGAGCCCGGCACTCGGTCCCTATTAGCTCAAGGACCTCGGTTAGGCTCTGGGTGGCTTCGCCAAGATTGGCCACGACGAAGTCTTCAAGACCCTGAGCCCGTTGGCGGAGTGAAGCATTCTCCTTCGCCTGCCGGGCTTCGGCGTCCTTCGAAGCCTAGAGCTCCACGCGGAGCCGAACCATCTCCAAAGCCAAAGCTTCCTTAGCCTTGTCGGCTTCAGCCTTCACCGCCTCTGCCGCGGCCTCGGCCCACCTTCGTTTCTCGGCTTCCACCGAGACTTCGCGGCGAAGGGCCTCCTTCTCCTCTGCGAGGCGCTCCATCCGCCTGTCTGCAGAAGTCGAAGCCGCCGCATTCAGTGCGAAGGCATGTAGAAATTTAAGAAATCATAAGTATTAACCAAAGGCTAAAATATAGTTCGGGGCCGCCAGGGGCTTCGCTCACCCGTATGAGGACTTCGTTCGCGCTGACGAAGAGATCCGTGGGGTTCAAGTGGCTAAGTTGGGCCACCAAGTCCCCATCCTCCGTAGAGGCACAAGCCTCGCGGAAGCCGTTGATCGCCGCCTCCGTCACGCCCTCCCTCGGCTTGAAGGGGTGAACCACTGCCACGGTCGCCTGCGCGGGCTTCGACAAGGAAGGGCTCAAGCCCACCACGTCGACATCTTCGTCGCTTCGAGGGTCCTAGTGGCCTCCGCTGCCTTCGTCTTCGGACGAAGTACTTTCGGACTCCGAATCACTGCCGCTGCTGCTGCTGCTGCTGCCGCTACTGCTCGAAGCTTCCGTGAGCTTCGCGTCGACGGGCTTCGATCCGGCTTCGCCTGCCGGCTTCGCCACAGTGGGCCTCGCATCGGCTTTATCCTCTGCAGAAAAGCCAAGTCAAGATCCGCATATTGAAGAGAAGAATGTAAAAAGGGTTTACCTTCGTCGGAGATTTCTTGGAAGGAAGGAGGGGCTAAGTGTGCTCTCCAATCCCTTCACTGCGAAGCGGGCGCATCCACCTTCACGCCCGAAGTCGTTGCCGTCGGAGCATCCGTGGCCTCCTTGGCGGCGGGAGTATGCGCGTCGGCCTCCGCCGCCGAAGGCTTCGCCGCCATGGGCTTCGCCGCCTTCTTGGGGGTCGAAGTAGTTGCGGGCTTCGCCGCAACCTCCCCCGGGTTAGAGATTTCGGCCGCAGGGACCTCCGGTCGAGGCCCCGAAGCATCCGGTTCGTCATCTTCCCCCCTCTTCCTCTTGGCTCTGGCCGACGAGGCAGTCGGAGGGGCGAAGTCCGGCAGAGCAGGGAGCTCCGCGAGGTCGAGCGCGGTCCATACTCTGTTCCAGCGCTCCCAAGACCCCACCAGCGCGAGGCGCTAGGCCTGCTCCTCGGGGGTCGGAGTCCCAACGACTCGATCCGCCGCCACGATGGATTCCTCCGGGGTCCTCATTTCGAGGTCGGCTTCATGAAAGGTTTAAGTTAAAAGTGAAAATCTGCGAAGTGTAAAAGGCGAAGAGATTGCGAAGCCTTACAGAAGCGGTCGAAGGCCAACTCACTAAGTTCCCCTCGACCCGAAGCCTGGAAGAGCCCCTCCGGCCAGGAGCGCGCGAGGGGGCTGAGCCGGAGGGTGATGAACTCCTCCGCGAGGTCCCTCATGCCCATCTTCGCCGCCACTCTCCGGAGCAGCAAGATCCTCGAGCGAAGGATGTCTTCGCTGGTCCTCACCACCCCTTCGCGTCGGTACAAGATGTGGGCGTTGGTACTCCGAAGGGGGGAGTTCGCGCCGACGGAGGCGTAGAACGACTCCTGATCCCACTTCGAGTACCACTTGTTGTTTACAGCCCTCACCGAGAAGGCGTCCTAGAACTCCTTCCGGAGCTGGAAGTTGGCGCTGCCGAAGGCCAGCGCCCTCTTGACGCGGTCTGTCCCCTCCCTCGGCTTCGGCTGACAGTTGGCGTCGTGGAGGGCGACGAAGACGTCCGCACGGCCCTCGCAGCCCTCGACCCTCATAGCCCATTCGAAGACAGCCAACCTTGCCACTGCGTTGGGCGAAAGTTGAGGGAGCTCGAGGTTGTAAGCCTTGAGGACTTCACTCAGCATCCCCACTGCTGGCAGCCCGAGGCCGGCTTCGAAGAAGGCCTCGAACACCACCACTTCGTCAGCCCGAGGCCTCGGAACGACCTCCGACTTCTCCGGGACCCGAAGCTGAATCTTCGCTGCGATCCTCCCTTCGCAGGCCCTTTGGACCGACTCCTCCGTGGAGATCGAAGCCCTCATCTCCAAGGTTTGCTTGAACTTGTCGGAGGGCGTCCGAAGGTCCCTCGGCCCCAGCCGCCTAGGCGGAGACTTCGCCGCTGCGGCCGCTACCGCTTGCAGTTGGGCGGAGCTCGAGCTCGGGTCCGAAGCCAAAGACTTCGCCACGGCCTTCTTCGGCATCTCGGTGGAGCTTCGTGAGGAGCCATGCTGAATAGCGTGGGCCTCATGGCTCTAGAAGTGATGAGTCATTGTCAACGATAGTCAACGAGGACTGAGGAAGAGAAGAGATCTGCTGTTTTATGGGCCGCGTGTGACTCAGGTACACGGGCAGCGAGCGACTGTCGGGCAGAGGAGGCTGCGAAGTCGGGCTGGCCCAATCCGGGTGCATGGGCCAGAAGCAGTAGAAGACCCACTGGGCTGTTGACCAGGACTGACTCAGGTACACGGGCGGTGAGCGATTGCCGGGCTGAGAGAGCTGCGGAGTCGGGCCGGCCCAATCCGGGTACCTGGTGCAAAGCTGGTGGAGGCTTTGTCAGTTTCGGCGTAAAACTGACAACCGTTGATTCTGTATCCGACTGTCCAGAAGAGTAGCTTCCGGATATGTCATCTGTTACTCTAGGCCCACAGTCAGTCAGTTGTGTCTGTAAAAATACCTAAGGGCAGTAGAGTCTTTTTCTGTATTTTTGAGTCTGTAAAAACCCTAAGGGGCTGGTAGAATATTCCTAGTGTTGGGCTGCCTATAAATAGCACCCCAATCCCTAGGGTTTGGACTACCCTTTTGTGCTGAAATCAAATCCACCCATTGGGTCACGTTTGTCTTCTCTCTCCTATGTGCGCCGCCAGGACTTCCCTCTCCCTGTTCTTGCATCATTTTGGCTCTAATCTCTTGGATGCTTTTATCTCTTGGTCCCTGGAGAATTTATTGGTTGGATCTGGTTGGTTTGGGGAGTTATTGAGCTGGATTCGGGCTGCTGTATTTAGTTCTTGAAGAGAAGCTTCTTCTGTTGCTTCCGTTCTTCACAAACTGAGTACTAGTTCTTGCTGCTGCAAGTAGTACTACTTTTCTGTAGCTACAGTACTTGCTGCCAGTTTTTTACCTTCTACTGTACTGCCTTTTTGATCGAAGCAGCATGGAGTAAATGCCTTTCTGACTGTTTCTGCGAAGTCATTTTCTTTTGCTCGAAGTCCCTCAGCTCCGTGAGGCAGGATTCGATCTAACCTTACTTGAAGGCTTCGCCTCAGTCTTCGTACTTTGTTCTGTGCTCTGTGTTGCTATGTTTCGAAGCAGTTTTCTGATTGACAGCATTACATACTTCGAACTTTAGTGCGAAGGGGCTTCGGTCCTATTTGTTCGAAGTTCATACTTCGACACGTTTCGAGGTTGGGATCGAAGCTTGTGGCTCCGCTAGGCTTCGCACTGATTTCTGTGTAGCGTGTCACCCTTCGCCTCTCTTTTCGGAGCTTGATCTTTTCGAAGGTAGGGCATTGGCTTCGGACTTGCTTTTCTGTCGCGTGACAGACTTCGCTTCTCTGTTCGAAGGTTGTCCGTCTGCTTTGTGTGTTCGAAGCTTTTCTGTGTCGAAGGTTGTGCTTCGAAGCTTTCGGTTCTAAGGGTGTTCGAAGTCTTGTCTTCGAAGTGCATACTTCGAAGCAGGCTCCGGCACAGTTTTACTTCGCTCCGAAGCTCGTGGTTCGAAGTTGTGTTCGAAGCCTTGTCTTCGAAGTACATACTTCGAACCAAGCTCCGACACTGTTTTACTTCGCTCCGAAGTACACTTCACTTCTTACCACTTCGAACTAGGCTAGACAGAGACACCTTCGGCATTTCGGACAGACTCCGTCACCAACCTCCGAAGCAGACCTCGGCGTGCGAAGGGGGCTTCGCCAAGTTCCGAACAGGAGACAAAATTTGGACAGTAACTTCTCTTTTCATCTTATACATACTTAGATCATTTCATTGAGAAGTTTAGGCCTGTTACACTTTGTTCATCTGTCTAGTTGCACTGTTTTAACATTACACTGTTTATCATCAGCTGCCTCTAGGTTAGAAACCTTTAGACTTAGGCCTTCTGGTCATTTTCTGCTGCACAGTCTTTTGAGGTGCGTTGGGTGTTGGGAGCAGGCCATTGATTCGAAAGAATTTTTAAGGCGCCCATTCACCCCCCCCTCTGGTCGCTACTTTCGGTCCTACAAGTGGTATCAGAGCGAGGTTAGGGTTTTTCCATACCTTAACCGGTTCTAAACCCCAGTAGTGACCATGACGTCTCCTGGCAAGGTCCCGTCCTTGGAAGCCTATGGCTATAATTATAGGAAAGGGAAGGACAAGGATGATCCTGCGGGCCTCTGCTTCATGGCCTTCGGAGACAAGCCGAAGAGCCGCTCACACCAGCGCCGAAGATCCCGCAAGAGCTTCTGCTCAATGGCTCTTGGGGATAGGGAAGAAAAGAGCTCCTCAGACGACTCCGACGACGACGACAACAAGGTATCATCTTATGAGCGCGAAATTGTTGATTTACTTGAGAGCAATCGTCAGGAGTTGAAGTATCGGGAGAAACTGCTTAGGGGGGCTAAGAAAAGGATAGACCAGTTAGAGAGTGAGCTTGCCGTGGCCAACGGCAGAATTGAGAGTCTATCTTCTTCCCCTTGCTTGGGTGATAGCAGTGAGTGCCCGAAGTGTGAGGTGCTTCTGTGTGACCTGTCGACTCTGAAGTCCAGGTACACAGAAAGGGTTGATGAGAGGGACGCTTTGGCCACTGAGCTTGAAAGCGCTCAGCTGGAGCTGAAAGATGCTCAAGCCACTGTCGTCGCACCCTGTGTTGATTGCCCATCTCATCTAGCTGCCTTAGCTGAGCTAAAATCCAAGGGCAATGAGCATTTGGGTGATTTAGAGAGGTTGAGAGCTGAGCTTGCCCAGACTAGGCTAGAGCTTGAGACACTGTCAGTTCCACCCACTGTTTGTGAGAACTGTCTGTCTCTTAGAATGGAGTTGATTAAGCTAAAAGCCGGGAAGTCTGTCCAAAAAGAGAGTGAGTGTGAGACCTGCTTGTCTCAGGTGGAGGTTCTAGCTTCTTTGAGAGAGGAGCTAGCAGATTCTCAGAATGAGAATTTTTACCTCCGTTCTATCCTGAGTTGGATCAGTGCCAGAGAGCCACAGCTTGGCATGATGATCCAGCAGTTCAAGAGGCAGGATGGGTTTGGGGTAGGTTACACCTACACCAAGGCTGACTTTGAGAGTGCCATCAGCCGGGCAGTGGAGTGGAGTAAAATGACTCCAGAGCAGAGGTATCCCAAGACTCACTCCACTGAGTCTTCCCAGGTTTGTCAGCCCAAGGATGGAGTGATCCATGAACCACCTAAAGCTCCACCCAAGAAGCCTATCTGGGTTCCTAAGCCCAAACTCCTCCACTCTTTTCTAGACTCTCTTCCTGGACCCTCTCAGCCCAAGAAGACAACACCAATCACCACTAAGCCCAAGAATCCCAAGCCTCAACCACATCCCAAGAAGCCTACCTATCATTGTGAGTATTGTCAGAGAGACGGGCATCTTGCGGAGTTTTGCTTCAGGAGGAAGCGGGTTGAGAGAGCAGAGAGGGCTCGTAGTGATCAGGTGCAGTTCTACCAGCAGGGTGGTAGACTGCGTGTTCCTCGGCGCGGGGAGAGGCTGGAGGTCAGGCCGCGTCGTGTAGGTGGTGGTAGAGGAGACGGTTTTCCTACCCGTGCTCCAGTTGGTGGTGTTCGTTCCGGCAGAGTTCCAGACCGTGTTGGCTACGGTTCTGGACCTCGTGGCCGTAGGGTTAGGAAGAACCGTGGACCGCGCTTTGAGCCGCGTTTTGGTCCAAACTCTTTTGATGGTTTTCGCTTTCCATATTTTGAGCAGATGGCTCGACACTGGTTTAGCTCTTTTGCTAAACCTGGTGCCGGACCATTTGCTCCCACTTACAGACATTGATTGTGCAGGACCAGGGACTGGAGGATGTTTGGATCATGGACTCAGGATGCTCTCGCCACATGACGGGACATCGCAGATGGTTCTCCAATCTCACTCCCCCGAGCTCCAAAGAATATATCACGTTCGGGAACAGCGGTCAAGGGAAAGTAAGTGGCATAGGCTCAATCAGCATCTCAGACCATTTCTCTTTAAAGAATGTTGCTTTGGTTAAAAATCTGAACTTTAATTTAATCTCTGTGTCGCAACTTCTTGAGGATGGTTTGGAAGTGCGTTTTAAGAAGGGCAATTCTTCTGTGATTGATTCTAGAGGGTCTTTGGTTTGTCAGATTTTACCCTTCGGTAAAGTTTTTCGAATTGATTTCTCTAGTTCTTTTGGCCCTTCTCGCTGTTTGATTGCTGGATCTTCTTCTGAGCTCTGGAAGTGGCATAGGAGGTTAGGTCATTTGAGTTTTGATCTGCTAGTCAGGTTAAGCTCTATGGACCTCATCCGAGGATTGCCCAAGCTTAAAATGGAGAAGGATCTAGTTTGTCATCCCTGTCGTCATGGTAAAATGGTTGCCGCTTCTCATTCACCTGTGACTCAGGTGATGACTTCGTATCCAGGCGAGCTTTTACATTTGGACACTGTAGGTCCAGCTCGGGTACGCTCAGTCGGTGGGAAGTGGTATGCACTTGTGATTGTTGACGACTTTTCTCGTTTCTCGTGGATTTTCTTTTTGGAGTCTAAGGATGAAACTTTTCAATTTGTCCATGACCTGATTTTGAAGCTGAAGAATGAGAACAATGGCCGGATGCGAGCAATTCGCTCTGACAACGGCTCTGAGTTCAAGAACTCTCAGTTCGTCAGCTTCTGTGGTGATCAGGGTCTGGACCATCAGTTTTCTTCTCCTTACACTCCCCCACAGAACGGCGTTGTGGAACGAAAGAACCGCACGCTAGTTGAGATGGCCAGAACGATGCTCGATGAGCACAGGACTCCTAGGCGTTTTTGGGCTGAAGCCATGAACACGGCTTGCTATCTGGCCAACCGCATTTTTCTTAGAGCTTACATTGGTAAGACATCATATGAGTTGCGATTTGGCAGACAGCCCAAGGTGAGCCACTTGCGAGCGTTTGGCTGCAAGTGCTTTGTGCTCAAGAAGGGAGGGCATTTGGACAAATTTGAGTCTCGTTGCTGGGATGGTATTTTTCTTGGTTATGCATTGCATTCTCGAGGCTTCCGTGTTTGGAACCTCGAATCCCAGCTGCTTGTCGAGACCTGTGAGGTTTCTTTTGATGAGTCCTTGCCTTCTTTGACTCCTTCTTTTGAGCTTTCTGGTGATGATGAGCTCGGAGAGTCCATCTTCGAGGAAGATGAGGATACTCCAGCTGCTGTTGAGGGCGGGCCTTCTGCATCCCCCGCAGAGCCCACACCTTCTGTGACTTCGACTGATGATGAGGGCGGACCTCTGATCACTTCTTCCACTTCGATCGAGCCCCCTCAGTCGAGTCCAGAGGTGCCAGCTGCTGACTCCGGTGAGGTGACTTCAGATCACCAGGGAACCCGAGCAGTTCAGCGTGACCACCCCTCAGAGCTCATCATTGGTGATTTAACTGAAAGGACTTTGCGTTCTTTTGCCTCTCTCGCTGTGTTTGCTGAATCTGCGTTTGTCGCATCTTTTGAGCCCAGAGACATTTCTCATGCTCTTTCTGATTCTAATTGGATTAATGCCATGCAAGAAGAGCTTGAGAATTTTGTCCGCAATCGGGTTTGGACACTAGTTGAGCCGCCACCAGGATGCAACCCCATAGGCACCAAGTGGGTATTCAAGAACAAACAAGGTGAAGATGGGGTTGTGGTGCGCAACAAGGCTCGACTAGTTGCCCAGGGTTATTGCCAGAAGGAAGGTATTGACTTTGAAGAAACCTTCGCTCCTGTGGACCGTCTTGAGTCCATTCGTATTCTTCTAGCTTTTGCCGTTTCAAAGGGTTTTAAGCTTTTTCAAATGGACGTTAAGAGTGCTTTTCTGAACGGGTTCATAGAGGAGGAGGTATATGTTAGGCAACCCCCCGGTTTTGAGAACCCTAAGTTTCCTCGACATGTTTTTAAATTGCAGAAAGCTTTATACGGGTTGAAGCAAGCCCCCAGGGCTTGGTATGACCGGTTGAAGCAATTTTTGTTGGGGAAGGGCTTTGTGATGGGTTCTGTGGACAAAACTCTTTTCTTGCTCAGAGATGCTTCAGATTTTTTAGTTGCTCAGATTTACGTGGACGATATTATCTTGGCGGTACTACTGATTCTCTTGTGTCCAAGTTTTCTGAGCAGATGCACAGTGAGTTTGAGATGAGCCTCATGGGTGAGCTTAAGTACTTTTAGGGCTCCAGATCAAGCAGACCAAGGACGGCACCTTCATCCACCAAGGTAAGTATACTCGTGACATGCTTAAGAAATTTGACTTTGGTGGAGAATTGAAGCCGCAGATGACCCCGATGGGCACTTCTGGGGGTCTGGACAAGGACGAGAGCGGTGTCAAGGTCAATGAGAGAGAATTTCGAGGGATGATCGGTTCGCTGTTGTACTTAACGGCAACAAGACCAGACATACAATTCGTCGTGGGACTTTGCGCGTGTTTCCAGTCTTCACCACGCGCGTCTCACCGGCAGGCTGTCAAGCGCATTTTCAGGTATCTCACCTATGCGCCTGATCTTGGTCTTTATTATTCAGCATCATCATCACTTGATTTATCTGGCTTTTCGGACGCTGACTTTGGTGGGTGCCGGCTGGATCGCAAGTCGACTTCCGGTACTTGCCAGTTTCTTGGTTCTTCCCTTGTATCTTGGTCTTCTCGAAAGCAATCTGGAGTTGCTCTTTCGACCACAGAGGCTGAGTACGTTGCTGCTGCTAGCTGCTGCTCACAGATGGTTTGGATGATTTCTACTCTACGAGACTTTGGGTTGTTCTTTCCTACCAGGGTTCCATTGTTTTGCGACAGCACTAGTGCTATTAGTGTAGGGAAAAACCCGTGTCTTCATTCAAAAACCAAACATATTGATGTGCGCTTTCACTTCTTGCGGGATCAATATGAGAAAGGTGTCATTGACCTTATTCATGTTGATACCCATCATCAGTTGGCTGACATTTTCACCAAACCCCTAGATCAATCTACTTTTGAGCGTTTACGAGGGGATTTGGGTGTTGTGTATCCTTTCTAGGATATTTTGCGTCAGTTTTCTTTTTACTCTTTTCTTGAGTCTTTTTGTGTGTGTTCATATCATACATATTCACATATCACACATTTGAGCCTGCTTCTGTTATATGATTGAACTGCTTTACTTAGTCTAGCTGGTACATGCTTTTGATTACTTGTCAATGATCATGCTTTGGTTCAGTTCACTTGATATATCTGTCATATGCATGACTTTTATGCTTTAAACCTGAAAAATGATCACCATTGCTTCTAGTAACTAGCATGCGTAGGCTGAGTGTTTTTGCTATCTGTTACATGCCTTGTAGCCAGTTCATCACATAGATGCAGATATGCAACTTGGACATCTTTATGCTTTAACATGGAAAATGTGCTATAAAATGATAAAAATCAAACATGAATGAAAATTCCATTCCTTTTTATGCTTAAGTCGAAAAGATCCAAGTGGGTTTGCTTTGTCGCATTATATTGTTCTGGATTGCTTACCATAGCACTTTGGTATGAACTAGGACAGTATAGTGTATGCCGAGACCAATGTCTTAAGCTTCTGATGGTCCAATTCTGGCCTAGGCTTGACTTGGTCGGTTAGCATAAGGTTTGACATGCAAATAACCCTTGGCACGAATGACAAGGATAATGAAAAAGCCTGAACTGTAAACGGATAACAAGTTTGCTGAAGCACTTTGTTTTGAACAATGCTTATCTTGGTAGATATCAGTTAGCTTCTGCATTTCATGCTTTACCTTGCTTGTTTTACTAGAAAATGTGGTGATGTTTTTATTTGCCAAAACTGAAAAAATGCGTGCTAAATGACTTTCTTTAGATATCATCTGTTGCACTGATCATGCCATGTGTCTTGGACAGTATCTCTTTTGCTATACCTGTTAGATACTGTATTTGCAGTCAATCATATCTGAGAAGCATGCTTTCTTCACTCCACCTGCACCCCAATTGCATTCACTGCATATTTTGAGGGGGAGTTGCATTTCAGGGGGAGTCTGTGTCTCTTTTGAGTGCTTGATGAGTTCACTTGTCAACAAGGGGGAGAAAATTTGGGATCAGAGTTTAAGGGGGAGTTCTTACTCTGTTGATATCCTTGTTATTCTGCAATCGCACTCATTTTGAGCTTTTACGTTTTGGTTAACCATAATGACCGTTTCTTGCTTTTGGTTGGCTTTTGGTCATTAGGGTTAAACTTTTACCTTATTTTTCTTCTTCTTTGTTTCCTTGTATTTTGTTTTCGTGTTTCCACATTCGTTCGCAGGTGCTGAAGAGCTGTGAAAAGAGGAATGTTGACAATGCACTCATCAAGGGGGAGATTGAGGAGCCATGCTGAATAGCGTGGGCCTCATGGCTCTAGAAGTGATGAGTCATTGTCAACGATAGTCAACGAGGACTGAGGAAGAGAAGAGATCTGCTGTTTTATGGGCCGCGTGTGACTCAGGTACACGGGCAGCAAGCGACTGTCGAGTAGAGGAGGCTGCGAAGTCGGGCTGGCCCAATCCGGGTGCATGGGCCAGAAGCAGTAGAAGACCCACTGGGCTGTTGACCAGGACTGACTCAGGTACACGGGCGGTGAGCGATTGCCGGGCTGAGAGAGCTGCGGAGTCGGGCCGGCCCAATCCGGGTACCTGGTGCAAAGCTGGTGGAGGCTTTGTCAGTTTCGGCGTAAAACTGACAACCGTTGATTCTGTATCCGACTGTCCAGAAGAGTAGCTTCCGGATATGTCATCTGTTACTCTAGGCCCACAGTCAGTCAGTTGTGTCTGTAAAAATACCTAAGGGCAGTAGAGTCTTTTTCTGTATTTTTGAGTCTGTAAAAACCCTAAGGGGCTGGTAGAATATTCCTAGTGTTGGGCTGCCTATAAATAGCACCCCAATCCCTAGGGTTTGGACTACCCTTTTGTGCTGAAATCAAATCCACCCATTGGGTCACGTTTGTCTTCTCTCTCCTGTGTGCGCCGCCAGGACTTCCCTCTCCCTGTTCTTGCATCATTTTGGCTCTAATCTCTTGGATGCTTTTATCTCTTGGTCCCTGGAGAATTTATTGGTTGGATCTGGTTGGTTTGGGGAGTTATTGAGCTGGATTCGGGCTGCTGTATTTAGTTCTTGAAGAGAAGCTTCTTCTGTTGCTTCCGTTCTTCACAAACTTAGTACTAGTTCTTGCTGCTGCAAGTAGTACTACTTTTCTGTAGCTATAGTACTTGCTGCCAGTTTTTTACCTTCTACTGTACTGCCTTTTTGATCGAAGCAGCATGGAGTAAATGCCTTTCTGACTGTTTCTGCGAAGTCATTTTCTTTTGCTCGAAGTCCCTCAGCTCCGTGAGGCAGGATTCGATCTAACCTTACTTGAAGGCTTCGCCTCAGTCTTCGTACTTTGTTCTGTGCTCTGTGTTGCTATGTTTCGAAGCAGTTTTCTGATTGACAGCATTACATACTTCGAACTTTAGTGCGAAGGGGCTTTGGTCCTATTTGTTCGAAGTTCATACTTCGACACGTTTCGAGGTTGGGATCGAAGCTTGTGGCTCCGCTAGGCTTCGCACTGATTTCTGTGTAGCGTGTCACCCTTCGCCTCTCTTTTCGGAGCTTGATCTTTTCGAAGGTAGGGCATTGGCTTCGGACTTGCTTTTCTGTCGCGTGACAGACTTCGCTTCTCTGTTCGAAGGTTGTCCGTCTGCTTTGTGTGTTCGAAGCTTTTCTGTGTCGAAGGTTGTGCTTCGAAGCTTTCGGTTCTAAGGGTGTTCGAAGTCTTGTCTTCGAAGTGCATACTTCGAAGCAGGCTCCGGCACAGTTTTACTTCGCTCCGAAGCTCGTGGTTCGAAGTTGTGTTCGAAGCCTTGTCTTCGAAGTACATACTTCGAACCAAGCTCCGACACTGTTTTACTTCGCTCCGAAGTACACTTCGCTTCTTACCACTTCGAACTAGGCTAGACAGAGACACCTTCGGCATTTCGGACAGACTCCGTCACCAACCTCCGAAGCAGACCTCGGCGTGCGAAGGGGGCTTCGCCAAGTTCCGAACAGGAGACAAAATTTGGACAGTAACTTCTCTTTTCATCTTATACATACTTAGATCATTTCATTGAGAAGTTTAGGCCTGTTACACTTTGTTCATCTGTCTAGTTGCACTGTTTTAACATTACACTGTTTATCATCAGCTGCCTCTAGGTTAGAAACCTTTAGACTTAGGCCTTCTGGTCATTTTCTGCTGCACAGTCTTTTGAGGTGCGTTGGGTGTTGGGAGCAGGCCATTGATTCGAAAGAATTTTTAAGGCGCCCATTCACCCCCCCTCTGGTCGCTACTTTCGGTCCTACACTTCGGCGCGAAGGGCTAAAGCTGGCGAAGGGCTAAAGCTAAGCGAAGGGTGCTCTACGCGAAGCTAGAAAGAAGAAGAGAGCGAAGGTTGTAAGGCAATGAGAAGGACGCAAATGAGAGCGTGCCGAAGCTGTACGCGGTAAACTCCTATTTATAGGCGCGGTAAGAATTCCAACAGTCGTGGGCCGAACCCACTGCCAAGTGGGCCTCCAGCGAAGGCGAAGCGGCCCAGCGCGGGGTAACGGTAACTTTCTAGCCGTTGCGGAGCCATTTGGGTTCCCGAGGCCTTTCTGACAAACTAGCACAGGCATTTATTTCCTGCAGTTTTCGAGGTCACCTTCGGTCCAAGCTCCGAAGGCATGTTTTATACGAAGTTGTATTTTGCAGGTCATTGTCCTAAGGGCGCGCGCACCCCTTCGTCCCGAAGGCCTACACGCGAGGGGCTACTAATGGGGGAATATATTTCCCCTGAACAGGGCCAAATGACGTCAGCCTCCGACGGCCTCCGGCCCGGAGCCCAACACTGTCGAAGCCTGTATCCTCCCCCAGGTCTGTTCCCATGTCTCGAGGTTCGTCCCGGGGCCTACTGGTGCGAAGCCCCCGGGCCCCATCGAAGCCCTCCAAAACGGGGTACTTCGGAACCCTTCGGTGCGAAGCCCACGAGATCCCCTAAAGGCCGCAAGAAGCCATGCCTCGGGATGGCCCCGAGGCCAGCCTCCGGGCCCGGTTCGAGGTTAACCTTCGGACCATATCCCGAGTTAGCCCTCGAACCCCCCTTCCGGGGCTCCGCAAGCCAGCCTTCGGACCCTGTCAAGACTGTTCGAAGCCAAGGCTCCGAGACCCCAGTTCGGAGCCCAGTTCGAAGTCAAGGCTCCGAGACCCCAGTTCGGAGCCTTGTTCGGAGCCTTGCTCGGAGCCTCGCTTGGAGCATGCTTCGGAGTCCCCCCCTCGGGGTGCACGTCGAAGCCCTCTTCGCAGCCTCTACCAGAAGGGCTCCGGCCCCTACTTCGAAGCTCAAGAAATATCTAAGTATAGGCCATACCGGGGGCCCCTCCGCCCCTGGTATGTCGTTTAGCTAATCAAAGCCTGGCGCAGCCTGACACGCCTGTAAAGCTGTAAAATACCTTTGTACCATAGCTAGCTCCTTTTCCCCTCTCTGCCCCTGTGAGCCTAGGGCTCATAGGGGGCATCCCGGTCTTTTCCTTTGGCCTGCGTGCCTATAAAAGCAGGGCCCAGCCCTTGTAACAGACACACGCTCTAGGGGGCCAAGAGACCCTGGAATTATTGCTCCATACTAGGGCATACCATGCCAAATCCACCACAACTGGACGTAGGGCTGTTATCTCCTAGGAGAGGCCTGAACCAGTATAAACCTTTTTCTCCCTCTGATGGAACCCTTCGAGGTTCATTCTCCACATCACACTCCACCACATAAAAACCTACTGGAACTAACGCAATTGTCCCAACAGTATCACTACCAGAGATTGTTTGCCTGAGTGCAAGAGGCACTCAACGAAGGCCTATTTACACTGTTTTTCTGAGTGCAACACTCGGCGAACTACATTCAGCAAAATAAGTCTCGGCGATCGAAAACGGGTTCGCCGAGTGTATTTTGTCGAGTATTCGGCAAAAAAAATTACAGACGGTACGCAATCGTCAGTGACGAATGGTTTGAGTGTCAAAATTTGGCACTCGACAAACAAAAATGAAAATAAAAAAATTGGACACTGGGCACGGCGCCGGAGACAGTGTGTGGCGTGGCCGTGCGACTGTCGCGCCCCGATTTAATAAATCAGGACTTTATTGAAATTCCATAGAAAATCAATAAAACAAGATGTTCATCACACGACCATGTACAAGACGAGCAATCATTCACGGTTCGTAGACCGCATTAATACAAAAGTGAATGAAAGTGAAGAGAAACTAATAAAATCAAGGGTCCTAGATGAACGCCTTCTTCCAGTCTCGCCTTGACTGGGTCGCTACTCCAGACCTTCATCCTCCTCGTAGTAGACGGGCTCTGATGGTGTAAGTCAACGGGGTGAGTACAGATGTACTCAGCAAGCCACCGAATGCAAATATAATGCAAGATAATAACAAGGGAGATAGTGGCTAGTTTTGCGGAAGCAGCATATTTGTAAAGCATTATATGTGAGCAATTTATTAGTACGGAAAAGTAAACATGTGAATGCATCATCATCTTCTAACTCGAGGAGTACGTTTTACCTCCTCGCACAACAGTCCTTACATGCCATGAATAACTCAATCTTTCAACCAATGGTAAACTAACTGCGAGTAGTCACACAACCCGCCCTTGACCGTGGGCTCGGCTTTTCGAAAAGATTTAAATTACTCTGATCAGAGATGTACCACTGTACCCACAAGGCACGCACTCATCACTTACACCAAAGTGTAACGAGATGACCCATTTCACGGGAACTCGTGCCAAAACCTTCCATATGGTCTCCCCCGACTCAACAGCACCCTCTTATAGGTTTCGTACCGTGTCTCGCCATGTCGAGTTTCCACAATACCCCCCCTTGAGCCATCGTCGGTACAAGGCGCCCTGAGGGCTAGCCCCTTGCCTCCTCCACTATGGTGCCGTGAGACGGAGTGTTCCACACTTCCAGTTAGGACTTACCCATTAGACTTGTGGTTGGTACGAAAGTGCTTTGCAACAGATCCCGCAGACCGGTCCTTATAGTGCCCCGGGTGCGACATACCAAAACCTGAGCTTGCACCCGGAACCCACCATACTTATGACATGCCTAACTCCAACAGAGTCGAGAGACAAGAATAACAGGGTATTTCATATACCAGAATCCATCTAATCTACGACTCATTCTTTATATCCTATAGCAGTTGTGCCGGTACATTGGGCACTAGCTAATATAATATTTGTAGAGTGACAAGGAGTTAAGGCTCAATAAGCATGGCTTGGGTTTGCACACAAGGACGGGGATCTAATAAATATAAGTGTAGGGCTTGATTTTTGACTAATGCAATATTAACCTATGTGTTATAGCGATAATTTATTAAAACATGGGCTCAATATGATCAACTGTTTCCACAGAGGTGGTCGATGACTTGCCTTGCTCAGCAAAGGGAGATGGAGGAACCTCGGGATAGAACTCCTGCTCCTCGACGTACTCGTAGTCTTCTCGATACGGAAAAATAAATAATACATTCAATAAACAGATAAAATTCACCAAATAAAGAACATACATAGTTGTGGGTGTTTGTATGTGAAATAATATTTTATTATTCTGAGTTTTTGCATAAAACAGTAAAGTTTAACTTTTTAGAATTTTTCCTAATTTATTTTCTGTATTATTAATTTTAATCCTAAGGGATTTTTATTCTTTTATTTGCTAAAAATATTTTGGGTAACAGTAACATACTGTTTTTATGGCATTAATGTGTAGAGAATATTATTCTGGATTTAACAAAATTTGAATGGTGAAATTTGGAGTTAAAATGAGCAAGATATGAATTTTTGAAGTTTAAACCATTTTCTGAAATTTTTATTTAAACAGGAAATGGGCTCTGGTCCACGGTGAGCCAGGCCCACGGTGGACCGCGCTACTGTGCGCGTGGACCGAACCGATCTGGATCATCCGGTCCAGATCGAGCGGCCGGGCGCGAGGCGGAACGTTTAAATGAAAATGAATGGCTGTGATTAAAACGTGGCGAACGGGTACACGTGGACGCACCGGATGGATCCGGGGGTTTAAGTAACGATCGACGGCTGTGATCGCACGATACCTCTTCGATCAGATCCGAGGGCCCGGATTAAATCCCGAAGGGATTTAATCGTAGCCCTCCGATCATGATCGGACGGCCTCGATCTCGTCCGGCACGGCACGCCGTAAGGGGTCGAGTACCCCTTCGTCTCCGGCGACGGTGGGCTCGGGTGTGGCCACGGCGGCGACGGCGAGGGCCTAGGGGCCTAGCTAGGGCCAAAAATGGAACGCGGAGGTGATGAGGGTCACGATGATACCTCTGGCGACGACGGAGGGCGACGGACGGCGGTCGGCGGCGAGGGTAGACGAGCAGGGCGTTCGGGTGGTCGACGGCGACGGCGATCCGGCGGCGTCCACGGCCAACGAAGGGGTGGACGAGGTGGGGTGGTCGACGACGGACCCGACGGTGGCGGCGGCTAGGGCGGCGGGGGTCTGAGGCGACGGCGATCGCTCGCCGGAGGTGGAGCAGAGGGGAAACGCCTAAAATCGAGAGGGAGCGCGTGGGAGTGCTTTAGCTCGGGTTTAGGTGGTGTGGCTGAGGGCGGTGAGGGAGAGGGGTTCTTATAGGGGGGTCATCGGCGTCAGGATGGCAGGGAACCGAGAGATCCCGAGAGCTCCGGTGAGGACTTCCATTCCCTCGGCCAAGCTTCCTAAAGTGCGAAACCGCGTCGTCTTTCGGTGGAAGGGGATCACGGTGATCCAAGGAAGGGAGTCCGGAGGCGATCGGGTGGATTTGGGCGGCCGGCGGCAAGGGATCCGAAGGGGATCGCCGGAAAAAGGAAAGGGGGATCCCCTTCCCGGGAAGAAGACAATCCTGACAGGTGGGCTCCACCTGTCAGTGAGCGAGTGCGAGACAAATGGCGCCGACAGACGGGCCACGTATGTCAGAGGGCGGAGGCGAGCGCGAGGAGGCCGACTGGTGGGGCCGAGGCGGGGCGCGGGCGGGAGGAGAGAGGGGAGCGGCGCCGACAGGCGGGACCCACAGGTCAGTGGCTCACGAATGGGCTGGGCCGGGCTGAGGGAGGATTCGGGGTTGAGGCCCATTAAGGATTTAAAATTGTTTTCTGATTTAAAATAATTCTAGTAATTCATTTCTTTGATTAAGGGTTGAATTACTGTTGATAAAAATTTGTAAAAATTCCTAAAATTATATTTTGGTCTCTAGTTCATCTCATAAAATTTTCAAGTCCAGATTTGGAGTATTTCTCCCTGTTTGGTTTTATTTGGGTTCTTTTGAGATTTTTTTCCTTTACTAATAAATCCAGAAATGATTTTAAATAATATTTTCTTTTATTTTAATCCTTTTTTAATTTCTGGGGTGTTACAATCCTATCCCCCTTACAGAGAATCTCGTCCTCGAGATTCGGATCAATCCTCGAATAGCTCAGGATGCTGTGCCTTGAGTTCATCTTCTTCTTCCCATGTAGCTTCTTCTACCGGATGATTGCTCCACTGTACTTTACAGAAACGGATGACTCGACTCCTGGTGGTCCTTTCTTTTACTTCCAATATCTTGACCGGCTTTTCCACATAGGTCAGATCCTCTTGAACATCCAACTGCTGAAGATCCACTTGTTCTGTGGGGACGCGGAGACACTTCTTGAGTTGAGATACGTGGAATACATCGTGCACTCCAGCCAATGAGGGTGGTAGTTCCAACTGATAAGCAACTTCGCCTTGGCGTCGGATAATGGGGAATGATCCAACATATCGAGGGGCCAACTTCCCTCTCATGTTAAACCGTTGAGTACCACGGAGAGGCGTAACTCGAAGGTAGACATGGTCTCCTTCTTCAAAGGCTAGGTTTCGGCGATCGATTGTCGCGTAGCTCTTCTGTCGTGATTGGGCTGTCTTGAGTCGGTCTCTGATGATCCGTACTTTCTCTTCAGCTTCACGAAGAATGTCTGTTCCGAATACTTGCGATTCACCTGTTTGGTCCCAAAGTAGAGGCGTCCTGCACCTACGTCCATACAGGGCTTCAAAAGGAGACATCTGAAGGCTGGCTTGATAGCTGTTGTTGTACGAAAACTCAGCGTACGGCACGCTCTTGTCCCAAGTGGCTCCAAAATCCAAAACACATGCCCGAAGCATATCCTCTAATATCTGATTCACCCTCTCTGTTTGTCCATCTGTCTGAGGGTGGTAGGCGGTACTGAAATTCAATCTCGTGCCCATCTCCTCTTGAAGGTTCTTCCAGAAACGAGAGGTAAACTGACTTCCTCTATCGGACACTATCTTCTTGGGCACTCCATGAAGACATACGATCCGGGCCATATATAGCTCTGCAAGCTTAGGGCCACTAAAGGTCGTCTTGACGGCTATGAAATGTGCCACTTTTGTAAGCCGATCGATGATCACCCAAATAGAATCATACCCAAGTTGGGTTTTTGGTAGTCCGGTGATGAAATCCATACCGATTTCTTCCCACTTCCATTCAGGCACCTTAAGTGGCTGTAACAATCCTGCAGGTCTCTGATGTTCAGCTTTTACTCTTCTGCAGGTGTCACATTCGGCGACGAACTGTGCAATCTCCCTCTTCATACTAACCCACCAATAACGTTCCTTCAGGTCTTGGTACATCTTGGTACTGCCGGGATGAATGGAGTACATTGTCTCATGGGCTTCTCTCAGGATAAGGGTCTTTATCTCAGGTTTATCCGGCACACATATCCGGTTTCCAACCATATGGTGCCGTTCTCGTCCTCTGAAAATCCTGGGCTTTTCCTTGTCTCATGTTCTTCCTAATGGCAGCTATATCCGGGTCCTCTAACTGGGCTTCACGGATTTGTTCGAACAAGACAGGTCGAGTCTCCAAGGTGGCTAGATATGCTCCTGTGGTCAACCCGAGATTCAATTTTTCCATCTCTTTACATAACAAGGGTGCGTGCTCCTGAATCATCATAGCCTGTGCAATATCCCTGGCGACTTAATGCATCAGCTACCACATTAGCTTTTCCGGGGTGGTAGTGAATACCTAAGTCATAGTCCTTTATTAATTCCAGCCATCGTCTTTGCCTCAAGTTAAGGTCTGGCTGTGTGAAGATGTACTTCAAGCTCTTGTGGTCCATAAAAATCTCACATCGATTTCCAACTAAATAATGTCTCCATATCTTAAGGGCGTGCACAACTGCGGCAAGTTCCAAATCATGGGTTGGGTAGTTCAACTCATGGGGTCTCAACTGACGAGAGGCATAAGAGATAACTTTTCCATCTTGCATCAAAACACATCCCAATCCTTGGCGGGATGCGTCACAATAGACATGGAAGTCTTTCTGGATATCGGGTAGGGTCAGTATGGGTGCAGATACCAAGCGGGTCTTGAGGGTGCGGAAACTTTCCTCGCATTCAGGAGTCCATTCAAACTTCTCTCCTTTCTGCAACAACTTGGTCATAGGCTTGGCTATCTTAGAAAAATTCTCAATGAATCTCCGATAATATCCAGCCAAACCCAGAAAACTTCGTATTTCCGATACGTTCGTGGGTGGCAGCCAATCCGTAACTGCTTCTACGGTGGCAGGGTCCACTGCGATTCCTTGCGCCGAGATGATGTGTCCTAAGGAACTTTACTTCAGCCGTCCAAAACTTGCATTTGCTGTACTTGGCATACAATTGGTGCTCCCTTAGCTTTCCTAAGGTTAACCGGAGGTGAGTCTCGTGCTCTTTCTGGTCCTTGGAATAAATGAGGATGTCGTCTATGAAGACCACGATGAATTTGTCCAAATATTCCATGAACACCTTATTCATCATATTCATGAAGAATGCAGGGGCGTTGGTCAATCCAAAGGACATAACCGTGCACTCATATAATCCATAACGGGTAGTGAAGGCAGTCTTGGGTATATCCTCCTCTCGGATCCTTAACTGATGATAACCAGAACACAAGTCGATCTTCGAGAATACTGTAGCTCCTTTTAGCTGATCGAAGAGATCGTCGATCCGAGGCAATGGGTACTTATTCTTGATGGTTACTTCATTCAAGGCGCGATAATCCACACACATACGCTTTGCCTTGTCTTCTTTCTTCTCGACGAAGATGACGGGAGCACCCCATGGCGACGTACTTGGTCTGATATAACCTTTCCTTTCAAGATCCTCCAATTGCTGCTTCATCTCATCTAATTCATTAGCGGCCATCCGGTATGGTCGCTTATAAATAGGGGTGGTTCCGGGCACCAAATCAATCCTGAACTCGATATCCCTCTTGGGTGGCATCCCTGGTAAATCCTCTAGGGAACACGTCCGGGTACTCACAAACTATCGGTATTTCTTCCAAGGTAATCTGGTGCAGTCTTGATCTTCTGATCTTCAGTCTTGGCATCTGAAATGTGACGGCAGTCCCTTCTTCGCTGATCACAGTCACTTTTCTCTGGGCACATTCTATTACTCCTTGGTATTTATTCAACCAATCCATCCCTAGAATGAGATCCATCCCTTGGCATTCTATTAGGATGGGGTCGGCCCAAAATACGGTGCCGTGGATATCTATCCATACCTTTGGGCTATATGTTAGGGCTAGAGTTTGTTTTCCCGGGGTGACTATTTGTACGGCTCTGGGTAGATCTTCTGTGTTTAGATTGTTCTTTTCCACAAAATCAGTTGGTATGAAGGAGTGCGTAGCTCCAGTGTCAAATAAAACCACTTCAAGTGCTGAATGTACCAAGAACTTACCCATCACTATCTCTGGTGCGGCCTGAGCTTCTTCAGCGGTGACGTGATTGACTCGGGCGCGGATGGCGGGGTTCGCGGCAACTCCTTGGACGCGCTTAGGATGGGGGCAAGAATTGGAGTAATGCCCCTCCTGGCGGCAGTTGAAGCATACCACGGGCTTGTCGTGCTTGTCGCGCAGGATTTCCGCCTTCTTTGCCGGCGCGGTTGGTGCAGCTGGGGCGGCGGGAGCGGGGCGAGGTTGTCCGGTTCCGGCATTGGCGGCGGGTGGTGCTGGACGATATACTGGTCGGGGGTGGTAATGCGGTGCTGATGGAGGTGGAACAAAGCGGGGTCTCTGGGCCATGCCCTGGTTTTGCCTGAAGGCTATCATCCGCTTCTTCTTCAGGTCAACCTTATTCTGCTGGGTCTCCTGCATGATAGCTTTGTTCACCAACTTTTGGAAGTTAGCGAAATCTCCGGAGATAAGCTGTAGAGACAGCTCATCCTTCAGTCCCCGGAAGAACTTGGCCTGTCTGGCCGCATCCGTACGGACCTCCTCAGGTGCGTACCTGGCCAGACGGTTGAACTCGTGCAGGTATTCTGTGACAGACCTGCTTCCTTGCTGCAGGTCTCAGAACTCCTGTTGCTTCTGGGCTATAATGCCGTCGGGGATGTGGGCGGCACGGAAAGCGGCTGAAAACTCTGCCCAAGTGTGGGCGTGGCCCTCGGGCAGAGTCTCGCGATGATTGTCCTACCATTCTGCGGCGGGACCATGAAGCTGGTGGGTGGCGAAGGCCACCCTCTCCTGCTCGGTGCAGGTCAGTAGATCGAGCTTCTTCTCGATAGCTCGCAACCAATCCGCAGCCTCCATGGGGTTGGTGGTGCTCGAGAAGGTCGGTGGGCGGACTCGGAGGAATTCCGAAAGCTGGGACGCGGGAGCGGGAGCTGGTGTGGCGGGTCGGGGCAACTCAGGCTGTTGGTGGAGGCGGAAGAGATGAGCCTGCTGCTCTTGCATCTGCTGCTGTTGCTGCTGCATCTGGTTCAATAGGGCAACAACCAACTGGTTCTGGGTGGCCATCATTTCAGCCAGAGTGGGGTGGTTGGCGACCGGGGCTTGCCTTTGCCCGGTGGCTCCCCATTGTGGCAAGTTGCCACTCTCTCCTCCGTTCTGAGGAGCATCGGAGCCTTGGTGGTTGGTCATCCTGGATTTTTCAAGGTAGACACATTTATTTTAGTGAACTTCTTCATATTTTATTTCAAAAGATACCGTTCTTGCAGTTACATTTATTTAATTCTTCATTCATGCCTTATGTTTTGACATGAATGCTAATACAAGCAAGCAAAAATGAAAATAACAATCAACCGTAAAACTACGTCTATGGCAGCTCGGGGGACGGCTCAATCTCGGGCTCGTGGGAGACGGTCGGTGTCGAGGAGCTGGATGGTCTGGCGGGTGGTGCGCTGCGGGAGATCCTCTTGGGCCTCACAGTAGGGATCCGAAGGGGTTTCTTCCTGCGAGGCGGAAGAGGCGCGATCTCCTCTATGTCCTTCTTCAACTCCTCGATCTGGTAGCGGAGCTGTGGGTTGGTGGCGACACGCTGCCGAAGGAGCTCATTTTGGCGCCGTAGCTCCTCTGCCTCGGCAGCCAAACGATGTCCCTGCTAGATGCGGCGACAAAGCTCTCCGTTCTCGCGGTTCAGATCCTCGGAAGAGTGTCGGTAGAAGCTGATGGTGTCGCGCTGTCCATTGGCGTCCTGCAGTGCCTCGTAATGGAGATCATCCATGGCCTCCAACAAGCGCATGGTATGACCAATCGCAGAATGGCGCTGGGAGAGTGTGCTGACGAAGACGCTGTGGGGACTCCCTGGAGTGCGAAGAGGCACGAAGCGGAAGTCCGTGTCATAGAGCTCACTGTCGTATCTCATCCGGAGCTCCGTGAGTGCCTGGAGGGCGGTGCGCTGACTGGCAACCAAGAAGGTAGGTCCTCCTCCGCGATAGGTGTGAGCGGTCTGAGGGGAGGGCTGGATGACGACGGTGACCTCGCAGAAGCTTTCTTCCTCATCGGGGAAGACTCCATGGTACATCGGCTCATGCTCAAATCCGAGGAAGTTGACGAGCATGCGCAGCTCGCGAATGAATCCGGCCACATCGCGAAGGTTCCCACTCATGGTACGGACCGGCATCTACAAAAGAGAGAAAATTTTTGTGAAAACTTCAGAAGATGAGAAGGTAAGCAGTTTGTAAGAAAATATGGTCGATATAAGTCCTAGGGTCAGGTCTGTTTGGCTTCCTACAGTCAAGTCGGCTCTGATACCATCTTGTCGCGCCCCGATTTAATAAATCAGGACTATATTGAAATTCCATAGAAAATCAATAAAACAAGACGTTCATCACACAACCACGTACAAGACGAGCAATCATTCACGGTTCGTAGACCGCATTAATACAAAAGTGAATGAAAGTGAAGAGAAACTAATAAAATCAAGGGTCCTAGATGAACGCCTTCTTCCAGTCTCGCCTTGACTGGGTCGCTACTCCAGACCTTCATCCTCCTCGTAGTAGACGGGCTCTGATGGTGTAAGTCAACGGGGTGAGTACAGATGTACTCAGCAAGCCACCGAATGCAAATATAATGCAAGATAATAACAAGGGAGATAGTGGCTAGTTTTGCGGAAGCAGCATATTTGTAAAGCATTATATGTGAGCAATTTATTAGTACGGAAAAGTAAACATGTGAATGCATCATCATCTTCTAACTCGAGGAGTACGTTTACCTCCTCGCACAACAGTCCTTACATGCCATGAATAACTCAATCTTTCAACCAATGGTAAACTAACTGCGAGTAGTCACACAACCCGCCCTTGACCGTGGGCTCGGCTTTTCGAAAAGATTTAATTACTCTGATCAGAGATGTACCACTGTACCCACAAGGCACGCACTCATCACTTACACCAAAGTGTAACGAGATGACCCATTTCACGGGAACTCGTGCCAAAACCTTCCATATGGTCTTCCCCGACTCAACAGCACCCTCTTATAGGTTTCGTACCGTGTCTCGCCATGTCGAGTTTCCACAATACCCCCCCTTGAGCCATCGTCGGTACAAGGCGCCCTGAGGGCTAGCCCCTTGCCCCCTCCACTATGGTGCCGTGAGACGGAGTGTTCCACACTTCCAGTTAGGACTTACCCATTAGACTTGTGGTTGGTACGGAAGTGCTTTGCAACAGATCCCGCAGACCGGTCCTTATAGTGCCCCGGGTGCGACATACCAAAACCTGAGCTTGCACCCGGAACCCACCATACTTATGACATGCCTAACTCCAACAGAGTCCAGAGACAAGAATAACAGGGTATTTCATATACCAGAATCCATCTAATCTACGACTCATTCTTTATATCCTATAGCAGTTGTGCCGGTACATTGGGCACTAGCTAATATAATATTTGTAGAGTGACAAGGAGTTAAGGCTCAATAAGCATGGCTTGGGTTTGCACACAAGGACGGGGATCTAATAAATATAAGTGTAGGGCTTGATTTTTGACTAATGCAATATTAACCTATGTGTTATAGCGATAATTTATTAAAACATGGGCTCAATATGATCAACTGTTTCCACAGAGGTGGTCGATGACTTGCCTTGCTCAGCAAAGGGAGATGGAGGAACCTCGGGATAGAACTCCTGCTCCTCGACGTACTCGTAGTCTTCTCGATACGGAAAATAAATAATACATTCAATAAACAGATAAAATTCACCAAATAAAAGAACATACATAGTTGTGGGTGTTTGTATGTGAAATAATATTTTATTATTCTGAGTTTTTGCATAAAACAGTAAAGTTTAACTTTTTGGGATTTTTCCTAATTTATTTTCTGTATTATTATTTTTAATCCTAAGGGATTTTTATTCTTTTATTTGCTAAAAATATTTTGGGTAACAGTAACATACTGTTTTTATGGCATTAATGTGTAGAGAATATGATTCTGGATTTAACAAAATTTGAATGGTGAAATTTGGAGTTTAAAATGAGCAAGATATGAATTTTTTGAAGTTTAAACAATTTTCTGAAATTTTTATTTAACAGGAAATGGGCTCTGGTCCACGGTGAGCCAGGCCCACGGTGGACCGCGCTACTGTGCGCGTGGACGAACCGATCTGGATCGTCCGATCCAGATCGAGCGGCCGGGCGCGAGGCGGAACGTTTAAATGAAAATGAACGGCTGTGATTAAAACGTGGCGAACGGGTACACGTGGACGCACCGGATGGATCCGGGGGTTTAAGTAACGATCGACGGCTGCCGATCGCACGATACCTCTTCGATCAGATCCGAGGGCCCGGATTAAATCCCGAAGGGATTTAATCGTAGCCCTCCAATCATGATCGGACGGCCTCGATCTCGTCCGGCACGACACGCCGTAAGGGGTCGAGTACCCCTTCGTCTCCGGCGACGGTGGGCTCGGTGCGGCCACGGCGGCGACGGCGAGGGCCTAGGGGCCTAGCTAGGGCCAAAAATGGAACGCGGAGGTGATGGGGATCACGATGATACCTCTGGCGACGACGGAGGGCGACGGACGGCGGCCGGCGGCGAGGGTAGACGAGCTAGGCGTTCGGGTGGTCGACGGCGACGGCGATCCGGCGGCGTCCACGGCCAACGGAGGGGTGGACGAGGTGGGGTGGTCGACGACGGACCCGACGGTGGTGGCGGCTAGGGCGGCGGGGGTCCGAGGCGACGGCGATCGCTCGCCGGAGGTGGAGCAGAGGGGAAACGCCTAAAATCGAGAGGGAGCGCGTGGGAGTGCTTTAGCTCGGGTTTAGGCGGTGTGGCTGAGGGCGGTGAGGGCGAGGGGTTCTTATAGGAGGGTCGCCGGCGTCGGGATGGCAGGGAACCGAGAGATCCCGAGAGCTCCGGTGAGGACTTCCATTCCCTCGACCAAGCTTCCTAAAGTGCGAAACCGCGTCGTCTTTCGATGGAAGGGGATCACGGTGATCCAAGGAAGGGAGTCCGGAGGCGATCGGGTGGATTTGGGCTGCCGGCGGCAAGGGATCCGAAGGGGATCGCCGAAAAAAGGAAAGGGGATCCCCTTCCCAGGAAGAAGACGATCCTGACAGGTGGGCTCCACCTGTCAGTGAGCGAGTGCGAGACAAATGGCGCCGACAGACGGGCCACGTATGTCAGAGGGCGGAGGCGAGCGCGAGGAGGCCGACTGGTGGGGCCGAGGCGGGGCACGGGCGGGAGGAGAGAGGGGAGCGGCGCCGACAGGCGGGACCCACAGGTCAGTGGCTCACGAATGGGCTGGGCCGGGCTGAGGGAGGATTCGGGGTTGAGGCCCATTAAGATTTAAAATTGTTTTCTGATTTAAAATAATTCCAGTAATTCATTTCTTTGATTAAGGGTTGAATTACTGTTGATAAAAATTTGTAAAAATTCCTAAAATTATATTTTGGTCTCTAGTTCATCTCATAAAATTTTCAAGTCCAGATTTGGAGTATTTCTCCCTGTTTGGTTTTATTTGGGTTCTTTTGAGATTTTTTTTCCTTTACTAATAAATCCAGAAATGATTTTAAATAATATTTTCTTTTATTTTAATCCTTTTTTTTTAATTTCTGGGGTGTTACAGCGACACCGGGGGGAGGACGAGGCAGATCAGGGGCCGGGCATGGCGGGGTGCCCGACGCGGCGCCGGCCAGGGATATGTTGGTCGGGGCGAGGCGGGGAGCCCGGTGCGGCACCACGGGTGGGGAGGAGCGCGGCACCGGGGGTGGGAAAGGGAGACCGGCGTGGCGCCGACCGGGGACCGGAAAGGGTGAGGTGGCGGCCCGGCGAGACGTCGGAGTGACGACCGGCGGTGACTGGACGACGATGGGGCGGTGTCGAGGTGTAGCCGGGGCGGAGCCAGCGCGATGGCAGGGAGGAGATGGAAGATGGAAGTGAATGAAGGGAGGAGGGAAGGGAAATGATAGGGTATTTAAAGAAAATTTGTGAAAATTTTGGAAAAAAGTGCGTCGATGACTGAAATTTCACGGGGAAATTGTGCGGGAATGTGAAATGTTTTTTTGTAGAGTGTTTCACTCGGCAAACCCAAATTGTTTGCCGAGTGACTCAAATTTGGCACTCGACAAACATTTTTTTATTTTTTAAAAAATTGTCATATATTTTTTCATTATTTTCCTTAACAAAATTTATGAAATAATAGCGGGTAATACATAAAACTAGAATAAAAATATGAATATATTTTTCTATAATTTTTGGTTTATTATTTCATGCTCTTGCAGTTCAAATTTCACCTATTTTAATTTAAATCATAGAAACATACTTAATGAATTAAAAATAGCAAACTGAACTAAAAAAATATGAAATTTTTACATGGGATAATATATGTCGTATTTTGATTGCAAAAAAAAATTTCAAGTTCAAACAAAACTTTAATCATTAATTTGCTTTGAAATCTATCTCATTTCTTCTCTAAACTCTAATTTCTTCTCTCAAAATCTCTAATTTCTAAACACTATACATTACAACTTTATCAAAATATTTTTTAATTTTTATCACAATATTTATATATCATATTTTAAAACCATGACAAGTTTCATGTTTTTGGATTTTATTTGATTTTGTTAGAATTAAAAGACTATTAATGTTTACGTTGCCGATAGAGTGTCACAACTTATTTTTTAAAATTATTTAAATTTAGTGTATAATAACTCAAAATATACTAACAAAAATGAATATTATTTTTATATATTTTTCGGTTCATTATTTTAGGCACTTGTAGTTCAAATATCACATATTTCAATTTAAATCATAGAAACATACTTAATGAATGAGAAATAGCTAACTGACATAGAAAAATATGAAATTTTTAAAAAGTATAAGATATGTCGTATTTTGAATGCAAAAAAATTTCAAGTTAAAATAAAGATTTAATTATTAATTTGCTTTCAAACCCATCACATTTCTTCTCTAAACTCTAATTAATCCTCACTAAATCTCTAATTTCTAAACACTATATGTGACAATTTTATCAAAATATTTTTAATTTTTTATCACATTATTTATGTATCATATCATAACACCACGATAAATCTCAGATTTTTTGGACTTCATTTGATTTTTTAGAATTAAAAAACTATTAAGGTCTATGTTGCCGATAGAGTGTCACAACCAACTTTTTTGAAAATTTATTTCAATTTAGTGTATAAGAACTCAAAATATACTAACAAAAATGAATATGATTTTCTATATTTTTGGTTCATTATTTTGAGCACTTGTAGTTCAAATTTCACGTGTTTCAATTTAAATCCTACAAACATATTTAATGAATAAAAAAATATCTAATTGATATAAAAAAATATGAAATTTTTACAAGGGATAATATATGTTGTATCGTGAGTGTTGAAAAAAATTTCAAGTTAAAACGAAATTGCAAATACCACATAGACTTGAAATATTGTTTCACACAAAATTTTTTTAAAAATGTAACACTCGGCAAACCCAAGAAAAAAATTTTTGGCCACACAAGCACAACACTGTTATGTCCGTCAATATCAAGGCTTTGTCGAGTATTATTTTTAGTTTGCCGAGTGTTTTTTAAAAAACACTTGACAAATCTATATTTATCGATCACCTGAAAAATTACATTCGGTAAAGTTGGGGCACATGTCCGATCAGTAGGCCGGTCACACAAGCGAGTGCGCGATCTGATGCGGACGGCCGGTGCACTGAACTTAACGCTAAACCGAGGCCAAGCGTGCAAGTTGCTCGCAAGTCGGCGAATTCCACACACGTTCTGCTCACCGCAGTACACAAAACACGATACGCGCGCGCGCGCACTCAAGCCACGCAAACATGTGTACCAAAATAATGATCGTATTTAATTGTTTTATATAATTCTCTAAGCAATAAAAAACAACAACTGCAACTAATAAATTTAAAGCGACTTGACAATTCTAAATCGACGAGCATTATATTTTGAGAAATATGGGGTAAATGCATGCAGAAAATATTCAACATGCAAATTTGCAAGTTTAAAATATTACTAAAATATTAACTAATGTAATTTCAGTCAAATACTAGCTAAGTAGTTTTTTTAAAAGTCAACTTTGTAAAAATAAAAATATATTAACATTTACAATATAAAATAAATACACTATTAAAATATATTTAATAGTTGATTTAATGAAACTAGCTTGATGTTGTAATTGTTAGTATATACTTTATAAAATTAGTCAAAGTTAAATAAACTTGGTTTTAAAAAAGTCAAACTAATTATATTTTAAAACGGAGGGAGTAGATTTATTTTCTCTAAAAGCAAAAGAAGGAAACATGTTCCTTGTATATGATTTGCACGTACCAAAAGGGGGATACATTTCCGGTAGATAAATTTGCCCTGGAAATACTGTCTTTATTAACCAAGAAACTCAATCGTCGAGCCAAGTCCACGTCAACAGACAACAGTCGCCTCCCGTTCCTTCCATGTTGTTTCCAGCAGAGGCACTGTTCAGGCACATTAATTAATTGCGACGACATCATCAGATAAGTTAAAATATGGACTTCTTTTCCATGGTTGTATGAATCGAAGCGGAAACAATCCATTCGATCTGTTCACTAGTCTTCTAGATGAGAAAGACTGCGTGGCTAATGAGTGATTACATGTCGACAAAACCAAGAACTAATATCTCAGGATCGCACGGTCATCTCACGTGCGTGCGTGCGTGCGTGCGCGTGCGTGCGTGAAGTCGTCGTCCCAGAGCACGAGAGGGCGAAACGTGCACGTGTCAATATACGGATATACCCATGCCACTAGCATATATGGTAGCGTATTCCCTTATGCTTTTCTGAATGCATGTGTCAGTGTTTGATACGGCGACAAACATGAACTTTGAATACGACTCGTGTTCGTCCACTCGAGTAGAAATAAAGTACAGATTAGACAAAATAAACCAAAAGAAACGACCGGACCAAACAAGCCCATCACTTTTGTGATGGCCATGCTGCCCATGCACAAACCATAATCTGAAACGTATGTACGTACTTTTGAGACACTAATAAGTAATATAACCAGTTAGTAGGACTGTAGGAGCAGCTTGAGTTAGAAAAGTTGCACACATCTGTTCACTTTTTGTGAGTGTGCATGTGTGCTCTATCTCCCAGTAGCAGTATTCGATCGATAGTCCCTGACGTAAATGGCACCGTGGGATGTGCTGTTCTCACCGGGTCTCACCGTACGTGCTTGTGAGGATAAGATTGTCGTGCATGCGTGCGAGATATAATCCACGGGTTAGCTAGTGTGGTGAGGTGGACGTACATATGGCAATATGGCATCAATGCAAGTTGTCCTTGGTTCATTGCATCCAGACCAGTGAACGCACCACAGGTCCACCAGAAGCGCGAGAAGTTTGATGTTGCGGCCAAAGTCACCATCCTTTTCGCATGCAAAAGTTGAGGCTCTCCGCTCTCGTGCGACGAGCAGCACACACATGCAGGACAAGGTCTCTCTACCTAGGAATTGGATAAAAAACCCGTAGCTCGTTAACTCGCTCGGCTCGTGACTAGCTCGGCTCGACTCGTCTCGACTTGTTCTATTTTCCTAACGAGCTGAGCTGGTGTTTTAGCTCGTTAGTATAACGAGCGAGTTCGAGCTGGCTCGCGAGCTGCTCGCGAGCTTAACGAGCTCAGCACAAGTAGTCAAGTCAACCCATTAAAACAATAATAAAACACTATCTTACAATATGAGACTCATTATTTTATAATTTATTTGTTAATATCAAGTTATTACTTGCTAACTTGTTATTATAAATTTATTATTATGGCATATAGAATTTATCATATAAAAGTATATAAAATTTCTTATATAAAAGTATGAAACAAATAACATGTGTGATTAATTTGATGGAACCATAGAAATAATGATGTAACTATAGATGATTATTTTTTGAAATCTTATGTTTTTTATTTATTTCATATTTTGATGTTTGATATGTAATTATTTAAATATTTATTATTTAATCATCTTTTAAATAATTGGCTCGCGAGCTAAACGAGCTAGCTCGCAAACTGACCGAGCCGAGCCGAGCTGGGTTTTCTGCTCGTTATGTTAACGAGCCGCGAGCTATAACGAGCCGAGCTTAACAAGCCGAGCTGGCTCGTTATCCAACCCTATCTCTACCTATATATTGGCCCTAGCGTCCTAGTGCAGGTGCAGGCAAATTAAAAGGTCACATCCACCCGGCGCCCGGAGCGTTTCGTTTCAGTACTAGCTCGATTGCTTTGCGATGTACGTCACGATCACAGCCATATGTTCGTTCAATTTTAACCACATGTTTTATGTGGGAGATATGTACGTGGAGTGATTTTATTCGAAGCACACATTCGAATTCTGCCGTATTAGTACTCCTAGGTGAGTGTACTGCGTAGCCACTTGCCAAATGATGAAATGAATACTAGAAGTAGTACGGAGTACATGCACCAGCTGCATGCCCCGGTGAGTCAGTGCACGTCTTCATATGTGCATCTGCATGCGCTGCACCACGATAAGGTAGCTGTACTTTTCTGAAAGCAAATCGTGCTGTCAGTTTGTCCAGATGCCATGAACCATGGGTGAGGCTAGGCCAGCCACGTCATTCCGGTGTTGCTTTTGTGGGCCTGCGCCAGCTGTGCCTGCCAAGTGGCCGGGAGGAGCCACGCGACGTGGCAGACAGGTCAGTGGAAAGTAGGATCGGTCGATTTCCACGGTTGTTTGCATGCGACGAGGTTTGGCAAACGATAATGACAACTGGTGGTCTGGTGCGTCATCTCCAAGTCGACACTAATTGTGTTTTAGAGACTGTGATTGTGCTACGAACTAACGTGAATCATCGTGCGAGGCTGTGAGCAGATGAGATGAACGGATGCACCTCTGTCAGAACGGCGACACTTGTCGTGACTTCGACCGCTTAATGCCAAGTTGACAACTTCGGAAGATGCTTAGCTTGTGATTTATTATTGAAACAAGTGAGTTTGAGACTTCGAGCCAACTAGGGTATGTCAGCACACGAAGAACAAGTGATTTCTGATTTAAACAAGTGAGTTTGAGACTTTGAGCCAACTAGGGTGTGTCAGCACACGAAGAACAAGTGATGGGCCGAACTGCTAAAGGTTGCTTCATCGCCTACCGGCACACGAAATAGAGGCCCAAGAAAAACCGGCCTGGGAGCGCAGAGCTGTTGCATTTTTACGAAGGACCCTCTTTTGGTGCATAATTACGTCATGCGCCCTCTAAGTAGCTACTGTGTATGGAACAAAATGATTTGCACTTTTTATTATGTTAATTAAAAATAAATATAAAATCGTAAGACTAAATAACACATAAGTTAACATGATAGATAACCGAAGAACATTTTGTAGGATGGAAAAAATAAATCCCCATTCCGGCCTAACAATGGACTACTTTAGATGGGCCTAAATTTTCGGCTATCCTCAAGTAAAAAAAATCTTACGTGCAGGGAGGGAGAGACGCCACCGAGTAGTCGGTGTCCCACGGAATGTGTGCCCCGCATGCCAGTGAGTTGTTCGCATCCGTTCTCCCCAAGTGGACCGAGCACTTCGGGCGTTCGGCTTTGTCTAGATGAGCCGATTTGTAAGTGGGCTTCAAAGTCAAGTTGATGCTTGCTGCATGTTCTATCGCCTGTCAAAAAAGCAATTCTTTTACTAAGAGCTCTCAAATCAAGCCTCTTAGTTTTGATTTAAGGGCTCTTCCTACCTTCGAGAAGTACGTTTTCCGAGTTCAACTCCAACAGTCGCTCTCAAAACAAAACTCATATTTTCAATTTTTACCATTTCTTCGCACACTATACACGTGTCTTTAACAAAAACATAATATATAATAAATTATTTATTGTTTAATAATGAATGACTATATTCAAATTTTTAAATATAGGAATATAATCATCCATCATATTTAAATATTCAAAATTTTAAATGCAAATATAAATATTCAAATTTAAATATAAGAACATAATCATCCATCATATTTAAATATTCAAATTTAAATATTCTAAATTTTAAATGCAAATACAAATATTCAAATTTAAATATGGAACATAATCATATATCATATTAAACAATAGGAACATAATCATCTATTGTATTTAAATATTAAAATTTTAAATTAAAATACAAATATTCAAATTTAAATATTCAAAATTTTAAATGTAAATACAAATATTCAAATTTAAATAAGTGAGAAGCCTACATGCGGAGAGTGCGCGGCCACGTGGCATGGATGAGAGTCAGGATAGAGGGCCCCTAGGAATGAGGGCTTAGTGACCTCTTTTGAGAGCCCTGTATTTTTGAGAGCCGATTAGAGTCCTCTTGGACCTTGATTTTTCACGCGGACTCTCAAAAATGAGTTTGTGGGCTTAAATAGGGGCCTGATTGGAGTTGCTCTAAGAAAATGGAAAACCCAAGCCGTAAACTGGAAAATTGTTTAATTTTATCGACCTTTTTAAAATAAAATTTGTACACTTTATCTTTAAAATTGGATCTTTTTTAGCACGGTATTAAACTTGTTATATTTCTAGCGTAAATGGCAATGTGAACAATCGTACTACCAGTTGCAGTAATGTACGTGCCCTCGTCGAGACTGTTTCGTAGATCGGTGACGCGAAACAGGACGCGCTGGCTGTATCTAAAAATTCCAAATTCCAGCCGCTCGGCTAGACCTGGCACACCATGCTGACGCCCGTCCAGATTTTGGAAGCAACTGACCCGACTAAGCTGAGCTCGATCGTGTTCAACCCAAAACCGCCTGCAATCACTACGACTGACGCCAATATCTTCGAGGTTTCGTGGCTTCGGCACCTCTTTCTCGTCTGCGCTGACTTGGGGGTGTATTCTAGCTACAACCGATCAGCTTGTCTGTTGGAATCCTCGTGTCAACATGTCAAATCATGTAGAACTCTTGTACATTTGTACCCTTGTTTATACTTCAAAATACTGTGTGCTGCTTGACTCTAGCTGCTGTTTCACCGTTCCTGCTGCTCGAGGTTTTCCTCCGAGCTTGGTTGTCTCGAAGGCGACCTGCTTACTATTCCAGTATGATTTTTTACAGTTTCTCAAGCATTTGGAGTTCGGTAAATTAACTACATCGTATCACTTTGCCTGCAACTTTGTATGCTAGTGAAAATACACAACAGATCAAATAATCATACTACGACGAATCTCATGGATACCAATACCATATTGAACAAGTATTCAGATGGAACACGTCTTGTTATTCAGCCGTATTTCTCTCGTAGATCTGTCTCCCAAGTCCCAAGTCAAACGCGAAAACATTGCCGCCGTCCTACCGCTACCGGCTTGATTCGGTTAAGCTGGCCAGGCGACGTTTTACTTCCAAACCTTGTCAAATTGATCATTACGTTTGAGCTGGATTTGCGAATTTCTTATTGATTTTTTCCGTCGGTTTGATCATTCTCGATCTGGCGGCGGTGACCGTGCGAGCGCGGTCATCACCGTATCACGAGTTTTGGCCATACGCTCGTGGTTTCAAACCATTGTCAAGTGCTCACTTCGCTATCGCGAACATGCAAGGAAATTCTTGTAAACCGAGCGAACAAATCAAACATACATCGATGCTGTTAAAATCTTCATTGACCATATAAAAGACTGGATTAATTGCTATGCGTTGGAAAAGGTCGGTCTCGAGTCAGACAGTTCGTTACACAGAGGCCAAGTGGTTGCTTTTGATTAGTGATTATTTTCGAACGTAATCGAGAATCTTAAACTGTCATGATTTGATTAACGATTCGTGGACAATTGGTGTATACTCAGGAGAGTACTCGTGAACTTACACTGCGATATTCGCATCGTTCTGAACTTTGGAGAGGACCAGAATGATGCGTGTCGTTACAAGGTTTATGTATAGAGATGCTGCTATTTTATATACTCAGTACTCACCTGCAGCTACATGTGAACTTCGATGTGGCTACAATTTCTATTTTTCCGCAAAAATTGCATTATTACAACCCAAAAAACAATAAATGACATACCAAATATTTTAGTATTTTAATATAATTTTATGCACTTATATTTTCTATATTTTCCAATATTTATATATATATATTTTCTAATTTTTCTATATTTACTTTGATTTTTTCTATTATTTGTATTTTTAAAAAATCAATCAATTTTCGATGCAAATAGATCGTTTACCGATGCCAAATCATTTGGTAACCGGCAATAATCGTTCCAATCTGAGCAGTTACCGTTTAGTTGAAATTGCTAAATTCAAATTTTGGATTTCGAAACTTGACCAGTTTATGCCGGTTAAGGACCTTTAACCACAGTAACTGTCCGGTATGTGCTAGTTACCGAGAGAGGTTATCATTCAGTTCAAAATTTAAATTTAACTCTTGAATTTCGAATTTAGTAACTGTGGTACGTGCTGTCTGAACTGAGCCGATTATTGGGTCTAGATCTGTTTGTTAAACCTGCCACCATCAAGCAAAAGCGACTGTAAGATAATTTTTGAGTCCGGAATGTCAGCTTGCATCGTCGGTGTGCCAGTGTTGCAGCTACTTTTGCGAACGACAGTGGTGCTTGGTTGCTGTCTTGCGGAACAAAATGTCGTCAAGCTGCATACGTTAAAGCCATTACTAGCCGAGTAGTTCTCTTTGTTCTTCAAAGGATCTCTTGGAGTATTAAATAATTGCATGATTAATTTTTGAGCTAGATAAATTATAGGACCTGTACTAACTAGTATGAACAAATCTATCATACTAATAAATAGTAACAAGATAATAATGATTTCATAAATCATGATCATTAACCGTACAGAAAAGTAAATACATATTGTACGGTAGCCAAATATGAATCCGTGGTCAGTGCAAAGGTTCTCCTATTAGAGTCAGATCGCAGTACCCGACGGCAACCGACAGAATACATGGACGGAAGATACGTCGTGATGATGAACTTGAGAAGTTGCGCGGAGTGCTTCCCAAAAACTTTATTCGCACTCTCTCGGTACAGGATCACAAGGTCGAGTGGTTACATAGGCCTGCTCTCTCGTTCTCGGTGTACGTCGGCAAACGGAATAGAGCAGACTACGACGCAGCACAGCAGAGAGAAGACAACTAAAACCCTAGCTTGTTTATGATCTAATATGTTTCCGCATCCCTTTTGAACCGACCAGATTGACGGGTATTTATATCGGAGTAACCAGAACTCGTGTCGTGATTACGATCTCAATCAAGTCGGTTTCTACATAACTGTATCCTATAAACTCCACATTCCCAAAGAATCGGAACGAAAAAAGGAAAGACACGATTTACACAAGGTAAGGAGTCAGTTTTTGGGAACACATGATCGGGCTCGGCAAGCCGACCCCGGACCCTCGAGTCCTAACTCGGACCAAACACTTAGGAATGCTGACCTTCGACCTCTGAGTCTTAGCTCGGATCCGACACTTGAGAGTGCAGACTCCCGAGTTTGACTCCTGACTACTTGATATTCTTTTTCATGATATGGCTCTTTGAGATTTATTTAGGAATTTCTAAAATATTCATATAGGTATGTCCCAAAACACCATCAACCCCCTAGTAGATCTCAAATACCCATTTAGAGATTTGTCTGATTCTCATTGTTGTTTGATATACTAGGGTTTCGACGAGGATGAAGGCTATCGGCAATGTCTTGTTGCCCACCGTTAGCTCTAAAGAAAGTATGCCTTTGGCCTCAGATCTCTCGCCGTTGAAGCCGTTCAGTGTCAAGTTGGTCTTCATCAAGTCGTCTTCATTTCTGCCGAGCTTCTTCAACATAGAGTACGACATCAGGTTGATGGTGGCACCTCCATCTACGAGCATCCTGGAGATTAGCTTCCTGTTGAGATGTCCTTCGACGTACAGGGCTTCAGGTGATGAGTCGTGTCCTCGAGCTTCTCAAAAATGGCCTCCAGTAGGCCGAGGCTCAGCTGAGCGACCTCGGCCTCATCCTGTGGTAGCACGAACTCGGTGGGAAGCATGACGATGTTTATGTCCATCGCCTAAGGATGAGGTCCCTCGGAGACGGGCGTGTAGTCATCATCCATCAGATCATCCTCATCGTTGCTCGGAGTGGGAGCCGGGTTGCTTACTATAACCGGCTAGGGCTTCCCTATCTTCTTCATCACTGGTCGGGGACGGATCTCCTAAAAAACGGCGTCCCGCTCGTCCTCGGCTTTCTTCTTGCGCATCTTTTGAGCCTTAAAACGTTGTAGCCGCCTCTTTTGTGATTTGTCATGCCTGAGGGTGCCCATGAGTGCCGCGGCTTAGTGCCGGGTGTCACAAACTTGCTCCTAGAATTTTCGGCTGAACGAGAATTGATAAGATCGTCCTCAACAATTTTGCGGTTGAAATTGGTACTATCCTGACTATTGTCGGTCGGACCAACTTTATTGGGCTGGTTTGACCGGGTCGTGTCGGTTAGACCGACCATGGTGGGCCGGTCAGGCCGACTAGTGTCGGGCGTCTAGGATAGGCCGGTCGGACCGGCCGTAGAAGGCCGATCAGACCGAGGTGATATGGACCGTCTGACCGGTCCTGTGGTGGTGGTCAGACCGACAATGCTCCTCTCGATCATCTTTTGTGGATCACCTTCGTTTTGCTCTGAGGGGGTCCCTTTAGTGATTGGGATGTCCTTGGCCTCACCTTGACTATGATGGTCTCGGACACCTCCTCTAGACGCCCTCGTGGTGTGACGGACAACATATCGAAGACATCGCCCCTTACCGCACACATTTGCTCCTGCATGTTATAAAAATCGGAAGGCACAAAGGGAGCAATATAGTAGGGGGTAGGGTACTCGGGAGGCGAAATGTAACATGGAGGCCACTATGCCATTGTCAGGTGATACCACAGTGGAGGAAAAGGTGGCTCTAGTGGTGTAAAACCAAGTGGAGTCGGACTATGGTTTCAGTCTTTATGTTGAGTGATTGACAAGGATGAGCGTTTGAGTGATCGAGTGATTAAGTGATGGTTTGTGTGCATCAAAGGGTTCGATGTACGAATGAGGATTGTGTGCCGAGGTATTCGGTGGTGCGTCACATTCTTGTTTTGGCTTGTCTCGTATGTGCAGGGTGGAGATGCTGACCAATTGTCGATGGTGGGTGATCAAGGGTCAAGCGGGGAGCTCGATGCCGGAGGATCAGGAAAGCCGGGTGAAGTTGGAGACGATCTCAAGAGTGCACGGAGAGACCGAGCAAGACATGGACAGACGGATGGTCACGATGGCATGACGACCGGGTCTGCGAAAGGGAGGCCAGTGCAAGTAATGAGGCGGCTCGAGGGTATCGAGAGCGGAAGAGGCTTGCTGGCGCTCGGATTCGCAAAGCGGTGTCATAAGTTGAAGAGTTGAGAGGCTTTGTCGATTTTTGCTGAAAATCGTCGCAATTTAAGTGTTTATAATTTAAATAAATTAGAGTTAATTTTTGTGTAACAGTCTAGAGTAAATGTACTTTTTAAATATTTTTTCAGGATTTCTTAAATTCTGAAATTATATTAAGAGGAATAGGATCTTAATGTAATTTGGAAAATTTAGAGGGTTCTTTTCAGAATTACCCCCCATGGCAAGCCTATAAATAGAAGTCCATAGCCATGGGCTGGGGTCTCTCTTTTGGCTGGTTATTCTTGTAGCTACTATGTCATATTTACTGCTTTAAATCTTCTCAGTTTCATCTTGTTCATAATCTAAAAAATGCATAGTGCAACGAAGGCTCTGGTATGTCTTGGCGCATGAATCCTTTTTGGTCTGATTCCATTTTTTGAGGCTTTTTGTGATGATTTCTGTGCAGAACTTGAGGTTGATGTTTATACAAATTTTGTTGTGGATGATTTGAATGTTCCATTTTTGTAGTTTGCACTCTGTTTGAATGTTTGCATCTTGATGTTCTTGTGTATCAAAAGTGCAATGGCACAACTGAAGTGAGTATCACAGGAACTGACGGAACAAAAAATACAGAGTTGCATTTGAAAGTTTTTCTGGTTGATGTGAATCAGTTTGAGTTCTCAAGATTTATCCTAACTTTATCTTCTATCTGGTTGTTTCTCACCAAATCAATGGTCATCACTGAGAAACCAAGGGTTGGTTTCGGAGTCTGTGATGAGTGATTGACAGAGTTTAACCTCCGGTTCGAAGGGGTACCTCCGAAGGGGTTCAGAGGTTGGACCTCCGAAGGTGTTCGGAGGCTGTTTCACCGAAGGGTTCGGTGGGTTTTGATTGCTGTAGCTGTTGCAACGGAGTGTGCTTGTCGGAGGGTGAGGAGCCATGCTGAATAGCGTGGGCCTCATGGCTCCAGAAGTGATGAGTCATTGTCAACGATAGTCAAAGAGGACTGAAGAAGAGGAGATCTGCTGTTTCATGGGCCGCGTGTGACTCAGGTACACGGGCAGCGAGCGACTGTCGGGCAGAGGAGGCTGCGAAGTCGGGTTGGCCCAATCCGGGTGCATGGGCCAGAAGCAGTAGAAGACCCACTGGGCTGTTGACCAGGACTGACTCAGGTACACGGGCGGTGAGCGATTGCCGGGCTGAGAGAGCTGCGAAGTCGGGCCGGCCCAATCCGGGTACCTGGTGCAAAGCCGGTGGAGGCTTTGTCAGTTTCGGCGTAAAACTGACAACCGTTGATTCTGTATCCGACTATCCAGAAAAGAAGCCGTAGTAGCTACGAAAACTTAGCTTCCGGATATGTCATCTGTAACTTTAGGCCCACAGTCAGTCAGTTGTGTCTGTAAAAATTCCTAAGGGCAGTAGAGTCTTTTCCTTTATTTTTGAGTCTGTAAAAACCCTAAGGGGCTGGTAGAATTTCCTAGTGTTGGGCTGCCTATAAATAGGACCCCAATCCCTAGGGTTTGGACTACCCCTTTGTGCTGAAATCAAATCCTCTCTATTGGGTCATTTTGTCTCTTTCTCTCTCCTGTGTGCGCCGCCAGGCAGTGGTTCATCCCTTTTTGCCTTGCATTTATTTTGCTCCTGTGAGATTGTTTTCTTTGTTGGTTGCTGCGGTGAGTGCATTGATTCCTCTGCTACAAGAAGCTTCGGTTCGTTGTGCTGGTTGATTTTACTCCTAAGGTTGTGTCTCTGTTGCGTGTGTTCTTCGTGAGAAGTAGTACTAGTTCTTGCTGTTGCAAGTAGTACTGCTACTGTAGCTACAGTCTTTGCTGCCAGCCTTTTTACTTTCTACCGCACAGCTTTTTGATCGAAGTTGACAGGCTCTGTCACCTTTTTGGCTGTGTTTCGAGCGAAGCTACTCTCTGTTCGAAGCCCTTCAGTTTCGCGAGGCAGGCTTCGATCTATCTCCTTCGAAGGCTTCGTTCGATCTTCGGTCTTTGGTTTGCGTTCTGTGTTGCTAAGCTTCGAAGCATTTTTTCGAACGACAGTATCGCATACTTCGAACAATAGTGCGAAGGGGCTTCGGCCTTATCTGTTCGAAGTCCATACTTCGACAAGTTTCGAAGTTAGGTTCGAAGCTTGTAGCTCCGCTACGCCTCGCACTGTCTTCTGTGTAGCGTGTCACCCTTCGCCTCTCTTTTCGGAGCTTGCTCTTTTCGAAGGTAGAGCATTGGTTTCGGACTTGGTTTTCTGTCGTGTGACAGGCTTCGCTTCTTTGTTCGAAGGTTGTCCTTTTGTGTGTTGTGTTCGAAGCTTTCTGCTCGAAGGTTTTGCTTCGAAGCTTTCGGTTCTAAGCTGTGTTCGAAGTTTTGTCTTCGAAGTGCACACTTCGAAGCAGGCTTCGACTCAGTCACCTTGCTCCGAAGCTCTTGGTTCGAAGCTGTGTTCGAAGCCTTGACTTCAAAGTACATAGTTCGAACCAGGCTCCGGCATTGTCATACTTCGCTTCGAAGTACACTTCGTCTCTTACCACTTCGAACTAGGCTAGACCGTGACACCTTCGGCATTTCGGACAGACTCCGTCACCAACCTCCGAAGCAGACCTCGACGTGCGAAGGGGGCTTCGCCAAGTTCCGAACAGGAGACAACTTTGGACAGTAACTTCTCTTTTCATCTTATACATTCTTAGATCATTTCATTGAAAAGTTTAGGCCTGTTACAACTTGTTCATCTGCCTAGTTGCACTACTTTAGATTTACACTGTTTATCATCAAGTTGCTTCTAGGTTAGAAACCTTTAGACTTAGGCCCTCTGTCTATTTTTCTGCTGCGTAGTCTTTTGAGGTGCGTTGGGTATTGGGAACAGGCCATTGATTCGAAAGAATTTTTAAGGCGCCCATTCACCCCCCCTCTGGTCGCTACTTTCGGTCCTACAAGTGGTATCAGAGCGAGGTTAGGGTTTTTCCATACCTTAACCGGTTCTAAACCCCAGTAGTGACTATGACGTCTCCTGGCAAGGTCCCGTCCTTGGAAGCCTATGGCTATAATTATTGGAAGACTCGCATGCGAGCCTATCTCATGAGCCAGGGTTCGGACATATGGGACATTTGCGTTCACAGCACATTTGTCATTTTGCCAGTCGCTGAGCATGGTACTGCTGGTATCATTGCTCAGCATCTGAGCAACAGTAAGGCTGTGAACATTTTGTTTTCTGGTTTAGGTCCCACTGAGTTTGAGCGTGTGAGTCATCTCTCCACTGCGAGAGAGATCTGGGCTACCCTCAAGGCACACCATGAGGGAACAGCACAGGTCAAGGCTCGGCTCTATCAGACCTACCGGCGTGAGTACGAGAACTTCACACAGAAGCCGGGTGAATCTGTTGAGGCTTTGTTTGGTCGCTTTCAGTCGATCATTAACAAGCTTCGGGACAACAAGGCTGAGGGTGCTCAGTTAGTCTCAGATCACGAGCAGGCGCTCAAGGTTCTTCATACCTTGGACCCAAAGATCTGGGAGATCAAGGTATCATCTATCGTTGAGAGTACTTCTTACGATACCTTGACCATTTCTGAGTTATTTAGCAAGCTGAAGGCCACTGAGGTAGATATCCAGTTGAGATCAAATCTCACTGGCTCTGGATCAAAATCCCTGGCCCTTGCTACACCTTCTGTTGATCCCTCTGCTGTGAGTTGTGCTGGGTTCTCTTTGATGTCTATCACTGAGGACCAGCTTGAGTTGTTGGGAGATGATGATTTGTGTCTCTTTAACAACCGGGTGCGTCGTGTCTATGATAAAAGAATGTTCAAAAGACACGACACAAAATCCGGATGCTTTGAATGTGGTGATCCAGGACACTTCATCGCCGACTGCCCCAAGCGCAGTGGATACAAGAAAGGCACCGGCAGCAGCTTCCACGACTCCGGGAAGCATGAGAGCCCCTCCTTCAACAAGGGCAAGCCGAAGACCCGGTTCTTCAAGAAGGCCCTGAAGGACTACCGGCGAGAGAACAAGAAGCGCGACAAGGCCTTCTTCGCCGAGATGGAGAAGAGCTACTCCAAGAGATCCACGTCTTCTTCCTCTTCATCGAGCTCAAGCGATGAGGAGATCGCCATCAGGAAGGGGAAGGACAAGGATGATCCGGCGGGCCTCTGCTTCATGGCCTTCGGGGACAAGCCGAAGAGCCGCTCACACCAGCGCCGAAGATCCCGCAAGAGCTTCTGTTCAATGGCTCTTGGGGATAGAGAAGAAAAAGAGCTCCTCCGACGACTCCGACGACGACGATAGCAAGGTATCATCTTATGAGCGCGAAATTGTTGATTTACTTGAGAGCAATCGTCAGGAGTTGAAGTATCGGGAGAAACTGCTTAGGGGGGCTAAGAAAAGAATAGACGAGTTAGAAAGTGAGCTTGCCGTAGCCAACGGTAGAATAGAAAGTCTATCTTCTTCCCCTTGCTTGGGTGATAGCAATGAGTGCCCGAAGTGTGAGGTGCTTCTGTGTGACCTGTCAACTTTGAAGTCCAGGTACACAGAAAGGGTTGATGAGAGGGACGCTTTGGCCACTGAGCTTGAAAGCGCTCAGCAGGAGCTGAAAGATGCTCAAGCCACTGTCGTCGCACCCTGTGTTGATTGCCCATCGCATCTAGCTGTCTTAGCTGAGCTGAAATCCAAGGGCGATGAGCATTTGGGTGATTTAGAGAGGTTGAGAGCTGAGCTTGCCCAGACTAGGCTAGAGCTTGAGACACTGTCAGTTCCACCCACTGTTTGTGAGAACTGCCTGTCTCTTAGAATGGAGTTGATTAAGCTAAAAGCCGGAAAGTCTGTCCAAGTAGAGAGTGAGTGTGAGACCTGCTTGTCTCAGGTGGAGGTTCTAGCTTCTTTGAGAGAGGAGCTAGCAGATTCTCAGAATGAGAACTTTTACCTCCGTTCTATCCTGAGTTGGATCAGTGCCAGAGAGCCACAACTTGGCATGATGATCCAGCAGTTCAAGAGGCAGAATGGGTTTGGGGTAGGCTACACCTACACCAAGGCTGACTTTGAAAGTGCCATTAGCCGGGCAGTGGAGTGGAGTAAAATGACTCCAGAGCAGAGGTATCCCAAGACTCACTCCACTGAGTCTTCCCAGGCTTGTCAGCCCAAGGATGGAGTGATCCATGAACCACCTAAAGCTCCACCCAAGAAACCTATCTGGGTTCCAAAGCCCAAAAATCTCCACACTTCTCTTGACTCTCTTCCTGGACCCTCTCAGCCCAAGAAGACCACACCAAACACTACCAAGCCCAAGAACCCCAAGCCTCAACCACATCCCAAGAAGCCTACCTATCATTGTGAGTATTGTCAGAGAGACGGGCATCTTGCGGAGTTTTGCTTCAGGAGGAAGCGAGTTGAGAGAGCAGATAGGGCTCGTAGTGATCAGGAGCAGTTCTACCAGCAGGGTGGTAGACTGCGTGTCCCTCGACGCGGGGAGAGGCTGGAGGCCAGGCCGCGTCGTGTAGGTGGTGGTAGAGGAGACGGTTTTCGTGCCCGTGCTACAGGTGGTGGTGTTCGTTCCGGCAGAGTTCCAGACCGAGTTGGCTACGGTTCTGGACCTCGTGGCCGTAGGGTTAGGCAAAACCGAGGACCGCGCTTTGAGCCGCGTTTTGGTCCAAACTCTTTTGATGGTTTTCGCTTTCCATCTTTTGAGCAGATGGCTCGACACTGGTTTAGCTCTTTTGCTAAACCTGGTGCCGGACCATTTGCTCCCACTTACAGACACTGATTGTGCAGGACCGGGGACTGGAGGATGTTTGGATTATGGACTCAGGATGTTCTCGCCACATGACGGGACATCGCAGATGGTTCTCCAGTCTCACTCCCCCGAGCTCCAAAGAGTACATCACATTCGGGAACAGCGGTCAAGCGAAAGTAAGTGGCATAGGCTCAATCAGCATTTCAGACCATTTCTCTTTAAAGAATGTTGCTTTGGTTAAAAATCTGAACTTTAATTTAATCTCTGTGTCGCAACTTCTTGAGGATGGTTTGGAAGTGCGTTTTAAGAAGGGCAATTCTTCTATGGTTGATTCTAGAGGGTCTTTGGTTTGTCAGATTTTACCCTTCGGTAAAGTTTTTCGAATTGACTTCTCTCGTTCTTTTGGCCCTTCTCGCTGTTTGATTGCTGGATCTTCTTCTGAGCTCTGGAAGTGGCATAGGAGGTTAGGTCACTTGAGTTTTGATCTGCTAGTCAGGTTAAGCTCTATGGACCTCATCCGAGGATTGCCCAAGCTTAAGATGGAGAAGGATCTGGTTTGTCATCCCTGTCGTCATGGGAAAATGGTTGCCGCTTCTCACTCACCTGTGACTCAGGTGATGACTTCGTATCCAGGCGAGGTTTTACATTTGGACACTGTAGGTCCAGCTCGGGTACGCTCAGTCGGTGGGAAATGGTATGCACTTGTGATTGTTGACGACTTTTCTCGATTCTCGTGGGTTTTCTTTTTGGAGTCTAAGGATGAAACTTTTCAATTTGTCCATGACTTGATTTTGAAGCTGAAGAATGAGAACAATGGCCGGATGCGAGCAATTCGCTCCGACAATGGCTCTGAGTTCAAGAACTCTTAGTTTTCTTCTCCTTACACTCCCCCACAGAATGGCGTTGTGGAACGAAAGAACCGCACGCTAGTTGAGATGGCCAGGACGATGCTCGATGAGCACATGACTCCTAGGCGTTTTTGGGCTGAAGCCATGAACACGGCTTGCTATCTGGCCAACCGCATTTTTCTTCGAGCTTACATTGGTAAGACATCATATGAGTTGCGGTTTGGCAGACAGCCCAAGGTGAGCCACTTGCGAGCGTTTGGCTGCAAGTGCTTTGTGCTCAAGAAGGGAGGGCATTTGGACAAATTTGAGTCTCGTTGCTGGGATGGTGTTATTCTTGGTTATGCATTGTATTCTCGAGGCTTCCGTGTTTGGAACCTCGAATCCCAGCTGCTTGTCGAGACGTGTGAGGTTCATTTGATGAGTCCTTGCCTTCGTTGACTCCTTCTTTTGAGCTTTCTGGTGATGATGAGCTCGGAGAGTCCATCTTCGAGGAAGATGAGGATACTCCAGCTGCTGTTGAGGGCGGGCCTTCTGCATCCCCCGCAGAGCCCACACCTTCTGTGACTTCGACTGATGATGAGGGCGGACCTCTGATCACTTCTTCCACTTCGATCGAGCCCCCTCAGTCGAGTCCAGAGGTGCCAGCTGCTGACTCCGGTGAGGTGACTTCAGATCACCAGGGAACCCGAGCAGTTCAGCGTGACCACCCCTCAGAGCTCATCATTGGTGATTTGACTGAGAGGACTTTGCGTTCTTCTGCCTCTCTCGCTGTGTTTGCTGAATCTGCATTTGTTGCATCTTTTGAGCCCAGAGATGTTTCTCATGCTTTCTCTGATTCTAATTGGATTAATGCCATGCAAGAAGAGCTTGAGAATTTTGTCCGCAATCGGGTTTGGACACTAGTTGAGCCGCCACCAGGATGCAACCCCATAGGCACCAAGTGGGTATTCAAGAACAAACAAGGTGAAGATGGGGTTGTGGTGCGCAACAAGGCTCGACTAGTCGCCCAGGGTTATTGCTAGAAGGAAGGTATTGACTTTGAAGAAACCTTCGCTCCTGTTGCCCGTCTTGAGTCCATTCGTATTCTTCTAGCTTTTGCCGCTTCGAAAGGTTTTAAGCTTTTTCAAATGGATGTTAAGAGTGCTTTTCTGAATGGGTACATAGAAGAGGAGGTTTATGTTAGGCAACCACCCGGTTTTGAGAACCCTAAGTTTCCTCGACATGTTTTAAGTTGCACAAAGCTTTATACGGGTTGAAGCAAGCCCCCAGGGCTTGGTATGACCGGTTAAAGCAATTTTTGTTGGGGAAGGGCTTTGTGATGGGTTCTGTGGACAAAACTCTTCTCTTGCTCAGAGATGCTTCAGATTTTTTAGTTGCTCAGATTTACGTGGACGATATTATCTTTGGCGGTACTACTGATTCTCTTGTGTCCAAGTTTTCTGAGCAGATGCACAGTGAGTTTGATATGAGCCTCATGGGTGAGCTTAAGTACTTTTTAGGGCTCCAGATCAAGCAGACCAAGGACGGCACCTTCATCCACCAAGGTAAGTATACTCGTGACATGCTTAAGAAATTGAATTTGGTGGTGAATTGAAGCCGCAGATGACCCCGATGGGCACTTCTGGGGGTCTGGACAAGGACGAGAGCGGTGTCAAGGTCAATGAAAGGGAATTTCGAGGGATGATCGGTTCGCTGTTGTACTTAACGGCAACAAGACCGGACATACAGTTCGCCGTAGGTCTGTGCGCGCGTTTTCAGTCTTCACCACGCGCGTCTCATCGGCAAGCTGTCAAGCGTATTTTTAGGTATCTTACCTATGCGCCTGATCTTGGTCTTTATTATTCAGCATCATCATCTCTTGATTTATCTGGCTTTTCGGACGCCGACTTTGGTGGGTGCCGGTTGGATCGCAAGTCGACTTCCGGTACTTGCCAGTTTCTTGGTTCTTCCCTTGTATCTTGGTCTTCTCGAAAGCAATCTGGAGTTGCTCTTTCGACCACAGAGGCTGAGTACGTAGCTGCTGCTAGCTGCTGCTCACAGTTGGTTTGGATGATTTCCACTCTACGAGACTTTGGGTTGTTCTTTCCTACCAGGGTTCCATTGTTTTGCGACAGCACGAGTGCTATTAGTGTAGGGAAAAACCCGTGTCTTCATTCAAAAACCAAACATATTGATGTGCGCTTTCACTTCTTACGGGATCAATATGAGAAAGGTGTCATTGACCTTGTTCATGTTGATACCCATCATCAGTTGGCTGACATTTTCACCAAACCCCTAGATCAGTCTACTTTTGAGCGTTTAAGAGGGGATTTGGGTGTTGTGTATCCTTTCTAGGATATTTTGCGTCAGTTTTCTTTCTTCTTTACTTTTTTTCTTGAGTCTTTTTGTGTGTGTTCATATCTTGCATATTCACGTATCACACTTTAGAGATGCTTCTGTTATATGATTGAACTGCTTTACTTATTCTAGCGGGTACATGCTTTTGATTACATGTCGATGATCATGCTTTGATTCAGTTCACTTGATATACCTGATATCTGTCATATGCATGGCTTTTACGCTTTCAACTTGAAAAATGATCACCATTGCTTCTGGTAACTAGCATGTGTAGGCTGAGTGCTTTTGCTATTTGTTACATGCCTTGTAGCTAGTTCATCACATAGATGCAGATATGCAACTTGGACATCTTTATGCTTTAACATGGAAAATGTGCTATAAAAATGATAAAAATCAAAAATGAATGAAAATTCCATGCCTTTTTATGCTTAAGTTGAAAAGATCCAAGTGGGTTTGCTTTGTCGCATTATATTGTTCTGGACTGCTTACCATAGCACTTTGGTATGAACTAGGACAGTGTAGTGTATGCCAAGACCAATGTCTTAAGCTTCTGATGGTCCAGTTCTGGCCTAGGCTTGACTTGGTCGGTTAGCATAAGGTTTGACATGCAAATAACCCTTGGCAAAAAATGACAAAGGAAAATGAAAAAGCTTGAACATTAAAAAGATAACAAGTTTGCTGAAGCACTTTGTTTTGAACAATGCTTATCTTGGTAGATATCAGTTAGCTTCTGCATCTCATGCTTTACCTTGCTTGTTTACTAGAAAATGTGGTGATGCTTTTATTTGCAAAAATTGACAAATGCGTGCTAAATGACTTTCTTTAGATATCATCTCTTGCACTGATCATGCCATGTGTCTTAGACAGTATCTCTTTTGCTATACCTGTTAGATACTGTATTTGTAGTCAATCATATCTGAGAAGCATGCTTTCTACACTTCACCTGCACCCCAGTTGCATTCACTGCATATTTTGAGGGGGAGTTGCATTTCAGGGGGAGTCTGTGTCTCTTTTGAGTGCTTGATGAGTTCACTTGTCAACAAGGGGGAGAAATTTTGGGATCAGAGTTTAAGGGGGAGTTCTTACTCTGTTGATATCCTTGTTGTTCTGAAATCGCACTCATTTTGAGCTTTTACGTTTTGGTTAACCATAATGACCGATTCTTGCTTTTGTTTGGCTTTTGGTCATTAGGGTTAAACTTTTACCTTATTTTTCTTCTTCTTTGTTTCTGTTGTGTTTTGTTTTCGTGTTTCCTCATTTGTTCACAGGTGCTGAAGAGCTGAGAATTGAGAAGTGTTGACAATGCACTCATCAAGGGGGAGATTGAGGAGCCATGCTGAATAGCGTGGGCCTCATGGCTCCAGAAGTGATGAGTCATTGTCAACGATAGTCAAAGAGGACTGAAGAAGAGGAGATCTGTTGTTTCATGGGCCGCGTGTGACTCAGGTACACGGGCAGCGAGCGACTGTCGGGCAAAGGAGGCTGCGAAGTCGGGTTGGCCCAATCCGGGTGCATGGGCCAGAAGCAGTAGAAGACCCACTGGGCTGTTGACCAGGACTGACTCAGGTACACGGGCGGTGAGCGATTGCCGGGCTGAGAGAGCTGCGGAGTCGGGCCGGCCCAATCCGGGTACCTGGTGCAAAGCCGGTGGAGGCTTTGTCAGTTTCGGCGTAAAACTGACAACCGTTGATTCTGTATCCGACTATCCAGAAAAGAAGCCGTAGTAGCTACGAAAACTTAGCTTCCAGATATGTCATCTGTAACTTTAGGCCCACAGTCAGTCAGTTGTGTCTGTAAAAATTCCTAAGGGCAGTAGAGTCTTTTCCTTTATTTTTGAGTCTGTAAAAAACCCTAAGGGGCTGGTAGAATTTCCTAGTGTTGGGCTGCCTATAAATAGGACCCCAATCCCTAGGGTTTGGACTACCCCTTTGTGCTGAAATCAAATCCTCTCTATTGGGTCATTTTGTCTCTTTCTCTCTCCTGTGTGCGCCGCCAGGCAGTGGTTCATCCCTTTTTGCCTTGCATTTATTTTGCTCCTGTGAGATTGTTTTCTTTGTTGGTTGCTGCGGTGAGTGCATTGATTCCTCTGCTACAAGAAGCTTCGGTTCGTTGTGCTGGTTGATTTTACTCCTAAGGTTGTGTCTCTGTTGCGTGTGTTCTTCGTGAGAAGTAGTACTAGTTCTTGCTGTTGCAAGTAGTACTGCTACTGTAGCTACAGTCTTTGCTGCCAGCCTTTTTACTTTCTACCGCACAGCTTTTTGATCGAAGTTGACAGGCTCTGTCACCTTTTTGGCTGTGTTTCGAGCGAAGCTACTCTCTGTTCGAAGCCCTTCAGTTTCGCGAGGCAGGCTTCGATCTATCTCCTTCGAAGGCTTCGTTCGATCTTCGGTCTTTGGTTTGCGTTCTGTGTTGCTAAGCTTCGAAGCATTTTTCCGAACGACAGTATCGCATACTTCGAACAATAGTGCGAAGGGGCTTTGGCCTTATCTGTTCGAAGTCCATACTTCGACAAGTTTCGAAGTTAGGTTCGAAGCTTGTAGCTCCGCTAGGCCTCGCACTGTCTTCTGTGTAGCGTGTCACCCTTCGCCTCTCTTTTCGGAGCTTGCTCTTTTCGAAGGTAGAGCATTGGTTTCGGACTTGGTTTTCTGTCGTGTGACAGGCTTCGCTTCTTTGTTCGAAGGTTGTCCTTTTGTGTGTTGTGTTCGAAGCTTTCTGCTCGAAGGTTTTGCTTCGAAGCTTTCGGTTCTAAGCTGTGTTCGAAGTTTTGTCTTCGAAGTGCACACTTCGAAGCAGGCTTCGACTCAGTCACCTTGCTCCGAAGCTCTTGGTTCGAAGCTGTGTTCGAAGCCTTGACTTCAAAGTACATACTTCGAACCAGGCTCCGGCATTGTCATACTTCGCTTCGAAGTACACTTCGTCTCTTACCACTTCGAACTAGGCTAGACCGTGACACCTTCGGCATTTCGGACAGACTCCGTCACCAACCTCCGAAGCAGACCTCGACGTGCGAAGGGGGCTTCGCCAAGTTCCGAACAGGAGACAACTTTGGACAGTAACTTCTCTTTTCATCTTATACATTCTTAGATCATTTCATTGAAAAGTTTAGGCCTGTTACAACTTGTTCATCTGCCTAGTTGCACTACTTAGATTTACACTGTTTATCATCAAGTTGCTTCTAGGTTAGAAACCTTTAGACTTAGGCCCTCTGTCTATTTTTCTGCTGCGTAGTCTTTTGAAGTGCGTTGGGTATTGGGAACAGGCCATTGATTCGAAAGAATTTTTAAGGCGCCCATTCACCCCCCCTCTGGTCGCTACTTTCGGTCCTACAGAGGGGTCCGACAATACACGATGACTGGGTTGTACCGAAGGTCTCGATGCTTTGGGCGGTACACCGGAGTGTGTGCCGAAGGTTGCTAACCCGGAGAGGTCTCCGGAGTACTGGATACACTTGTCTGCTTGTTTGTGGTGCGTAGGGGACTGCGGAGGCGACGGACGGTTCGCGGCAGGTGAACCTTGGTCAAGCGGGAGGCTTGATGCCAATGGAGCGGGGAACTCCGTCACGGAGGCTGCGAAGGGGTCGAGGTTGGTCCTCGGGTCGAGGTGCGCCAGGTGAAGGCAGTAAGTGCGGAGCGTGGCTTCGGGTGAAGGTACTCCGAGACAAAGTCCTCGTAGGCGAGGCACTTCGAAGGGTACTCTGGATGGAGTGTCTTCGGAGTTTGGTGGATCAAGTCCTCAGCAGAGGCAAGGTGTTCGATGTGTGCTCCGGATGGAGACACTCGAAGTTACCCGACGAAGGTCTCAGAAGTCGAGGTGCATCGAAGGCATGGTCCGGGTGAGGCTTGTCGAGGAGTGTGCTCGGGGAGAGACACTGCGACGAAGTGCTCATGGAATGCTTTGTGCGGAGGCCTTGGACGAAGGAGGTACTTCGAAGGGTGGTACTCCGAAGGAGGGCTTCGGAGTGATGCATGCTTTGGAGCGAGGCTTGCTCCGGAGCGAGGTTGACTTGTGGTGCTTCGGCCATGCATGGCTTCGGTACACGGACTGACGGAGTTCGAGCTGGGAGTAGCTGCGAAGCCGTGGTGGTCCACTCCGGAGGTGGTGGTGCGAAGTCCCAAGGGCTTTGACGGCTTCGGCTCAAAACCGTCACTGTATCGGAGGCTAACTTCGGTGAAGCGAAGGCCGTCAGGCTCAAGGCTTCTCACCGAAGCTACCGCACCCCTCGCGTGCGAAGGGGGGCTCCAGAAAGGTCAAAGACTGCAAAGGCTGACATTGTCTGCTCTGCAAAAAGCTGACGCTGTCCCCTCTGCAAAGCTGACAAAGAAGCCTCCAAATAAAGTTGACTACCTTTTGTACCCCTCTATTCTGTAGAGACAAAACTGGTGTAAACCCTAGGGGTAAAGTAGTCAATTCACTTGGGTGAGTTGTGGCTATAAATATGGGGGCTGGGTAGGTAACATTAAACACTTTGAGCATTCATTATTGAGCTCCTGTACTAGCTTCCACATACTTTGTTTTCATCCAGTGAGTTCATTTTTGTGTTCCTTGTTCAAGCAGCGAAGCCCTGCTTCTTTGTTGAGTTTCTGCTTGAGCTTGTTTGCATACCTCGCTAGTAGTAGTGCACCGAAGCCTGTCTAGGCGAAGTGTGTTTTGTGCGAAGTGTGCTTTTCAGCGTGCGTTCGCTCTGTGTAACAGGAGGCTAGACCTCGCTGCTTACTAGCGAAGCCCTGATCGAATCCCGTGTTTCTTTTTGTGTCTAATCCCCTAGCGAAGTCTGTTAGTGTGCGTTTAGACCTTCGGTGTACGAAGCCCAGCACCAGTTGCTGCTGCGAAGTACTTGGTCGAAGTCCTCAGAGGGTAGTCCACTCTTGCGAAGGGTGAAGTGCGAAGCCTGCTCGAAGCACCCTATGTGCGGAGCCTGCACTAACTTAGCAGAATTGGTTTTTCGGGTTTGAGTGGAGCGAAGTCTTCTTGGCTTCGAACTTTTGCTCCTTGCGAAGCCCGTGTTCGGAGCCGTCAAATACCTCCGAACCAGAACTTCGAAGGTTGTGTTCGAAGCCTGTTCCGCAGTAGACTGTAATTAAAACAGAAGGCTAATTTTAGCCTGAAATTTTAAAAGCTCCCATTCACCCCCCTCTGGTCGCCGTTTCCGGTCCAACAATTGGTATCAGAGCAGGTTAAGATCACTAGTTGACCTTAACCGGTTTTGTGATCTGTTGGTGACATGGACAGAGCTAGTAAAATTCCTCTGTTCGATGGGACTGATTTTGCATACTGGAAGGTGCGCATGGAGGTTTACTTGCTAAGCCAAGGAAATGCAATTTGGGAGATTGTGGACTCACAATACTCCATCCCTGATACTCGCACCTCTCAAACAGAGAAAGATCAGTATAATGCCAACTCCAAGGAAAGAAATATACTGTTCATTGGTTTGAGTAGAAGTGAGTTTGATAGGGTGCATCACCTTAGGACTGCTAGGGAAATTTGGACAACACTCACTATTTTTCATGAGGGCTCTACTCAGATTAAGGCCAGGCGCCAAAGCACATACAATCAACAGTATCAGCTATTTGTGCAGGCACCTGGTGAATATATAGTTGCCATGTTTTCTTGCTTTGATGCGATAGTGAGTAACTTGCGGTCCAACAGGACGCTTGCTTACAATGATCATGATAGAGCTATCAAGCTTCTCTGTGCTCTTGACCGTAGCATATGGGAAGTGAAGATATCCAGCATTGAGGAGTCCACAGGTTATGACACATTGACCTGTGATGAGCTCTTCAGCAAGCTGAAGTCCACAGAGATTGCTAAGGCATCTCTTGCAGTGCACAGGAACTCCTTGTCACAGCCGTTGGCATTGGTTTCTAGCACTAACCATGACACCACTACAGAACCAAGCACATCTGGTACTTGTGTTCTTGTAGATGGTTTTGCTTTGTCCTCCCTGGTCTCCGTCACAAAGGAGCAGGTGGACACTCTGGATGATGATGAGCTTGCTCTCATTGCCAGAAGGTTCACCCGTTTTCATCATGAGAGACGGGATCAGAGGAGAAGTGGTTTTAGTGGCTGCTTTGAATGTGGCGACACTTCTCATATCAAGGCAAATTGTCCTAAGCTCAAAAAGAGAGATGAGAGTGAGCACCCCAAATACCACAAAAGGAGAGGAAACCCTTTGTGAAGGGCAAGCGCGGCAAGGTGGCTAAAAGAGTAGCCAAAGCCGCTTCCAGAGCGTTTGTTGCTGCTCTCAGCGACATCGACACTTCCTCAACTGAGGAGTCGAGCTCTGAGGAGGAGGAGTCCCCAAGGAAGGAGGACAAGAAGGACATTAAGGGACGAGACTTCACCGGCCTTTGCTTCATGGCCGACAGCGATCACAGCGGCGATGAGCTTGACTCATCTGAGGTACCACTATCCTTTGACCAGCTTTTAATTAAACTAGATGAGCTGAATGAAGTAGTTCTTGGTCAGGATAGATTACTTGTGCAAGCCGCTAGAGATAGAAAAGACCTTAGACTTAGGCTAGAATCTATTTCTACTGAGTATGCCATGCTTAAGTCTAAAGTTAATGATGCTGAATGTGAATCTTGTACTGTAGTCATGGGTGAGCTTGCTCAGTTGCGTTCTGTACATGCTCAAACTCTATCTGAGCTTGAGACTGCACAGAAGCAGCTTTTGGTGGTTGAATCTAGACCTCATGATATAATTGATTGCATGAACTGTTCTTTATTACGCGAGAGCATTAATTTACATGATAAACATGTTCATGATTTAGAGGCTAGATTGGAGAGGGCCGGTAGTTCTAAGGATGTGCAACCTGTTTGTGACACGTGCATTACCCTTAAGGACCAGCTAGGCACCGTTAGAGAGCGGGCTGAAAACCTCATGACTAAAAATGAATACATTCTTTCCGTGGTTAATAAATGCACTGAGGGAAAGGGTAGGATGGATTTGCTCTTGGCCAAGACCAAGATGTGTGCTGACAGAGCAGGGTTAGCTCTAGGTTTGGGTTTTGAGAGGATTCCTTCAGATAGTGGAAACAAAACTGTTTTACCTCTCCCACTACCCTAGAGAAAGAGAGAGCTCTGTTAGACACTCCATCAGCCAAAAAGCCTACCTGAGCTCAAAAGAAAACCACTCCTCCTACCAAGAAAATCCCTCCCAAGAAAACCACTCAGCAGAAGCCCAAAGAGCCTGTGAGAGTTGCTCCTAAGACCCATGAGAGTGCCCCTAGGAGAGTCTTCCATTGTTCCTACTGTCAGTGGGCGGGTCATTTGGTTGGTTTCTATTTCGTCGCATCAAGGATGAGCGACGCTCTCAGGCGATGAGTTACCAGGACATGCATTACCCATCTTTAGGTATGCATGAGTCTGAGTTTTACTATCGTCCTGCTTTTGAGGCTCCTCGTGCTTCTCAGAGAGGTTTTGCTCCTCGAGATGTTCACCATGTTCCATATGGTGGTAGACCCCGAGCGAGTAGCTTTGTACCTCGTCAGAGTAGGAGACCTTGACATGTTGTTCGATCACAACATGTAGGTAGACCTCGCACTTTGCATCATTCAGATTATCATGTGCGTAGACCGTATATTTTTACTTGCGCCTACTACTTGTGTCACTCAGTGCTGGATGCCTCGTCATTTTTTCACTCACCCCAGCACTGAGCGATCGAGATATTCTTATCATGCGTAGGCGACAGACCGAGGCTTGGAGGGCACGTGGATCATGGACTCCGGTTGTTCGCGCCATATGACAGGAGAGGCAGCATGGTTCTCCAGCCTCACCACAACCAAGCAAAGGGAACATATCACCTTCGGGAACAATCGAAGGAGTAGAGTGAAAGGTAAAGGTGTGGTAAGAATTAATTCGAATTTCACTCTCAAAGATGTTGCTTTGGTTGAAAACCTGGGATACAATTTGCTTTCTATATCTCAGTTGCTTGATGAGGGCTTCGAAGTGCGATTTTATCGCGATACTTCGCAAGTACTCAATTCTGATGGCGTTGTGGTCTGTAAGATCTTTAGAGTTGGGAGAGTTTTTGGAGCTGATTTTTCAGAGTCATCTGGTTCTTCTCATTGTCTTGTTGCACATTCTACTTCTGAGCTTTGGAAGTGGCATAGGAGACTAGGGCATATGAGCTTTGAGTTGCTCACTCGTCTGAGTGCCCTAGGTCTGATCCGAGGATTGCCCAAGCTCAAGTTTGAGAAGAATTTAGTTTGCGCTCCTTGTCGACATGGAAAAATGATTGCCGCTTCGCATTCGCCAGTCACCACAGTGATGACTGAACAACCTGGAGAACTCCTCCACATGGACACTGTAGGTCCTTCTCGAGTTAGTTCTTTAGGCGGCAAGTGGTATGTGTTAGTTATTGTCGACGATTTCTCTCGCTACTCTTGGGTCTTCTTTCTTGCCAGCAAGGATGAAGTGTTTTCACACTTTCGGAGCTTGGCTTTGAGACTTTTCACTGAACTCCCTGGTGCATTGAAATTCATTCGAAGTGATAATGGCACTGAGTTCAAGAACAGTCTCTTTGTTGACTTTTGCATGGAGCATGGCATAGAACATCAATTCTCTGCTCCACGGGTTCCTTAATAGAACGGTGTTGTTGAGAGGAAGAACCGCACTTTGGTTGAGATGGCTAGTACGATGCTCGATGAGCACAGGACTCCTAGAAAATTCTAGGCTGAGGCCATGAACACTGCATGTTACATCTCAAACCGAATATTCTTGCGCTCAATTTTAAACTTGACATCTTATGAACTACGTTTTGGGAGACAGCCCAAGGTTACTCATCTTCGAGTTTTTGGCTGTCGTTGCTTTATCCTAAAACGTGGTAATTTGGATAAATTTGAGTCGCGTTCTTCTAACGGGATCTTTTTGGGTTACACTACACATGGTCATTCTTATCGTGTTTATAACTTAGAGACTAACACTGTCATCGAGTCATGTGATGTGACTTTTGATGAATCAACCCCCTCTGTTAGTTCTGCATTTGAACAGGCAAATGAACACGACATGGAACAGACCATCTTCGAAGAAGAAGATCCTGGAGATTTCGAGGATGAACCCCTACTACCCTCGACATCAACCCCCGAAGCCGACCCCGCTTCGACCACTTCGCACAAGGTCCCGAAGCAACTACCTCGACATCGGTCATCCTGGACCACTTCAACGCACAAGTTGAGGGGGAGATTGCATCCCGCCGCGAGGCTCCACATCATGTTCAAAGGATGCACCCTCCCGAGCAGATCATTGGTGAGCTTGATCAAAGGGTAACACGTTCTCATGCTCATTTCATTGATTCCGCTTTTGTTGCTTCTTTCGAGCCCTTAGATGTTAGTCATGCACTTTCTGATTCTAGTTGGATCAATGCCATGCATGAAGAACTTGAAAATTTTGAGAGAAACCAAGTCTGGTCTTTAGTTGATCCTCCACCAAATGTTCATTTCATTGGAACAAAATAGATTTTCAAAAATAAACAAGGGGAGGATGGGACTATAGTTAGAAACAAGGCTAGACTTGTGGCTCAGGGTTATTCTCAATTAGAAGGGATTGATTTTACTGAAACTTTTGCACCTGTTGCTCGCCTTGAGGCCATTAGGATTTTGCTTGCCTTTGCGACATCCCGGGGATTCAAACTCTATCAGATGGATGTCAAAAGTGCTTTTCTTAATGGCTTCATAGGTGAAGATGTTTATGTAAAACGACCCCTTGGTTTTGAAAACCCCAAGTACCCACATAAAGTCCTTAAACTTCATAAGGCTTTTTATGGACTCAAGAAGGCCCCTCGGGCTTGGTATGACAGACTTAAGTCTTTTCTGCTTGAGCGGGGGTATTTGATGGGCTCTGTTGATAAAACCCTGTTCACTCTCAAGCATGGCAAAGATTTCCTCCTAGTTCAGATTTATGTGGATGATATCATCTTTGGTGGCTCTTCTCATGCTTTAGTTGCTGAGTTTGCAGATACCATGAGCAGGGAATTTGAAATGTCCATGATGGGTGAACTCACCTTTTTCCTTGGTTTGCAAATCAAGCAAAGCAAAAAAGGTACTTTCGTCCACCAGACGAAGTACACCAAGGACCTGCTCAAGAAATTCGACATGGCCGATGCGAAGCCCCTCGCCACTCCAATGGCTACATCTGTAGCATTGGATCCTGACGAAGATGGAGAAGCCGTAGATCAGAAGGAGTTCCGAAGCATGATCGACTCCCTCCTCTACTTGACTGCTACGAGGCCGGACATACACTTCGCAGTATGTTTGTGTGCTCGTTTTCAGGCTTCACCACGAGCTTCGCACCGCCAAGCGGTAAAGCGCATCCTAAGGTATCTCAAACATACCCTTGAATTTGGCATATGGTATTCAGCGTCTTCATCTTTATGTCTTCGAGGTTATTCCGATGCGGATTTTGCTGGGTGTAGGATTGATAGGAAGAGTACCTCTGGTACTTGTCATTTTTTGGGTACTTCTCTGGTTTGCTGGTCTTCCCGCAAACAGTCTAGTGTTGCACAATCGACGGCTGAGGCCGAATATGTTGCTGCAGCTAGCTGTTGCTCTCAGATTTTGTGGATGGCTTCCACTTTGCGGGATTTTGGGTTAGATTATAAGATTGTTCCACTTTTCTGTGATAACACTAGTGCTATTTGTATTGCAAACAACCCGGTTCAGCACTCCAGAACCAAACACATTGATGTGCGATATCATTTTCTCAGAGATCACAATGAGAAGGGTGATATTGAACTTCAATATGTTGATACCCAACACCAGCTAGCCGATATTTTCACGAAACCCCTCGATGCTTCTCGATTTGCCTACTTGCGTGGGGAACTTGGTATTTGTCACCCTTACGACATTTTATGAGGGGGAGCTGATTTTAATTATCTTGCATATGCTCATCATGTGTGAAATTGCATTTACATCTATTGCACTTATATGCCTCAATTCTAATTCATGAAATCATGACAGCTCAGCTCTTTTTAATTTATCTGAAACATTAATGTGCATGATGTTTTCCTTCCAAAATCAAATCGTGCTCACAGCTTATGTCTTGAATCTAGCTTGTGTAGGCAGGACTGCTTTAGCTATCTTTTATTTGCTTGATAGCAAGACACCTTTTCTTTGGATGCTAAAAATTGCAACTTGAAAAATTGTTCTACATATTCATGGATATTCATCAAGTGCTAAAAATTGGTTCACTTAATTCAAATAAAAAAACTCCATGATTTGCATGCTTCAAGTGAAAAGATCCAGGTGGGTTTGTTTGTCGCACTACTCTATTCTAGACTGCTTACCATTGCACATTGGTCTGAACTGAAATAGTGTAGTGTCTGTCAAAATCATTGCCTTAAGCTTCTGATGGCTTCCATGCCTAGGCTTGGCCTGATTGGAAAGTATAAGGTGGACAAACAAATAACCCCTGGCATTAAGAAAAGAACAACAAAATTCTTGATCATCAAGTTTGCTTTCATTGCTCCATTTGAACTGGACTTGTCTGTCTAGAGTAGAAATTGACTAGCTTTGCGCAGTCCCTGCTTTTACTTGTCTAGTTTCCTTGACTAAGTGGTGATGCTTTTATTTCAAAAATGATAAAATCACATGCTGTCATCATGTTTTTAGAGAATGTTAAATTGAGCTGAGCCCATGATCATTGGTATTACTGTTGGCATATTCTTGCTTTGTATGTCTTTGCAATTCTGCTCATTTTCAAGCAATGCATCTTTTACATGCTCCTTGATGCTTGCATTGCCAAAGGGGGAGAAATTTTTAAGTTCTCTGCAGCAAGGGGTTAAATTAACTCAGGGGGAGTTTTTATGAGCTTTTATCTTGTAAAGGGGAGATTTGCCGAAGGGGCTTTTACTCTTTTGAAAAGGGGGAGGAAAATTCTTTTGTCAAGTGACATGATTTGGCTCGTTTATGAGTTTTTATGGTCACTTGTGTGCTGAAAGTCTTTAAATTTTCTTGAACTTGAATTTGGTTGTCAATGCACTCATCAAGGGGGAGATTGAGAAACCAAGGGTTGGTTTCAGAGTCTGTGATGAGTGATTGACAGAGTTTAACCTCCGGTTCGAAGGGTACCTCCGAAGGGGTTCAGAGGTTGGACCTCCGAAGGTGTTCGGAGGCTGTTTCACCGAAGGGTTCGATGGGTTTTGATTGATGCAGCTGTTGCAGCGGAGTGTGCTTGTCGGAGGGGTCCGACAGTACACGATGACTGGGTTGTACCGAAGGTCTCGGTGCTTTGGGCGGTACACCGGAGTGTGTGCCGAAGGTTGCTAACCCGGAGAGGTCTCTGGAGTACTGGATACACTTGTTTGCTTGTCTATGGTGCGCAGGGGACTGCGGAGGCGACGGACGGTTCGCGGCAGGTGAACCTGGGTCAAGCGGGAGGCTTGATGCCAGTGGAGCGGGGAGCTCCGTCACGGAGGCTGCGAAGGGGTCGAGGTCGGTCCTCGGGTCGAGGTGCGCCAGGTGAAGGCAGTAAGTGCGGAGCGTGGCTTCGGGTGAAGGTACTCCGAGACAAAGTCCTCGTAGGCGAGGCACTTCGAAGGGTACTCCGGATGGAGTGTCTTCGGAGTTTGGTGGATCAAGTCCTCAGCAGAGGCAAGTTGTTCGATGTGTGCTCCGGATGGAGACACTCGAAGTTACCCGACGAAGGTCTCAGAAGTCGAGGTGCATCGAAGGCATGGTCCGGGTGAGGCTCGTCGAGGAGTGTGCTCGGGGAGAGACACTGCGACGAAGTGCTCATGGAATGCTTTGTGCAGAGGCCTTGGACGAAGGAGGGACTTCGAAGGGTGGTACTCCGAAGGAGGGCTTCGGAGTGACGCAGGCTTCGGAGCGAGGCTAGCTCTGGAGCGAGGTTGACTTGTGGTGCTTCGGCCATGCATGGCTTCGGTACACGGACTGACGGAGTTCGAGATGGGAGTAGCTGCGAAGCCGTGGTGGTCCACTCCGGAGGTGGTGGTGCGAAGGCCCAAGGGCTTTGACGGCTTTGGCTCAAAACCGTCACTGTATCGGAGGCTAACTTCGGTGAAGCGAAGGCCGTCAGGCTCAAGGCTTCTCACCGAAGCTACCGCACCCCTCGCGTGCGAAGGGGGGCTCCAGAAAGGTCAAAGACTACAAAGGCTGACATTGTCTGCTCTGCAAAAAGCTGACGCTGTCCCCTCTGCAAAGCTGATAGAGAAGCCTCCAAATAAAGTTGACTATCTTTTGGACCCCTCTATTCTGTAGAGACAAAACTGGTGTAAACCCTAGGGGTAAAGTAGTCAATTCACTTGGGTGAGTTGTGGCTATAAATATGGGGGCTGGGTAGGTAACATTAAACGCTTTGAGCATTCATTGTTGAGCTCCTGTACTAGCTTCCACATACTTTGTTTTCATCCAGTGAGTTCATTTTTGTGTTCCTTGTTCAAGCAGCGAAGCCCTGCTTCTTTGTTGAGTTTCTGCTTGAGCTTGCTTGCATACCTCGCTAGTAGTAGTGCACCGAAGCCTGTCTAGGCGAAGTGTGTTTTGTGCGAAGTGTGCTTTTCAGCGTGCGTTCGCTCTGTGTAATAGGAGGCTAGACCTCGCTGCTTACTAGCGAAGCCCTGATCGAAGCCCGTGTTTCTTTTCGTGTCTAATCCCCTAGCGAAGTCTGTTAGTGTGCGTTTAGACCTTCGGTGTACGAAGCCCAGCACCAGTTGCTGCTGCGAAGTACTTGGTCGAAGTCCTCAGAGGGTAGTCCACTCTTGCGAAGGGTGAAGTGCGAAGCCTGCTCGAAGCACCCTGTGTGCGGAGCCTACACTGACTTAGCCGAATTGGTTTTCGGGTTTGAGTGGAGCGAAGTCTTCTTGGCTTCGAACTTTTGCTCCTTGCGAAGCCTGTGTTCGGAGCCGTCAAATACCTCCGAACCAGAACTTCGAAGGTTGTGTTCGAAGCCTGTTCCGCAGTAGACTGTAATTAAAACAGAAGGCTAATTTTAGCCTGAAATTTTAAAAGCTCCCATTCACCCCCCCTCTGGTTGCCGTTTCCGGTCCAACAATCACTCTTGTTCATTACGAATGAGATCAAAAGAGTAATGGGACCTTGATTTTCACAGGACAAAATATTTCTGAATACTGAACCAGATTTTGAATCTGAGTGTATGTTTTAGTTCTCATTTTGAATACTTTTCTTGATATATGCTCTGTCATAATCAGTCTAGATTCTCAAAATGCTTTGCTACAAATTATGACTGAAGGATGAGAGCTATATCTATTTCTCTTCAACTGAAACTAGTTTTGTTCTTGATTTCAGAGGTTCAGGAATCTTACAGTTAATTATCTGCTGAAATCAATTGTGTCATGAGATTTACTTTGTAATATCATAGACATATCAGATGCAGACATAATTTTTTTTGAATCCTGAAACAAATTTGATTTGTCTCTAATTGAAATATATGTTCAAAAAGAAATGCAGTAGGAATATCTCAACTGTTCTGAAATATTCATTGAAAAGTACTGCTGCTCATCTGAAAAGCTGATTGTTTTGGAACCCCATTTTCACATAATTGCTGAACTCAAATCAGAGCTGTAACAGTTTACTTTTTTGTGTCTCTGTTTGTCAAGGACCTTATGGTCCAAGGCAGCAGGGCCTCAGCTACGAAGCTCGTAGCCTTGGCTGATAATGGCGCCGGGGTTTTTGCCCGGCTGCCCAATGGTGAGGGAGAGAGATAGATTTCTGGAGGAAGAAGAAGGTAGAGAAGTCTGTTCTTTGTTACTTCTCAAAGGTGCCATTTACATCTCTTTATAGGCATTCAACCAACCCACACCCAGCTAATAGCCAACTCAGCAAAGCAACAGAAATCCTAACAGACTTTCTAGACCCTCATGTTGCCTTGCAGACCAAGCCTTAAGCTGGCTGCCGGCGTTGGTACTGATTCCCCCACATGACATCTCTCCCCCCTTTGACGAGCAGCTCGTCCTCGAGCTGAAATCCTGGATAGCGGGTAATGAAGTTGTCGGTGTCCTCCCATGTTGCTGAAGCTGCGGTTTGGCCCTTCCAGAGGACAAGAAGTTGGTGTACCCCCCTGGCCAGCCGAGAGCGAAGGACTTGATCTGGTTCTGGTATGATAGCGCCATGGTGGATGTGTGGAAGTGCTGGTGGGGCGTCTGGGGGTGTGCCAACAAACCGCTTCAGGAGCCCAACATGGAAGACGTCATGAAGATGGGCTCGGGAAGGCAGCTCTAGTTGATAAGTGACATCATTGATGACTGCAATGATGCGGTAAGGCCCATAGAAGCGTGGCTTGAGATTCCCTGCTACTGGTACTGCAAGGGAATGCATAGCACGGTGGTGTAACCTGAGCCATACCCAAGCGCCAACCTCAAACTGGAGATCCCTGTGATGTTTGTCATAATGATGCTTATAGATGGACTGGGCCTGTTCAAGGCGGAGATGAACGTCGGCGAGAAACTCGTCACGTTCTTCCATGGTCTTAGCCACTACTGCCACCCTTGTCTCACCCGGCTCATAGGAGCGAATAGATGGAGGGTCACGACCATACACCACCCGAAATGGCGTGTCACGGAGAGACGACTGGTAAGCAGTATTGTAGATGTATTCTGCCCAAGGAAGCCAACGCAGCCATTGATGGGGACAATCACCCGTGAAACACCTCAAGTACATGATGATCACTTTGTTGGCAGCCTCCGTTTGCCCGTCGGACTGGGGGTGAAAAGCCGACGTCATCTGAAGTTTGGTCCCAACCAGACGCATCAATTCCCGCCAAAATAATGAAGTGAAGACTGGATCCCGATCCGAGGCCATAGATTGGGGAATACCGTGGAGACGGACAACTTCAGCAAAGAATACCTGAGCTACTGACTCCGCCGTATATGGATGTGCGAGGGGAATAAAGTGGCAGTATTTGCTGAAGCGATCTACCACGGTGAGGATAATAGATTTGCCTCCCACTCGTGGAAGAGCCTCAACAAAATCCAGCCCAATATCCGACCATACTGTACTGGGCACATGTAATGGTACGAGTAATCCTGCTGGATGAAGATGGTCTTATTTGAAGCGTTGACATGTGGGACAGGCTCGAACATATTCATGGACTGCATGCCGGAGATTGGGGGAATGGAAGTCACGGCGTACTCGATACAGAGTGCGTTGAACCCCCTCATGGCCATCATCATGTATGCCGACAATAAGCTCATGGAGTAGTGGTGATGATGGAGGAATGTAAAGTCGGCTGTTGAAAGCCACCAAGTCATCAATAATCGTCCATGAATCAGAACGTTGGCCTGCAGAAATCTCGTCTTTGAGTGCCACTAAGGCTGGGTCAGTGGCATAAGTCTCACGGAGGCGAGTGACGAATTGAAACCCTGGTCCAGAAATGGCAAAGATGGCTGGCTCATATGTATCGCGCCTGGACAGAGCATCTGCTACTGTGTTTGTGCTGCCAGCCTTGTACTCCACCGAGAAGTCAAAGCCCAGTAATTTGCCTACCCAATGGTGTTGTGGTATGGTGGCGAGACGCTGATCCACTAAATATTTGAGGCTAAAATGATCTGTGCGCACCAAGAATTGACGACCCCATAGGTATGGTCGCCAATGGCGAATAGCCAGCACTAAGCCAATCAGTTCACGCTCGTAGGCTGCCAGCAAGCGGTGTCTTGGTGCCACTGGTCTGCTGAAAAAAGCGACTGGGTGTTGTCCTTGCAGGAGAACAGCACCAAACCCATGTGTCGATGCGTCGCATTCGACGATGAATGTTTGGCTAAAATCGGGCAATGCCAAGACTAGTGTTGTAGTAACAGCAGTTTTAAGTGCTATAAATGTTGCATCGGCCTCCGTAGACCAAGAGAATCTGTCCCGACGAAGCAGGGCAGTAAGGGGTGCAGCTATTGACCCAAAATCCTTGACAAACTTGCGGTAATATCCCGCAAGTCCGAGGAAACCACACACCCCTCGAGCCGACCGAGGCACCGGCCAATCCAGCACGGCCTGTATCTTAGCCGGGTCCATGGCGACACCATTGATAGATATGATATGACCCAAGTAGGAGACATAATCTGCCCCAAATTGGCACTTCGAACGCTTGACGAAGAGACGGTGTCGATGTAGAATGTCGAGGACAACACGTACATGACGAAGGTGATCTGTCCATGTAGTGCTATATATGAGGATATCATCAAAGAAAATGAGAATGAACCGCCGGAGGAAGGGCCGGAGTACATTGTTCATGAGGGCCTGGAATGTGGCAGGGGCATTGCACAATCCGAACGGCATCACCAAAAACTCATAGAGGCCGTCATGTGTGCGAAATGCTGTTTTGTCAATGTCCTTCTCACGCATCCGAACTTGATGATAGCCTGAGCGGAGGTCCAACTTAGAGAAGAAACGTGCACCGTGCAGCTCGTCAATCAGTTCATCCACCACTGGAATGGGGTAAGCGTCCTTGACTGTAATGGCGTTCAAGGCCCTGTAGTCAACACAGAAACGCCAAGTGCCATCTGCCTTCCTTACCAATAATACTGGTGATGAAAAGGCCGATGAACTCCTGCGGATAATGCCTTGTGTCATCATAGCAGTACATTGGCGTTCCAGTTCATCCTTGTGTGCCACTGGGTACCGATAGGGCCTGAACAGCCACAGGTGCTGCCCCTGGAATTAATGTGATGCCATGATCACATGAGCGAGGAGGTGGCATCCCGGTAGGCTCAGCAAATACACTGGAAAATGCCTCCAACAGTGCTGTCAACAAGTCTTCAGTAATGCAAGTCTTGAGTGATGGACTTGGAGGCCCTGGCTTACCATTCCAGAGAACCTGGTGATCATCCCTCCAGAAGGACATGGTGAGGGCGCCAAAATCCCAGAGGATAGGGCCTAATGAGGCCAGCCACTATGTACCTAGTACCACATCATAGCCGGCAAGTGGAAGAGCGAAGAAGTCACCAGCAAATTCTTCGCCATGAATGGAAAAAACCACGCTGCGGTAGACGCCCGGACATGAAACATGGTCGCCATTTGCCACTGTAACCCACAGCGATCCCCCTGACCGAAGCTGCAATGAAGTGCGGGCAGCCGCATCCTCAGCCACAAAGTTGTGTGTAGAGCCTGAGTCTAGGAGGGCAAGGAGGGAGATACCACCGAGCTGAATACACAGTTGCATTGTCTCACTGGTATGAATTCCAGTGATTGCATGTACTGAAATTTGTGGTTCGTCAATAGGCAAGTCTTCTGTCGTGGGATCTTCCTCATCATCGCCGGGTGCCAAGTCAAGCAGAAAAATATGTTGGCACACCCGGTTGTGGCCACGAGTAAACTTCTCGTTACAGTTGAAACAAAGGCCAAGACGACGCCGTTCTTCCATTTCCCGTTGAGACAAATGCTTGACCGGACGTCCCTCCACTGTTGCATGTGGCTGTTGAGAAGGAGCCACGGGGTTAGACACCACTGGAGCTGATCGCGGTACTGGTGTAGGGAGGATACCCTTCTGATTGTATTGCCGACCATGAAATGTGGGCTGTCCGGCATACTGTTCTCTCAGCTCCAATTTGCGGGCGAGACCCATGGCCACAGCGAGCGACTGTGGATTCAGTAACTCCACATCCAAGCTCAGGGGTGGCTGCAAACCTGCAGTGAACAACTACACTTTCTGGTTCTCTGAAAGCGCGCCTGCCCGAGGAAGTAAAGCCTCAAACCGATCCTGATAATCGACCACTGATCCCGTACGTTTGCAGGCAGTTAGTTCCCCCAATGGATTGGATCGCAATGGTGGCCCGAAGCGCATGTTCAGCAACTCAGTGAAGTGACGCCATGGAGGCGTACCTTCATCGGCCTGAATCTGCCTGAACCAGAATTGAGCCCCAGCCTCCAGATTGTATGAGGCCATCCACACCTTCTCCTCCTCCGCTATGCGCTGTTGGCGAAAATATGACTCACATCTATTGATGAACGCCAGCGGATCGGACTTCCCATCGAACTTCGGGAAATCCATTTTCTGGAACCGAGGTGGCCGCTCTGTAATGTACTCTCCGCCATGAATGCCCTTGTATCCTGACGATGTTGAATCAGTGTTGCGGTGCTCTAGCGACTCAATTTTAGACTGCAACGTCTCCACTGATGCAGTCAATTTGGCGATGAGCAACGCGAGATCAGTTGTGGTTGGTTCTTCCATTACCGGAGATGCAGTAGGGCGAGAGGCAGGAGTCAGAGAAGAAGAAGATGATGCAGACCTTGTCGGCGCAGTGGTAGATCACTTAGAAGCTGATACCAAGTTGTCAAGGACCTTATGGTCCAAGGCAGCAGGGCCTCGGCTACGAAGCTCGTAGCCTTGGCTGATAATGGCGCTGGGGTTTTTGCCCGGCTGCCCAATGGTGAGGGAGAGAGATAGATTTCTGGAGGAAGAAGAAGGTAGAGAAGTCTGTTCTTTGTTACTTCTCAAAGGTGCCATTTACATCTCTTTTATAGGCATTCAGCCAACCCACACCCAGCTAATAGCCAACTCAACAAAGCAACAGAAATCCTAACAGACTTTCTAGACCCTCATGTTGCCTTGCAGACCAAGCCTTAAGCTGGCTGCCGGCATTGGTACTGATTCCCCCACATGACACTGTTGAAGTTGTTTGGTTACTCTGCAGTAGAACTCCTGAAAAATTGATCTGGAAATCTGAAGTTTACATTTCACTCTGAAGAAAACACTTTACTGCTTGAACTTTTTACTGCTGCTTTGTTTATTTGAGAATGAAAAGGTGCACTGATATAGCCTACATCAGCTATTTGTCTGCTGAGCAGCAATGCTACAAGATTCTGTTAGCAACCTTGAGAATCTGAATTGAGTATTTCTTTTGCATACATTGTTTTTGTTTGAAACTGAAATCTGCAATGAAATATTGAGAAAATGATCTAAACAGTCTTAGTTCTGGAACTGTCAATCTGATTGTATTAGAACTGGTTTATTCTGATGCAAATTTGTTGAGAATACAAATTTGTTTTCAGTTTCCCACTTTGAATACTCAGTGTTGATGTGCTGATTCAAACATTCACTTCATGGAGTCTTTTGATTTAGAAGTATAGAAGTGTTTTGAATATGCACTGAGTAGGATATGATCTGAAACAATTTGTGTGTCTCTCAGATTGAATTCAACAAGTAGTGTCTCTGATTTATTATTCTGAAATTCAGTCTTAGTCATTATCATTTTGAACCTGATTTTCTTGAGATACAATTTCAGTTCTGAATTAGTTGTGAGCCATCAATCCTTGAAAAGTTTATAAAGAGCAAAACCAGTCAAAAGCAAGATTCTGAACAGGGTTTGTCAAAGTCTGCATTGAAATATTTGGAAGCTGAATAATATGGTAAGTTTCACTCAACAACAAATCTGCACAGGATCAATTGAGAACTAAAAGTCAGGTTAGTATCTCTCAGTAGAAACCTTTATCTGTCATTAATACTCTAAACTTATCTCTGAGTTGTTGAATCAATTTGATGGTTGATTGAAATGCTATTCCATACTCTGAATTCTTTTCTGATCAGCACATAGTTTCTAAAATTTTCAGAATTTGAATTCTGTCTCTGAATCACTTGTTCTATTCTGTCTTGTTTTTTTATCTCTCTCAGAGTTCCACTATATTTGATATTGAGTACATTAACTGAACAAGATAGACATGCTTTAAAATGAACTATTGATTGGTTAGTTCTGATCTGATTTTTTATATAGTCTTCAAGCCTTGATAGTTCATCAAGTTTTCAGTTCAATTTGCATAGAACATCTCAAGGTGCTTCATTATGAACTGAACATAATCAAAGTAAGAAAATTGCTGTTCTGAACTTTTTCTGTGCAACCTGTAATTTCTCGGAGTTTCATTGACCGACTATGACAGTCGGCACATCAAACTCCTACTAAGTTAAAGAAGTCGGTAACTCAAACTCCGAGTTGGGTATTTCGGCACTTCAAATTCCGAACTAAGCTGTACCTTGGATTTGAAACAAGTTGAAATATGATTTTGTACTGTTTTGTTCAAATTTGAATTTGCTGATTTTGGAGGTGCGTTGGGTGATCTGAAAAGGACATCATATTTGCGAAAATTTGTTGAGGCGCCTATTCACCCCCCTCTAGTCGCCATTCCGATCCGACAATTGATATCAGAGCCGGTTAGATCACCAGTTGACCTTAACCGGTTTGTGATCCTTGTTTTGGCGACATGGAGAGAAACTCAAAAATTCCGATGTTTGATGGTTCCAATTATGTTTATTGGAAGGTGCGCACGGAGGCTTATTTACTAAGCCAAGGAAGTGCTATTTGGGACATCGTTGATTCCCGATATGTGATTCCTGAAACTCGTGACTCAAAGGCTAAAAAATTGAAGTACGATTGCAACACCAAAGCAAGAAACATACTCTTTATCAGCCTTAGTCGCAAAGAGTTTGACAGGGTCTAGCACCTACGAACTGCACGTGAAATTTGGACCACTTTGAGAACCTTTCATGAGGGCACTACTCAGATTAAGGCTAGGCGGCAAAGCACATATAATCAAGAGTACCAAATATTTGTGCAAGGCCCCGGCGAATCTGTAGATGCCATGTTTGCACATTTTGATGGGATTGTGAGTAATTTGCGCTCCACTAGGAGTTTGACTTACTCTGACCATGATAGAGCAATCAAACTTCTCAATGCTCTTGATCATAGCATATGGGAGGTGAAGATCTCTAGTATTGAAGAGTCAACAAGCTTTGACACCTTGACTTGCGATGAACTCTTTAGTAATCTCAAGTCCACCGAGATTGCCAAGGCGTCTCGTCTAGGATTTGGAAAACCTTTGTTGCCTTCTATTGCTTTGGTTTCCAGTCCTAGCAGTGGTACCTCATCTGGAGGTAACTTTTTTGGTGTTTCTGAAGGTTGTGCTTATTCTGTTGGTTTTGACTTTTCCTCCCTTGTCTCTGTCACAAAAGAACAAGTGGATACTCTAGATGATGGGGAGCTAGCTCTCATTATCAAGAAGTTCACTCGCTTCTACAATGATAGACGAGACTAAAGGAGAGGATGGTCGCATGGATGTTTTGAATGTGGAGATCTTTCTCACATAAAAGCAAATTGCCCTAAATTAAAAATGAAAAATGAAAATGAGCACAAGCATCAGAAATGGAACAAGAAACTTTACTTCAAAGGGAAGCGCCAAAAAGTGGCTAAGAGAGTAGCCAGAGGTTTTGTGGCTGCCCTCAGCGACATCGACGGTACATCAAGCGAGGAGCCAAGCTCGGAGGAAGAGGAGCCTCCCAAGAAGAATAATGAGAAGAAGGAGAAGAAGACAATAGACCTCACCGGCTTATGCTTCATGATCGACGACAACGACAACAACGACGAGCTCAACACGTCTGAGGTAAATCTATCCCATGATTAGCTTCTTGTTCAAAATGATGAATTGTGTGATGCTGTCTGTTCTCAGAATAGATTACTTAAACTTGCTGCGAAAGAACGAAAAGAACTAAAATCTAGACTTGAAACAATCTCTACTGAACTTGCCATTTTGAAATCTAAGTCTGATGATGCCGAATGTGAGTCATGTCTTGTTGTCATGAATGAACTTGCTCAGCTGCGTACTACTCATGCTCAAATTGTTGAACAACTTGAAATTGCTCAAAAGCAGCTTTTGGTGGTGGAATCTAGTCCTGTTGTCATCAATGAATGCATGAACTGTCCCTTACTCATTGAAAGCATAAATTTGAGGGATAAGCATGTTGATGAATTTAAGGGTAGATTGGATAGTGCTGAGTGTTCCAAGGATGTGAAGCCAGCTTGTCCAACCTGCTTCACCCTTAAGAACCAACTCAACTTTGCTAGAGAGAAAGTCGAAAAATTAAAATGTGAAAATGATTACCTTCTATCCGTGGTGGAAAAATGTACTGAAGGAAACGATAGGATGGATTTGCTTTTGGCTAAAACCAAAATGTGTGCTGACAAGGCAGGGTTAGCTCTAGGGTTTGGCTATGAGAGAACTACTCTAAACACTTCGAGCGAAACTGTGTTCACTCCTCCCACTACCCTTGATAAAGAGAGAGCCCAGTTAGACCCCGATCAAAAAGACAAGAATCCTACTCAACCTGTAAAGAAAGCTTTAACTCCACCAGATGAACCTCCTCAGCAAAAACCCAAGAAGACTGTGAGATTTTCACCTGAGACCCATGCTCACACACCCAAGAGAGTGTATCACTGTTCATATTGTCATTGGGTGGGTCACTTGGTTGGGTTTTGCTTTCGTCATATTAAAGATGAATGACGTTCTTTTGCGATGAGCTTTCAGGACATGCATTACCGATCTTTAGGTATGCATGAGTTTGCTTTTCACTCATATTCTGATTTTGAGGGTCCCCATGGTTTCATTAGTGATCATGTCCCTCGTGGTGTACACCATGCTTCATATGGTGCTAGACCGCGTGTAAGAGGATTTGTTTCTCGACAGGTTGGGAGACCTCGTCATTTTCCAGGTTCGCGTTTTGTAGGTAGACCACACACTTTTTATCATGGTTCATACCTTGTGCATGATCAGTCTACTACTTTACCTGGTTCTCGAGTTTTGCAATGTTGGATTCCTAAACAATTTTTCACTCACCCCAACACTGAGCATTCGAGATCTGCTAGCATGTTTTGAGGGGGAGTTGTGTAGCACTGCATGAGCTTCTGTTATATGATTAATTGCATTTACAAAGTACATGATTTGTTATGTTTTTGAAGTATTGTCTTTAATACTGTTGAATTCACTTGGTTTGTTTACATCTGATATTTGTCATGAGCATGACTTTTATTTGTGAAATTTTGAAAATGATCACTACTTAGTCTAGAAACTAGCATGAATAGGTTGAGTGCTTTTGCTATCTTTTACATTCCTGATAGCTAGGTCCTTTTCACTTGGATGCTAATACGCAACTTGATCATTTTACAAAAATATTGTGCTGAAAATTAAAAATTGAAAAATGAATGAAAATGAAGGAAAATGAAAATGAATGATATTCATACTATTGTGTGCTAAAATTGAAAAGATCCAGGTGGGTTTGCTTTCTCGCACTACCTTGTTCTGGACTGCTTACCATAACACTTTGGTATGAACTAGGACATTGAAGTGTATGCCGAGACCATAGCTTTAAGCTTCTGATGGTTTCAACCTAGGCTTAGCATGGTCGGTTAGAATAAGGTTGACTTACAAATAACCCCTGGCTCTACAATGAAAAAAAATCAATCAAAAGCTTGAATCAATTGCATATCAAGTTTGCTGAAGCTCCTTGTAGTGGGATATGCTTATCTGGTTAGTATTTGATTAGCATTTGCGTCTTATGCCTTGCCATGTCTAGTATGCTAGTCTGAGTAGTGATGCTTTTATTTGCTAAAAAACTGAAAATGCTTGCTCATGCCTTTTGTTTAGATGGTATTCATATGAGTGTTTCATACAGTACTTTTAGACAATTTTCAAAGCAAATGCTTATTTGTAATGTAATTGGAGTTACTCATATTTTAGAAGCTTGCATCTATACTCTACCCTCACACCCGTCTTTACATCTTTTTATCACCTTGATGCCTGCATTGCCAAAGGGGGAGAAATGGGTTACATGATGCTTTTGAATGATTGCTTGGTTAAGGGGGAGTAATTGGCTTTCATGATGCTTTGATGCTTTTGCTAACAAAGATGCTTTGCTTTGCATGAGTTTTTTCCCAAGGGGGAGATCTTTTACCAAGTGACATGTTTTGCTCTTTTCTGAGTTTTATGGTCACTTGTGCGCCTAACTTGTAACTTTCATCATGTCTCTGTTTGGGGTTGTCAATGCACTCATCAAGGGGGAGATCATGAAACCAAGTGGGGTCGCACTATGGTTTTAGTCTTTATGATGAGTGATTGACAAGGATGAGCGTTTGAGTGATCGAGTGATTAAGTGATGGTTTGTGTGCATTGAAGGGTTCGATGTATGAATGAGGATTGTGTGCTGAGGTATTCGGTGGTGCGTCGTGTTCTTGTTTTGGCTTGTCTCGTATGTGCAGGATGGAGATACTGACCAACTGTCGACGGCGGGTGATCAAGGGTCAAGTAGGGAGCTCGATGCCGGAGGATCAGGAAGGCCGAGTGAAGTTGGAGAAGATCTCAAGAGAGCACGGAGAGACCGAGCAAGACATGGATGGATGGTCACGATGGCATGATGACCAAGTCTGCGAAAGGGAGGCCAGTGCAAGTAATCAGGCGGCTCGAGGGTATCGAGAGCAGAAGAGGCTTGCTGGCGCTCGGATTCGCAAAGCGGTGTCATGAATCGAAGAGTTGAGAGGCTTTGTCGATTTTTACTGAAAATCGTCGCAATTTAAGTGTTTCTAATTTTAATAAATTAGAGTTAATTTTTGTGTAATAGTCTAGAGTAAATGTACTCCTTTAATATTTTTTTAGGATTTCTTAAATTCTGAAATTATATTAAGAGGAATAGGACCTTGATGTAATTTGAAAAATTTAGAGGGTTCTTTTCAGAATTATCCCCCCATGGCTAGCCTATAAATAGAAGTCCAAAGCTGTGGGCTGGGGTCTCTCTTCTGGCTGGTTATTCTTGTAGCTACTATGTCATATTTACTGCTTTAAATCTTCTCAGTTTCATCCTGTTCATAATCTGAAAAATGCACAGTGTAGCGAAGGCTCTGATATGTCCTGGCGCATGAATCCTTTTTGGTCTGATTCATTTTTGTGAGGCTTTTTGTGATGATTTCTCTACAGAACTTGAGGTTGATGTTTATACAACTTTTGTTGTAGATGATTTGAATGTTCCATTTTTGAAGTTTGCACTCTGTTTGAATGTTTGCATCTTGATGTTCTTGTGTATCAAAAGTGCAATGGCACAACTGAAGTGAGTATCACAGGAACTGAAAAAAAATACAGAGTTGCATTTGAAAGTTTTTTTTGTTGATGTGAATCAGTTTGAGTTCTCAAGATTTATCCTAACTTTATCTTCTATCTGGCTGTTTCTCACCAAATCAATGGTCATCACTCTTGTTCATTACGGATGAGATCAAAAGAGTAATGGGACGTTGATTTTCAGAGGACAAAATATTTCTGAATACTGAACCAGATTTTGAATCTGAGTGTATGTTTCAGTTCTCATTGTGAATACTTTTCTTGATATATGCTCTGTTATAATTAGTCTAGATTCTCAAAATGCTTTGCTACAAATTATGACTGAAGGATGAGAGCTATATCTATTTTTCTTCAACTGAAACTGATTTTGTTCTTGATTTCAGAGGTTCAGGAATCTTACAGTTAATTATCTGCTAAAATCAATTGTGTCATGAGATTTACTTTGCAATATCATACACATATCATAATTCTATTTGAACCCTAAAACAAATTTGATTTGTCTCTAATTGAAATATATGTTCAAAATGAAATGCAGTAGGAATATCTCAACTGTTCTGAAATATTCACTGAAAATTACTACTGCTCATCTGAAAAGCTAACAGTTCTGGAATCCCTTTTTAGATAATTGCTGAACTCAGATAATAGTTTACTTTTTCTGTGTCTCTGTTGAAGTTGTCTGGTTACTTTGCAGTAGAACTCCTAAAAAACTGATCTGGAAATCTGAAGTTTACATTTTACTCTGAAGAAAACACTTTACTGCTTGAACTTTTTACTGTTGTTTCATTTATTTGAGAATGAAAAGGTGCACTGATATAGCCTACATCAGCATTTGTCTGCTGAGCAGCAATGCTACAAGATTCAGTTAGCAACCTTGAGAATCTGAATTGAGTATTTCTTTTGCATACATTGTTTTTGTTTGAAACTGAAATCTGCAATGAAATATTGATAAATTGATCTAAACAGACTCAGTTCTGGAACTATCAATCTGATTGTATTGGAACTGGTTTATTCTGATGCAAGTTTGTTGAGAATACAAATTTGTTTTTAGTTTCCCACTCTGAATACTCAGTGTTGATTTGCTGATTCAACAGTAGGGCGAGAGGCAGGAGTCAGAGAAGAAGAAGATGATGCAGACCTTGTCGGCGCAGTGGTAGATCACTTAGAAGCTGATACCAAGTTGTCAAGGACCTTATGGTCCAAGGCAGCAGGGCCTCGGCTACGAAGCTCGTAGCCTTGGCTGATAATGGCGCTGGGGTTTTTGCCCGGCTGCCCAATGGTGAGGGAGAGAGATAGATTTCTGGAGGAAGAAGAAGGTAGAGAAGTCTGTTCTTTGTTACTTCTCAAAGGTGCCATTTACATCTCTTTTATAGGCATTCAGCCAACCCACACCCAGCTAATAGCCAACTCAACAAAGCAACAGAAATCCTAACAGACTTTCTAGACCCTCATGTTGCCTTGCAGACCAAGCCTTAAGCTGGCTGCCGGCATTGGTACTGATTCCCCCACATGACACTGTTGAAGTTGTTTGGTTACTCTGCAGTAGAACTCCTGAAAAATTGATCTGGAAATCTGAAGTTTACATTTCACTCTGAAGAAAACACTTTACTGCTTGAACTTTTTACTGCTGCTTTGTTTATTTGAGAATGAAAAGGTGCACTGATATAGCCTACATCAGCTATTTGTCTGCTGAGCAGCAATGCTACAAGATTCTGTTAGCAACCTTGAGAATCTGAATTGAGTATTTCTTTTGCATACATTGTTTTTGTTTGAAACTGAAATCTGCAATGAAATATTGAGAAAATGATCTAAACAGTCTTAGTTCTGGAACTGTCAATCTGATTGTATTAGAACTGGTTTATTCTGATGCAAATTTGTTGAGAATACAAATTTGTTTTCAGTTTCCCACTTTGAATACTCAGTGTTGATGTGCTGATTCAAACATTCACTTCATGGAGTCTTTTGATTAGAAGTATAGAAGTGTTTTGAATATGCACTGAGTAGGATATGATCTGAAACAATTTGTGTGTCTCTCAGATTGAATTCAACAAGTAGTGTCTCTGATTTATTATTCTGAAATTCAGTCTTAGTCATTATCATTTTGAACCTGATTTTCTTGAGATACATTTCAGTTCTGAATTAGTTGTGAGACATCAATCCTTGAAAAGTTTATAAAGAGCAAAACCAGTCAAAAGCAAGATTCTGAAGAGAGATTGTCAAAGTCTGCATTGAAATATTTGGAAGCTGAATAATATAGTAAGTTTCACTCAACAACAAATCTGCACAGGATCAATTGAGAACTAAAAGTCAGGTTAGTATCTCTCAGTAGAAACCTTTATCTGTCATTAATACTCTGAACTTATCTCTGAGTTGTTGAATCAATTTGATGGTCGATTGAAATGCTATTCCATACTCTGAATTCTTTTCTGATCAGCACATAGTTTCTGAAATTTTCAGAATTTGAATTCTATCTCTGAGTCACTTGTTCTATTCTGTCTTGTTTTTGATCTCTCTCAGAGTTCCACTATATTTGATATTGAGTACATTAACTGAACAAGACTAGACATGCTTTAAAATGAACTATTGATTGGTTAGTTCTGATCTGATTTTTATATAGTCTTCAGGCCTTGATAGTTCATCAAGTTTTCAGTTTCAATTTGCATAGAACATCTCAAGGTGCTTCATTATGAACTGAACATAATCAAAGTAAGAAAATTGTTGTTCTGAACTTTTTCTGTGCAACCTGAACTTTGTCGGAGTTTCATTGACCGATTGTGGCAGTCGGCACATCAAACTCTGACTGAGTTAAAGAAGTCGGTAACTCAAACTCCGAGTCGGGTATTTCGGCACTTCAAATTCCAAACTAAGCTGAACCTTGGATTTGAAACAAGTTGAGATATGATTTTGTACTGTTTTGTTCAAATTTGAATGTGCTAATTTTGGAGGTGCGTTGGGTGATCTAAAAAGGACATCATATTTGCGAAAATTTGTTGAGACGCCTATTCACCCCCCTCTCGTCGCCATTCCGATCCCACAAGTTGTCTCACCCATCGCGGGCTGAACTCACTACTTCGAGGAGGTTTCGGCCTTGCTGGAGGTCCTAGCCAAGTGTTTGCCTTCTTGGCCCTCTTCTTGTGCTTTTGGAGCAACATCTCATATGTCACATTCGGCTTCTTGTGTGACTTAAGCGAAGACGCTGTGCTGGTGTTTACTTTCCAAACCCCTACCTCGGGATTCTTCAATATACGCATGTGCGGGCGAGGCTCTCCAATCGCAACCTCCTTCCCCTTAGCGACTCGGCCTGCTCGGGCCGAATCAGCACCTTCTTCTCGTCTAGATCAATGGTGTTCACAGGGAAAGGATCTTGGTCAAGATTCATCTTAGGATTGGTGTCCAACTTCAATCATCCTTCTTCTATGGCCAATTGAACCTGTCGATGGAAAACATTGCAATCGTTAATAGAATGAGAATGTGAATCATGCCACTTATAATAAGCGTGTTTCTTCAAGTCGTCGACAGTTGGAATGACGTCACCCTTCGACAATATGATGATATTATTCTTCATCAAAAAATCAAATATTTTGTCACATTTGGTCATGTCAAATGCATACTTTACTTCGCTGGGCCGACTCTTCTTGGGGGACAGTCATAACTCAGAGCAAGTAACAGGCTTAGACTTACTAGACCAAGTCCACTCCGTGGTTTACATGTCAGCCGAGTCATCCTCATTCTCTGATGATTCCTCATTGGAGTGCTCCATGACGTGCACCTCGGCCTTAGGCTTACTGAATGTCTTGGTGAATTTTTTACTTTTGGCCCGACTTTATTGAACCAGAGCCTTTTGTAGGACTTGACTAACCTCAAGGAAATCCTGGCCATCTAGATTCTCTTTGAGTTCGGAGTGTAAGCCATTAAAAGCTAGGTCAGCCAAGTCTCTCTTAGAAATGTTCAGGCTAAAACATCGGTTTTAGTGTCCCTAAAGCACCTAATGTACTCGGAGACACTCTTGCTAGCCTTTTGCCTAACCGATGTGAAGTGTGAGAGCCTAAGTTCGGTTTCCCCACTATAAAAGTAGTCGTGGAACTTCTGCTCTAACTAGGCCCAAGTCTGTATGGAGTTCGGTGGTAACACCGAAAACCAAGTGAAAGCGGTGCTGGAAAGCGATAGAGAAAATAACCTAAGCTTCAGCGCATCCGACCCACTAGCTTCACCATATTGTGCTAGAAATTGGCCTATGTGATCTAGGGTGGTCTTACTACCTTCACCGTCAAATTTAGTGAACTCAGGAACACTAAAGTCATGCGGGTATGGAATAGTGTCGAAGTGGTCCGGGTACAGTTTGTGTTAAACCCTAGCCCGATCTCGAGGTGTGAAACCCGTACATTCTCTAAATAGTGCATGTATTCACTCTTCCATGTCGTCTATGCCTCTTGCCTATGCGCGTATCATCATGTAGGGGTGCGACACATGGTGGTATCTCGGCGTGTCGGCCATGTGGCTCCCCATCTCATGCTGGCTCGCGATAAGGAACGTACTCGGGTCTATACGGGTGCGCGGGAGTAGGAGGTGTGGGCAGTGCGAGAAAGGGTAGAGTAGGCTTGGATGGAGGCGACACGTAATTGGTGGCAGGGCTGATCTGACTGGCCATAGGGTCGGTCTAACCAAAGGTATAAGGGATGGTCGGCTGACCAACTGTTGTCGGTAGCTAAGGCTGGCACATGTGATGTATGGGGGTACGCTAGAAATTGGAGTTGGAGAAGCGGCTTCGGAAAAGCCGAATCTCCTAAACATCGCCTCCATCCTAGAATTGACTTTGGGCCTTAGAAGATTTGCAAAAGTGGTGCTAACCGCTTGATCTACTGTGGTGGCTATCTTTTTCTCGATGTACAGGGGGATAGTGGAGGGAATGACAGTGTTATCTTGCTCTAGGAGAGGTCGGGGATGTCGGTGTCGCGCTTGATGAAGCCCACACGGGTCTTGGTAAAGCGCCCAAGCATGAGAGCGTGTAACTCCTTTGTCTTGACCTCGATCTCCACCTTATCTTCCTCGGAGAGGTCATCAAGGGTGGGGAGGATGATGTTGTTATAGTTAATCTCCGTACTCTCCACTGGGTCCATCGACATCAAGGGTCCCATCGGTGTAGTCATAGTAGATGTACCCATCACCGATGTAGTAGTACTTGGCATGTTGTCCTCAGCGGAGTCGCCAAAAAGTGTGTCGGCGCTAGAATTCACTAATCAAGGTGCCAATACACTGACACCGATTCGACGATACAAAGGCGCATGTATACATAGGGATAGACCTAAGCGTAACACGATGCTGACGTCGCTTTCCGACAACCCTTGATAGTGACAAGGGAAGGTCGAGTCGCCAGGCAATCAGATTACAAAAATATAACCTAATTAACCGAAGTGCTATAAAATAATTAAACCGGGAAAGCCAAAGCCGTTTCAATCGAAGTGTGTGATGTGGTCATACCGGCCTATAGGGGCCGGTCACACCGGTGTTGATCCGTTGTTCTGACCGCTCAGGTGAAGAGGAGCGCGTCAGAGGCTGAATGCACACAGTCGGTCGGACTGACCGTGCATTGTCGGTTAGAACAGCGCGAGCCAGCGATGGGATGACAGTCCGGCACATGCCGATTAGACCGATTAGCTAACGTCGGTCAGACCGACAATGCTAGATCAGAACGCCTGTGTTGCCGGTGATGTTCTTGCGGTTGATGGCTTGTATCACAGGTTCTTGGCGAAGAAAGAGAAGATGAAATACTGCAAAACACCAAAAGATCAGAGGCAATTCGGCCTAGAGACCAAATTACTGATAAAAACCGATAGAAATCCGTTACGTGGATTAAACGGGTGATTCACGGACGAATCAACAAGGCTTACCGTAATTACGACGCGACAGACAAAGAGTTTATAGCACAAACTCACAAAGATGTATGGGATAAAGTAGTCATGTGGCAAGGAAAGTAGATTGAAAGGTAAAAATGCGATTCAAGGAAATTAGGGTTTGATCTTGTAGATTAGATTGAAGATGATCCTTGAATCGGCCTTGACCCTATATTTATAGGGGTTGGTCTCAACGTCCTGGTCTTTAATCTACTTGAAAAACATGTCCAAGTCGTTAAGATTTGATTAGGGACAAGATTACCCCGAATACCAACTAATCCTTTTTAGACTCAGATTTGGCCGGGTCCGGTCAGATCGAAGTGCCTACTCCGGTCAGATCGTCCTATGCTAGGAAATCACATATTTTCGACCAAAAGTACCAATTTTGACATTTTGACGATTTTGACAATTAATGCCACTTTTTCCTATCAATGGGACTGATAAGAAGTAAACATAAATATGTCAACACACACATGAACATTGACACCTATACCAAACCACCAGTTGGTATTATGAAATACTAAAAGTACAGTAAATGGATTACCGTGCCCATCCTCAGTATTGCCGATGGTCACCATGTTGACATTCTTATCCTTTTGCCCTTTGCGATCTACATGATCCGGATAATCCTGGGATAAATGTCCCAATTCACCGCAAGTTAAGTAACTCAACTCGGCTATGTTTTTCTTCTTCTTCTTAAAGGTAGTCGTTTCATAACCTTGTTAGGCTTATATTTCCATTTGATCTTGCTATGTGGGGATTTTTGCACCAAGTTGGCGTTAGACTGACCCTCGCCTCCTTTCTCAGCAGCGTCCTTTTCCCAAGCTTTCTCTTCAACATCAAGATACGCTATCAGATTTTCATCTGATATCTCTTGTATTTGATGTTTTAGAGTAGTGGCAAAGTTCCTCCATGAAGAAGGCAACTTTGCAATAATCCATCTAGCCATTAACTTGTCGGGTAGATAACATTAAACGAGTTTTGGTGTCTTTTTTGGTCACACGCGTGGCCTGGGAGGTCTGCTTAACACCAGTGCAGGTCCTACAATCTTAGAGAAAAAGGGTTCTGAGCATGCCAATCAGATTGACCTTGCAATTGATAAGGGACTAGAGAAAATAAAGTTATTAGCAAAGCAGATCGGCTATCAAGCCGATGACTACGGTGAGGACAAAATAATCATGAAATGCATCGATCGGCCGCAGGGATGATGACCATGGAAATACTATCGGGCTAAGCACGCCATCTGCCAACAGGATAAAGTCCTTGCGAACAAAGGCCGATGAGTACGTCCTAGATGCATGTAGAATATGACATAGTGTTGATAGCAAAAAATGACATTAATGGTTGAATTTGTCAAAATATCAATTTTTGGTAATTTGGGCGGAAAATATGCCTTTCCTGGCACAGGCCAGTCCAACCGGCCATAGTAGGCTGGTCCGACCGGCCATGTAGGCCCGATTAGACCGGCCCAATGGGTCCTGGTCAAACCGACCGAGTCTAAAAATTAGGGATGGAGTTTATTTCAGGGCTATTTTGATCTATAATTAAATATTAACCACTTTTAGCCAAATACTAATCAGATTAGGCACTAGGGAACTTGAGACCAGCCCCTATAAATATAGGGGTGAGGCCGATTCAAAGGGTATCTGCACAAATGCAACTCAAAACTCTAGTTTTGAATCACACTTTTATTTAAATCTACTTTCTGTGCCCTAGGATTAGACATAACGTCCATTTTCGTTGTTTTGCATTGAAAGCCCTTCGTGCATCACGTCGTAACCGTGGTAAGCCTTATTGATTTGCCTGTGAATCACCCGTTTAATCCACATAATGAATTGTTATCAATTTTAATGGTTTTCTTGCTACCCTTGGGAATTTGGTCTCTTGGCCGAATTGGATTTGATATATCACTGTTTTTCAGAGGTATTAGTCCTAAGTTCCTTGCTGAGGAGTTTGGGAGTGATCGGAGATCATCCACAAGGTCGCAGGAGAAACCGGCCAGATTGGATCTGCGCCGTCGGTCCAACCAGTGGCAAACTCCTGGTCTGACTGGTGTGTGCCGTGCTGGGCCATCATCTTATTGCCGGCAATGCATGGCACCCCCCTCCTACCACGTCGGTCCGACCGGCGGGTGTTGCCCGGTTCGACCAGCCTGTGTCGGTCACTTTGTTGCCAGCACGCAACAGTCTAACAACGTGTTGTGTGCGGTCCGACCGACCTTGCGCGATTGTTCTCTGGCACACACTTATTTGCTGGAGCGGAACAACCGTCAAATCAACTACGGTCTGACCGACCCCTTTAGGCCGGTCTGATCACCTTCTGTACTATGGTCAAACCAGCCCTGACTTGGCTGGTTTAATTACTTTCCCTTCTGATCAGTTAATTGAACATTATTTCTGATAATCGTTTGATTGCCTGGCAACTCCGTTATTCTCCTTACCACTATTTAAGGGTCGTCAGAACATGATGTCAATGTCTCGCAATGTTTTTGGATTGTCGAACCAGCCCAAGTGCGGGGGACGTTTTCGTGTCAACACACTTTTTGGCGACTCCACTGGGGGAAAACGCCAACATGACAAGTACATCTACATCTGGCACGAGTACCTCTACAACAACTACTACGTCTACAACACCGATAAATACCATGGGGGGCATGGAGATTGACAACCACAACATCATGGCGCCCACCCTTGCAGATATCTCTAAGGAAGGTCGGGCGGAGATCGCGACAAAGATGAAAGAACTCCAAGATCTCATGCTCGGGAGATACATCAAGACTCGCGTGGGCTTCATCAAGCGCGACGTCAACATCCCCGACCTCGCTCGAACTCAGGTAGCACCATTGTAACCTCCTATATCTTCCTTAGAAATTGAATAGAAAATAATCGCGTCTATAAACCAAGCCATTAGATCTTCGCTAGCCAATTGTCTAGAGTCAGCAATTAACTCTCAGGTAGAGGCAACATTTAGAAGGTTCGACTTTACCGAGCCCATTCCTCCAACTCCGATCACTAGCGTACCCCCAGTAAATCACATTTATAGCAGAACCGATGGTAGTACTGGCAAAGCTATCATGTCTCTGACCTCGACATATACGGCCGAGACCAACTACTACACTTACGGCTAGGCTAGCCCTACTTATTATACGCCACCTCCACCTACACTTGCGCCAGCTTTTCCCGTGCTGCCTACGCCGCATGCTCCTACGCACCCGTATAGACCCGAGCACATCATATACCTTGAGACAACACGAGAGGAGGAGCCCCGCAGACGACACGTCGACATACCACCACGTGTTGTGCCCCCGCAGAAGAGACGCGCATAGGAAGGAGGCCAGGATGACATTGAGGAGCGGATCCGCGCGCTGTTTAGAGAGTGTACCGGTTTCACGCCTCAGGATCGGGCTAGGATTTATCGAAAGCCGTACCCCGATCACTTTGATACCATACCCTACCCTCGTGGCTATAGAGTCCCTAAATTCACCAAATTCGATGGCAAGGGTAACAAGACCACACTATAGCATGTTAGCCAATTCTTAGCACAATGTGGAGAAGCTAGTGGGTTAGACGCATTAAAACTTAGAATGTTTTCTCTTTCGCTATCTGGCACCGCTTTCACTTGGTTTTCGGCGCTGCCGCCAAACTCCGTCCAAACATGGGCCCAGTTAGAACAAAAATTCCATGACTATTTCTATACTAGCGAGACAGAACTTAGGCTTTCACACTTAACGTCAGTCAAACAAAAATCTAGTGAGAGTGTCTCTGAGTACGTCAAGCGCTTTAGGGACACCACAAACCGATGTTTTAGTCTCAATATTTCAGAAAGAGATTTGACGGATCTAGATTTTAACGGATTGCGTTCTGAAATTAAAGAGAGGCTAGACAACCAAAACTTTTTAGAAGTCAGCCAAGTCCTACAGCAGGCTCTGGTCCAAGAAGGATGAGCCAAGGATAAAACATTCATTAAAAAATTTAACAAACCTAAAGCTAAAGTTCACATCATGGAGCACTCCGACGAGGAAGAGTCGGAGGAAGAGGACGATTCACCTGATATGTATGCGGCCGAATGGACCTGGAATACTAATACAAAACCTATCACTTGTTCCGAGCTACGGCCGTCTCCCACTAAGAGTCGGTCCAACGAGGTTAAATACTCTTTCGATGTGATTATATGCAATAAAATATTTGATTTACTCTTGAAGAGCCTGCTTCTCAAGTTACCCAAGGGCCAGGTCATCTTGACCACTGATGAACTAAAGAAACTGCCCCTACTGTAAGTAGCATGATTCACATTCTCATTATACTAACGATTGCAATGTTTTTCATCAGCAGGTTCAATTGGCCATAGAGGAAGGACGATTGAAAATAGATTCTAGTCCGAAGATGAAGCTGGACAAAGACCCCTTTCCCATGAACACTGTCAACCTTGATAAGAAGAAGGTATTGATTCGGCTAGAGCAGGTCGAGTCAAGTAAAGGGAAAGCGGTCATTATTAGATAGCCTCGCACACGCACACTCATGCTGAAAAATCCTGAAGTGGGAGTCTGGAAAAAGAATGTCGATGCGTCATCTTCAGCTGCGGCTCACAAGAAGCCGAAGGTGACATACCAGAAGTTTATAAATAAACACCGGAAGAGGGCCGAGAAAATAAATGCTCGGCCAAAGGGGCCAAGACAGCTGAACCTTTCGAAGAGGTCGAACCCTCTGCGTCGGCCGAACCAGCCTCTTCTTTGGTCTAGCGCTCTGAAGGGTGAGTTTAGACTCCAATGGCCAAACCCACCTCTGTTCTGGACGAACCCTCTAGAGGGAGAGCTCGGCCCCCAATGGCCGAACATACCTCCGACTTGGTGGGAACCTTCGCTGATATGGTCTAAAGTACCTTGAACGTGGCCGAACCCCCCTTCGAGCAATGGGTTCGACCCTCAGTGGGCGAAGCCACTAGAGCCACCGATGCCTCTGCCGTACTGCTAGACATTGGCTCCGTGGCCTCTAGGTTATGCTCCGCCACCAGAGTGCCCCGCTCAGTAAATCACCGCTCCTGTTGCTTCATCAGATGTTTATGATTGGTAGGGGCAAATATGCGCGATGAAGGAAAATATTTTTCATCGCCTGTCTACGGTACCTCAAGGTCGATCCACATAGAGTGAAGCCAGAGAAGATAGTCGCGAAGGGGTCTCCGAAGTCATCACCGTCTAGGTAGGATCACAGGAGGTCCCAATCCCAAAAGGGCCCTCATCGGAGCGCAATGGAGGTAAGTCCCTGGGTCAGGCTGAAACCATCTCTAAGGCCCGGTCCCACCGGCTGACACAGTCCGGTCCGACCGGCTTGTCTCAGGACCCTAGCACTGAGCGGTTTGACCGACCCCCATGGCTAGTCCAACCGACACAGTCCGGTCCGACCAGCCTAGTGAGGCTGGTCCTATCGACAATATGCAGAACAATGTTTTTGCCAAATGCAAAAAAAGTCGAGGCCGATCCGGGCAATTCTCGTTCGGCCAAAAATCCCAAAAGCAAGCTTGTGGCACCTGGTACCAAGCTGCAACCATCTTGGGCACCTCTGGGTATGTCCAAATCACAGAAGAGGTGCCTGCAATGTTTGCGATCATAGGAGATGCGTGAGAAGAAGGCTGAGGATGAGCGAGATGCCACCTTCGAGGAAATCCTCCCTCGACCAATCGTGAAGCAAGTATATATGCCCAAGACGGTTGAGGCAAACAACTCGGCTCCCGTTCCGAGCGACGATGACGACGACATGCTCGACGATGACTACACGCCCATCTCCGAGGGACCCACACCTCAAGCAATGGACATAAATGTCGTCATGCTTCCAGCCGAGTTCGTGCTACCACAAGACTGAGGTTGAGGTTGTCCAGTTGAGCCTCAGCCCGTGAGATGCTATTTTCGAGAAGCCCGAGGATACGGCTCGTCACTTGAAGCCTCTTTATGTCAAGGGGCACATTGATAGAAAGTCGATCTCCAGGATGCTTGTTTACGGTGGTGCCACTACCAACTTGATGTCATACTCTCTCTTGAGGCAAGGACGAAGAATATTTGAAGAAGACCAACTTGATGCTCAATAGCTTCAACGGCGAGAGCTCCTAGGCCAAGGGCATACTTTCTTTAGAGCTGATGGTGGGAAAAAAGACATTGCCGATAGTATTCTTTGTCATCGATGTGCAAGGTAACTATAGCATGTTACTTGGGTGTGATTAGATTCACGCAAATTGTTGCATTCTGTCTACCTTGCACCAGAGCCTCATTCAGTGGGATGGCGATGATGTGGAAGTTGTACCAGCTGACACTTCGACCCAAGTTGCTTTGGCCGATGTGTCTATCGATGCCGTCGACGATAAAGTAGACTGTCTATGAGGTAGAGATATGTCAGATTATGACTTTGTTAGCATGTTTGAGGGATGTTTTGTTCCAGTGTCTATGAAGTCGGCTGGTGTAGCACGACTATCATTAAATTAGTGGTCATGACTAGTAAGAGTAATCTTGATTGGCTAAAGTCTCGTGTAGAGCAATATCGGTCTTCTAAAGATGGTATTGCCAAAGCCATTGGAGATTTTAGCGAAGTAGAAAAGTTAGGTGAAGGTTTTGTGTCGGACGACCCTCTAGATGAGGTCGATATAGGCGATGGTAGTATTCCAAGGTTGACTTTTGTAAACAAAAATTTGCCAGCTAATGAAAAGGCCGAAGTAATAAAGTTGCTTCGGTCGTATGTCAATTGTTTTGCATGGGAGTACAGTGAAATGCCTGGACTAAGCCTTTAGCTTGTGGAGCATTGGCTGCCTATCAAACCTGGGTTTAGGCCTTATAAACAGCCCCTCGTCACTTTAATTCGGTCGTGTATGACCGAGTTAAAGAGGAAGTAGAATGATTACTCAAGGCTGAATTGATTAGGCCATGCAGGTATGCTGAATGGGTTGCTAACATTGTGCCTGTAGAGAAGAAAGTGAGTGGCAAAATATGAGTTTGTATTGATTTTAGGGATTTGAACAAGGCCACTCCGAAGGATGAGTAACCCATGATGATAGCCGACATGCTGATCAACCATGCTTCAGGACACAAAGTACTAAGTTTTCTTGATGGCAATGCTGGTTATAATCAAATTTTTATGGCCGAAGAGGACGTCTACAAGACAGACATTCGATGCCCTTGTTTTGTCTGGCAATAGGCGGTTTAACCGGCCCACCAAGGCCGGTCTAACCGACGTGTGCCAGATTGACTCGGTGCTCGGGCGGCAACTTCAAAATTATGACTTGAACGCCAATTTTAAAAGGTAAAAATAAATCCAGAAATAAAAATTTTTCAAGAAAAAGAAATTATTCTTGTTTTTTAATATGCTACAAAATGTCCAAATAAATGACAATCTAGAGAAATAATTCAACTCAAGACGTGAGAAAATTATATTATGTTCTTAAGGCCAAGACTTATTTTTGAGAATTTTTACAAATTTTTAGAACCTTTGCAAGTAGCCCATTTGTTTATAAACTATTTTTTGTAATTATTTTTATTCTGAAATGAATTTTGAATAGTATTGGGCCACACCACCCTTTTCTCCCTCCATAGGCCAGCCCAGCCCCTTACCCCGTGCCCCCTCACTGACATGCAGGTCCCGCTCTTCAGTGTCCCCCCTCCCTCTCTCCGCCTGCGTGCTCGAGCCCCTGGCCCACCTGTCGGCGCCGCCTGCCGCACCCCGCCCACGCTCGTGCTCTCTGACCCGTGGCCCCGCCATGTCAGCACCTTCTTCTCCCCCGGTTGAAACCCTAGCCCGGGGAATCCGCCTTCGCCGTGCCCTTTTCCCCAAATCAATGCCGGCATTGAATTCCCCGTGATCCGATGGCCGTTTCCCCCCTTATTTCAACGCAGTTTAAATCTCGTGATCACTGTGTTCGTCCATGGAAGGACCTTGCTGGAAAAGATGGAAACCCTCCTCGGCTTTTCTTGTGAACACTTACCATACTCCCCGCCGACTACCCCTATAAAAACCCCAGCACCCCACTGCATCCAACCATATGAAATTCGCCTAAGCTCCCACATTCTAGAGCGCCACACGCTGTTTTTAGCGTCGCTCCTCTGTTCTGCCTCTAGCTGTCGCTCGTTGTCACTGGAGCCCATCCCCGCCACTATCGATCGAACAGTCATCTCCCTGACCTCGGCCACAACCGACACAACCGCTATAGGATAAAAATGAGTAGTAGATACTTTGATTCTATAATATGATTCCCGTGATTTCTCTCACCCATGGAATTCTATTGGTTATGGAGTTATGGTTTAGTATGTTAGCATGGTGGGTTCTGGGTGCAAGTGAGGGCATTAGTTAGTCACACCCGGGGCACTATAAGGACTGGTCTGTGGGATCCGTTGCAATACACTTCCGTACTAACCACAAGTCTAGTGGGTAAGTCCTAACTGGAGGTATGGGACGTTCCAACTTGAGGCACTATTTGGAGAGGGGCCAGGCACACTCATCATCTACAAGCCATGGATGATCTTCACATCAAGGCCATACTTAACGCCGGTGAGCACCATGATTCTATTGAGTTCATTCATGACGAGACAAAGAGATTAATTCAGCAGAATGGTGAGCTACAGCGCAAGATCATCGAGCTGTAGAAGGACATCACAGAGATGCTTACCCGCTCGAGTGAAAGAAGCCCATCAGAGAGCTTGCCCCTCAGCCTAAGAGGGTTACTCCACCGCTAGCACCCGTGGGACCATCCAGCTCTGGCGCCGCTTCTCCCGGACCGATCAATGTCTCGGAGCCAATGATAGAGAACTTCATCAAGCCCAGCATCCCCCAGGACACTCGTGGTTCAGAGAGCACTGAGACTACCTCTAGCAACGATTAGATTACATTAGACGATATTTCTCGTTGATTGTTTTATTTTTATTGATGATTGTGGTATCGTCTATAGCGATTTGTGCTATAGATGGGATAAAAATAAGAGCTTTAATGTAATGAACTATTTGGTACCACATTTAATAAAAGAATCCATGAATTTTTTTGGAAAAAAAATTCTAAGTCCTTTTCTTATACTTGGGATATTATTACCTTCAGAATGGCTGAAAATCAGAACTCGGGTTCCAACAACAATGGAGAAGGCACCGCCAACAATCTGCTAGGGAGCGTTGTGCCCAACTAGGGTGCAACGGGTCAACATCAATCAGGGTTGCCATCCGCCAATCATCCCACTCTAGTAGAGAAGATGGCCAACCAGAATCAGCTGATCACCTTCCTACTAGCACAGATGTAGCTACAGCAGGCGCAGATGCACGAGCAACAGGCTCAGCTGAACCATCTGCAACAGCAGAACATGGAGCCTGCCCCTCGCCAGCAAGACCGTGCACCTGCCCCCATGCCTCAACTCTTCGAGTTCTTGCGCGTGAGGCCCCCCATCTTCTCAAGCACAACTAACCCAATGGAGGCAGGTGATTGGTTGAGGACCATTGGAAAGAAATTGGATCTCCTCCCTCCCTTAGATAGGGAGTGAGTAGCATTCGCTGCTCACTAGCTTCCGGGACCTGCTGCTGAATGGTGGGATAACTATCGTGAGTCTCAGCCTGAGAAACATGAGGTTACTTGGGGGGAATTCACCGTTGCCTTCCGGGCCGCCCACATCCCTGCTAGAGTCATAGCTATGAAGAAGAAGGAGTTTCGAGATTTACAAGAGGGGAGCAAGACCGTCATGTTGTATCTCCATGAGTTTAACCAACTGGCCTGGTATGCGCCAGAGGAGGTTCATACCAACGCCGCTCGCCAGGCCAAGTTCCTTAGGGGACTGAAAGATGAGCTCTCCATCCAGCTTGTCACGGCGGATTATGCCGACTTCCAGCGGTTGATAAACAAGGCTATTCTTCAATAGACCGAACATAACAAGATGGATCTCAAGAAGAGAAAGATGATCACCTTTAAGCATCACCAAGGGAATGCCTAGAGGCCCCGCTTCGCCCCTCCACATCCAGCACCCACCTACCACCCTCGTCCCGTCTACAGGCCACCGTATGCTACTAGTGGCTCAAGTGCTGCGAATCCTTACCCCGCTTTGCCAGCACCATCCGCCCCACCAGCAACGGCCGTGAAGACCAACACCTTGAGGGACCAGAATGGCAAACCGGTCATCTGCTTCAACTGTCGGAAGGGTGGGCACTACTCACATCAATGCCCTCATTCCAAGCAACCCCAAGGAGCTGCACCAAACTAGGCAGTTTCGCACCCGAGTCAACCATATCACTGCTGAAGAAGCCCAACAAGTCCCCGAAGTCGTGCTCGGTATGTTCACAACAAATTTCATACCCATAGTAATATTATTTGACTCTAGATCAACACATTAATTCAGTATCCGAGGATTTTGACTAGAAGTACTCCCTCTGCCCACACCCATGATGATATCCACCCCGGCAAACAAACCCTAGCTAATTTATTCAACCCAAGGATAAGAATAGAGATCCAAGGGGTGTTATTTTGGGTCGGCCCAGTCCTCATAGATTGTAAGGGCCTAGACCTCATCCTCGTTATGGATTGGTTGATGAAGCACAAGGGAATGATAGACTGTGCCAACAAGTCCATCACGGTAACCAACGATGAAGGAGTCTCTGTCACCTTCAAGATGGCTACCCGTGGCTCGAGAGGAGTATTGCTTCACCATATGACATTAGAAGAAGTGCCTGTGGCCCGAGAATACCCGGACATCTTTCCAAAGGATCTGCCAGGGATGCCATCCAAGAGGGACATTGAGTTCAGGATTGAACTTGTTCCCTGAACCACGCCCATCTCCAAGCAACCTTACCGGATGGCCGCAAATGAGTTAGCCGAAGTAAAGAGTAATATTGAAGAGTTGGAGCAGAAGGGATACATCCGACCGAGTACCTCACCTTAGGGTGCACCGGTCATTTTTGCCATGAAGAAGGACAAGATCAAGTGCGTGTGGATTATAGAGCCTTAAACGAGGTGACCATCAAGAACAAGTACCCACTGCCTTGGATCGACGATCTGTTTGACCAGTTGAAAGGATCCTCAGTTTTCTCCAAGATCGATCTTCGATCAGGCTACCATTAGCTAAGGATTAGAGAAGAATACATCCCTAAGACTGCATTCATGTCCCGATATGGATTATACGAGTATACTATGATGTCATTTAGACTCACGAATGCCCCCGCATTCTTCATGAATATGATGAAAAATGTATTCATGGATTTCTTAGACAAGTTCAATTGTAGTATTCATCGACGATATACTCATCTACTCCAAGACCAAGGAAGAACATGAAGCCCATCTCCGTCTGACCTTGGGAAAGTTAAGGGAGCAACAGTTATATGCCAAGTACAGAAAATGCGAGTTTTGGTCATATGAGGTGAAGTTTCTCGGTCATGTCATATCCGCCGGTGGGATAGCGATAGAACCAACCACCGTGGAAGTAGTAACCAATTGGTTGCAGCCAACAAACATATCCGAGATCTGGAGTTTTCTGGGACTAGCTGGATATTACCACAGATTTATTGAGAATTTTTCCAAGATAGACAAGCCCATGACAAGATTGTTGCAGAAGGAAGTAAAATTCGAATGGACTCTAGATTGTGAGGAGTGTTTCCAGACCCTTAAGAAGAAGCTTGTATCGGCCCTAGTTCTGACTCTGCTAGATATACGAAAGTACTTCCATGTCTACTATGATCCTCTCGTCAAGGATTGGGGTGTGTTCTGATGCAGGACGGGAAGGTGATATCTTACGCCTCTCGTCAATTGAGACCCCACAAGTTAAACTACCCTACTCATGACTTGGAGTTAGCAGCTGTGGTTCATAGCACTGAAGATATGGAGACATTACCTTGTTGGTAATAGATCTGAAGTCTTTACGATCATAAGAGTCTCAAGTACATATTCACCCAGCCAGATTTGAACCCCAGGCAGAGAAGGTGGTTGGAATTGATCAAGGATTATGACTAAGGCATTCACTACCATCCAGGAAAGGCTAATGTAGTGGCCGATGCTTTAAGTCAGAAAGGATACTGCAATGCCATCATGGTACAGGATCAGGCTCCTCTGTTGTATAAGTGTTGGCGTAAAAGATTACGCTAACAGGTTTCTAGGAAGTTAGAAACTAACAAACGAAGTGTTTGCGAAATAAACTATTTCGAGCCTACGAGTGGATAATAACTCAAAATAGTTCGAAGATATGTATTGAATAACTTGTATTCGGTCCCCATTATAGGGTAAAACTGGGGGGTATTTATAGGCCCAAACAATAAGGAAAATACCCTTTTACCTCTCTATTACAACCGACATAGTGGAAACTATTCGGTACCCCTAATAGGGCTAAAATGGTAAAAGACTAATCTAATGAGAAAGAAGATAAGTCTTCCATCCTAGCTGGCAAAAAGACTCTCTGAAGAGTTCACGTTCGAAGATATACTCTGAACTAGAGTTCATCTTCATGCTTCGAATCCTATTCAAAGCGTTCCCGAAGTTAGACATCAAAAGCCTTTGATTAAATCTCCTGCCTCTGTCTTGTCACAACAATGGCTCTGAGGATGAAGTATTTTCCCCCAATAGTAGCCCCTCGAATACGCTTCTCCGCTAGTCCTGTGATGTTAGGAGAGCAGTATACGCAAGAAAAATAATCATGCGCAGAGGCTAACAGTTTTAATCAACCTTCGAAATATGCGGAGATTCGAAACTTCGAATCAACTTATAAGAAAATTATGTTCGAACTATTTTAGAATTGACTCTAAAAGTCCGAAAGCTTTTTTAGGCCTAGAAGAAATAACCGTTGGCTTTTTCCTCAACGGAAATTAAGGAAATGCGTTAAGTTCGCAAAGAGACAACTGGTCAGGAATGTGAAACGGCAGAACATCAAACGGTAAAAATCAGTGGCCTGGGCTATAAATAGGGGGCCCAGATCCTTCCCAAATACCTTCTCACCGCTTTCGTGCAAACAACCCAGCAGCCAAGCCCTAGTCTCCATTTTTTCTTTCAAGCAATCCGTGCGATTTCATGGCGAAGACGAGCTTCAAGGTCCCGGGGGCGGCTTCAGCCTTAGCTCGGCAGCAGGCTGCGACAGCAGCGGCAGCGGCGACATCAGCGACGATGACTCCGACAGCGACTAGTAGCAGTGCCAATGGCGGCGCCAGGAAGGAATCCCCAACATGATGATCCTCATGGTCTCCTTTCGGCGTCGACGAAGTATGCAGATCAATCTTACCAACTGGGACCTTGAACCTGCAAGAGGGAATCACTCGCGGCTGTGATAGAAGGGAAGATTAGTTCGGAGATTGTGATCCGCAAACCTAGAAAAGAAGCTATCCCTTCGCCAAGGCCCGGAGAAGTGGTCGTCTTCGAAGCCTTTTTCGAAGCTGGATTAGGACTTCCGGCTGTCGACTTCCTAGCTGAGGTACTGGATTTATTCCATGTTACTCTCCCCCAACTTTCTCCGAACGCGATAGCACGCCTTACCATCTTTGAATGGGCACTGCGAGCTGAAGGCTGCGAAGGAAGAGCAGAAATCTTCGCAGCTTTGCACCGAGCTTCGTGCCAACCGAAGACCTTCGTAGGCCCCGTAGGTGAAAAGATGGTGGTGGCCTTCAGGAGTATTAACTTCCGGCTTCGAGATGAATATGCCCTTCTATTTCCAGCAAAGGCCATCAACGCCCGGTGGTATACAGACTGGATTCTCCGATGGTTTTACGCCGAAGTTGGGGCAGGGAGCCGTTTAGCCGGACCTTTACAAGACATAAACTTCCGAAGGGAAGCCCTTGTCCACCCGGATCCAAGCCAGCTTGAAGCTCACCTTAGCCTTCTTCAACGCATCAGCCATCGCCTGAGCATGCGGGATTTGGCAGAAGAGTTCATCGGACTTCAGATTCCCCCTCTGATGGCTAACTGGCCTATCACCTTCGAGGAAGATCCGGAGGGCGGCCTCCGGAAGATTTCTTCGAGCTCGAGACCTGTAGGTAACTTCGAAAACAACATGTTTCATATACACTTATTTGAAGAAATAACTAATGCCAACTTATCTTCCAGCCTCTCTAGCTCCTATTACTTCAGAGCAAATTGTGCGAGCTTCGGAGAAAATTCTAGGCATTCTGACTCCGGCCGAGAAAGAATGGAGGAAGAAGTTAGTGGGTACTTGGGAACAGAACAACCGAGTATGGGGGTTACTCGAAGTTGTTCCCCCTCCTCTTTTGGATTGGGTGCCTTCGGAGAAAGTGCCTAAGAAAAGGAAGGCCGAAGTTGGAGCTTCGACTTCTGCCAAGACTCCATCAAAGAAAGCAGCTGAAAGCCAAGAATTGCAGCGCCTTCAAGTCCAATAGCTTCGGTCTCCGATTCCTCGGAGGATGAAGGTAGAATGCTTGTTGACCTAATTGACAAGGACAGAGCCCAAGCAGATGCAAGCACTGGCGACATTGCGAGCAGTGCTAGAGTTTCCAAGAAACCTCGGGCAAGTTGGGACTTCGGCTGCTCAAGAAGACTTACAGCGTGATGAAGCCCCTATGAATGAAGGTGGAGCCGAAGTTGCTGCAGAATCAACTTCGATTCTGGATGAAGCAACGACTGCAGCTCCCGAATAGGCTCCAACAGTCGAAGCTTTAGTCATGAATTCTGACTCTGATGACGACTTTGGGGTAGCTTTTGACCCCCCAAGCAGTCCAATGCTCACTCGTCGACAAGGCTTCGGAGGTAAACTTTGCATAATCCATTCGTTCTTTTCTCCTGCAAAATTATACAATGTATAATACCTTTGCCTCAACAGGGTCCGCTCCTACTGAAGAGGTTTGTCCTGAAGATACAACTCTTGGAACCTCAGAAACTTCGGAGCCAATTCCAGAAGTCGCCCAAATGGGACCTGGAAAAGGTAAAGGCAAGGTGGACCCCCTCCCTGCTCCGAGTTCAGGATTAACTCCGTCTGAATCAACAGACAGAGGTCAATCTACAGAGGGGGCCAGTCTGCCGAAGTTCATGAGGATGCAGCCCAGCGCTCTGACCCCTCGCCGAATGAAGACGACCAGAGGGCCTTGTCTATGCTCCCTCTTCTAGCTCCTTTCTTGGAGCGAAGAACCGACTTCGGACTTTGCTCGAGCCTTTGGATCGAGCTAGCCGCGAAGTCGGGGATATAGACTTGGTAGCCATCCTGAGCGAAGCTGAGGGTTCAGAGCTCAACTGCCGCCATGGAACGTGCAGCGTACCAGGTACGAAGTATCTGCAAAACAAAATTAATCTCATATACAAATAATTTCTCACCTTGTTTTTTCCTCTTTGCAGCAAATAGTCTTGGCCCGAGCTGCGAACGTCTCACACGAACGTGGAAGCCTTCACCTTCGAGAGGAAATTACTATTTTTCAGCGAAATCTTAACATTTCCGAAGGTCGAGTTTCCCATTTAGACAACATGGTCTCAGCGGAGCGAAGGGCCAGACAAAACTTGGAAACTACGAATAAGAAGCTCGAAGCAGAACAAATTGTGCTTCGGGCAGAAATAGAAAAGATGTGGGCGGAGCATGCTACTGTGGGGGTTGAACTTGTCAAGCTCCGGGAGGAAAAGGCCAAAGCTGCAGAGGAGGCTAGCCACCTATTTAACCAGAAAAATTCTTTAACTACAGAGGCAGCTAGGCTCTCCGCTGCGGTGGAAGAGTTGACTTCGGCGAAGGACGCTTTACTTGAAGAAAAGATGAAATCGGAGAAGGTAGCTGCGGAGGTCATGAACAAACTCCTAGGTGTTCTAGAGTACTTCGGTACTACTGGTACACTTCCTTCAAATGACAACGTCTCCTTGCTTTGGTGGCTAAAAATGATCCAAGGAGCTACGAGGACGATGAAGACGACATGAATTCGGTACGGAGAACTCTCCAGACAAGTGGCTGCTATCGGCGTACTTCGTTACTACGAAGATCTGGGAATATCGATAACTCCGAACGCAGAGGCGGCTCCTATTACCTTCGACGAAAGCCGGCTTCTTAATCCTTCTGAAGACGTGGCCGCTGCTTGGCAAGCCTTCCAAACTTCATGGAGAGCCGAAGGTTGTACTGCGATCAAGGCTTGGATTGATGAAGGGCAACGCCAAAAGCAAGCTCGGTCGCAAGCTTCGAGCAGCCAGCCTCCGCCAAACCCGCAGGTCTAGATTTACCTTAGGATCCTGACAATGTAAGGAATCATGTTTTTTATACATTATGAATGAAAATTTACTTATCATGTTTTTAGGCTTCTCAACCTCGTATGGATGATGTCGAAGTGTTTAATATTACCGAAGAACTTCGCCTGCTATGGGCTACCTTCGATCTTTTAAAACTTCACAAGCGACCTCGATTTTTAGTTCCTCGAGATAGCTCCGGTGCAATTGCGCCCAAAGTATGCAAAGATATATTATCTTATATTAAAGAGGAAGAAAAAGAAGTTAACATGGAAACTTCATCTTCTGAAGACATTGCGTGGTCCGAAGATGAAGGTATTGCTGAAGCTCAGGGGAAAAAACCTGAAGAACTCGGAAGCTGGGAAAGGAGTCCCGAACGACTCCGAACTTGGGCCGAGCTTCAACAAGAACAGAAAGATTTTAGAGCTTCGAAAGGATGTAGAAGAGTTAAACGCAAAGTTGTTAGAACTCCCGGCTTTGGAACTAGTCGTTCCAACCTTAGCAATAGCTCTAGAGATCGAAGGGGTCTTCGATTCCTTCTCGGTATAGACACCAATTTTCATGATGTAATTATAATTTGTTCGGATAATAAATATTGATTTTTAAAATTGTCTCCCTACTTCCCAGCCCCTCTTTGGGCGTAAGCAACTTTGAACTATATTCAAAGATGGTTAGGCGCAAAGAAAAACTTAGGAGTACAATTTTGGAGGCTCGGAGCCCCTCAGCAATTTAAAGATTGATTAAAATATTATAAGATGTCTTCGACTACTTGAAGTCTGAAAACTGGTAACTTAGTACCTTTTGCTTTGAAAGAAATCACTTCGGACAACTTTCCGGACACTTTAGTGTCCCAAACGATTGGTCACTTTGGACTCTTTTTACAGATATTCGAAGCTTATCAGCTCAAACTATGTTTTGTTTTGGCCTCCTTCGGCTCTTTTTGCGAATACTATCAAACCAGTGGTTTGGAATTCACAGTGGTCTCCTTGGACTCTTTTTACGGATGCTTTCAAGCCAGAGCTTGGAATCCACATTATTTGGTCTCCTTCGACTCTTTTTACGGATGCTTTCAAGACGGTGGCTTGGAATCTGTTTTCTCAGTGACTTTCCCACCTCATCGGAAGCTTCGGACCAGTGGTCCGAAGTCCGAAAAATATGATTCAAATTAATGACACTTCCCTCCCAGTCAACTTCGCTATTCCAGTGCGTCCACTAGAAGTGGGAAGTATGTGGGGGGTAGGCATTATCTGAACCATATGCTTTATTGATTCGGAAAGCGTTTAAAAATGATTACAAGGAGCCCCTATGTGAAATATCGCTTTAGGTGCTCTGCATGCCATGTATGCGCTAACTCTTCACCTTCCAAATTAGCTAGCTTAAAAGAACCAGGGCGCCCTGAGCGGACAATTAAGTATGGACCTTCCCACTTATTTCCTAATTTACCTAGCGCTACAATACTTCGCAAAACGAGATGACCTGACCTAAGTTCATTAATCTTGACCTTCGGGTCGAACCAAGTCTTCGTCTGCTGCTGATACTTTGACAAATTGGCGACAACTCGAAGTTTTGTCTCTTCTGTTAAATCAAGCGAAGTTTGCCTTTCTTCTTCTATTTCCGGTTCGGTGCTGCGAAGGGATCCTCCTTTAAGCTCTGTTGGCGTCATAGCTTCGTCTCCGAATAATAGTCTGAAAGGAGTGAAACCCGCAGACCTTGCCAAAAACCTGCTAAGCACTGCAAGATGACCAGTCAGCTTTTGCACTTGCTTTAAATTCCCTGGAGAACGCTTCCTTCGACACCGAATCTCCGCTGCATCCTGAGTTGCAGAAAGTGCGCTTCGACCCTAAGTTCAAAATTTCGAAGCTTTGTAAATATTCCAGAGATGAAGATCGTGGAGAGTTTGCCCGCTCTTATGCATTAGAAATTGAAGCCAGCGGGGGAGTGCGAGACACTATGGCCAAATGTTTTCCCCTAGCTCTCAAAGGAGTGGCACTGCAGTGGTTCTGGTCTTTGAAGCCAGGGTCAATCAGATCATGGGGGGAGTTGAGGAAGAAGTTCGTGAGCAACTTTCAGGGTACCTTCGTAACCCCAATGTCAACAGGAAGTCTTTTCCAGGTGAAGCAGCTCCCCAGAGAGACTTTAAGACAATATTTCAAGCGCTTCGCTCATACGAAGTCGCAAATTCGAGGGTTAACTACGTCTTCTGTAGTTGACGCAGCTCGAGAGGGAGTTATTCATGCGGGCCTCCTTGATAAACTTCACAGGAAAAAGATATCTTCTGTTGCTCAGTTGATGTCTTATTTCGAGGAATATGCAAGGTCAGAAGAGGGGTGACTTCGGAGAACTGCCGCAACTCCGTCAATCGTGCAAGAAGTCAAGCTGGAGGTCAAGACTTCAACAGAGTCGCAGGGACCTAGCTTCGAAGCTCAGCATGACAGACGTCGGGGGCAAGACCTACGCAGAAATTTGCCCCAAGGACTTCGCAACCTTCAGGAAGCAAGACCAACAGCTGGAGGCCGCCAGGGAAGTTGGCTGGCAAAGCCCAAGCCTTCTTCTGCTGTGTCCATGGTGAGAATCGAAGCCACGCAACTGATGCGTGCAAATCTATACTTGCTTTAAGAGGGGAGTACTTGGAAAGAACTTCGGGTAGAGGCACTACTGATCGAGTTCCGACCGAAGTGCGTCCGGAGCCTGGACAGGCTGTGGCACAAATAGAGAACTTCAACCCTGCAAGGCGGCCTCCGGTGGTCAATGTTATGCCACCTCTGAAGCAGGAAGTTCGTCGTCTTCTGGCACTTCGGGGATGACTGGGGTGGCCTGAGAACGAAGCCTATCTGCGGGTTCTTGCCGCCACCTTGCTACTTCAGCTTGGAGACTGGCCATTTGAGCGGCCATATCACCAAGACCATCTTCATCTCCTCTGGAAGGACCTTCCAGGTCTTGAGAACTGTACGCATCAGTTCGAAGTGGAACTTGAGGTGGAAGAGGGACTCCGGCTGGCCGAAGTATAGATGGAGTTAGGGGAGGAACTCCGTATGCTCGAGGAAGGGAAATCCCTTCTGGAGTCTGAGGTGGAGGAAACGTCGAAGGTCCTCCGACCTCAACTGTATTTGAAGATCTTGCTCCGGAGATCCAAGGGGACCTCCGAGTAGGACTAACACCTGCACTCCGCTTGGGAGGCATGATTTGAGAACTTGGTAGAGAAGGAAGTTTTTTGGACTAGAATCCCCATGGACGGCGCCAACTGTTGGCGTAAAAGATTACGCTAACAGGTTTCTGGAAGTTAGAAACTAACAAACGAAGTATTTGCGAAATAAACTATTTCGAGCCTCCGAGTGGATAATAACTCAAAACAGTTCGAAGATATGTATTGAATAACTTGTATCCGGTCCCCATTACAGGGTAAAACGGGGGGTATTTATAGGCCCAAACAATAAGGAAAATACCCTTTTACCTCTCTATTACAACTGACATAGTGGAAACTATTCGGTACCCCTAATAGGGCTAAAATGGTAAAAGACTAATCTAATGAGAAAGAAGATAAGTCTTCCATCCTAGCTGGCAAAAAGACTCTCTAAAGAGTTCACGTTCGAAGATATACTCCGAACTAGCGTTCGTCTTCATGCTTCGAATCCTATTCAAAGCGCTCCCGATGTTAGACATCAAAAGCCTTTGATTAAATCTCCTGCCTCTGTCTTGTCACAATAATGGCTCTGAGGATGAAGTATTTTCCCCAACAACAAGGAAATGGAAAGGTTGAACTTATAGATCACCACCAGGAAGTACCTCTCTACGCTTGAAGCAAGGCATATCTTGGTGGACCAGATCCGTGAAACGCAGAAGGAATACCCCGACATTGCAGAAATCCAGAAGAATATGAGAAGAGGGAAAGCCCCAGGGTTCTCAGAAGATGAGGTTAGCACCATATGGTTCAGAAACAGGATATGTGTGCCCAACAAGCCCGAACTGAAGGCTCTTATTCTCAAGGAATCCCATGAGACCTTCTACTCCATACATTATGGAAGTACTAAGATATACCAGGACTTTAAAGAGAAATATTGGTGGGTCAGCATGAAGAGAGAGAATGCCGAATATGTGGTGAGATGTGATACTTGTCAGCGAGTCAAGGCAGAGCACCAAAGACCTACCGGATTATTGCAGCCCCTCATGGTTCCTGAATGGAAGTGGGAAGAGGTAGGAATTTACTTCATCACTGGACTACCCAGGACCCAAGCTGGATATGATTCCATTTGGGTGATCATCGATCGACTCACCAAGGTGGCTCATTTCATTTCCGTCAAGACGACATACAGTGGTCTGAAACTAGCTGAGCTATACATGATCCAGATCGTGTGTTTACACGGGGTTCCAAAGAAGATTGTGTCCGACCGAGGAAGCCAGTTCACCTCCAAAGTTTTGGAAGAATCTTCAGGAAGAGCACTGCACCTGGCTGAACTTCAACACGGCTTATCATCCGCATACCGATGGTCAGACAAAAAGGGTGAACCAAGTATTGGAGGATATGCTTAGGGCCTACGCCATAGATTTTGGCGGAATGTGGGACAAGAGTTTACCTTATGCAGAGTTCTCTTACAACAACGGCTATTAGGTCAGCCTATAGATGTCACCTTTTGAGGCGTTATATGGACATAAGTGCAGAACGCCGCTACTTTGGGATCAAACTGGTGAGTCTCAGTTATTCAGGACAAATATTCTGCGAGAGGTCAAAGAGAAAGTTAAGGTCATCAGAGATAGATTGAAGATAGCGCAGTCCCGACAAAAGAGTTATGCCAACAACCGACGGAGAGACTTGGCTTTTGAGGAAGGCAATTATGTTTATCTTCGAGTCACTCCCCTCCGAGGTGCCGAGAGGTTTAACATGAGAGGAACATTAGCTCCCCGCTATGTTGGACCGTTTTAGATCATTCGTCGACAAGGAGAAGTGGTGTATCAGTTGGAGTTACCACCCTCTTTGGCAGGAGTGCATGATGTGTTTCACGTCTCCCAATTAAAGAAGTATCTTCGGGTGCCCACCGAGCAGGCAGACCTCCAGCAGATCAACATCCAAGAAGACCTAACTTATATTAAGAAGCCGGTTCAGATCGTAGAAGTCAAGGAAAGGGAAACCATGAGTCGAGTAGTCTGCTTTTGCAAGGTTCAATGGAGTAACCATCCCATCGAGGAAGCCACATGGGAAAAGAGGAAGGACTGAAAACCCAATACCCTGAGTTATTCGAGAAGCTTTCTGAGAAACCAAGGGTTGGTTTCGGTGTTTTGTGATGAGTGATTGACAAGCTTTTTACCCTCTGTTCGGAGGTGGTACCTCCGAAGGGTGTTCGGAGGAGGTTTCACCGAAGGGTGTTCGGTGTTTGCTTGCTGCAGCTGTGCAGCGGAGTGTGCTTGTCGGAGGGGTCCGACAGTACACGATGACTGGATTCGTACCGAAGGGTTCGGTACTTTGGGCGGTACACCGGAGTGTGTGCCGGAGGTTGCTAACCCGGAGAGGTCTCCGGAGTACTGGATACACTTGTCTGTTTATCTGTGGTGCGCAGGGACTTCGGAGGCGACGGACAAGGTTCGCAATGGGTGAACCTAGGTCAAGCGGGAGGCCTGATGCCAGGGGAGCGGGGAGCTCCGTCACCGTGGCTGCGAAGGTGGTCCGGGTCGGTCCTCGGGTCGAGACATGCCAGGTGAAGGCAGAGAGTGCGGAGCGTGGCTCCGACTGAAGATACTCCGAGACAAAGTCCTCGGTGGTGAGGCACTTCGAAGGTACTCTGAATGGAGTGACTTCGGAGTTGGTTGGAAGAAGTCCTCTGCGGAGGCAAGGTGTTCGAAGTGTGCTCCGGAGGGAGACACTCGAATGTACCCGACGAAGATCTCAGAAGTCGAGGCGCATCGAAGGCATGGTCCGGGTGAGGCTCGTCGAGGAGTGTGCTCGGGGAGAGACACTGCGACGAAGGGCTCTTGGAATGCTTCATGCGGAGGCCTTGGACGAAGGAGGGACTTCGAAGGGTGGCACTCCGAAGGTGAGGCTTCGGAGTGAGGAAGACATCGGAGCGAGGCTAGCTCCGGAGCAAGGTTGACTTGAGGTGCTTCGGCCTGTATGGCTTCGGTACACGGACTGACGGAGTTCGAGCTGGAGGAAGCTGCGAAGCCATGGTGGTCCACTCCGGAGGTGTTGGTGCGAAGGCCCAAGAGCTTTGACGGCTTCGGCTCAAAACCGTCAGTGTATCGGAGACTGACTTCGGTGAAGCGAAGGCCATCTGGCTTCAGGCTTCTCACCGAAGCTACCGCACCCTCGCGTGCGAAGGGAGGATTCCAGAAGGTCAAAGACTGCAAAGGCTGACACTGTCTATTCTGTAAAAGGCTGACACTGTCCCCTCTGCAAAGCTGACAGAGAAGCCTCCAGAATAAAGGTGGACTACCTTTTGTACCCCTTAGTTCTGTAGAGTCAAATCTTTTGTAAACCCTAGGGGTAAAGTAGTCACTTCCTTTGGGTGAACTGTGGGCTATAAATATGGGGGCTCGGTAGGTAACATTTAACACTTTTGAGCATTTACTGTTGAGCTCCTGTAGCCACACACTTCGATTGAATACATCCAGAGAGTTCATTTTCTGTGTTCCTTGTTCAAGCGGCGAAGCCCTATTTTCCTGTGCTTTTGCTTGAGCTCGCATTGCATACCTCGCCTATTGTAGTGCACCAAAGCCTGTTGAGGCGAAGGGTGTTTTTCGTGCGAAGTGTGTTTTGTCAGTGTGCATTCGCTCTGTGTAACAGGAGGCGTGACCTCGCTGCTTACTAGCGAAGCCCTGATTGTTGCCCGTTTTGCTTCTTGTGTCGAAGCCCCTAGTGTAGTCTGTTTGTGTGCGTGTAGACCTTCATGTATGAAGCTCAGCACCAGTTGCTGACTGCCAAGTACTTGGTCGAAGTCCTCAGAGGGCTGTCCACTCTTGCGAAGGGTGAAGTGCGAAGTCTGCTCGAAGCACCCTGTGTGCGGAGTCTGCACTGACTAAGCAAAGTAGATTTTCGAGGGTTGTAAGTGGAGCGAAGTCTTCTTGGCTTCGAACTTTTGCTCCTCCGAAGCCTGTGTTCGAAGGTGTCGAAGTACCTCCGAACCAGACCTTCGAAGATATTGTTCGAAGCCTGTTCCGCAGAAGACAGAACTGAAACCGAAGGCTAAGTTTTAGCCCGATTTTTTTAAAAGCTCCCATTCACCCCCCCTCTGGTCGCCGTTTCCGGTCCAACAATTGGTATCAGAGCAGGTTAAGATCACCAGTTGACCTTAACCGGTTTTGTGATCTGTTGGCGACATGGATAGAGGCAGTAAAATTTCTCTGTTCGATGGGACAGACTTTGCATACTGGAAGGTGCGCATGGAGGCTTACTTATTAAGCCAAGGAAATGCAATTTGGGAGATTGTGGACTCACAATACTCCATCCCTGAGACTCGCACCTCTCAGACTGAGAAGGATCAGTATAATGCCAATTCCAAGGCAAGAAATATACTGTTCATCGGTTTGAGTAGAAGTGAGTTCGATAGGGTGCAGCACCTTAGGACTGCTAGGGAGATTTGGACAACGCTCACTGTTTTTCATGAGGGCTCTACACAGATTAAGGCCAGGCGCCAAAGCACCTACAATCAACAGTATCAGCTGTTTGTGCAGGCACCTGGTGAATCTGTAGATGCCATGTTTTCTCGCTTTGACGCGATAGTGAGTAACTTGCGATCCAACGGGACGCTTGCTTACAGTGATCATGATAGGGCTATCAAGCTTCTCTATGCTCTTGACCGTAGCATATGGGAAGTAAAGATATCGAGCATTGAGGAGTCCACAGGTTATGACACATTGACCTGTGATGAGCTCTTTAGCAAGCTGAAGTCCACAGAGATTGCCAAGGCATCTCTTGCAGTGCACAGAAGCTCTTTGCCACAACCATTGGCATTGGTTTCTAGCACTAGCCGTGGGACCACTGCAGAACCAAGCACATCAGGCACTTGTGTTCTTGCAGATGGTTTTGCTTTGTCCTCCCTGGTCTCCGTCACAAAGGAGCAGGTGGACACTCTAGCTGATGATGAGCTTGCTCTCATTGCCCGGAGGTTCACCCGCTTTCATCATGAGAGACGGGATCAGAGGAGAAGTGGTTTTAGTGGTTGCTATGAATGTGGCGACACCTCTCATATTAAGGCCAATTGCCCCAAAATCAAGAAGAGAGATGAGAGTGACCGCTCCAAATACCACAAAAAGGAGAGGAAGCCCTTTGTGAAGGGCAAGCGCGGCAAGATGGCTAAGAAAGTAGCCAAGGCCGCTTCCAGAGCCTTTGTTGCTGCTCTCAGCGACATCGACACATCCTCAACTGAGGAGTCGAGCTCTGAGGAGGAGGAGTCCCCAAAGAAGGAGGACAAGAAGGACAAGAAGGGACGTGACTTCACCGGCCTTTGCTTCATGGCCGACAGCGATCACAGCGGCGATGAGCTTGACTCATCTGAGGTAAACCTATCATCTGACCAGCTTCTAATTAAATTAGATGAGCTGAATGAAGTAGTGCTTGGTCAGGATAGATTACTTGTGCAAGCCGCTAGAGAAAGAAAAGACCTTAGACTTAGGCTAGAAACTATTTCTACTGAATATGCCATGCTTAAGTCTAAATTTGATGATGCTGAATGTGAATCATGTTCTGTTGTCATGAGTGAGCTTGCTCAGTTGCGTTCTGTACATGCTCAACTCTCTCTGAGCTTGAGACTGCACAGAAGCAGCTTTTGGAGGTGGATTCTAGACCTCATGATATTATTGATTGCATGAACTGCTCATTATTACGCGATAGCATTAATTTACGTGATAAGCATGTTCATGATTTGGAGGCTAGATTGGAAAGGGCCGGTAGTTCTAAGGATGTGCAGCCTGTGTGTGACACTTGCATCACCCTTAAGGACCAGCTAGGCACTGCTAGAGAGCGAGATGAGAACCTCATGTCTGAAAATGAGTACCTCCTGTCCGTGGTTAACAAATGCACTGAGGGAAAGGGTAGGATGGATTTGCTCTTGGCCAAGACCAAGTTGTGTGCTGACAGAGCAGGGGTAGCTCTAGGTTTGGGTTTTGAGAGGTTACCTTCAGACAGTAAGACCAAAACTGTTTTTACCTCTCCCACTACCTTAGAGAAAGAGAGAGCTCTGTTATACACACCATCAGCCAAAAAGCCCACCCATCCACCAAAGAAAACCACTCCTCCTGCCAAGAAAAATCCTCCCAAGAAAACCACTCAGAGAAAACCCAAGGAGCCTGTGAGAGTTGCTCCTATGACCCATGAGAGTGCCCCCAGGAGAGTTTTTCACTGTTCCTACTGTCAGCGGGCGGGTCATTTGGTTGGGTTTTGTTTTCGTCGCATCAAGGATGAGCGACGCTCTCAGGCGATGAGGTACCAGGACATGCATTACCCATCTTTAGGTATGCATGAGTCTGAGTTTTACTATCGTCCTGCTTTTGAGGCTCCTCGTGCTTCTCAGAGAGGTTCTGCTCCTCGAGGTGTTCACCATGTTCCATATGGTGGTAGACCCCGGGCGAGTAGCTTTGTACCTCGTCAGAGTAGGAGACCTCGACATGTTGTTCATTCACAGCATGTAGGTAGACCTCGCACTTTGCATCATTCTGATTATTATGTGCGTAGACCGTCTGCTTTTACTGTGCCTACTACTCGTGTCACTCAGTGCTGGATGCCTCGTCATTATTTTACTCACCCCAGCACTGAGCGATCGAGACGTACTTATCATGTGTAGGCGACAGATCGAGGCTTGGAGGGCACGTGGATCATGGACTCCGGTTGTTCGCGCCACATGACCGGAGATGCAGCATGGTTCTCCAGCCTCACCACAACCAAGCAAAGGGAACACATCACCTTCGGAAACAATCGAAGGAGTAGAGTGAAAGGTAAAGGTGTGGTAAGAATTAATTCGAACTTCACTCTCAAAGATGTTGCTTTGGTTGAGAACCTGGGATACAATTTGCTGTTTGTATCTCAGTTGCATGATGAGGGCTTCGAAGTGCGATTTCATCGCGATACTTCGCAAGTGCTCAATTCTGATGGCGTTATGGTGTGTAAGATCTTTAGAGTTGGGAGAGTTTTTGGAGCTGATTTTTCAGAGTCGTCTGGTTCTTCTCATTGTCTTGTTGCACATTCGACTTCTGAGCTTTGGTAGTGGCATAGGAGACTAGGGCATATGAGCTTTGAGTTGCTCGCTCCTCTGAGCGCCCTAGGTCTGATCCGAGGATTGCCCAAGCTCAAGTTTGAGAAGAATTTAGTTTGCGCTCCTTGTCGACATGGTAAAATGATTGCCGCTTCGCATTCGCCAGTCACCACAGTGATGACTGAACAGCCCGGAGAACTTCTCCACATGGACACTGTAGGTCCTTCTCGGGTTAGTTCTTTAGGCGGCAAGTGGTATGTTCTAGTAATTGTCGACGATTTCTCTCACTACTCTTGGGTCTTCTTTCTTGCCAGCAAGGATGAAGTGTTTTCACACTTTCGGAGCTTGGCTTTGAGACTTTTCACTGAACTCCCTGGTGCATTAAAATTCATTCGAAGCGATAATGGCACCGAGTTCAAAAATAGTCTCTTTGTTGACTTTTGCATGGAGCATGGCATAGAACATCAATTCTCTGCTCCACGGGTTCCTCAACAGAACGGTGTTGTTGAGAGAAAGAACCGCACTTTGGTTGAGATGGCTAGGACGATGCTTGATGAGCATAGGACTCCTAGAAAATTCTGGGCTGAGGCCATGAACACTGCGTGTTACATCTCAAACCGAATCTTCTTGCGCTCAATTTTAAATTTGACATCTTATGAGCTGCGTTTTGGGAGACAGCCCAAGGTTACTCATCTTCGAGTTTTTGGCTGTCGCTGCTTTATCCTAAAACGTGGTAACTTGGATAAATTTGAGTCGCGATCTTCTGACGGGATCTTTTTGGGTTATACTACTCATGGTCATTCTTATCGTGTTTATAATTTGGAAACTAACACCGTCATCGAGTCATGTGATGTGACTTTTGATGAATCAACCACCTCTGTTAGTTCTGCTTTTGAACAGGCAAATGAACACGACATGGAACAGACCTTATTTGAAGAAGAAGATTCCGGAGAATTCGAGGATGAACCCCTACTACCCTCGACATCGACCCCTGAAGCTGACCCCGCTTCAACTACTTCGGCACGAGGTCCCGAAGCGACTACCTCAACATCAGTCATCTTGGACCACTCCAACGCACAAGTTGAGGGGGAGACTGCATCCCGTCGCGAGGCTCCACACCATGTTCAAAGGATGCATCCTCCCGAGCAGATCATTGGTGAGATTGATCAAAGGGTAACACGTTCTCATGCCCATTTCACTAATGCTGCTTTTGTTGCTTCTTTCGAGCCTTTAGATGTTAGTCATGCACTTTCTGATTCTAGTTGGATCAATGCCATGCATGAGGAACTTGAAAATTTTGAGAGAAACCAAGTCTGGACTTTAGTTGATCCTCCACCAAATGTTCATTTCATTGGAACAAAATGGATTTTCAAAAATAAACAAGGGGAGGATGGGACTATAGTTAGAAATAAGGCTAGACTTGTAGCTCAGGGCTTTTCTCAACTAGAAGGGATTGATTTTACTGAAACTTTTGCACCTGTTGCTCGCCTTGAGGCCATTAGGATTTTGCTTGCCTTTGCGACATCCCGGGGATTCAAACTCTATCAAATGGATGTCAAAAGTGCTTTTCTTAATGGCTTCATAGGTGAAGATGTTTATGTAAAACAACCCCCTGGTTTTGAAAACCCCAAGTACCCACATAAAGTCCTTAAACTTCATAAGGCTCTTTATGGACTCAAGCAGGCCCCTCGGGCATGGTATGATAGACTTAAGTCTTTTCTGCTTGAGCGAGGGTATTTGATGGGCTCTGTTGATAAAACTTTGTTTACTCTCAAGCATGGCAAAGATTTCCTCCTAGTGCAGATTTATGTGGATGATATCATCTTTGGTGGCTCTTCTCATGCTTTAGTTGTCGAGTTTGCAGATACCATGAGCAGGGAATTTGAAATGTCGATGATGGGTGAACTCACCTTTTTCCTTGGTTTGCAAATCAAGCAAAGCAAACAAGGTACTTTTGTCCACCAGACAAAGTACACCAAGGACCTGCTCAAAAAGTTCGACATGTCCGATGCGAAGCCCCTCGCCACTCCAATGGCTACATCTGTAGCATTGGACCCTGACGAAGATGGAGAAGCCGTAGATCAGAAGGAGTTCCGAAGCATGATCGGCTCCCTCCTATACTTGACTGCCACGAGGCTGGACATTCACTTCGCAGTGTGTCTGTGCGCTCGTTTTCAGGCTTCACCACGAGCTTCGCACCGCCAAGCGGTAAAGTGCATCCTAAGGTATCTCAAACACACCCTTGAATTTGGCATATGGTATTCAACATCTTCATCTTTATGTCTTCGAGGTTATTCCGATGCGGACTTTGCTGGGTGTAGAATTGATAGGAAGAGTACCTCTGGTACTTGTCATTTTCTGGGTACTTCTCTGGTTTGCTGGTCTTCCCGCAAATAGTCTAGTGTTGCACAATCGACGGCTGAGGCCGAATATGTTGCTGCAGCTAGCTGTTGCTCTCAGATTTTGTGGATGGTTTCCACTTTGCGGGATTTCGGGTTAGATTATAAGAGTGTTCCACTTTTCTGTGATAACACTAGCGCTATTGTATTGCAAACAACCCGGTTCAGCATTCCAGAACCAAACACATTGATGTGCGGTATCATTTTCTCAGAGATCACAATGAGAAGGGTGATATTGAACTTCAATATGTTGATACCCAACACCAGCTTGCCGACATTTTTACAAAACCCCTCGATGCTTCTCGATTTGCTTACTTGCGTGGGGAACTTGGCATTTGTCACCCTTACGGCATTTTGTGAGGGGGAGCTGTTTTAGATGGATATGCCTTTGCTAATTGTGTGCTAAATTGCATTTACATCTTTTGCACTTATATGCCTGCTTATAATCCATGACATCATGACAGCTCATCTCTTTTTAATTTATCTGGAACATTCATGTGCATGATATTTTATTTTCAAAAGTCAAATCGTGCTCACTGCTTAGTCTTGAATCTAGCATGTTTAGGCAGGACTGCTTTAGCTATCTTTTATCTGCTTGACAGCGAGACACTGTTCATTGGATGCTAAAAATTGGAACTTGAAAAATTGTTCTACATCTTCATGGATATTCATAAAATGCCAAACAATTGGTACACTTAATTATAATCACAAATTCCATGATTTGCATGCTTTAAGTGAAAAGATCCAGGTGGGTTTTTTGTCGCACTATCCTATTCTAGACTGCTTACCATTGCACCTTGGTCTGAACTGGAATAGTGTAGTGTATGCCAAAATCTTTGCCTTAAGCTTCTTATGGTTTTCATGCCTAGGCTTGGCCTGATTGGAAAGTATAAGGTGGACAAACAAATAACCCCTGGCACTAAGAAAAGAACAACAAAATTCATTGATTATCAAGTTTGCTTTTCTTGCTCCATTTGATCTGGACTTGTCTGTCTAGAGTAGAACTTAACTAGCTTTGCGCAGTTCTTGCTTTTGCCTGTCTAGTTTCCTTGACTAAGTGGTGATGCTTTTATTTCAAAAATGATCAAATCACATGCTTCATCCTGTTTTTAGAGAATGTTAATTTGAGCTGAGCCCATGATCATTGGTGTTATGGTTGGCATATTTTTGTTTCATATGTCTTTGCAATTCTGCTCAATTCAAAGCTTTGCATCTTTTACATGCTCCTTGATGCTTGCATTGCCAAAGGGGGAGAAATTCCTAAAGGGGGAGACTTGCTTCGTTCTCTGCCGCAAGGGGCTATAATTTCCAAAGGGGGAGAAAATTTGACATAAAGGGGGAGAAGGTTCTTTATTGCCAAAGGGAAAACTTAACTCAGGGGGAGTTTTTATTGCCGAAGGGGCTTTTTACTCTTTTGAGAAAGGGGGAGGAAAATTCTTTTGTCAAGTGACATGATTTGGCTCTTTTTTGAGTTTCTATGGTCACTTGTGTGCTGAAAATTTTTTAATTTTTCTTGAACATGGATTTGGTTGTCAATGCACTCATCAAGGGGGAGATTGAGAAACCAAGGGTTGGTTTCGGTGTTTGTGATGAGTGATTGACAGGTTTTTTACCCTCTGTTCGAAGGGTACCTCCGAAGGATGTTCGGAGGAGGTACCTCCGAAGGGGTTCGGAGGTTGTACCTCCGGAGGGGTTTCGGAGGTTGTATCTCCGAAGTATGTTCGGAGGTGGTCTCACCGAAGGATGGTCGGTGGATGGGTGCTGCAGCTGTGCAGCGGAGTGTGCTTGTCGGAGGGGTCCGACAGTACACGATGACTGGGTTCGTACCGAAGGCTTCGGTACTTTGGGCGGTACACCGGAGTGTGTGCCGGAGGTTGCTAACCCAGAGAGGTCTCCGGAGTACTGGATACACTTGTCTGTTTGTCTGTGGTGCGCAGGGACTTCGGAGGTGATGGACAAGGTTCGTAGCAGGTGAACCTGGGTCAAGCGGGAGGCTTGATGCCAGGGGAGCGGGGAGCTCCGTCACGGTGGCTGCGAAGGTGGTCTGGGTCGGTCCTCGGGTCGAGGCGTGCCAGGTGAAGGCAGAGAGTGCCAGGTGAAGGTTTTATTGTTCTACATCTTCATGGATATTCATAAAATGCCAAACAATTGGTACACTTGGTTAAAATCAAAAACTCCATGATTTGCATGCTTTAAGTAAAAAGATCCAGGTGGGTTTGTTTGTCGCACTACCCTATTCTAGACTGCTTACCATTGCACATTGGTCTGAACTGAAATAGTGTAGTGTATGCCAAAATCTATGCCTTAAGCTTCTTATGGCTTTCATGCCTAGGCTTGGCCGGATTGGAAAGTATAAGGTGGACAAACAAATAACCCCTGGCACTAAGAAAAGAACAACAAAATTCATTGTTTATCAAGGTTGCTTTTCAAGCTCCATTTTGAACTGGACTTGTCTGTCTAGAGTAGAAATTGACTAGTTTTGCGCAGTCCTTGCTCTTACTTGTCTAGTTTCCTTGACTAAGTGGTGATGCTTTTATTTCAAAAATGATCAAATCACATGCTTCATTATGCTTTTGGAGAATATTAATTTGAGCTGAGCCCATGATCATTGGTGTTATGGTTGACATATTTTTGCTTCATATGTCTTTGCCTTTTTGCTCAAATTCCAAGCTTTGCATCTTTTACATGCTCCTTGATGCTTGCATTGCCAAAGGGGGAGAAATTCCTCGTTCTCAGCCGCAAGGGGTATAATTTCCAAAGGGGGAGACAATTTGACATAAAGGGGGAGAAGGTTCTTTATTGCCAAAGGGAAAAGTTAACTCAGGGGGAGTTGTTACTGCCGAAGGGGGCTTTTCAATCTTGTGAGAAAGGGGGAGAAAATTCTTTTATCAAGTGACATGATTTGGCTCTTTTCTGAGTTTATATGGTCACTTGTGTGCTGAAAATTTTTAATTTTCTTGAACTTGGATTTGGTTGTCAATGCACTCATCAAGGGGGAGACTGAGAAACCAAGGGTTGGTTTCGGTGTTTTGTGATGAGTGATTGACAAACTTTTTACCCTCTGTTCGGAGGTGGTACCTCCGAAGGGTGTTCGGAGGAGGTTTCACCGAAGGGTGTTCGGTGTTTGCTTGCTGCAACTGTGCAGCGGAGTGTGCTTGTCGGAGGGGTCCGACAGTACACGATGACTGGATTCGTACCGAAGGGTTCGGTACTTTGGGCGGTACACCGGAGTGTGTGCCAGAGGTTGCTAACCCGGAGAGGTCTCCGGAGTACTGGATACACTTGTCTGTTTATCTGTGGTGCGCAGGGACTTCGGAGGCGACGGACAAGGTTCGCAACGGGTGAACCTGGGTCAAGCGGGAGGCCTGATGCCAGGGGAGCGGGGAGCTCCGTCACCGTGGCTGCGAAGGTGGTCCGGGTTGGTCCTCGGGTCGAGACGTGCCAGGTGAAGGCAGAGAGTGCGGAGCGTGGCTCCGACTGAAGATACTTCGAGACAAAGTCCTCGGTGGTGAGGCACTTCGAAGGTACTCCGAATGGAGTGACTTCGGAGTTGGTTGGAAGAAGTCCTCTGCGGAGGCAAGGTGTTCGAAGTGTGCTCCGGAGGGAGACACTCGAATGTACCCGACGAAGATCTCAGAAGTCGAGGCGCATCGAAGGCATGGTCCGGGTGAGGCTCGTCGAGGAGTGTGCTCGGGGAGAGACACTGCGACGAAGGGCTCTTGGAATGCTTCATGCGGAGGCCTTGGACGAAGGAGGGACTTCGAAGGGTGGCACTCCGAAGGTGAGGCTTCGGAGTGAGGAAGACATCGGAGCGAGGCTAGCTCCGGAGCAAGGTTGACTTGAGGTGCTTCGGCCTGCATGGCTTCGGTACACGGACTGACGGAGTTCGAGCTGGAGGAAGCTGCGAAGCCATGGTGGTCCACTCCGGAGGTGTTGGTGCGAAGGCCCAAGAGCTTTGACGGCTTCGGCTCAAAACCGTCAGTGTATCGGAGACTGACTTCGGTGAAGCGAAGGCCATCTGGCTTCAGGCTTCTCACCGAAGCTACCGCACCCTCGCGTGCGAATGGAGGATTCCAGAAGGTCAAAGACTGCAAAGGCTGACACTGTCTGTTCTGTAAAAGGCTGACACTGTCCCCTCTGCAAAGCTGACAGAGAAGCCTCCAGAATAAAGGTGGACTACCTTTTGTACCCCTTAGTTTTGTAGAGTCAAATCTTTTGTAAACCCTAGGGGTAAAGTAGTCACTTCCTTTGGGTGAACTGTGGGCTATAAATATGGGGGCTCGGTAGGTAACATTTAACACTTTTGAGCATTTACTGTTGAGCTCCTATAGCCACACACTTCGATTGAATACATCCAGAGAGTTCATTTTCTGTGTTCCTTGTTCAAGCGGCGAAGCCCTGTTTTCCTGTGCTTTTGCTTGAGCTCGCATTGCATACCTCGCTTGTTGTAGTGCACCAAAGCCTGTTGAGGCGAAGGGTGTTTTTCGTGCGAAGTGTGTTTTGTCAGTGTGCATTCGCTCTGTGTAACAGGAGGCGTGACCTCGCTGCTTACTAGCGAAGCCCTGATTGTTGCCCGTTTTGCTTCTTGTGTCGAAGCCCCTAGTGTAGTCTGTTTGTGTGCGTGTAGACCTTCGTGTACGAAGCTCAGCACTAGTTGCTGACTGCCAAGTACTTGGTCGAAGTCCTCAGAGGGCTGTCCACTCTTGCGAAGGGTGAAGTGCGAAGTCTGCTCGAAGCACCCTGTGTGCGGAGTCTGCACTGACTAAGCAAAGTAGATTTTCGAGGGTTGTAAGTGGAGCGAAGTCTTCTTGGCTTCGAACTTTTGCTCCTCCGAAGCCTGTGTTCGAAGGTGTCGAAGTACCTCCGAACCAGACCTTCGAAGATATTGTTCGAAGCCTGTTCCGCAGAAGACAGAACTGAAACCGAAGGCTAAGTTTTAGCCCGATTTTTTTAAAAGCTCCCATTCACCCCCCCTCTGGTCGCCGTTTCCGGTCCAACACTTTCCAAATCTCGAGGATGAGATTCTATGTAAGGGGGATAGGATCGTAACAGCCCTAATTTTCAAAGGTAAAAATAATTCCAGAAATAAAAATTTTCCAGAAAAAGAAATTATTCTTGATTTTTAATAAGCTGAAAATGTCCAAATAAATGACAATCTAGAGAAATAATTCAAATCAAGACCTGAGAAAATTATATTATGTTCTTAATACCAAGATATATTTTTGAGAATTTTAAACTATTTTCTGCAATTATTTTTATTTATAAATGAATTTTGAATAGTATTGGGATGTGCCCCCTTTTCTCCCTCCACAGGACGACCCAACCCATTTCCCCAAGCCCCCTCACTAATACGTGGGTCCCGCTCGTCAGTGTCGCCCCTCCCTCTCTCTGCGCACGCGCCCGAGCCCCTAGCCCACCTATCGGCGCCGCTTGCCGCACCCCATCCGTGCTCGCGCTCTCTGACCCATGACCCCACCCTATCAACACCTTCTTCTCCCTCGTGTCGCCGCCTCCCCAAAGCCCCAGCTGAAACCCTTGCTCGAGGAATCCGCCTTCATCGTGCCCCTTTCCCCAAATGAATGCCGACATTGAATTCCCCGTGATCCGGTGGTCGTTTCCCCCCTGATTTCAACGCGTTTAAATCTCGTGATCACTGTGTCCGTGCATGGAAGGACCTCACCGGAAAAGATGGAAACCTCCCTCAACTTTCCTTATGTACACTTACCATACTCCCTGCCGGCTGCCCCTATAAAAACCCCAACACCCCACCGCATCCAACCCTATGAAATTCGCATAAGCTCCCACATTCCAGAGTGCCACACTCTGTTTTTAGTGCCGCCTCTCTGTTCTGCCTCTAGCCACCGCTGGCCATCACTAGAGCCTACCCCCGCCACCATCGATCGCACCGTCGTGACCACCGTCGTCTCCCCGACCCCGAGAACCCCTTCGTTTCCGCTGAAGACCACTGGAGCCCCGTCCTCGCCGATGACTCGAGACGCCTCCACCACACCTATTCGTCATCGGCCACAACCCGTCGACCCCGAGCCACCACACCGGTATCATCGAGTTCCCCTCGCAGCGCTGATTCCATTTCTGGCGTCGTAGTGTTTCCTTAACCTTCACTGTCACCGCTAGCCCACCGCCACCCCCTGCCGTCATCGGAGAAGATGAATGACATGGGTAATTGCCCGTGCAATGTCGGATTCGATCTCCACCGTTCTGTCGGATCCTAGTGGTCGAGATTAAAACCCGCTCGGGTTCAATCTAGACCATTCATCTGATCGAAGGGGTATCGAGTGTTATTAGCCATCTGATTTCATGTAAGCACCCCGCCTCAGCCATGTGCGTCCGATCGTGATCCAATGGCGATCCGCGCTCCAGCTCACAGCATAGTGCACAGGTTCATGGTGGACTCGGTTTACCGTGGACCAGCAGCTGATTTAAAATTAAAATAAATTCCAGAAATTGTTTTAAAGTTCAAAAATTCATAACTTCTTCAAATTAACTCCAAATTTGACCATTCAAATTTCACAAAATTTATCTTTTTATTATCTTCATGTTTATCAAATAAATTTTATATGATTGCACTACGATTTTCCATTGTTTAATTGTTTATTATTCTCATTTTGTGTGCCGAAAAGATTACAACGCTGCCAAGGAGCCAGAGTACTTCCCCGAGGTTCCACCATCTCCCTTTGCTGAATAAGGCAAGTTACCACCACAATTTTTGAGCATATTGAACCTAGTTTTATTTAAGTATTGCTAAAACCCATAAGTTATAAGTGCATTAGTTAAATTGAAAGCCTTACATTATAATTATTTAGATCCCCAACCTTGATGTGCAAACCCAAGCCATGATATTGAGCCTAGACTCCTTATCACCATAATAATAGTATTATTAGATAGTGTTGGGGGAAAATATCTTATCTTCGGGGTTATTGCCGAAACAACATAAAGGCAGACAGCGGATTCGAAGGTTCCCAGACGTCCATCTTCGAAGATACCCGGAGTCAAGTTCGAAGTACGAAGTAGGCATTGGTTCGGAGTACATCTTCGAACTAAGGCAATTCGAGATATTTATCGCCAGCTAAGATGGAAGATTTATCTTTTATATTATTAGATTAGTCTTTTACCATTTTAGCCCTATCAAGGGTACCGAATAGTTTCCACTATGTCGGTTGTAATAGAGGGGTAAATAGGTCTTTTCCTTAATATTTGGGCCTATAAATACCCCCCATTTCACCCTGTAATAGGGACGGAAAACAAGTTATTCAGTACACACGTTCGAACTATTCTAAGTTATTATCCTTTCGGAGGCTTAGAACAGTTCTTTTCGCAAACACTTCGTTTGTTAGTTTCTATTCTACAGAAACCTGTTAGTGTAATCTTTTACGCCAACAGTTGGCGCCGTCCGTGGGGAACCAAGTTCTAAAAGCTTGTTCCCTACTGCTGACTGCACTCCGAAGAGTACTTACGGAGGGAGCCTCGGAGTCCCAAGACTCCGCGCACCCTTCAGTTAAGGGCTTCTTAGTGCAGCTCGAAGGCCTTCTCTCGACCCCTCGAGTCGTTCGAAGTCCTCCATCTCCAAGACATCTTAACGGCTAGCTATGCCTCCGAAGCGTGGTCAAGCTTCGGGTCCTCTTCGAAGGTCCCCTCGGACACATGGAGCCGGACCCTCAGCTAATCCGGCGATTCCTGCAGAGACCGCTGGGCGTCGAGCGCCCCGGGGCCCTCTGCCTCCTCCTACGGTGCTTCAGACCGACTACGCAGCAAGCCGGGATCCAGAAGTGCCCTCCGACGAAGACGAAGGCCCTCCCGAAACCGAGGCTATGCAGTTAGCCAGGCTTTAGGAGGAGGTATCCAGATGGAGGCAAGAGGCCGCCGATCGCCTCCGCACTCAAGCTTCCACCGAAACTCCAAGGGAGCCTCAAGACGATGGAGCCCGCAATCCCCCAGAAGTTATACAAGTCCCGGAGGAAGCCGAGAATGCCTCCTTCGATAATGAGTCTCCGTTACACCCTGATCTACAGAGAGTGCCTTTCGACCCCAGGTTCAAGGCCTCGAAGCTGCACAAATACTCCGGGGGGTCGGACCCCGGAGAATTCGCCCGCTCTTATGCCCTGGCAATAGAAGCAAGCGGAGGGGTGCGAAGCACCATGGCAAAATGCTTCCCCCTCGCTCTCGAAGGTGTGGCGCTCCGCTGGTTCTGGTCCCTAAAGCCAGGATCGATCAGTTCATGGGAACAGCTCAAAAAGAAATTTGTGAGCAACTTCCAAGGTACCTTCGTGGCCCCAATGTCCACAAGAAGTTTGTTTCAGGTAAAGCAGCGGGTGGGAGAAACCCTCCGGGAGTACTTCACACGCTTCGCCCACACCAAGTCACAGATCAAGGGCCTCTCTACCTCCTCGGTAGTTGATGCTGCCCGTGAAGGGGTGCTGAACCCCGACCTCCTCAGCAAACTCCATCGGAAGCAGGTAACGTCTGTGGCACAGCTCATGGCGTACTTCGAACAGTATGCCAAGGCGGAGGAAGGATGTCTTCGGCGAGTCGAAACGACATTGCCCACCCTCCGGGAGGTCAAAAGGGAGCCTGAAGCCTCCGCTACACTGCAGCCTTCGCAAGACAACCGTTCCAACGAGTACAAGCGAGGGAAGAAGCATTTCCGCTCGGAGGTGCTAAACATTGCACCTTCGGCCTCGAAAGCACCTGCCAATTTCCAGCAGGTAAAAAATTTCAAGGCTGGGCCACCAAAGCCTCAAGAAAGGATGCCTGGTAGGCGCCAGAGTTTTTTCTGTTGCATGCACGGCGACAACAGAAGCCATGACACGAAGGATTGCAAGGCAGTATTAGCCCTTCGGGGCGACTACCTTGAGCGAAGTACCGGGCGGGGTACTTCGGATCGAGCTCCACCAACGGCACGCTCAGAGCCTGTTCAAACTGTGGCCCGAGCCGGTGCCCTCGAAGCCCCCATACGGCTACCGGTGGCAGGTATTATGCCACCACCAAAGCAAGAAGACCCACAAGACCGCGGCAAGAGAGTGGTCCTGCCCATCTCCGGAGGGGGGACCCTCGGAAGCATGTCCAAGAGACAGCGTCGCGAGTACGTCCGCGAGGTCGGGCACATTGGGACCTCAAGTTCCGCCGAAGGGATGCCAGAATGGTCCCGTGTGCCCATCTCGTTCATAGCCAGCGACGCGGTGGGGGTGAAGTTTCCCCATGCTGACCCATTAGTCATCTCTGCCGATATAGCAGGAGCAGATGTTCGAAGGATCCTGGTAGATGGCGGGAGCTCCGCAGACATACTCTTCGTCCAGGCCTTTGACCAGATGTGCATACCTCGCAAGCATCTGCTTCCAGCAGCCCGACCGCTTCAAGGGTTCTCAGGACCGCCTCTCGATGCACTCGGCCAAATAGGCCTCGAGGTTGCCTTCGGAGAGGGGCCTCTGGCCCGAGTAGAAGAAGTGATCTTCGATGTGGTGGATGCCCCTTACGCTTACAATGCTATCTTCGGTCGAGGGATGTTGAACCAATTCGGGGCTATAGCACATCACAATTACCTTTGTCTCAAAATGCCCACGCAAGGTGGGGTGCTTACTATTTCAGGAGACCAAGCTGTAGCCAGGAGGATAGAGTATGGCCATGGGCAGCCATTGGACCCCCGACAAGTGCATAATGTGGCGGAAAGCGCCGAGGAAATTCCGGAGGCCTTGAACTCTCCGAAGGGATCCTCACTTAAGCCAAGCCCGGAGGGTGATGTCGAGACAAGAATAATCTCGGAAGATGGCAAAGAATACCCAGTGAAATTTGGCAAGGGGCTATCTCCGGAAATAACCGCCTCGTTAGAAGAAGTCGTCAAGAAGAATCTAGACATATTTGCTTGGACCGACGAAGACATCACTGGGGTCGACCGAAGCATCATCGAGCATAGTCTGCTCGTCAACCCGAAGGCCAAGCCGGTGCGTCAGGGGCTCCGCAAGCTGTCAACAGAAAGAGCAAGCTTAGCCAAGGCCGAAGTAGAAAAATTGTTAAGGGCTGGCATTATCAGGGAGGTAGCCCATACTGAGTGGTTGGCTAACCCTGTTTTTGTAAGAAAAAAGGACTCGAACAAGTGGCGCATGTGTATTGACTTCACCTCGTTGAATAAAGCATGCCCACGAGACCCCTACCCAATGCCCCGAATAGATCAATTGATAGATTCCACAGCCGGCTCCGAATTATTAAGCTTCCTCGACGCTTATTCCGGGTACCATCAAGTATGGCTGAAGCGTGAAGACGAAGCCAAGACAAGCTTTATAACTCCTTCCGGAGTATTCTGCTATGTAAGAATGCCTTTTGGTTTACGGAATGCCGGAGCCACCTTTTCTCGTTTAATAGCTAAGGCTCTAGGTCATCAGATTAGGCCGCAATGTCGAGGCCTACATGGATGATATTGTAATAAAAAGTGCTCAAAAGCACCGGCATAGCCTAGATCTAGCTGAGACATTCGAGAGCCTCCGAGCATGTGGAGTGCGCCTCAACCCCGAAAAATGTATATTCGGGGCACAAGCAGGGAAGCTGCTAGGGTACTTAGTTTCGAGCAGAGGGATCGAAGCTAGCCCAACGCAAATAAGTGCGCTGCAAAGGATGGCTCCGCCAGAGAATTTGAAACAAGTACAGAAGCTAGCAGGAAGGCTCGCAGCACTCAGCAGATTCCTGTCCAGGTCGGCAGAGCGAAGCCTCCCAATTTTCAAGGCGCTGAAGAGATCCGAAGGCTTCAGCTGGACACCGGAGTGCCAGAAAAGCTTCGAAGATATAAAAGCATACCTCGGCACATTGTCAACCTTAATTGTTCCCCTTCCAGGGGAAGCATTGTTTTTATATCTTGCAGCAACAGGTTCAGCAGTAAGCGCAGTGCTGGTTCGAGAGGTTGAGCTTAAAGGGAAGTTGGTACAAAACCCAATTTATTTTGTGTCGGAGGCATTATCCGGAAGCCAAGGTCAGATACTCCGAGCTCGAAAAAATTGCTTATGCCCTGGTAATGGCCTCGCGAAAGCTAAGGCATTATTTCTTGGCGCATAACCTCATCGTCCCTACGTCGTATCCTCTTGGAGATATGCTCCGAAACAAAGATTCCACAGGCAGGGCTGGAAAATGGGCAGTCGAGCTGGCACCCTTCGAAATCTCCTTCACGGCGAGGACGGCTGTTAAATCTCAAATTATAGCAGATTTCGTAGAAGAGTGGACTCCATCTGCAGTATGGACCCCGGAGGAACCCTCCGAAGGTTTCTGGACAATATTCTCCGACGGAGCTTATCAAGCATCAGGTGCCGGAGCAGGGGCCGTCATCTTGTCACCATCAGGGCAAAAGGCAATGTATTCCGCAAGACTCAACTTCCGAACCACTAATAACATTGCCGAGTATGAAGGAATCTTGCTAGGCCTCCGAAAGGCTAAAGCACTCGGAGCTACAAGAATAGTGATCAAGACGGATTCCCAAGTCGTCGCGGGGCATATTGACAAAAGCTTCCAAGCAAAAAACCCACATCTCGCGCAATACCTTCAAGAAATCCGCAAGGTCGAAGCAGCATTCAAAGGGTTTACAGTTCGAAGCATCCCTCGGGTAGATAATCAACTTGCAGATATTCTTGCAAAAGCTGCAGGAGGAGCCGTGGACCTCCCGGAGGGCGCCTTCTATGAAGAGTTAGAGCAGCCGGCAGCTGAGCAAATACCCTCATCAGAAGTAATGTGCATTCCAGCTACAGATTAGCGGGCTCCGATAATAACCATGTTGCAAAGTAGCACAGACCCTCCGGAAGGCCCAGAAGCTCGAAGGTTGAAAGCAAGAGCTCGAAATTACAAACTTATTGGGGAAGTGCTGTACAAAGCCGAGTATGCTCACCCCTACTTCGATGCATCTCCCAGCCCGAAGGTCAAGACATACTTCGAGGCATCCACGAAGGGCTGTGCGGAGGTCATTTAGCCCCTCGAGCACTAGCAGGCAAGACGCTCCGGCAAGGGTTTTACTGGCCAACAATCAGTCAGAGACGCTGAAGACCTGGTTCGAACATGCCAAGGCTGCCAATGGATGGGCAGACGGATCCATCGCCCGCCAGCTCAGCTTCAAGTTATTGCCCCGGTATGGCCAATGGCTAGATGGGGCATGGACCTCATAGGCCCTTTCCCACCAGCAAAAGGCGGGTTGAAATTTGCGGTGGTAGCAATCGAATACTTCTCAAAATGGGTGGAAGTGGAGCCACTAACAGCTATCACCTCGAGGAACGTGCAAAAATTCTTCTGGCAAAATATTATATGCAGGTTCGGAGTTCCCAGAGAGTTAACGGTGGATAATGGAACCCAGTTCGAAGCTGATACCTTTCAAACATTTTGTGAAGAACTAGGCATTAAGCTATGCTTCGCAGCAGTGCGACATCCGCAATCCAACGGAGCCGTCGAACGAGCCAACGGGAACATCCTCTCCGGGTTAAATCGCCGAATTGTAGGATTGGCCAAGGGGCTATGGGTCGAAGAACTACCTAAAATCTTATGGTCCATTCGAACTACTCAAACTAGATCAACAGGTTTCACACCATTCAGATTGCTCTTCGGAGATGAAGCCATGACCCCTACGGAGCTCAGAGGGGAGTCGCTTCGCGTAATTCAACCCGGAGACGAGGACGATCGGAGTACTTCAATAGATTTGTCAGAAGAGACAAGGCTTCGAGCTGTCGCCAACCTAACTAAGTACCAGGAACACACCAAAACGTGGTATGACCCGAAAGTCAGATTAAGTAAGTTAAAACCGGGTCATCTAGTATTGCGAAGTGTAATAGCTCCGGGGAAGCTAGGAAACAAATGGGAAGGACCATATGTTATCTTACGCTCAGGATGCCCCGGATCGTTCAAATTAGCTAATTTAGAAGGGGAAGAGTTGAAACATGCATGGCATGCGGAGCACCTTAAGAGATATTACGCTTAAGGCCTCCTTGTAATCACTTGTAGCACTTCCTTTTTCTATAAATAAAGATAAGGGTCGAAACCTGTTTTGCCCTTCGAACATCCCTTACTCCTGATGGACGCATTAGGAGGACTGGTGATGCTAGTAGAGCCAAGCATTTTTCGCAAAGACCCAAGGGGCTGACTGCGAACCATTGGTTCAGTGGCTCCGCCAACCTACGGATTCCAAGCTCCGGCTTGTTAGGATCCGTAGAAGAGTCTAAGGACTTTAAATAAAACAGATTTTCAGCCTCCAGGTGCGAAGTATCTGTAAAAGAGCCGAAGGTGGCCAAAACCTACGGATTCCAGGCTCCGGCTTGTTAGGATCCGTAGAAGAGTCTAAGGACTTTAAATAAAACAGATTTTCAGCCTCCGGGTGCGAAGTATCTGTAAAAGAGCCGAAGGTGGCCAAAACCTACGGATTCCAGGCTCCGGCTTGTTACGATCCGTAGAAGAGTCTAAGGACTTTAAATAAAACAGATTTTCAGCCTCCGGGTGCGAAGTATCTGTAAAAGAGCCGAAGGTGGCCAAAATATACGGAGTCCAAGCCATTGGCTGGTAGACATCCGTAAAAAGAGTCCAAAGAGACCATTGCAAACTCCGAACCATTGGTTCGATAGAAATCGCAAAAATAAACCGAAGGTGGCTAAAGCAAAACTAGAATTTGAGCCATGAGCTTCGAATATCTGTTAACATAGGTCCAAAGTGACAAAGGTACTAAATTGCCATTCTTCCGACTACAAATAGTCGAAGACATTTTATAAGATTTTAAAAGATCTTTAAATTACAGAGGGGCTCCGAACCCCCAAAAAAATTGTACTCCGAAGTTTTTCTTTGCGCATAACCATCTTTGAAGACATTTCGAAGTTGCTTATACCCAAAGAGGGGCTAGTAAATATGGAGACAATTTTAAATCAGTATTCATTATTCAAACGAATGTGTTTACAGATTACATTATGAAAAATTGGTATCTATACCAAGAAGGAATCGAAGACCTCTTCGGTCTCTAGAGCTAGGGGTGGAACGACTAGTTCCAGCGCCGGGAGTCCTAATAACTTTACGTTTAACTCTCTTGCTCCCCTTCGAAGCTCTAAAATCCTTCTGTTCTTGTTGAAGCTCGGCCCAAGTTTGAAGCCGTTCGAGGCTTCTTTCCCAGCTTCCAAGATCTTCAGATCTTTTATTTTGAACCTCATCTTCGTCTTCAGACCAAATAGTGTCTTCAGAAGACGAAGTGTTTACGTTAACCTCTTTTTCTTCCTCTTTAATATAAGACAATACGTCTTTGATTACTTTGGGCGCAATTACGGCGGAGTCATCTCGAGGAATTAGAAATCGAGGATGCTTGTAAGTCTTTAGAAGCTCGAAGGTGTTCCATAATGAACGAAGTTCCTCGTTAATTTCTAACACTTCGATATCTTCCGTTTGAGACAAAGCCTAAAAATATGATAAACAAATTTTCATTGATAAAGGTTCATAAACACGAAGCTTTACATAGTCAAAAATCCTAAATTATTCCTAAACCTGCGGGTTCGGAGGAGGCTGACTGCTCGAAGCTTGGTTCCGAACTTGCTTCTGGCGTTGGCCTTCGTCGATCCAAGCCTTGATCGCGGAACGACCTTCGGCTCTCCATGAGGTTTGAAAGGCTCGCCAGGCAGCAGTCACGCCTTCGGAAGGATTTAAAAGCCGCTCGTCGTCGAAGGTAATAGAACCCTCTGCGCTCGGAGTGATTGTTCGGCCCAAGTCCTCGTAGTAACGAAGTAGTCCGATGGCAGACACTTGTCCGGAGAGTTCTCCATAACGAATACCCGCCGTCTTCATTTGCTTCGCTGCTCCTTGGATCCTTTTTAACCAGCGCAAGAGAGTGACGTTGTCATCTGAAGGAAGTGATCCAGTAGTACCGAAGTACTCCAGAACACCTAGCATCTGTTCTATGACCTCCGTAGCTACCTTCTCGGACTTAAGCTTTTCTTCAATTAATGCATCCTTGCTCGAAGTCGTTTCTTCTAGAACTCCGGAAAGCCTAGCATTCTCCGTAGTTAAAGTATTCTTCTGATTCAGGAGCTGGCTAGCTTCCGCTTGGAGCCTAACAAGCTCAGAACCCGCATTAATATGCTCCAACCGCACCCTTTCTATTTCTGCTCGAAGCACGATCCTTTCTGCTTCGAGCTCCTTATTTGCAGCCTCCAAGCCCTGTCTGGCCCTGCGTTCTGTTGAAATCATATTATCCATTTGAGATACTCTAGCTTCGGAGAATGATAAGTTGCACTGAAGAGCTTCGTTTTCTTCCCGAAGCTGAGCAATTTCACGCTCGCCCGATAAAGTTGCAGCACGGGCCAAGACCGCTTGCTAAGAAAAGAAAAAATCGAAGTAAGATATTATCCATGTATAATTTGCTATTGTTTCGAAGATGTTCCGTACCTGGTAGGTTGCTCGTTCCATGGCAACGTTTAGCTCCGAACTCTTCGCCTCGCTTAAAATAGCTACCAGTTCTGTCTCCCCGACTTCGCGGCTGGCTCGACCCAAAGGTTTGAGCAGATTCCGAAGCCCAGTTCTTTGCTCCAAAAAAGGAGTTAAAAGAGGGAGCATTGCCGAAGCTTCCTGGTCATTCCTGCTCGGCGAAGCTCCGGAGGGTTCTCCTGAGGTCTTCGGAGCTTCAGTAGATGGCCCCCCTCAGTAGATCGACTTTCATCTGTTGATTCGGATGAAGTTGATCCTTGAGCAGAGGGAGGCTCTATATGTCTTTTACCCCTTCTAGGCCCCTGTTGAGCGACCTCCGGGTGCGGCTCCGAAGTTCTCGAAGGCCCTTGAATTGGATCTTCGCGATGTACTTCTACAGAAGGGGGCTCTGCAAAAGCAAAGGTATTATACATTGTATAATTTTGCAGAAAATAATAAGAGAATTATGCGAAGTTTACCTTCGACATTTTGGGGGCGATCGAGCATCGGACTGCTCGGAGGATCGAAGGTGAGGTCTTCGTCTGAATCCACAGTTAAAACTTCGACTGCCGGAGTATCTTTTTGAGCAGTCCTCCCTTCGTCCAAAACTGAAGTTGTAGCAACTTCAACTTCACCCTCACCCATAGGGGCTTCGATTTGCTCTTCCTCTTTAGCATCCGGAGTTCTCACTTCTTCAATATTAGCCTGAGACTCCGTCATATCTGCAGTATCTTCAATATGAATAGTTGTTTGAGCTGCATCTTCATCAATCAACCTCACTAATAGTTTACCTTCATCCTCCTTAGAACCGGAGGTTGAGGATCTTGGGCTCGGAGGTGCAGGCTTTCTAGGCTTTTTAGCCACTTTCTTCACTGGAGCCTTTGCGGAACTCGAAGCTCCAGCTTCGGCTTTTCTCTTTTTGGGTCCTTTCTCCGAAGGCACCCAATCCATCAGAGGGGGCGGAGTGAGTCCCAGCATCCCCCACACTCTGTTAAACCTTTCCCAACTTCCGACTAACTTGACTCTCCATTCTTTTTCGGTCGGAGTTGGAGCGCCCAAAATCTTCTCCGAAGCCCTTATGATCTGTTCCGAAGTAACAGGGGCTGAAGAAGCTATAAAAAGGAAAATAAATCAAGTTAATTTTTCTTCGAATGAATATGAATAAAACATATTGTCTTCGAAGTTACCTGCAGGGCTCGAAGTTGAAGCAATTTTTCGAAGACCGCCCTCCGAATCCTCTTCGAAGATGATAGGCCAGTTGGCCATCAGCGGAGAAATTTGCAGACCGAGGAATTCTTCGGCTAAGTCTCGCATGCTTAACCTTCGACTAATCTTCTGAAGCAGGTTGACGCGGGCTTCGAGCTGACCTTCGTTGGGCTGCACTAAGGCTTCCTTCCGGAATTGGATTTCTTTAAGGGGTCCGGCCAGAGGACTGCTTGCCCCAACTTCGGCATAAAACCATCTCAGAACCCAATCAGTATACCATCTGGCATTGATGGTCCTTGGCAGGAAACTGAAGGGCATACTCATCTCGAAGCCTAAAGTTGATACTGCCGAAGGCTACTACTATTTTTTCACCTCCGAGGCCTACGAAGGTCTTAGTTGGCATGTTGCTCTATGAAGTGCAGCGAAGATTTCTGCCCTCCCTTCACAACCTTCGGCTCTCAGCGTCCATTCAAAAATAGCCAAACGAGCTACTGCATTCGGAGAGAGCTGAGGAAGGGTAACATGAAATAGCTCAAGTACCTCTGCTAGGAAGTCTACTGCTGGAAGGCCCAAGCCGGCTTCGAAGAAGGCTTCGAAAACAACTACTTCTCCGGGTCTTGGCGATGGAATCATTTCTTTGCCTGGCTTCCGGATCATGACTCCGGTACTAATTTTCCCTTCCACTGCGATTGCCAATGACTCTCTCTTGCAGGTAGAAGGCCACAATTGAAAAGATTGATCCAAGTATTTCGTTGATGGCGGGTAGAGACCTTGATCATTGACATTTTGGGGATTTCTCCCTCCTGCCGCCACGGATGTCGCTGCGGATGCCGGAGGTGCCATCGCCATTGCTGCCGCCGCTGCTGCAGCTGAGGCCTGCTGCCTAGCCAAAGCTGAAGGTCCCGCACCTTTGGTCTTCGCCATTATAGTAACCGGGTTGCTTTGGAGAAACTGGAGGCTAGGGCTCAAGAACTCAAGGGGCTCAAAAGGGTTTTGATTGCGAGAAAGCGGTGAAAAGGTAACCAGGTAAGTTCTAGGCCTTCTATTTATAGCCTAGATTCTATTTTTTACCGTTAGTCCATGCCGTTTCGCATTCCTACCGTTACTTTTCTCCGAAATTAACGCATTCTACAGTTTCCGTTAGAAACAGAAAGCTAACGACTATTTTCTCTAAGTCTAAAAGACTTTCGAACTTCCTGAGTCGGTTCTAATATAGTTCGAAAAGCAATTATCCTAAGACTGATTCGGAGTTTATATCTTCATACATTTCGGAGATGAATTAAAATCCAATAACCCCTATGTTTGGTTATCTTTTCCTTTCGTATACTGCTCTCCTAACGTTACAGGTTAAACGGAGAAGCGTATTCGAGGGGCTACTGTTGGGGGAAAATATCTTATCTTCGGGGTTATTGCCGAAACAACATAAAGGCAGACAGCGGATTCGAAGGTTCCCAGACATCCATCTTCGAAGATACCCGGAGTCAAGTTCGAAGTACGAAGTAGGCATTGGTTCGGAGTACATCTTCGAACTAAGGCAATTCGAGATATTTATCGCCAGCTAAGATGGAAGATTTATCTTTTATATTATTAGATTAGTCTTTTACCATTTTAGCCCTATCAAGGGTACCGAATAGTTTCCACTATGTCGGTTGTAATAGAGGGGTAAATAGGTCTTTTCCTTAATATTTGGGCCTATAAATACCCCACATTTCACCCTGTAATAGGGACGGAATACAAGTTATTCAGTACACACGTTCGAACTATTCTAAGTTATTATCCTTTCGGAGGCTTAGAACAGTTCTTTTCGCAAACACTTCGTTTGTTAGTTTCTATTCTACAGAAACCTGTTAGCGTAATCTTTTACGCCAACAGATAGTATCCAATGTATCGACAGAACCGCTATAGGATAAAAATGAGTCGTAGATACTTTGATTCTATTATATGATTCCCATGATTTCTCTCACCCCTGGAATTCTATTGGTTATGGAGTTATGGTTTAGTATGTTAGCATGGTGGGTTCCGGGTGCAAGCGAGGGCATTGGTTAGTCGCACCCGGGGCACTATAAGGACCGGTCTGCGGGATCCGTTACAATACACTTCCATACTAACCACAAGTCTAGTGGGTAAGTCCTAACTGGAGGTATGGGACGTTCCAAATTGAGACACCATTTGGATAGGGGCAAGTAGCACCTACGGGTGACTTGTACCAACGAGGCACAAAAGGGGGCGCGTCGTTGGTCCAGTGCGCTGGCACACCGGTGAAACCTAGAGTGGGTGTTATCGAATTGGAGCGTTTCATGCCGAAGGTTTTGGCATAAGTTCCTGTGACTTGGGTCATATAAACACACTACGGTGTGCAGGTATGAGTGCCTTATGTGTATAGTAGTACACCTCTGATCAAAGTTTAAATATTTTCGAAAAGCCGAGCCCACGGTCAAGGGCGGGTTGCGTGACATCCGACAGTTAGTTTACTTTTGTGAGTGTTGCATGATGGAATGACATGTAAGCACTGTTGAGCGAGGATGGCTGACTATACTCCTCGAGTTAGAAGGTGTTGCATTAATCATGTTTTATCATTTTGTACAAATAAACTTGACTACACTAAATGCTGCAACATAAAAATGTACTTTTCCGCACTTTAAACCATTATTCCCCTATATTATTATCCTGCATTACTATTGCATTATCGGTGGCTTGTTGAGTACTTTTGTACTCATAGCTGTTGGTAACACACTTCAGAGGTTGCGTACTATGATGAGGATGGTCTAGAGTACCGACCTAGTCAAGGACGTGAGACTAGCGGAGATGTTCATCACATAGCTTTCTTTTATTAGTTTCTTTTATTTTTATAGTTGTGTAATAATGTAGTATGCGAACCACGAATGATTGCCGTATGTACGATGCCATGTGATGAACATCTTGTTATTATTGTTTTTCTTTGTAAATTCAATAAAGTACCAATTTTATTAAATCTGGGCGTTACAAGAATCCCAATCATCCAATATTTGAAGGATCCCAGTCAAAGGGTTGATCGAAAAGTTCGGCGACAAGAGTTTAAATTTGTGATGCTTGACGATGTGTTGTATTGCCAAACTATTGATGGAGTGCTTCTAAAGTGCTTAGATGCCGATCAATCTAGAGTGGCTACAGGAGAAGTTCATGAGGGACTTTGTGGTACTCATTAGTCAGCCCAGAAAGAGTTGGATGCTCAAAAGACCGGGTTTTTATTGGCCGACTATGACTGATGATTGTTTTAATTATTATAGAGGATGCGAAGCGTGTCAAAAGTTTGGTAATATCCAGTTGGCTCCTGCGTCACTACTTAACCCTATTATAAAACCATGGCCATTCCGAGGTTGGGGCTTGGATTTCATCGGCCAGATTCATCCCCCTCTTCAAAAGGGCATCAGTTCATTTTGATGGCGACGAATTACTTCACCAAGTGGACGAAGGTTGTGCCTCTCAAGAACATGACTCATAACGAGGTAACTGATTTCATCTTGAAGCACATTATACATAGATTCGGTATTCCCCAAACTCTCACTACAGATCAAGGTACTTATTTTATTTCTAAAGAAGTGAGAGACTTTGCCGAATTTTATGGTATTAAGTTGATAAACTCTTCACCATACTATGCTTAGGCCAATGGTCAGGCCGAGTCTAGTAATAAAACTATAATTAAGCTCATTAAGAAGAAAATTTAAGAGTTTCCTAAAAGGTGGCATGAAGTGCTTTTTGAGGCGTTATGGGCTTGTAGAGTTGCAAAGCATGATGCTTCCAAAGTTAGTCCATATGAGCTAGTATATGGACAAGAAGTCGTTCTACCAGTAGAGGTAGATCTTGGCTCGTTAAGATTTCTTAAGAAAGATGGCTTATCGGTCGATGAATATAAAACTCCTTTGAAGGATAATTTGGAAAAAGTGATTGATAAGAGGTTAAGGGCTCTAGAGGATATAGAAAGAGATAAGAGGAGAGTAGCTAGAGCCTACAACAAAAGAGCCAAAGCAAAATCATTTCAAGACAGTGACTTGGTTTAGAAAACGATTTTGCCCATAGGCACTTAAAGCCCCAAATTTGGTAAATGGTCGCCTAGTTTGGAAGGTCATTTTTAGGTAGCTGAAATCACTCCAGGTAATGCATATTTATTAGAGTCTCTACAAGGAGAGCGATTTCAAAGAGCTTTAAATGGTAGGTATTTGAAAAAGTACTTCCCAAGTGTGTGACAAAGCTCTTAAAGTGTCGAAAGGTCGATATAGAGTATATCGCCTTTAGCCCGTTGTGCTTTTAGCTCACTAAGTTTGCTAAAAGGAAGGGGGCATGTGTTGATAGAAAAAAATGGCATTAATGGTCAAATTGTCAAAATATCAATTTTTGGTAATTTGGGCCAAAAATATGCCTTTCTTGGCACAGTTCAGTCCAACCGTCCATAGTAGGCCGGTCCGACCGGACATGTAGGCCCGGTCAGATCGGCCCAGTCTGAAAATTAGGTACAGAGTTTGTTTTGGGCTATTTTGATCTATAATTAAATCTTAACCACTTTTGGCTGAATCCTACTTAGATTAGGCGCTAGGGAACTTGAGACCAGCCCCTATAAATATAGGGGTGAGGCCGATTCAAAGGGTATCTCCACATATCAACTCAAAATCCTAGTTTTGAATCACACTTTTATTTCAATCTACATTCCTTGCCCTAGGATTAGACATAACGTTCATCTTAATGGGTTTGTGCTGAAAGCCCTCCATGGATCACGTCATAACCATGGTAATCCTTGTTTATTCGCCAGTGAATCACCCGTTTAATCCACGTAACGGATTGTTATTAATTTTATTGGTTTTCTTGCTACCCTTGGGAATTCGGTCTCTAGACCAAATTGTATTTGATCTCTCACTGTTTTGCAGAGGTATTAGTGCTAAGTTTCTCACCGAGGAGTTTGGGAGTGATCGGAGATCATCCACAAGGTCACTAGAGAAACCGGCTAGATTGGATCTGCATCGTCGGTCCGACCGGCGGCAAACTCCCGGTTTGACCTATGTGTGTCGTACCGGGCCATCATCTTATTGTTGGCAACGTGCAGCGCCCCCTCCTACCACGTTGGTCAAACCGACTGGTGTTGCCCGGTCCGACCGGCCCGTGCTAGGTCTGTCACCTCGTCGCTGGCACGCGGCGGTCCGACCGACGGATTGTGTGCGGTCCGACCGACCGTGCACGATTGTTCTCCGGTGCGCACTTATTTGCTGGAGCGGTCCAACCGTCGGATCAACCTCAGTCTGACCAGCCCCTTTAGGACGGTCTGACCGCCTTCTGTACTACGGTCAAACCAGCCCAGACTTGGCCGATTTAATTACTTTCCCTCCAGATCAGTTAATTGAACATTATTTCTGATAATCGATTAATTGTCTCGCGACTGCGTTATTCCCCTTGCCACTGTTTAAGGGTCATCAAAATGTGACATCAACGGCTCACGATGTTTTTGGATCGTCGAACCGGCCCAACTGCGGGGGCACGTTTTCGTGTCAACACATAGAATTAAAGATAACCTATCGGCTTATACTCTAATAAAAACTAAACTCATCATACCAAACAACATATGCATATCATCAAAGCATCGTAACTGCAAGATAGAACCTAACCAAGATAGTTGCTAATTACAAGAAATCAATAACATTTCGACACATCAGGCATACTTTATTTAGATGAACGGTATACATCATGAACCAGATACAATAGAATGAGCTGTCAAACCTAATCGATGAAGCTTCAAACTACGACACCTAAATCACATCAATCTAAGAGATCAATGTGATGCAACCTTAGACCTAACAAATATACCAAGATAAATCGGTGATCATGCTGACCGGGTCGATACCTCAAGAGATCGATACGATGCAGCCTTGATGAACACTAACCTAGCTGACGTGATCATCAGGGTGGTGGGAATCACCTCTTCACCAAAGATCAGAATGATGTGGCCCGGTTCCGAGTGCCAAGCCCCGCCGAAATTAACCGTGGGAATCCAAGCGTGGCGATGCGCCAAAAGAGTAGTTTTGTTGTTGGTTGATTGTGTGTGTCGTCTAAACCTATCTAATTGGATACATATTTATAGTCCAAAGACTTTCCATCCAAGTAAAATCCATTGTAACTGATTCTATATTATCTTTATATTATCCCATCTCCATTGGCTTCCTCTTATCTGGACACTTGTAACTGAAACAGATGGCCTTCATTGAGCAACCTTTGATCGGCTCCTTGACTACTGTTGACCACTATCCTATACTCGTGAAAGCTCTCCATTAGGTATAGTTCACTGCCTGCGTCTAATGAATCATATTTTGTAATCAGAACATCCCACAATTATTTCGCATTTGTCATAGTGATGTAAACATCACACAAACGGTCAGAGAGAACACTAGAGACTCGCCTTCAAATTTACAAGTCTTGCTTCCCATACATTCATAGCAGTAAGCCAGAGACAAAATTTTGCTTGCCATCTCTTAAAATGCACACTCGAAAATTTCTGTAGCCTCAGTGCATCCGCAAAACCAGCCATAGAATAATTTGTAGATTGCTTATAATAAGGTTTTTGGATTGTTGGAGTATTAGGTAATTGCATGATTAATTTCTAAAATAGATAAATCATGGCACCCACACTAACTAGCATAAACAGATCTATCATACTAATAAACAGTAACAAGATAATCATGATTTCGTAAATCATGATCATTAACCATATAGAAAAGTAAAACACATACTGTATAGTAGCTAAAGACGAATTTGTGATCAGTGCAAAGGTTCTCCTGTTGGAGTCAGATCACGGTACCCGACAACGACCTACGATAGACGTGAACGGAAGACGCGTCGTGATGACGAACTTGAGCAGTCACGCGGAGGGCTTCCCAAAAGGCTTATTCGCCCTCTCCCGGTGTAGGATCACAAGGATGAGTGGTTTCGAAGACCTGCTCTCTTGTTCGCAATGTACGCCGGTGAACGGAATAGAGTAGACTACGGCGGTAGCACAACATAGAGAAGACAACCAAAACCTTAGCTTGGTTCTGATCTAATATGTTTTCGCATCCCTTTTGAACCGGTTAGATTGACGGGTATTTATATGAGAGTAACCAGATCTCGTGTCACGATCATGATCTCAATAAAATCAATCTCCATATAACCATATCTCGCAAACTTCTCAACGTTCCTAAAGAATTAGAACGAGAAAAGGAAAGACCCGGTGTCCACAAGACAAGGAGTTGGTTTTCTAAATCACGTGATTGGGCTCGGCAAGTCGCCGACCCCTGAGTCTCGAGTTGGATCAAGCACTCGGAAATACTGACTCGCAACCTCCGAGTCTTAGCTTGAATCCGGTACTCGAGAGTACCGACTCCTGAGTCTAACTCCCAACTACTTGGTATTTCTTTTCATGACACGAGTCTTTAAGCTTTATTTAGAAATTTTAGAAATATTTATATATAGGTTTATTCCAAAATTCCAGGTGCCTCCGTATCTCAGCTGTACCGAGTTTGGCGAGTTTATGCACAAATCATCCAAACTGGAGCTCTTGCTTGGCGCATCGGTGGTAGGGTTTAACAAACAGAGCCGGACCCAATAACCGGATCAGCTCGGACAGCACGTACGTACCACGCTTACTAAATTCTAAATTCAAAAGTTAAATTTAAAATTTTGAACTGAATGATAACCTCTCTCGGTAACCAGCACATACGCGATGAATGATCAGGTAGGTAGGCGATGCATGCGCCTCTTGTTTCACGTCGGCATATCGACCCTCAACATATCGGATGGTTACTGCTCGGTTCTTTCGCTAGAAACAACGGATGTGGGCAAGTGCCCGCAGGCCGCAGCACGTACGCGCGCGCGGGTGTCACGGCGCGGTGCCCGGCCATCCGAAGAAGTTGCACACCGTACCGGATGGGGGCTGGGGGGTCAAAGGTCAATCGGGCCGTTTCGTGAGGGGACGACAAGAGATCGTACGTGTAACGTGTTGACCTGCTGCTTTTGTTGTTCCTATCCTCTGCGACTGCTCCGCTACGAACTCTAGCTTGGACCGTACCATTGATGGAATGCGGCTCAATGGCGTTGCATGTGAACTGAGAACTGGGTACGAGGTACGATCCACATCTCCATACGTAACTACGCATGCCCATCCAAGGTTTTCAACTCCAAACGTCATTGGTTATTAATTTGCGCCATACGCATTCAGATCTCCTTTTTCAGCTGTTGAGCAACGTCGCAACAGTATACAGCTATCTACAGCTAGCCTACAGATAGGCTTTAACACAGCCAGCAAAATTCGTTTCCAACAGAAGGGTAACAGACAAGAAAATGAGACGTGCCCTATATAATTAGAGTGTATTTGGTTAAACCATAGATTTAGAAAAAAAATTGACGTAAGATATGAAAAAACTGATACAAGATGTAAGAAAAAATAAAACGGCATGCATGTCACTAATAAATGACATGGCGTGAGTACTGTGAACTAAAAGTTTATGTAAAATTTGGTGTGGAGTCAACTTTATTTTGTACATAGAAAATCTGATACATTTTAAGAATTTAGATTGGTAGGTGAACTATTTGATTCAACTTAGCTTTCTAACCAAAAGCTGATAAAAAAACTACATATGCATCACATACATCACAAGAGCGTACAGATTATCTGGCTAAGGTAGGGTTGTAAGGTTCTGATAGAATGTTTGATGGCACAAAAATATTAGAATGTTAAAATTTTGATTTAAAAACTCTATAAGACATGCTTATTAGTATTTTTTAATAAATCATTTTAAAAACACGTATTTGACTACACAAAATTATTAGAATGTCAATATATTGATTTAAAAAATATCTAAGAAATGTGTACGAATATATATTTTTTGAAATCATAGCGTCTAGTTGCTTAAATAACACGTCCATATATAATATTCCATCTCGCCACGACGTACCGTAGTTCCAAACGGGAAGAATTACAGCAACATCCACCCTAAATACAAATAGAGACAAGCGTAAACTGGCTTACGAAAAGTAGTAAGAAAATATATAGGACGGAGCTTTCTTCCTTAAATTTTAGATATTATAATTAAAAATTTAGCTCCATCAGATATTTTAAAAAACTCTAAAAAATAAAGTGCTTCCTAAATCTTTGTCCATCCCCTTATGTATTGAGTGTTTCTCGTTCCTATCCCCTCTGACCCACAGAGATGCAAATAAAATTAAAAAATAAGATATTTAATAAATTGTTGGGGGAAATAATCCCTGGAGTCAGCGGGGTGGGCCCCCCAGCCGGAGGGCTCAGCCTTGGTGGCCGGAGGTCATCGTCCGGAGGAGCGTGGCCGGAGGTCATCGTCCGGAGGAGCATGGCCGGAGGTCATCGTCCGGAGGAGCGTGGCCGGAGGTCACCTTCCGGGGGAGCGTGGCCTTCCGGGGGAGCGTGGCCGGAGGTCACCTTCCGGAGGAGCGTGGCCGGAGGTCACCCCCGGAGGAGCATGGCCGGAGGTCACCGGCCGGAGGAGCGTGACCGGAGGTCACCTTCTAGAAGAGTGAAGCCGGAGGTCGCCCTTCGGCGTAGGACGCAGGAGCCCGCCCTCCGGAGGCTGGAGGTCCGGGGCTCTAGGCAGGCCCGGCAAGACGAGCCCAAAGGGAGTCTTGGCGGGAAAAGGACCAGTTGGTCGTGCGAAAGGACAAGATCGCGATCTTCTGAGCCGTGTCGGGCGGCGCAGGAAGCATCTGACACGGCCGATACGCTGTCAGAGTCGAATCTTCTTGTCTGTACTATGTACCTCTTTGTCTGTACTACCGGTCAGGGTTGGTCGGGTGGCCGTTGGCAGCCCGGAGGCGCTTGGTCCTCTGGGCGGGGCGCCCTATAAATACCCCCCACTACAGTTGTAACGGACACGCAATCGAGAGCATTGAATACACTACTCTTGTTTTCCACTAAAACCTGCTGGTTCGATCCGTCGTCCCAACATAAATTGAGTCCGGTAGTTGAGGATATAAAAATAAAATATAGGAAATATAATATTAGAAGTTTATTGGAGAGTAAAAATATTTAAAATTTAAATTTTATTAGGATTTCCTACCGGAGATTTTAGAAAACAAAAATAGCAACTCTATTCGAATTGGTCTAAGAGCATCTCCAAGAGAAGCTCTAAAGAATTCTCTTCTCTAAATTTTTGGGACTAGAATTAAAAAATCTCCTCCAATAATACTTTAAATGACTCCCAAAAATAAAGGATCCTCAAAATTAATTATTATATTCCCTACTTGTAGAGAACATACTCACATACTTTACTTTAGGGACTCTATTGGAGAGAAACATATTTAAACTATTTGTATCCTCAAAAATGGATCCCAAAAAATTATATAGGAAATCAATTTTTAAAGTGACTCTTGGAGATGCTCTAATACAACGATCTCATACAAATATAAACATGTAAATTGGAAACTGGCGTGAGATCGAGGTCAGACTGTCAGATTGGTTTGCATTAGAGGGCTGATTAGATTCTCAGATTGATTGGCCGTACGTGTCCTCCCTCCCGCGTTCCGGGCACGTAGTAGGCACTGCACGCCTTATTACTTATATTAAAACCAGCTCGACTTTCCGGTTCCCAGAGAGCTCCACGTCAACTCTTTTTTGAAACAACCTTCAATTTTGATGAAATTAATTCAGCATAGTGATTCGGCCATTTTACACAAAAGTCCTTATACTTTGCTATAATCGTAATACCAAGATAAAGCCTACCTCCCCATCAGACCATCACGCCTTTCTCCTTCACCCCACTTTGCCCTCCCCGTCTTCTCCTCCGTCTCATCTAGGCCATGACTCTCGTCTCCTCCGCCGCCTGCGTCGAGCCACGGCGCCAGCGTCCTGCTGCTTGCGCTATGTCCTCACCGCCTGTGAGCACTCGTACGTGCACCCAACCAAAGATAGAAGCGGCGACGACATTCTAGACGAGGGACACCTGAGGACCCCTGGCCGATCCAGCTGGTTCAGCGCCACCGCGAAGGCGGTGTCAGTGGCACGCCTAGGGGCGGTGGTAGATCCTCTGGCCAGTCTCTCCTTCCATCCAACCGCCCTAACCTTGGTACGGGCTAATAGCAGTTCGTTTCTATAGAAATCTAGGGGTTGTGATGGAGAGGGAAGAGCGCCAGCGTGGGAAGCATCGCGCAACTCGCGGTGGCGAGCGGCGCTGGCACACGCGGCGTTAGGGAGGAATGGTACGGCTCTGACAGAAATGAGGACAAACGCAGGAAGCGAGGTGAGAAATTTCCCCCTGATCTCCATCGATCTGTAGTGTTCAGAAAAATCGTATTTTTTTGCATATCCATACCATGATACTTGTCGCAATGCAAAAAGAAGCTGCTAGCTTCATGGGTCCTAGACCGTGTTGAGGAATCAAGGGCGCAGTGAAAACAACTGCAATTGTTGTTTGATGTTATAAGTATTTTTAGATGGATACAGGGAGATTTGTTACTATGTAAATGAATTGTTTTGATGTGTAGATATATTTTTGGTGTTTGCTGTAAGCTGGCTAATGAAAGGTTGTATTTTGTTGTGCCAATGTGATTAGTCTGTTGTCCAATCACAGAAAGTTCTTATTCATATGTGGATGGTTTGTCAGGAAGGTTGGGATTTTTATCGGTTTCTCATGTCCGTTGATGTAAAAACTACCAGAATTATGTGATAATTGCTCGAAGGAGTTTCAACATTTAGTTTGTTATTTGATATGTGCACTGAAGGATATAGGGTGTTGTTGGGTTTCCGCCTGTTTGGTGGTTTGACCTTTCCTAAAGTCACAAACCAACAGTGAAATTTGATTGGGAAACACATGTGCTTTTTGTATGTTCTGATTTAAGTGGTGAACCTTATGAGGTTTTACTGGTTTGTGTTGTTCGGTGACATCAAGGTGTTAAAAGTGATCCAACCAAAGTCAAGACAACAAAGAAAATTAGTTTTGAATTTGGAATTGATAGATAAAATTCTTAGTTGTATCTTTGTGCCTTGTGCCTGTATGCTCATATCCTGAATAGAATTATTGCCAAAATCAAGATAATCATATATGTAGTCATGGGTTGTTTTTATTATCAAATAGCAATAATGAATTGCCCTTTTGTTATATGAACACTTAGCAACATTGAAGTTCTATACGACAGTATTAGTTTGTATCTTTTGTTATTTTACGGCCATGATCTATTGTTGATCTGTCCTAATTCATTAGTTTGCTATGTTAAATTAGACTTGAGCCGAGGACTGCCCCTGGCTTTTGTGAAGGTATGTGTGTCAGGGAGGCAAGGACATAAGCTTTTACTGTTAAGGATCACAGAAGAGAATATATGTGTGCAAATTTTTTGTTGATTTACTCATACTGCTAAATGATCTAAAGAGACATAAGCTTTTACTGTTAAGGATCACAAAAGAGAAAGAATTTTTTTACAACGAGCGTGTAAGGTTTGAAAGATGCCATAATATCTGCATGAACATTTTATCTCAGATGTTATTATGGTCACCCAGTGCCATAAGAAATAATTAGTTCCTGCTTCTAGCAAATGTAAGTTCCACTGTTTTACTAGACCTACTCAAATTTTAAGGCTAATGTGTGAAAATTCACTAACATGCTTTGCATGTGTAAACACAAAAAATATAGCATACGGACCAAATTTATTTGAGATAAGTCTACAATTTTATCTTCAGTTGGCATATCATCTCCTGGTGACCATGTTTGGCAGGTAAACAATTGTTTTCCTAGAGTTTACCACCTCAATTCCTTCTGAATCTGCTAATAAGACCAACCATTTTTGCTGCAAAATTTAGCGCCGCATGAATTACAAATGGACACAAACAGCAGAGTGGGGTACAGATGGAGTGATTCTATTGCATTTATTATGTTCTCATGTACATGCACAATTGATATTTCTTTTGGATCATCTTTATTTCTTATCTCCAATTGTTTTATATTTGCTATTTTAGAGTATATATCATGTAATGATACTAAAACTTAAGTTATGCGAGAGAAATGAAAACACTTTCATATGTTTTGATAGGGCACGTGAAGTGCACCTTCCTGGGAGCTAGGGATTTGTGAATGTTTCCCCTCCCTTTTGAAATTTGGTATGGTTTAACATTTCCAGTTTGGCAGATTTGACTATCAGTTTTACGGAATTTGGAATTTGCTAGGGTTGTTTCATGTCTAATTCTGTTCATATAAAAGTATTGCTTTAGTTTCAATTGATCAGTTCATGTTGTACTAATTCGGTTGAATGATTAGAATAATCATACATTATGTTAACTCTAACTCTATTTGGGCTTTTACCATTTCAATATATCCGTAGTCACATTGACATTCATTTGATTTAGTTGGGTTTCAATGTCTAGGAATCTACGAGAACATTGGCTATTTCATAGTCTCCTATAACGATGGGCTTAACCAGATGCGGTCCGCTGTATGTCTCTGTGTGGTTACATCACCATACATCAATTGTAAGTCGGTATGTTTGAATCTGTTGGTCAGTGAAAATACTAATTTTTTGTCTTATGGAAGCTTTTTGCAGTTTTTACACATTTGTGTAATCATTTTAAATATGCCTTGCAGACATTGAGGGATAAAATAGAATCTTTTAAACTGAAAATGTTCTCTATTGTGAACTGTTATTGCTATTCATATTTTTATATGCTTTTCCATGTAACCTTCTACATAACCTTCGTTCTTGATTGACTCATAATACTTTTGCTGAATCCATGATGTACGCTAGATGTTTTTATAGAAATCTTTGTTGGAGACTACTGAGAAGCATATAAACCTAGGGTAAGCCACTCTCCTGTAGAGCCTCCCGTAGTAATCAAATCGATCCCCTCTCATCTTCTGCACGTTTGATTACCAGTTTTTTTAGGTTCTTGCACGGTGTTCATTGTTTCTCCCTTTCTTTCCTATCTCGTGGTTCTTGTGGTCTTGCATATAACTACAAGAACGAGCACTTTCTGTTCCTTATCTCTGAATCGGTTGGGATTAGTCAGATTTGTTCTTCTCCATGGCATCGATTCATCCGTAATATATTGGAATAGTGGAATACAGTTGGAGAATCGAAATCGATCACCATAATGTTTATATTTTGCACACCTGTTGGCCCAAAGGATTACGCTAACAGATTTAGAATAACCTCGAAGGTTAACTGCTTGAAATGGTTAACTGTTGCTTGCTCTGTAATGTATCTTCCAGTGTTAAATCTTTTTTACTTCTATTGCTTGCTCTATAATGCATGTTTAATTGATAACAAGCACTCATAAATAACTCTAACAAGAGCTAGGTAGTTTAAGAGAAAAACAAATAGCACACAATTATGCTATTTGTTTGTTTGTATTTGTGTTGTTCTGTTTGTTTTATATTGCTATTTTGGGCTATCACTTTTTTCTTAAACCATTTGCAATATATTATGTTTAGACCATTTACAATATATCATGTTTTTGCTGAAAGACACAAGTTAAATATAATTTTATCAAATTCTGGTCAATTCTACTGTTGATAGAGCGCGCAACGCGCGCAGGCCATTCTAGTGCCCTTATGTAATCAAGGGAGATGTTTTTTACATCAAAACGGATGTCCTCTTGTTTATTTAGTTTTTAAGTTCTTATAAAATTCTGAAAAATTAAAAACATGTACAAAGACAATAACTACTGTCTCGCAAAATTTTAATTTTGAATTCAATCTACGATTTGAGAAAAATAAATAAATTTAACTATCGATATGAAAACACTATTTATGATCAGATTTGTTATTTTTGTTTCAACTTATATATATATAGACCAGATTTAAATTTATATGTTGTTTGTATCAATACGCGCGTGAAATGGCTTTCCCGGTAATCAAGATACTTGACGCGCGCTGTACGACGTTCCGCACAACGCGACCAGGCGCGCATGAATTCAGGTCATTTTGACACGCATCCGATATTCCGATGTATTCCACGGAAAGATCAAATAGCGGCGAAAATTAGTCTCTCGCCTGTAGATATTCATAGCTGCGCACTACACAAGGAATTAAGATACTACGGGGAAAAGATTCTTACACTATTGTATTTTTTTAAGAATTTAAAAAATAATATATATTGTCAGCTATAATTAATGTGTTATATGATTCGAAAAAGCACCTTCCATCGATTTGTTTTGAACTTTCGAATATGAGGTGTGTGTGAGAACCATATATATCAATATATAATATATTTTCAAACTATAAAAATTATAATATCATATTACTAATATTATATGGATCAACTGCTGTCATAGTTTGCATTGGACTTATCTAGTAGCTACTGACCTAGGCTAACCGATCATCTGACCTTGTAGAATACGGTTTGAACGAACCGATCACTCCGTAGACTTTGCAAACGGTCTACTCTCTGGCCGTACGGCGACGTGCACCCGGCCGGCCGAATAGACCGGAGCAACGTAGGGAGCTTCGCGGGACCTACGTACGTATACGTGCATGCGTGATTAGTTGCTTGATTGCTTGATCCTGTGTGCTAGAGAACTTGCCACATGTGCATCCGCTACACGTTTAGATTTTTTTTATTCATGAAGACGCCTTAAAATTATGTAACAAAGAAAAACACAAACTCTATTCTATCCATTAGAAAATATAAGACGCTCGCTTTTTTAGAAAAATCAACAATTATCTTTTATTAATAATTAAGCTAAAACATGTTTTTTCATAATGACATAATGATTTCGTATTACGTAAAATTATATTTTAAAATAATTTAATTTAGCGATTGTTAAGGGAAATTACTCCATTTCCAGGGCCTAAAGATTAATCCTTCAAAGACTGAGGAGGACTCCGAAGCTAGTGAACTGTTGTTCGAAGCATGCGTCGCCACGCCGAAGGGTGCAACGGTGCGAAGCCCTGGAGAACCCTCCGAAGGGAAGATGGAGGCCTCGAAGCCGAAGGACATGATTGATTGGATGTCCAGCTTATCCATCTACCTTGCAGTACTTTACCGTGTATAACCTTGTTTATAGCACCGAATAGTTTCCACTATGTCGGTTGTAATCTAGGGGTAAATAGGTCTTTTCCTTATGCTTTTCCCCTATAAATACCCCCCTTTGTACCTTGTAAAAGGGGATCCAGAGCAAGTTATTCATTTACACTCATTCGGACCACTTGAGTTATTATCCATTTCGGAGGCTCAAAGTAGTCCTAAAACACAAACTCCCTGTTTGTCTGTTCTTGATTTCAGAGAACCTGTTGGCGTAACATTTGCGCCAACAGTTGGCGCCGTCCGTGGGGACTCAAGTTCTAAAAGCTTGTTCTCTGCTGCTGACTGCACTTCGAAGAGTACTTACGGAGGGAGCCTCGGAGTCTCAGGATTCCGCGCACCCTTCAGTTAAGGGCTTCTTAGTGCAGCCCGAAGGCCTTCTCTCGACCCCTCGAGTCGTTTGAAGTCCTCCACCTCCAAGACCTCTTCGTGGCTAGCTATGCCTCCGAAGCGAAGTCAGGCTTCGGGTCCTCTCCGAAGGTCCCCTCGGACCGCAGGAGCCGGACCCTCGACTAATCCGGCAATTCCCACCGAGACTACTGGGCGTCGAGCGCCCCGGGGCCCCCTGGCTCCTCCTACGGTGCTTCAGACCGACTACGCAGCTAGCCGAGACCCAGAAGTGCCCTCCGACGAAGATGAAGGCCCTCCCGAAACCGAGGCTACGCAGCTAGCCAGGCTTCAGGAGGAGGTATCCAGGTGGAGGCAAGAGGCCGCCGATCGCCTCCGCACTCAAGCTTCCACCGAAACTCCAGGAGGGCCTCAAGATGGTGGTACCCACAATCCCCCAGAAGTTATCCAAGTCCCGGAGGAAGCCGAGAATGCATCCTTCGATAACGAGTCTCCATTACACTCGGATTTGCAGAGAGTGCCTTTCGACCCCAGATTCAAGGCCTCGAAACTGCACAAGTACTCCGGGGGGTCGGACCCCGGAGAGTTCGCCCGCTCTTACGCCCTGGCAATAGAAGCGAGTGGAGGGGTGCGAAGCACTATGGCAAAATGCTTCCCCCTCGCTCTCGAAGGCGTGGCACTCCGCTGGTTCTGGTCCCTAAAGCCAGGATCGATCAGTTCCTGGGAGCAGCTAAAGAAGAAATTTGTGAGCAACTTCCAAGGCACCTTCGTGGCCCCGATGTCCACAGGAAGTTTGTTCCAGGTAAAGCAGCGGGTGGGAGAAACCCTCCGGGAGTACTTCACGCGCTTCGCCCACACCAAGTCACAAATCAAGGGCATGTCTACCTCTTCGGTAGTTGATGCTGCCCGCGAAGGGGTGCTGAACCCCGACCTCCTCAGCAAACTCCATCGAAAGCCGGTGACGTCTGTGGCGCAGCTCATGGCATACTTCGAACAGAATGCCAAGGCGGAAGAAGGCTGTCTTCGGTGAGCTGAAGCACCATTGCCCACCCTCCGAGAAGTCAAAAGGGAGCCCGAAGCCTCCGCTCCTCTGCAACCTCCACAAGACAACCGCTTCAACGAGTACAAGCGGGGGAAGAAGCATTTCCGTTCGGAGGTGCTAAACATTGCACCTTCTGCTCCGAAGGCACCTGCCAGTTTCCAGCAGGCGAAGAATTTCAAGGCCGGGCCGCCGAAGCCTCAAGAAAGGATGCCTGGCAGGCGTCAGAGTTTTTTCTGTTGCGTGCATGGCGACAATATAAGCCATGACACGAAGGATTGCAAGGCAGTATTGGCCCTTCGGGGCGACTACCTTGAACGAAGTACCGGGCGGGGTACTTCGGACCGGGCCCCACCATCGGCATGCTCGGAGCCTGTACAAGCTGTAGCCCGAGTCGGTGCCCTCGAAGCCCCCATGCGGCTGCCGGTGGCCAGTATTATGCCACCACCAAAGCAGGAAGACCCGCAGGACCGCGGCAAGAGAGTGGTCCTGCCCATCTCCGGAGGGGGGACCCTCGGAAGCATGTCCAAGAGACAACGGCGCGAGTACGTCCGCGAGGTCGGACACATTGGGACCTCGAACTCCGCCGAAGGGATGCCAGAATGGTTCCGCGTGCCCATCTCGTTTACAGCTAGTGATGCTGCGGGGGTGAAGTTCCCCCATGCTGACCCATTGGTCATTTCTGCTGATATAGCAGGAGTGGAGGTCCGAAGGATCCTGGTAGATGGGGGAGCTCCGCGGACATACTCTTCGCCTAGGCCTTCGATCAGATTTGCATACCTCGGAAGCATCTACTTCCAACAGCCCGGCCACTTCAAGGGTTCTCAGACCGCCTCTCGATGCCCTCGGCCAAATAGGCCTCGAGGTTGCCTTTGGAGAGGGGCCTTTGGCCCGAGTAGAAGAGGTGATCTTCGATGTGGTTGACGCCCCATATGCTTACAACGCTATCTTCGGCCGAGGGATGTTGAACCAGTTCGGGGCTATAGCACACCATAATTACCTTTGTCTCAAATTGCCCACGCAAGGTGGAGTGCTTACTATTTCAGGAGACCAAGCTGTAGCCAGGAGAATGGAGTATGGCCATGGGCAGCCATTGGACCCCCGGCAAGTGCATAATGTGGCAGAAAGCATCGAAGTGCCGGAGGCCTTGAACCCTCCGAAGGGGTCCTCTCTCAAGCCAAGCCCGGAGGGCGATGTTGAGACAAGAATAATTTCAGAAGATGGCAAAGAGTACCCCGTGCAGTTCGGCAAGTGGCTATCTCCGGAAATAGCTGCCTCGTTGGAAGAAGTCGTCAGGAAAAATCTGGACATATTTGCTTGGACTGACGAAGACATCACCGGGGTTGATTGAAGCATCATCGAGCATAGTCTGCTCGTCAACCCGAAGGCCAAGCCAGTGCGCCAGGGGCTCCGCAAGCTGTCAGCAGAAAGAGCAAGCCTCGCCAAGACCGAAGTAGAAAAATTGTTAAGGGCTGGCATCATCAGGGAGGTAGCCCACACCGAGTGGTTGGCTAACCCTGTTTTTGTAAGGAAGAAGGACTCGAACAAATGGCGCATGTGTATTGACTTCACTTCATTAAATAAAGCATGCCCGCGAGACCCCTACCCGATGCCCCGAATAGATCAGCTGGTAGATTCCACAGCCGGCTCTGAATTGCTAAGTTTCCTCGATGCTTACTCCGGATATCATCAAGTATGGCTGAAACGCGAAGACGAAGCCAAGACAAGCTTTATAACTCCTTCCGAAGTATTTTGTTATGTAAGAATGCCTTTTGGGATGCGGAATGCCGGAGCCACCTTTTCTCGTTTAATAGCTAAAGCTTTAGGTCATCAGATAGGCCAGAATGTCAAAGCCTATATGGATGACATTGTAATAAAAAGTGCTCAAAAGCACCAGCATAGCCTAGATCTAGCTGAAACATTTGAGAGCCTCCGAGCATGTGGAGTACGCCTCAATCCAGAAAAATGTATATTCAGAGCACAAGCAGGAAAACTGCTAGGGTACTTAGTTTCGAGCAGGGGAATCGAAGCTAGCCCAACACAGATAAGTGCGCTACAAAGGATGGCTCCACCAGAGAATTTGAAGCAAGTTCAGAAGCTAGCAGGAAGGCTCGCAGCTCTCAGCAGGTTCCTGGCCAGGTCAGCTGAGCGGAGCCTCCCAATTTTCAAAGCACTAAAGGGGTCCGAAAGCTTTCAGTGGACATCGGAGTGCCAGAAGAGCTTCGATGGTATAAAGGCATACCTCGGAAGATTATCAATTTTGACCGTTCCCCTCCTAGAAGAAACACTGCTCCTTTATCTTGCAGCAACAAATTCAGCAGTGAGCGCAGTATTGGTTCGGGAAGTTGAGCTTAAAGAAAAGCTAGTCCAGAACCCAATATATTTTGTGTCGGAGGCATTATCTGGAGCTAAAGTCAGATACTCCGAGCTCGAGAAGTTTGCTTATGCCCTAGTAATGGCCTCGCGAAAGCTAAGGCATTATTTCTTGGCGTATAACTTGATCGTCCCTACATCGTATCCTCTTGGGGATATGCTCCGAAACAAAGATTCTACAGGCAGAATTGGAAAATAGGCGGTCGAGATGGCACCCTTCGGAATCTCCTTCACGGCGAGAACAACTATTAAATCTCAAATTATAGCCGACTTTGTAGCAGAGTGGACTCCATCTTCTATTTGGGCCCCGGAAGAATCCTCCGAAGGTTTTTGGACAATATTTTCTGACGGAGCTTATCAAGCATCAGGTGCCGGAGCAGGGGCCGTCATCATATCACCATCGGGGCAGAAGGCCATGTATTCTGCGAGGCTCAACTTCAGAACCACTAATAACATTACCGAGTATGAAGGAATCTTGCTAGGCCTCCGAAAGGCTAAAGCACTCGGAGCTGCAAGAATAGTGATTAAGACAGATTCCCAAGTCATCGCAGGGCATGTTGATAAAAGTTTTCAAGCAAAGAATCAACATCTAGCACAATACCTTGAAGAAATCCGCAAGGCCGAAGCAGCATTCAAAGGATTTACAGTTCGAAGTATCCCTCGGGTAGAGAATCAACTTGTAGATATTCTTGCAAAGGCTGCAGCAGGGGCGGTGGACCTCCCGGAGGGTGCTTTCTACGAAGAACTAGCGCAGCCAGCAGCTGTTCAAATACCCTCTTCGAAGGTACTGTGCATCCCAATTACAGATTGGCGGGCTCCGATAATGAACATGTTGCAAAGTAGCATAAACCCTCCCGAAGGTCCAGAAGCCCGAAGGTTGCAAGCAAGAGCCCGAAATTATAAGCTTATTGATGGAATGTTGTACAAGGCTGGAGTGTGTTCACCTCTACTTCGATGCATCTCACAACCCGAAGGTCAAGACATACTTCGAGACATCCACAAAAGCTTGTGCGGAGGTCATTTAGCCCCTCGTGCGCTAGCAGGCAAGACACTTCGGCAAGGGTTTTATTGGCCAACTATAGTAAGAGATGCGGAGTAACTAGTTCGAACATGCCAAGGCTGCTAGTGGATGGGCAGACGAAGCCATCGCCCGCCAGCTCAGCTTCAAGTTATTGCCCCAGTGTGGCCAATGGCTAGATGGGGCATGGACCTCATAGGCCCTTTCCCAGTGGCAAAAGGCGGCTTGAAATTTGCGGTAGTGGCAATCGAGTATTTCTCAAAATGGGTTGAAGCGGAGCCATTAACAGCTATCACCTCGAGGAATGTGCAAAGATTTTTCTGGCAGAATATTATATGCAGGTTCGGAGTTCCAAGAGAGTTGACGGTGGATAATGGAACCCAGTTCGAAGCTGACACTTTCCAAACATTTTGTGAAGAACTGGGCATTAAGCTGTGCTTCGCGGCGGTGCGACATCCACAGTCCAACAGAGCCATTGAGCGAGCCAACGGGAACATTCTCTCCGGGCTGAATCGCCGAATCGTTGGATTGTCCAAGGGGCTATGGGTCGAAGAGCTCCCCAAAATCTTGTGGTCCATTCGAACCACTCAAACCAGGTCAACAGGTTTCACACCATTTAGATTGCTCTTCAGAGATGAGGCCATGACTCCTACGGAGCTCAGAGGTGGATCGCTTCGCGTAGTTCAACCTAGGGACGAAGATGACAAGAGCACTTCGCTGGATTTGTCAGAAGAAACAAGGCTTCGAGTTGTCGCCAACCTGACTAAGTACCAGGACCACACCAAAACATGGTATGACCCGAAGGTAAAGCTAAATGAGTTAAAGCCTGGTCATCTAGTGTTGCGAAGTGTAATAGCTCCGGGGAAGCTAGGAAACAAATGGGAAGGACCATATGTTATCCTACGCTCAGGACGCCCCGGATCGTTTAAATTAGCTAATTTAGAAGAAGAAGAATTGAAGCATGCATGGCATGCGGAGCACCTTTAGCGTTATTTTGCTTAGGGGCCCCTTGTAATCACTTGTAAAACTTTCCTTTCTATGAATAAAGATAAGGGTCGAATTTTGTTTGCTCTTCGAATATCCCTTACTCCTGATGGACGCATCGGGAGGACGGAGATGCTTGTAGAGCCAAGCATTTTTCCCAAGACCCATGCAGCTGCCTTCGAACCATTGGTTCAGAGGCTCCGTTGCCACCCTACGGATTCCAGGCTCCGGCTTGTTAGGATCCGTAGAAGAGTCTAAGGACTTTAAAAGAAAAACAGACTTTCGGCCTCCGGGTGCGAAACATCTGTAAAAGAGCCGAAGGTGGCCACCCTATGGATTCCAGGCTCCGGCTTGTTAGGATCCGTAGAAGAGTCTAAGGACTTTAAAGAAAAACAGACTTTCGGCCTCTGGGTGCGAAACATCTGTAAAAGAGCCGAAGGTGGCCACCCTACGGATTCCAGGCTCCGGCTTGTTAGGATCCGTAGAAGAGTCTAAGGACTTTAAAGAAAAACAGACTTTCGGCCTCCGGTTGCGAAACATCTGTAAAAGAGCCGAAGGTGGCCACCCTACGGATTCCAGGCTCCGGCTTGTTAGGATCCGTACAAGAGTCTAAAGACTTTAAAAATGAACAGATTTTTAGTCCTCGAGCGCGAACTATCTGTACAAGAGCCGAAGGTGGCCAAAGTATGGATTCCATGCTCCGCGTAAAAAAATATTAATAAGAGGAAAGCCGCGAAGTGGTACAGCTAAAAGTACAAATGACAAGTGTAAATTCGAAGCATTCGGTTGTTCGGAGCATTATTGTGCCTAGCGAACCCTTTTCTATAGTAAAGGCTCCACCACCCACAAGGGGGGTCGGAGGATAGGAGTCACACAGCATACTTTCGAAGCATTTCACATTAAATCATTATACTTTTACATCAAGAAAAGTTTTGGTCCAAGCCTAGGAAAAATCAAAGACCCTGTCGACATCTAGAGCTACTCCTCCGGCTACTCTGCCTCTCGGAGCTCGAAGCTGTCGGCTTGGCCCTCTTCATTCGAGCACTTCTCTTCTTCTTAGAGGCTCGTAGTTTCTTTTGCTCTTCTTGAAGCTCCGCCCATGTCAGGAGCCTTTTGGAGTCAGCCTCCGCAGGGTCTTCGGCCCGGTACTCTGAGTCGGACTAGTCAATAGGTTCGGAAGACAAAGATCCCTCCGCCTTCTCTTCCTCTTTAATATAAGCTAAGACATCTTGGCAAACTTCGAGGGTGATTTCTCCTCCGTCTCCACGAGGGACAGAAAAGCGGGAACGGCGGTAAGGCCTCAAGCCCTCGAGGTTTGCCCACTCCTTTCGGAGCTCGTCGGTAATTTCCAAAAGTACGAAGTCAGGGCTCGAAGGGCATGACAAAACCTAAAAAAGAGCAGAACACCCAAGACAAGTTTTTGTTTATGGCTTTTTCATTAATAAAAAGAGGCTTTACAAGGCTTCGTGTACATAATAACCCTAAGTGGCTAGACCTACGGGTCGGTTGGTGGAGCAGGAACCGAAGGGGCTGGCGAAGCAGGAAGTGGTGGCCTTGTATGCGCCTGCTTCTGCCGACGGGCCTCGTCAATCCAAGCTTTAGCTGCGACCTTGTGGTCCATCTTCCAGGTCGACCGGAAGGCTTCCCAGGCCGAAGCCACATCCGAAGATGGCCGCAGCAAGTCGTCGGATGCGAAGCCTCCAGGGGTCGAACCCCCGACTTAGCTGAGGGGGATCCGAAGAGACTCAAGGTGATGAAGAACCCCAATGGTGGCACACTGTCTGGAGATCTCCCCGTACCAAATGCCGGAGTTCATCATCAACGACGAAGCCACTTGGATCCTCGTGAGCTTTCGGTCAAGGGGCTCGTGGGTCGCAGTAGAAGACGAAGGGCACATAGTGCCGAAGTACTCCAAGGTACCCTGAAGAGCCTCCAAGGTACGGTCTGCAATGCCGGAGTTCTTCTTCTCCGCCGTTTCCAGCCCCGCAGCAGTCGCAGACACTTCGGCCACCTAGAGCATTAAAGAGCTCTTATGGGCCATCGTCTGGCTGAGAGCCCCCTGGAGCTCCACCAACTGCGCGCTCGAAGTAGCAGCCTCTTGGCGGAGTCTTTCAACTTCTGCCCGAAGGACGACGCGCTCGGCCTCGACCTCTTGGGCAGACGAGCGAAGGGCGTCGCTGTCTTGTCGCGCCACCCGAAGGGCTTCGTCAGACGCCACCCTAGCCCTCAATTCTTCGAGGATCTCTTCCTCCAGCCTGAGGGATCTCTCGGTGGAGTCGTTAAGGGCCGTCTGGAGGGTGGTGACCTTCCGTTTAAGTCGATTCACCTCGACCTCGTTGGAAGTCGCCGCCGCTCTAGCAAGGACAAATTGCTGCAAAAAGAACAAGTAAGTACTGAAGTATTTATGGTCACTAATGCGAAGCAGCTATGGTGTCTTTTCATACCTGAAGGGCAGCCCTTTCGAGGGCTGAGTTGAGTGACGAAGCCCTGGCCTCGCTCAAGACGGAGACCAAGTCCGAATTGGCAATATCCTGGCTTCTCTCTGCCAGGGGCTCTATGAGTTTCCGGAGGCCACTCCGATGCTCCAAGAACGGAGCCAGCAGAGGAAGCCAAGACAAAGCTTGAAGATCATCCGCTGCGGCCTCGACCTCCGAATTGCCGACGGAGGTCGCGGCCTGGCCAGGAAGAAGGCCGAGGCTAGATATGCTCTTGCCCCTCCCCAGTACAAAAGAGGCCGAAGCAGGGACACTCCGATCGTCGGCAGCTACCCCTTCGACCAGAACCGCAGCGGCAGAGGCAACCTCGGTGGTCGGGGCCGCCACTGCAGGGATGACCTCCGTCGCCAAGTTCATCTTGGCAGGCGCATCATCCGCTCCGACGGACGCGTTCTCCATCGTCAAGCTCGGAGCGTCCGAAGGCACGGGGGGGGGGGGGGGGTCCGCTCGAGCAACAGCCTCCGAAGGCGTAGGAGCTTCGGACGTCACCGAAGCATCGACACCCGTAGAGGTACCTACTTCAATAACAAATTAATATGCATATTTCCAGAGATAGTGTGCAGGCATTGATTAAAAAAGGGGGAGCTTCGGAAAGTACCTCCGGGAGCCTCGTGGGGTAGGATCGCTAGATCCTCCAGGACCTCGTACATCTGAAGGATGTCGGCGAAGTCATCCCCCGAGGTCCTGCCCCCAACATTTCCTGCCGGAGCCGCGTTTTCCTCCGTAACCGCCCCGTGTGTAGGCAAGTTGGGAGTAGAGGAACCCGACTCCATTTGCACGATGACGGGAGCAGGGGGGACCTCCCCTAGGTCTTCGTCATCATTCAGGAGATAACTCTCGAAGGCCGCCGCTGTTTGGGCGTCGGAGTCCTCTATCTCTTCGGAGGCTGAGCTCTGAGCACCCGGAGACGAGGCAGACGAGGCAGGCGTCAACTGCGAAGGGGGCTTCGCCACTTTCTTCTTCCTGGGCGGCTGCTTGCCGGTTTTCTTGGATGGTTCGACAGTGGCTTTCCTTTTGCGAGCAGCCGCGCTGGTCGGGGCGAAGTCAGGCAGAGGGGCGGGGCTCCATCCCGAGAGCTCTCCACACTCTGTTGGATCGCTCCCAGCATCCCACCAGCTCTAGCCTTTTTTGCCTCTCGGTCACCGAAGGGGCTCCGAGAACTCGTTCGGTGGCCCGAACTATGTCCTCCGGAGCCAATGCCAGAGGCGCTGCTAAAAGAAAAAGGTATAAAATTATGAATATAATTGTTTCCTTCATCTAATATGATGCTGCAGGGAATAGTCGTACCTAAGTTTCGGAGATCCCCCTCCGAGGCCTGTGGAAACACGATCAACCAATTAGCTCTGAGGGGAGGGTCCGAAGGGCGATGAACTCTTCGGCCAGATCGCACATACTCATGCGGCGAGCCACCGAAGTAAGCAGCCCTAGCCTCGTCGAGAGCAGGCTAGGGTTCGGAGAGATGTCCGCCTCCTTCCGGAACCAGATCTCCTGGAGAGGACCAGCGAGGGGGGAGTCCTCTCCGACTTCGGCGTAAAACCACCGAAGTATCCAGTTTGTATACCACCTGTCATTTATGGCCTTTGCAGGGAAATGAAGGGCATGCTCCCTCCGTAGCTGGAAATTGACGATGCCGAAGGCTATGGTCACCTTTGAGTCCCCAGGCCCATCTTGTGGCTTCGGCTGGCATATAGCTTCGTGGGTCGTGGCGAAGATCTCGGAGCGTCCTTCGCATCCCTCTGCCCGGAGCGCCCATTCAAAGATGGCTAAGCGCACGATGGCGTTGGGAGACAGCTGAGGCAGAGTTATGTGGAACAAGTCCAGTACCTCCGCCAAGAAGTCCACGGCCGGCAGCCCCAAGCCTGCTTCGAAGAACGCTTCGAAGACCACCACCTCCCCGCTTTGCGGCCTCGGAGTTGATTCTGGCCCGGGGACCCTAGTCCTCAGTCCAGTGCCCAGCTTTCCATCCACGGCTTCTTCAATAGATTCGGCGGTGCTCACGGATTGATCGATGAGGAAGCTTTGGGCGATCTTCTTCTTGGAAGGCGGACGGAGCGCAAGAAGATTCTTGGGCCAAGCGCCGCTCGAGGTCCCCGCCATTGCCGCTGCTGCCGAGGCAGCCCACACCTGCCTCTGCGCTAGGGTGTTGGCTGCTGCCGGAGTTGTGTGGCTAGTTCTCGCCATCGCGCTTGAGTGCTCAAAAGGTTGGAAGATTGGGGGAAAGTGAATTACGAATAATGGATGCGGTAAAAAATCTCGGTTAATCCCTGTCTTTCCCTTTTATAACCGCACGTCCAATGCTACTGTTCTATTGGTTTCACACTGTAGGTTCGGCTTCTGTCGCCGACAAGTGGGTCCGGTAATTGGAACGGCGAGCAACCACCGTAAAAATTGACCGTTACCTTTTTGCAGAGTGTAACGGCTATTTGCGCTGTAACGGCTACAATCAAATGGCGCTCCACGACGTTTGCACTCCGAGACCGTTCTCTTCCCAACGTGCGTTCCCATTGCATCAAGAACCCGAAGGGGGAGGTTCGAACGCGTTGGGCTCGGAGTCCTCGGCTAAGTTGCAACATGGCCAAATCCTCTTTAAGCCTCAAAAAATAGAAATGTTCCTTCCGTATACTGCCTTCTTCCTAAACAGGTTAACTGTAGAGAGGCGTATTCGAGGGGCAACTGTTGGGGGAAATTACTCCATTTCCAGGGCTTAAAGATTAATCCTTCAAAGGCTGAGGAGAACTCCGAAGCTAGTGAGCAGTTGTTCGAAGTATGAGTCGCCACGCCGAAGGGTGCAGCGGTGCGAAGCCCTGGGGAACCCTCCGAATGAAAGATGGAGGCCTCGAAGCCGAAGGACATGATTGATGGGATGTCCAGCTTATCCATCTACCTTGTAGCATTTTACCTTATATAACCTTGTTTATGGTACCGAATAGTTTCCACTATGTCGGTTGTAATCTAAGGGTAAATAGGTCTTTTCCTTATGCTTTTTCACCTATAAATATCCCCCTTTGTACCCTGTAAAAGGGGATCCAGAACAAGTTATTCATTACACTCATTCGGACCACTTGAGTTATTATCCAATTCGGAGGCTCGAGGTAGTCCTAAAAACGCAAACTCCTTGTTTGTCCGTTCTTGATCTCAGAGAACCTGTTGGCGTAACATTTGCGCCAACAATTATTATACTGGAGTGCAGTGCACATGCAGCTAGTGTTGTTGATTATTATATTAAATTGATCGACACAAGGTCACACTACGGGAATACAACACTTCACTGAGTGCCTACGGCACTTAGCGAAGCCTTTTTTCCACTTAACGAAGGTTTCGTCGAGTATCATACTCGGCGAATCTCACACGACGAATAGACTCTCGGCGAAGAGGTGTTTCACCGAGTGTATTTTATCGGGCACTCAACGAAACCTTTGCTGAGTGTCTCGTCGGCTTTGTCGAGTGCCCGACACGGCACTCAGCAATGTTCGCCATCTAACAGCAGGGAGGAGATGCCGACACCTTTGCTAAGTGCCCCATGTGGCACTCGATGAATATACTTTGCTGAGTGCCCTATTTGGCACTCAGCAAAACCACGCAGGGTGGCGGGCGCACTACATATGGCTTTGTGGCTTCACCAAGTGCCACATAAGAGCTTCACCAAGTGCCACATAAGGCACTTGGTAAAGATCCCCAGAATACACAAAATCATGTCATGTTGCATGTTTCTATACGTTTTAGGGGTATTTGCTAAGAGTTTTTTTATTTTTTTCACAAATTCAATGCATTCCCAAAATATTTATACATTCCCAAACATTTATACATTCAAATTTCATCACAAATTTTATTCACAATTCACATTTTATCACAAATTTCTCACAATTCACATTTCAAATCACAAGTTCACATTAACAGTTCACTTCACCATTCACAATTCACATAATTAGTTCACTTCAATACTCAGAATTCACATCACAACTTACGGAGGTCGCCCCTCCTAAAGATCCCGTAGTGTCAAATGCTCACAAGTACTTGAGATGGATTAACTTATCTCAACATGGAATCATGCAATTAATGCATATGCAATGTCACTTGAAACAATTGATTCAACATTCAACCAATATAGAGTTTTTCTAAGCTCGTATAAAATTCACTACTACAGAAAACTTAACCCTATTAGTGACAGATTATAACATTTATTAGTGATGGGTAAGACTCTCGTTACTCTTATCATGTCAGTAATGTAACATCAATAGTGAGTGGTAAAGACCCATCACTAAAGGTTCAACCTTCAGTGACAGGTGACAATATTCACCCGTCACTAAAGGATGTTCTATTGGTTCACCTGTTAGGGCTCTTTAGTGACTGGTGATGATTGTCACTCGTCACTAATGGGTTTTTCAATGACGGGGGACATTTGTCACCCATCACTAATATTATGGTCATTTCAAAAAAATAATAATTTTTAGGCTGCATCCTGAATCACAGTAAGGATTTGGCAACTAACATATACAACATCCAAAGCACATCATAGCCAATTCATCATAGAAGATTCACAATTCATCACAGAAGATTCACAATTCATCATAGAAGATTCACAATTCATCATAGAAGATTCATAACAAAATTAGTGTCACATGTATTTACTTTTAACTCATTATATCGAAGAACAAGGCTAAAACAAAGTTATATAAAGAGCATTCCCTAACTTCTAACTTGTAGCTAACTTCTTATGATATCAAGAACTTGGATAGTGTCCTACAGGCAGTCTTAAGAGCACTAGGTTTACATCACATACATACCAGGTTTACTTCTAGCGATATCAAGAACTTGGACAATGTCCTATTACTATGGGTAGTCTTAGGAGCACCAGGTTTACAACACATTTATGATAACCTCGGGAGCACCATTGTTGATGTTGAAATGGAAGGTGCATATCGTCCTTTTGTCGCTTTATGCATCGCAATTGGGACTGCCTCAGATCCTGCTACTACCACCTAAATTTTAGTGGTTTGGTGATGTAGGTGAGATATGATGTACTTTTCACAGTACTGCTTTGAAAAGTACTATAAAATAAAATTTAAATAAAGCTAGTAGACGAGACTATCTACATAGATGATCTAGTTAACTAATGACATGTGTAAATAACTTACCATCGACTTCTTATCGATGATCGCATTATTTATTATGCAAACATATAACCGCCTCTCGTAGGATAAACCTGCCGAAATGTCTTGCAGGAGATCTATCCTTGCTGGAGTTATATCTGTTGGATTGCCAAAATAATAGATGTACTTCAATTGGACCATTTGGTCGGTGTAGACCTCCCTAGCTATTTACTCCCCTTTCCTCTTTGCAACATTGCTAGGACTCTCCTCTAACATTATAATGAAACCATGATAATCACATAAATAAAACATGCATTTCTAGTAAGTAATGTGTTGACGCCAAGATTTACTAAAGCCTAGGACCACTAAGAATGTCATACGGTCAAAAGAAGTTAAAGGAGTTTGGTCAAACGTGGTCAAAGAAGCCCGTCCAAATTGTTACAACATGGCTAGATATAAAGGAGTCGATGAAGGTGAGAGAAGATAAAGATGATCTAGAATCGGTTACAATGTGAATTACTTGGATAGCAAGTCTCTGGACTATAAATATGGATTTAATTAGATAGGTTTAGAAGACACACACAATCAACCACAACAAACTACTCTTTCAGCGCATCTCCACCCTTGGGTTCCCAAGGTTAATCACGACAGGACTTGGCACTTGGAACTGGGTTGCATCGTCTCGATCTCCGGCGAAGAGGTGAGTCCCGCCACCCCGATGGTCATGTTGATTAGGTTGGTGTTCTTCAAGGTTGCGTCATATCGATCTCTTGGGGTATTGGCCCGGCCAACGTGGTCTTCGGTTTTATCTTGGTATATTTTGCTAATTCTAAGATTGCATCATTCTAATCTCTTAGATTAATGTGAATTAGGTGTCATAGTTTGAGACTTCATCGGTTAAGTCCGATATCTCATTCTATTATATCAAGTTCATGTTGTGTATTATTTATCTAAATAAAGTATGCCTGATGCATTGAAGTGTTATTGATTTATCGTGATTAGCAACTGTCTTAGTTAGGTCTGATCTTGTGGTTATGGTAATTTTATGGTACGGATATGTTGTTGGATATACTGATTTTAGTTTCTATTGGAGTACAAGCCAATAGGTTATCTTTATTTCCACGCTATATTTCACCTGAGCCTAGGAGATAGTTATATGCCCTTATGCACAAGGATTCCACCCTATCGACCGTTAGCATGTTCAGCCCGATAGCGTGGGTGTGGTCATCGGTCCCATTGCCGATTGGCACATTTATTCCTATTTATTTTATTCTCACCACACTCATCGGCTCGATAGCCGGTCGACATTTCTACTAACATTATTTTTTATGATTCCTTATAAGTTGTAGGGTCAAACTGATTGGCACGCTTAGAACCTTTTTTCTAAGATTATAAGACATACACTAGAGTTAATCAGATCTCCTAGGCCACACGTGTGACCAAAAAAGACATCAACATAATGTCGGTTCTCTATGTATACCACTATCGTTGTCCTCCAGTTTGATGGTCATTGGGTTTTTCTCATCACCAAAGTTAATGTAAAATTTGGACATAATTATCAATGGGGCATATCCCATTGTTATTACCATGTAGTGCCCTTGTGTTAGGCCACCTCTTCTACTAAATTTAGGCTACCCTTTGTGGAGGCATATCTTGTCGTCGTCTCCACATCTCACAACCTCAACCTCACTGATGCATTTATCTCTTGTCAATATGTTAAGGATACCTCATGTAATGTCGCTTCAGTTTGTTACCACATTAAACAATATATACAATGTACAATGTATAAACTTGGTGATTTCCATCGTTAACTAGATGTTTGATCTTTATTAAGTAACTATCAGGAACATAGGTTGGTACATGTTAATTACTTGGGATGCTTGCCACGTTCTTAATTCACAAATTCAATAAGCAAATTTCTCATAAATGATTTTATAAACTAAAATTTAATAGTAAACATGAACAAACTTATGAAAACAAATAAAAGAACCTAAATTGTCATACACATCCTCATACACATACACATCCACAAACAATACCCATTGTAATATTTTCACCATTTTTCCACATATCCATATTTTCACATCTCAACATATCAGAGGAGAAGGACCTTACAAGAAGGAGGATGCAACTGAGGTGCGGAGGTGTGGTGGGCACGGGAGACAGAGCGGCGAGGAGCACGATGAAGGCGATAGTGGCAGTGGGAGACTAGGGTTAAGGTTGCACGAAATGAAAGCGCATCAATTCACTTCGGGGCCTTCACCTATTTATAAGAGGGATTCATTAGTGACGAGTGATAGTTACCACCCATCACTGATGATCAGTAGCACACCACTTGGTCTAACAGTGACTACACAAGTATTGTGCAACTATTCAACGATGCCATGGATAGGTTTGTATGGAATGAAACTTGGTCTAACGCTTCCACATGACTGTGGATATGTTGAGCCAGGCAACATCTAACATAAGCCTCTATCGCTAAAAAGAAAAGGAGTAGGAAGAAAGAGGAGAAGATATGCTGCAATTTGTGTTTTGAAGTAAAAACACAAGCATTCAAGGTATTTGAAGGGGCTAAAGGCAATTAATGTATATCTTAGTGACAGATGGAAATATAACCCGTCACTATATGGGAGCTCTATAGTAACAGGTCATACCATGACTGTCACTGATGGAGGTGCTCCATTGTTGGCGCAATTGCGTTTGCGCCAAATAGGTTTGTTTAACCTTGAAGGGCTACTAATTGCATGCAAAGGAAATTTATATTGGTTCATGCCTCTGAAAGGGATAATAACCTTACGTACAATTCATAGTGGTTTTCATATCCTTCATCCCCCTTTTACAATAGAACTGCCTAGTATTTATAGGTACAATACTACATGAAAAGACTATTTCACCCTCTACTTACAATCGCTATAAAAGACTATGTTTACAAGACTTCGTAGGGGCAAAATTGTAAACTCTGATGTAAATAGATGTGTAAATACTAGGGGCAGAGGCCTATAGATGCACAGATTTGGTAAAGCACAGGCCCACTAAAGATTTCGCACAGTCAATAGAAGTCAAAGAGGTCCGGTTAAAGATGGTCAAAGAAGCTCATCCATGTTATTACAATATGACCGAACATGCAGGACCCGATGAAGGAGAGAGAAGATAAGGATGACCCAGAATCGGTTACAATGTGCATTGTTTGGACAACAAGTCTCTGTATTATAAATATGTATCTAATTAGCTAGGTTTTCAAAAAGACAACTCTACAAATAACTACTCTTCGGCGCATCGCCACCCTTGGCTTCCCAAGGTTAATCCCAGCGGGATTTGGCACTAGGAGCTGGGCTGCATCATTTCGATCTCCGGTGAAGATATGAGTCCCGCCACCCCGACGATCGTATCGGCTAGGTCAATATTCTTTAAGTCTGCATTGTATCAATCTCTCGAAGGTATCGGCTAAGTCAGCGCGGTCAACGATTTATCCCGGTGTATTGGCTAGGTCTAAAGTTGCATCAGATTGATCTCTTAGATTGATGTGATTTATGTATCATAGTCTGAGGCTTCATCAGTTAGGTCCGACATCTCTTTCTATTGTATCTGCTTCATGTTGTATACCGTTCATCTAAATAAAGCATGCCCGATACTTTGAAGTATTATTAAGTTCATCGTGACTAGCTATTGCCTTAGGTAGGTCCAATATTGTTATTATGATGATTTTGATGATAATAATATGTTATCCGGTGCGTTTTATTTATTTCTATTGGAGTACAAGCTGATATGTTATCTTTAATTTCATGTTCTATTTCATGCGCGCTCGGGAGATACACATCGAGCCTCGCTCCTGATTGTCTCGTCCTATCGGTCGATGGCATATTCAGCCCGATCGTCCTGCAGTAGCATCGACCCTATGGCTGTTTGGTGTATTCGTTCATGATTATCTTATCCTCACCATAGTCATCAGCTTGGCAGCTGATCGTCTCTATTACTAATGCTATTGTTTTCTTTGACTCTTTATCAGTTGCAGGGCCAAACTAATTGGCACGCTTAGAACCTTCCTTTTTCTAAGATTACAGGACCTGCTCTAGAGTTAAGAAGATCTCTCAGGCCACGCATGTGACCAAAAACTACACCAACACTTTTTTTGGCATGCCCGGTGTGACCTTATTTCAGATCGCTCATCCATGGCGGGCGAAATCAACGACAGTAACATCACCCCGGTCTCCATGGACGCTTTGATCGACAAACAGAACACGGAGGTAGTAGACCACGTGGAAAACTACAAGAAATTGTGCCTTGACGCCAGTGGCATGAGTCGATCTGGCCCCATCCAGAGGGGTGAATTGCCAAGACCAGCTACGACTGGCAAGATCTCTCTACGTGCCGAAAGTCTGCGAGTTACTTTTTAGGAAGCAGTCGACAATGCTCTACACCACGCCCTCATCAATCAGTCCGAGGTATTGGTTAATAACTTGCACGGGCTGATCAAGAAGACCATTGATGGGACAATCGCTCAAGAGCCAGCGTAAGGTCCGACGTACTTTTAGACCAACCCTCCAAGCCTACTACAAAACCCTCGACACAATCAGTCGGTGCTAACACCACAAGGGTCGATGAGACAGGGTCCATCGAACACTTCGCTCGGTCGAGAAACTGACGTGATGGCTCTATTATCTACGCCCGCACTCCAAGGGGCGGGAAGATAGGATATGTCCCAAAAGACACCCTTTCGGTAGGGGTACGCCACAACTCTAGCCTTCGGTCGCCTCGCCAGGGCCGATCAGGCAAGAGATACCTCAGCCTATGTATGGATTCGCCAGGAACATGCTACCAGATCTTGTGCTGCCAAGAGGGCACCCGATGGCATTCTGTAAGGGTACCACCAGACCGCATACTATGGGGTACTGCCCTACTCCAATGAAGGACAAAGATACAATGCAATTCGACTAGATTAATATCAGCAGCCTCCGATGACTAACCGATATCATGCACTGGACCAGCAAGAAGAAGACTTAAACCGAATTACTAAGGTGATTCAGGACCAATTCGGACTTAATCCCAAGGACCAAACCTACGTGTATCGGTGACCATACCAGGAACGGTTCAATCGGGTGCCTTTTGCCAAATCAATACAACGTCCCCGACTTCACCAAGTTCTCGGGGTAGGAATCGATATCCATGATCGATCATATTAGTTGTTTTCTCGCCCAATGTGGTGAGGCATCGACTGAAGAAGCACTGAAGGTCAGGTTTTTCCCACTGTAATTATCAGGATCAGCCTTCGCATGGTTCTCATCACTACTAGAAAATTCCGTCAGAGGGTAGGCAGATCTGGAGAAGAAGTTCCACAAATATTTCTTCTCCGACATATACGAGATGAAACTCACCAATTTGACAGCAGTCAAGTAGAAGATGAACGAGTTTTCCAAGACTATACACGATGTGAGGAGTAGGTGTTACAGCATGAACCTCAGTGATGCGCAACTGGCTAAGCTGACATTCCAAGGGCTCCTGAACCCAATAAAAGGTAGGTTTTTATCATAGGAGTTCAAGAGCCTATCACACCTAGTACAGTAGTATCGGCCCATGAGAGTCGATTCCAGGAGGCGAAAAGAGACAGGTATCAAAACAAGGTGGCATACGCTCATGCGTCCCATTCAGACTCTGACGAGGACAGTGGGTCCGACACGGAGGTCAATCTAGTTGAATGGACCAGGAACAAGAAATGAGTCGCATATCTGTGGGTATAGCCGGTCGACAAAGAAGAAAAGTACGACTTCGACATCAGTAAGGCCGATAGAATATTAGACCTATTTCTTATGGAGAACCAGATCGAGTTTCCACCTAATCATGTGATACCACCCACCGATGAACTAAAGAAAAGAAAATACTGTAAGTGGAACAACTCCCCATCGCACCACACTAATGAATGCAAGGTGTTTAGACAACAGATCCAATCGCATGTGGAGCAAGATCGAATCAAGTTCGATGATGGGAAGAATTTAATGAACATCGACGGGCATCCGTTCCCAGTCAACATGGTATACGCACATCACGCGGATGACCGAAACACAAGAATAAGTAGACGAGCTAATATAAGTGTCACTTCATCAAATCTGATCAAGCAATATGAAGAGAAATTAAGAGAAGAGGCAAGCGCCTATCACAACTAGAGTTACTCGTGATTCAACCCTCGTTGGAATGGCGAGTTCTTCAGATTCTGCTAGAACAAAGGGTTGCACCTGCCGTCAATGTACAATTGTCCAAAGTACGGCATCAGAGACGAGTCGCAAGATGACCATCAGAGGCATAACAGCAGGGAAAGGCCACGTGATTAAGAAGTCATTCACCAGAGGTTGTCACCACCAAGGGTGTCGGTGTTCGAAAGGATCGGCCCTACCAACATTGAGGATGACAGCCAACCAGCCAATGGCAAAACAACACCAGAAAAGCCATAGTGGTGCCCCAATAGGATTTTCACAAGGAACCAAAAGAGAAGAGTACAATGACTGCGATAGAGAGAGCTGAAAGCACAAAGGCACGACAAAGAAATTGATCGGCCCCGGAGGATCAAAAGTGAATGGCGAGTAAAATATAAGGCCGATCACGATGACAAGAAGGACGCAGGTGTAAACATGGTTTTCTTTCTCCCTGTAGAGTATCGGGCATCTTCTGAACACAACACAAATCAGGCCAATACGATGGCTCAACTAGTGTTGGCTCCACAGCCAGCAGTTTTTGATAAGCCAGAAGATCGTAGACATCGGCACCTAAGACCGTTGTACATCAAAGGTTTGGTCAATGGGAATTCGATGTCCAAGATGATGATAGACGGAGGGGATATTGTCAACTTAATGTCATATGCCACCTTACGTAAGCCGGGAAAACGCCGGAAGACCTCATCAAAACTAATATGGTGTTAAAGGAATTTAGGAGCAACTCGTCAGACACGATGGGAGTACTGAACACAGAGATGACTGTTGGGACTAAGACCGTTCTAACTATGGGCCTATTTGGTAGAGCTCCGGATCCTGAAATCCACACTAAAGCTAGAGTGGAGCACTGGAAGCTGGCTTGACCCTACTCCACCTCTCCAGTTCATTTTTCTGAGCTCTCTCAGTGGGATCCACTCTTCAGGAAAAGTGTTTGGCTTGGCTCCAACTTCACATGACAAAGAAATTGGAGCTGGAGCCCTGCCCAAACACACTCTACATTCTTCTTCATAGAAGGGAAAGGATCCTATAGTCTGTTGTTGGGACATGACTAGATTCGTGTGAATTGTTGTGTCCCATCGATGATGCATCAGAGTCTCATGTAGTGGGTCAGCGATCAGGTGGAGATAGTCCCTGCCGATAAATCAGTTAACATCGCAATAGCCGATTTATCGGTGTGGGAGATGGAAGAAGTTGTCTGCCTGTCTAGCAGGGATTGGGATGGTGACTTTCTTAAAGTATAAAATGATGAAACTAAACTAGTCAGTAGAGAACAACACAAGCTCACCCTCTGAAAGCAGCACCGATGAAATAGAAGGTGAACTCAGTCAAGGCATTGCCGCAACCGATGAGCTACAAGAGGTAGACATTAGACCCAGTGATAGACTGAGTCCAACCTTTGATTAAGTAGATCGATCGTAAATACGTTAGTTCCCGGATTTACAATAATTTTCCAAATACGCAGAATGGATACCCAACGTTGTGCTAGCCTGAAAGATGAACGAAAAGCCTAAAGAACTACATGCAAGACAACCAATATTGACGGTATCACCTTTTGATGGCCGATGTGGAGGCATCGCCCTTAGACACAAAAAAACTTAGGATCAATTCCGGGGATTCGAAGATGAATACATTATGAAGGTATGTTTCACGTTATAAGTCAAAAGGCTCTACATGAAGTTGCAAAAGAGCCCGTCAGGTAGATTCGATTGCTCACAACCCAATCACATCCACGCTCCAAAGGTTGCCCCAATCTTCAGTGTCCGAACCAGGGACATCTTAAAGGGCGTAGCGTCGACGTTGTGCATGGCAAATGACACTGATGAGATGGCACTTTTGGGCCTCGACCCGGGCTGGGAAGGAGGCTGCAACACCTGCCTTCTCGACAATCTTCGTCCATACCCCCTCTAGCGTTGCATCCAGATCGGCCTCATCCACCCGCAGCCAATCAAGATCCTACGACGTGGCCAATGACCTAAGACTGCCTCCCACTTACCCATGTCTTGGGAGTAGGGGCACCAATCCCCAAGTTGGTAGTTGCTGATACTGGCTCGTATCGTATCGGCTGGCCATTGGCGCTCACCAGGGGAGCATCAAGGTTATCTTCGTGCAAGAAGCAAAGTTAATGAGATGGAGAAAGGAAATAGAAATAAATAAATAAAAGTATGAGTCGATTGGGTGAAGTCTTTCCCGACAAATCAATGAGGAATGATTGAATATGTGCTTGTTTAGTTCGCCCCACCATTGGCAGAAAATGGCGGAGGACACTCGATAGATTGTCCAGGAAACAAGGTCACCGGCAAGTATCCCATCAGTCATATGGGAGAGGCGGTCCCACTCCTAGGTGTCCTTGACCTTCCCACGAGTTCAAATTTGATCGACAAAGAAGAGATGAGGTGGGTGTTGATCGAAGCCTAATTGCTCGCAAAGACTGATGGGTGGTATAACTTGTAGGAGTCATGTTGAGAACGTGTACTGGTGAAATTGACAGGGATCAAGAAAGAAAAAATTGTGGCCATAAAGGTACGAAGGGATCCTTCGTCTCGGGACACATCAGGTAGAATTAGCTGATGAGGGTATTCATACTCTGAGTAATACTCGAAGGGATACCAGATGGTCTGATCGGAGAACCCAAGGTAAAAACTCTTGAAGCAGGCGACCAAAGCTGCAGGAGACAAAGGAAAAGCGGAAAAACATACCGACGCTTTGTCCAAGGAAGAGCAGCGACGATAAGTAGGGATGGCCGATTCTAGAAAATTAGCAGGAAAATACATTTGAGCAAGAGGGGGCCCTCAAAGAAGATCGATTGTGTAAACATTAAGCCATAGCTGAAGGAACCACCAAGGGCCACTAGGGTGGCCGATGGGATTGCCAGCCGATAGGTTGACCGACACAATATGAAAACGATGGTAGGTGGCTCCAAGGAGGTAGCAACCAAGGGGAACCCACACATGAGAGGCAAGCCATTTGGCTAAGAACTGGAATTGAAAGGTTTGGACCAGAGTCGATACACAGAAAATAAACTTCTCCAACTAGAGGTTGAGGAAAACAATGTGGTCACAAATGTCTACGGGGTCGTTCTACTTGTTATGTCTCGCAATATACTAGCCCTAGCTATTAGTGGACTTGGTGCTAAGATAGTGGGTTTGTTTGGAGCAAAAAGAAAAGGTATTGGTCGATGAGTCAATGTCAAGACAAGTTAAAAAGAAAACATCAAGCAGAGTGGGATTAATCGGCCCATGACCAAACACAAATGCATTCAACGCATCAGACCAGAAGTAACAAGAGGCAGCTAGCAAGTGAAAGGTCGATGCAATGTACAATGTCAATCTCATCCCAAAAGGTACGATATGTAGTCGATACCCTATGATACCAGTCACGCTATCCTGGGAGAGAAGGAGGAAAAGACTAGAAACCAGAGTTCTAGTTGGAAGAACGCATATGAGAATATTTGAAGGGGATTCGACAAGTTTCGACATTAATGAAGTCTGTAGGATCAGAATTACCAAAAGGGCCCAAAAAGAAATAAGATGGATGAGTGGCTATTGGAATCAGGACCTGGTTATGCAAGTTCTACAGAAAGAAAAAAGGAGAAACAGTAAGAAAGATAAGATAGCGGACAAATCAAGAAGGATCAAGAAGTGGTAAAAGGGGAAGAATGCCGAAAATGTACCTCAGGAATCATGTTGATGGTGGCCATTCTAGCGTCGTCAAAGCGCGGAATTAGCGGAGAAGGCGAAGATGACAAGCATGACAGATTGCATGGGAACTAGGAGCAAAACGACGACAAGCCCGAAAGGAAGAAAACACAATGAAGGTAGAAAGCATGAAGGGGAAAGTATAGCAGTCGGCGGCTACTTATAAAACGCAAGGCAACCCCTCGACAATCGAGTTATGCCGATCGACGGATTTGGTGGTATCACCTCCAACATTCGGCAAAATTTAATCATGAGTATGGTTCTCGAAACACTAGAATATTTGTAGGTCCGGGATCGGGGGAAGACAAATATTTGGCCTACAGATGCCAATGCACAACAGTCATTCTTGACAGAATAAAAAAGTGAGAAGGGGAAGAAAAAACCGATGTCCGACGCATTATACATGAAGTATTGGAAGATGAGGGGTTTTAGCTAATAGTGATAAATTTGAAAATACATTGCGAAAGCATCTGAAAGGATGTGACGGTAGAGGGGAAGATGACTTATAATTTCGAAGCATCGGTTACCCCTTTGATGCTTTGAAACTGGGGCATGTGTTGACGCCAAGATTTAATAAAGTCCAGGCCCACTAAAGATGTCGTATAGTCAACAGAAGTCAAAGAATTCGAGTCAAAGATGGTCAAAGAAGACCGTCCATATTGTCACAATATGACTGAACATGTAGGAGCCGATGAAGGAGAGAGAAGATAAGGATGACTTTGAATCGGTTACAATGTGGATTGCTTGGACGATAAGTCTTCAGACTATAAATATGTATCTAATTAGCTAGGTTTTAAAAAAATACAACTCTACAAACATCTACTCTTCGACACATCACTACCCTTGGATTCCCAAGGTTAATCCCAGCGGGATTTGGCACTCGGAACTGGGCTGCAATGTTTTGATCTCCGGCGAAGAGGTGGGTCCCACCACCTCGACGATCGTATCGGCTAGGTCAATGTTCTTAAGGTTGCATGTATCGATCTCTTTAAGGCATCAGTTGAGTCAGTGCGGTCATCGGTTTATCCCGGTGTGTTGGCTATGTCTAATGCTGCATCAGATTGATATCTTAGATTGATGTGATTTAGGTATCATAGTCTGAGGCTTCATCGGTTAGGTCCGACATCTCTTTCTATTATATCTGCTTCATGTTGTATGTCGTTCATCTAAATAAATCATGCCCGATACTTTGAAGTATTATTAAGTTCATCGTGACTAACTATTGTCTAGGTTAGGTCCAATCTTGTTATTATGATAATTTTGATGATACTAATATGTTATCTGGTGCGTTTTATTTATTTCTATCGGAGTACAAGCTGATATGTTATCTTTAATTTCATGTTCTATTTTGAGAAACCAAGGGTTGGTTTCGGTGTTTTGTGATGAGTGATTGACAGGTTTTTTACCCTCTGTTCGAAGGGTACCTCCGAAGGGGTTCGGAGGTTGTACCTCCGGAGGGGTTTCGGAGGTTGTATCTCCGAAGTATGTTCGGAGGTGGTCTCACCGAAGGATGGTCGGTGGATGGGTGCTGCAGCTGTGCAGCGGAGTGTGCTTGTCGGAGGGGTCCGACAGTACACGATGACTGGGTTCGTACCGAAGGCTTCGGTACTTTGGGCGGTACACCGGAGTGTGTGCCGGAGGTTGCTAACCCGGAGAGGTCTCCGGAGTACTGGATACACTTGTCTGTTTGTCTGTGGTGCGCAGGGACTTCGGAGGCGACGGACAAGGTTCGTAGCAGGTGAACCTGGGTCAAGCGGGAGGCTTGATGCCAGGGGAGCGGGGAGCTCCGTCACGGTGGCTGCGAAGGTGGTCCGGGTCGGTCCTCGGGTCGAGGCGTGCCAGGTGAAGGCAGAGATTGCGGAGCGTGGCTCCGGCTGAAGGTGCTCCGAGACAAAGTCCTCGGAGGTGAGGCACTTCGAAGGTACTCCGGAAGGAGTGACTTCGGAGTTGGATGGATCAAGTCCTCTGCGGGGGCAAGGAGTTCGAAGTGTGCTCTGGAGGGAGACATTCGAAGGTACCCGAGGAAGGTCTCAGAAGTCGAGGCGCATCGAAGGCATGGTCCGGGTGAGGCTCGTCAAGGAGTGTGCTCGGGGAGAGACACTGCGACGAAGGGCTCATGGATTGCTTCGTGCAGAGGCCTTGGACGAAGGAGGGACTTCGAAGGGTGGTACTCCGAAGGTGGGGCTTCGGAGTGAGGAAGGCTTCGGAGCGAGGCTAGCTCCGGAGTGAGGTTGTCTTGTGGTACTTCGGCCTGCATGGCTTCGGTACACGGACTGACGGAGTTCGAGCTGAGAGTAGCTGCGAAGCCGTGGTGGTCCACTCCGGAGGTGTTGGTGCGAAGGCCCAAGGGCTTTGACGGCTTCGGCTCAAAACCGTCACTGTATCGGAGACTGACTTCGGTGAAGCGAAGGCCACCAGGCTCAAGACTTCTCGCCGAAGCTTCCGCACCCTCGCGTGCGAAGGGAGGTTGCAGAAGGTCAAAGACTGCAAAGGCTGACACTGTCTGCTCTGCAAAAAGCTGACGCTGTCCTCTCTGCAAAGCTGACAGAGAAGCCTCCAGAATAAAGGTGGACTACCTTTTGTACCCCTTAGTTCTGTAGAGACAAATTCAATGTAAACCCTAGGGGTAAAGTAGTCACTTCCTCTGGGTGAACTGTGGGCTATAAATATGGGGGTTCGGTAGGTAACATTTAACACTTTGAGCATTTACTGTTGAGCTCCTGTAGCCACATACCTCGCTGTATTCATCCAGAGTTCAAATATTTTTGTGTTCCTTGTTCAAGCGGCGAAGCCCTGCTTCTTTGTGCTTTTTGCTTGAGCTCGCATTACATACCTCGCTAGTTGTAGTGCACCGAAGCCTGTCTAGGCGTAGGTTGTTTCTGTGCGAAGTGTGTTTTTTAGCGTGCGTTCGCTCTGTGTAAAATTGAGGCCAGACCTCACAGCTTACTAGCGAAGCCCTGATCGAGGCTCGTTTTTCTTCTTGTGTCAAAGCCCTTAGCGAAGTCTGTTTGTGTGCGTTTAGACCTTCGTGTACGAAGCCCAGCACCAGTTGTTGCTGCCAAGTACTTGGTCAAAGTCCTCAGAGGGCTGTCCACTCTTGCGAAGGGTGAAGTGCGAAGCCTGCTCGAAGCACCCTGTGAGCGGAGCCTGCGCTGACTTAGCGGAGTAGATTTTCGAGGGTTGTTAGTGGAGCGAAGTCTTCTTGGCTTCGAACTTTTGCTCCTGCAAAGCCTGTGTTCGGAGCTGTCGAAGTACCTCCGAACCAGACCTTCGAAGGTTGTGTTCAAAGCCTGTTCCGTAGAAGATAGGATTAAAAACCGAAGGCTGTTTTTAGCCTGAAATTTTAAAAGCTCCCATTCACCCCCCCCTCTGGTCGCCGTTTCCGGTCCAACATATTTCATGCGCGCTCGGGAGATACCCATCGGCCCTCGCCCATGATTGTCTCGTCCCATCGGTCGATGGCGTATTCAGCCCAATTGTCCTATAGTAGTCATCGGCCATGTGGCCGATCGACGTATTCATTCATGATTATCTTATCCTCACCATAGTCATCGGCTTGGCAGCCGATTGGCTCTTCTACTAATGTTATTGTTTTTTTTTGACTCCTTATCAGTTGCAGGATCAAACTGATTGTCACACTCAGAATCTTATTTTTTCTAAGATTATAGGACCTGCACTAGAATTAAGCAGATCTCTCAGGCAATGCGTGTGACCAAAAACTACACCAACAAGGCCCCTGGTTTTGGCCTTCATGTCGAAGTATTCCTTAAGATATTTAGAGCCTTTATCGGAGTATGGGTCGGAGGCTTCACACCGAAGTAGCCTTGGACTCTGAAGAGGAGGATCCCGAAGGGGGACCTTCGAAAGGATATCGGAGCATAGTTCGAAGTCTTTTTTGGACGAAGCCTACACTACAAGAAAACAGAAAATTTTCGTCGGCTATTTTATCTTCCGTCGGCATTTTGAAAAGCCGACGGAAGTTAAATAACTTTCGTCGGCCTAGAGGAGCCGACGGAAGTTAAACTAATTTTCGTCGGCTTTTCATAATGGCCGACGAAAGTTAGAGATATTTTTCCCCGCCCGATATAAATCCCCTAACTTCCGTCAGCCAACATTAAAGCCGACGGAAATTAAAATTAATTTTCGTCGGCTTTAGATGTGGCCGACGGAAGTTAGTTTCCAACCGCACGCTTTTTTCCCACTCCTCTTTTTCTCAGCCGCACCTTCTTTTAACCCTAGGTTTTTCCCCTTCCCATCACTTCTCCTCTTCCCCGCCGCCGCCTCCGCGCGCCTCCGCCCGCCGCCTCCGCCGCCTCCCCGGCCTCCCGCCACTTCCGCCGCCTCCGCCCGCCTCCCCGGCCTCCCGCCGCCTCCGCCCGGCACCATTAGCTGCGGCGATGGCGCTACCGGCGTCGGGATTTGGCCTCATCCGCTTCCTCTCCCCCCGTCTCCATGTGCAGACCACCGACATCACTGCCGCCGCCACATGGGGCGTCGCCGCCGGCAGCACCGCCATCTACCTTGTCCAGGTTAGGGTGGTTGATTCACAAGTCACAACTCCTTTTATGCCCCGCCAATTCGTGATGGCGTCGTTTCGTGTTGTGAGCCATGGCTTGATCGGTAGATTCACTTGCCCCATCAGTGTTAGGGTTTGGTTTTTGTGGATCGGATCTGTCGCGTTTGTGAGGCTTGTTCTTGGACTGGATCGGTCTTAAGGCTCATTATTCGATTGATGGCCGTATGATTGATTTCTTAGTGCTGAGATGGATTGTGTAGATAGTTGGTACGTTGGATTTAAATTTCCTGTGTTGATCTAATAGGGAAGAACAAATGGTTCTATGACGATTATGTCTGAAAATGAGATGTGAAGCAGTAAGAACCTTTAATGAGAATTATCCAAGCTTTTGTTTAAATACACTATTTAACAAATAAAAGGAGGAGGTAGATATTAGGAATCAGAAATTGGTGTCAAGTGAGGACTATACAAATGGAATATGTTGAAATACAGATCTAGTGTAACATTTAGGTATCATAAGATGGAATTCTATAATTCTATTACATACATAATAGGTATCATACAGTGACTTCTAGAACCCGATGCATTGACACATTATTTTTCAATTTTTACATGGAGCTGTTCATTTTCATTCATCACTGACAATTTGTAAACTTTTTACCTCAATTTATGTAGGCTGCTGCTGGTCGCGGAGGTGGTCCTGTTGGACGGGGTGGTGCGCCTCCAGTGAGATAGATATGTTCTTGGCGCCGTATCTGAGGAAGTTGCTGTCTTTATTATGAAAACATTGCTTGGGACTTGGCAGTTAAAATGCCGATATGCCTCGTCGATTTGTCTACATAAGGATGCATGAATGTTGGTGGATTGTTGTAGTGCATGTCAGTTTGCTGATTTCACTTCAATATTCTCCATGAACAGTTTCACCGCAGATTGCAACTCAGTTGTCTGAAATTGAGCATATTTAAAATTTCAAATTCAGTTCTGTGTTGTATGAGTGTAGGTACTATTTTTCTTCAAGAAAATTTCAGATGCTTTGTGACTTGATCTGAAAGTATTGTCTAAAATTTTGTTTTCTATTTTCAGTTTCAAATCATAGATTGAACTCAGCTCTGTTGTTTACTGAAATTTTGCTAATTGCTGCAGGAGTATAGGACCTACATTTCAGTTGTACCTTATCATCTGAACTGAGATATAGTGTGAAGTTACAATCTGTTTCTCAAATTGAAATTAGTAGAATCATTTTAACTTCAAGTTTTGATCAGAAGTAGTGCATGTCTTAATCTGAATGGAAGTTAAATTGACATTCAGAATCTGTTATCAGTTTTGAATCTGTGTCACTTTAATCTGTTTTCTGTTTTGAAATGAACTGAAACACTAAAATATGTGCTCAGGTATAAATCAAATTTTGAGAAACTAAAATCTGTTTTCAAGGTTAAATCAAACTTGTTCAAGTTCAGATCATATTCTGTTGAACCTCTGAATCTTATTGAATTAAATCTCCAATTTGTTGAACTCTGAAGTTTGAATCAGGTTGCTGTTTTTGAAATGGACAGAATATCTGAAAACAGTTTACAATGAAGTGGTGAATTGTTTGCAAATTTTCTTTTTTTTGGATTTTTAAGTTAACTTCCGTCGGCCAACATTAGCCGACGGAAGTTATTGGCCCGTCGACAGAAAAAAGAAAAAACAAAAAAAAATAATTTTCGTCGGCTAGGATTTGGCCGACGGAAGTTACCGATTTCTTGGTAACTTCCGTCGGCTAGGTTTGGCCGACGGAAGTTAACTACTTCCGTCGGCAACCGACGGAAGTTAGCTAACTTCCGTCTACCCGCTTCCGTCGGCCAAAAGCCGACGGAAGTTAGCCTTTTGCCGACGGAAGTTAGCTTCTTCCGTCGGGAAAGGGCTAACTTCCGTCGGCTTTGGCCGACGGAAGTTGCCTAGATTGTTGTAGTGCTAGAGGGTCGAGAAGGAGGCTTCAGCGCTCAATAGCTCCCTAACTATCTCTTGGTCTTGTGGACTTTAAGTAGTCTTGGATGCTTTTCTTCATGTAGGACGAAGGGGTTTTCGCCAGGTTTTATTGGCTCCGAATCATTAGAAGGGTTCAGCCTTCTTGAGGCTTCGCATGTAATGTTATTTGTACCCTATTAGGGTAAAGTTATTTCCCCCAACACCCATTTTTAGTGACAGGTCACACGTAGACTCGTTACTAATAATGCAGTATTACTGATGTGTGTGAAATAGCTCGTCGCTACAAGTGTATTAGTGACACGTATTTTTTATCCATCAAAAGAGCATTTATGTGTTGGTGGTTGGATATCTTTAAAGGTTATGATTTATAGCCTTTTATGTTTTTTAAGAGGTTATAAGACTACAAACTAGTACGTACATATAAATAAATGTATATAAGTTATTGTACAACCGGAATGACTTCTATAAGTGTCGAGATACCAGAGATACTACAAACTAACAATAGAAATGTTGTAACTACTTAGTGACCATAAACCACACATATATTATAAATCAATGCTTTACCACGAGGACCAAAATATAGTAATTTTGAAAAATTGCATTCAATCCATAACTGCAAAATGTAATTTATTTCGGTTGAGAAACTAAGTGCCCAAGCGAACCATAGAACTAAATTGTATAGGTTCCCAGCTAGGGTTCGGAAAACTGTAGTCCTGAAATTACCATCGTATCGTAGCTAGCTAGCAAGGTGAAATCGGGTGACATAAATTTTGGTAATCAGTTTTTTCCAAAAAAAAATCAAATCAAAAGATATAAAATTATCAACCTGTAGTTGGAAGCCAGAGTAATTTTACGTTTAATTTTTAAACATTAAATTTGAATTTATACTAAGACTGCCTGTGGCGGCGTACCGGTCTTCGGTTCAGCGTTATTTACCGTCAGTTTTTTTTATGCTAGCAAGATCACATTCTGATGATCATTATCATGAGCAGTACCGGGACGACGGGGCTGATATTTTGTATCCCATTCTAGTCTCTCATTTTTATTTAAGTTTATTATAATATTATAAAAACATTAAACATTTAAAATAAATAATTAAAAAATTATATCAATATTATTTATACTCTTTAAAAAAAATTAGTGGTAGAGAGTTTATCAACATCACTACTATTTCCTACTGTAAACTAAAACGCTTCGTTTTTGGTCATATTTATTTGTATGATTTTTTAACGTTATAATTTTTCCTTATAACCAATGAACTGAACTAGTTGTTAGCATAAAATATTTGTGACCTGCACAAGGAAATGAGATCTGCGAAGGGCGAGAGCAGTCCGAGGCCGACGTCAGAGGAGCAGCTCCGTGCACAAGGCCCCGAAGGCGCGGTCAAATCAAGACCAAAAGTCTGAAAGCTCCAGCCCAGCCTTTAGGCTTCTCTGTCCTCCTATCTATAAATACCGTACGCCCCATCACCAGGGTCTTTGTCCTCCGTAGGCAAAAATTCTCACCACAAAAACACTTCTTGCTCTTCCGCTTTGAGTTGAGGTATCGTGTCGTTCTCTCGTTTCAACGGGCTCGGCAGCTGCGCAGGCCGCAGCAAAGTAGCACAAATGGACTTCACCGGAGACGCTGAGGATTTCGCCCTCGAGTTCATCCGCGATCATCTATTCGGCGGCAACGAGACTGTCCCTTTGGCGCCGGCCGACCTTGCGGTTCCTCACGAGGTCACCTTCCCCGTACCGGCGCCTCCAGCGGCTGATCCGGCGGCGGCGTACCCGTCCGTGTTGTTGCCACAGTATCAGCCGCAGCTGCAGCAAGTTTGTTACGTAGACATAACGCACGAGTACGTGGATCCCGCTCCGGCTGCTGAGGTGGCGTTCCAAGCGCCCGAGCCTGCTGCGGAGGTGATGATCCAGTTCGGAGGCGAGCCATCCCCTGTGAGACCGTCGTCGCTGACCATCACCGTGCCCCCGAGGTCGTTCGGATGGGCGTCGGCTGCCGCGCCGGCTGCTGCTGCTGATGTGGAGGACTTCCGCAAGTACCGCGGCGTGCGGCAGCGGCCATGGGGGAAGTTCGCTGCTGAGATCCGCGACCCGAAGCGGCGGGGCTCACGCGTCTGGCTCGGAACGTACGACACGCCGGTGGAGGCCGCGCGTGCCTACGACCGCGCTGCCTTCCGCATGCGCGGCGCCAAGGCCATCCTCAACTTCCCCAACGAGGTCGGCACCCGCGGCGCCGATCTATGGGCCGCGCCGACGGCATCCACCGCGACGAACAAAAGGAAGCGACAGGCCGAGGTCCCCGATGTCGAGGTGGTCGGAGTGGTAAACAAGCCCGTAAAGACCGAAGCCTCGATGTCCACCCTCGCCCAGGCGTCCTACTCGTCATCACTGTCATCCATGTGGGTGGACAACAAGACGGCGACCACGTCGTCGTCGACGGTGACGTCGACTTCATCGGAGCCCGCTGCTACGGAGGATTTCCCGGCGACGCCGTCGAGCTGGAGCTGGGAGCAGTACTGGGACGGGATGCTCGGTGGCCTGCCGCCACTCTCGCCTCTGTCACCACACCCTGCGTTGGGGTTCCCACAGCTCATCGTAAAGTGAGAAACTAAACGATGATTAGCTGAGGTGGGCTCACTGATAATACGTTCTTTCGTTAACAACAATATGTGCCTAAGTACCGTGGACAGTTAATCCGGAGCTTAATAGAAAGGTTGTATAAACAAAGAACTAGAGAAGCGACAACGATAGAGTTCGAAATACCAACGAGTAGCAACCGAGCAAGTAGAGTAATCGTGAGTTTTTTCTGTTCTTAAACAAAAATACAAGGACTTACGTATCATAGCGTGAGGTAAAGAGATCAGGTATTAGGCTATTAGCCCGGGTAAATCGATGCTTGTAAAGAATAAGCAGAGGATGCGATCTGGCCTTTGATATGACACTGTAAATTAATGACTACTTATATTTGTTTAATTAATGAGGTGCTATTGATTATATGTGCGCATTGTGCGTCATCTTCTTTTCTTCATTATTTGTGACTTCCTCGATCCTCATTGTCTTGAAAAATATTTCATCCTAAAAAAACCAAGAACACTTTCACGTCGGCACGAGCAGAAAAAACGAAATAAAAAACTTTAATCTCTGAAAACCATTTAAGCAATAAAGCTTCGTCGGTTCGGAGCCGTAAACAGCGGAGACCTCCGCCAGAGCTTTGGCGCAACGAAATCTCCCGAAGCCTCTTCACCCGAAGGGGCGTTGCCAACAAGGACAGAAAATTTATCTTCCCACTAATTAGACTAGCCTTTTACTCTTTTACCCCTACGAAGAATACTAAACAATATCTTCTTAGTCGGTTATAATTAAAGGATAAATTAAAAAAGTATTTTTTCATGTATTCGATCTATAAATATTCCTCTTCACTCTGTAAAGGGCATGGAATATAATATTCAGATATTCAATATACACTTCGAAATATCTCAAGCTATTATTTATCTCGGAAGCTTAGAATAGTTTACTTAAACAAATACTTCGTTTATCATACGCTTAGTTTTCTAAACCTATTAGCGTAATCTTTTACGCCAACACTCACCAAATCAATTACGTTTTATGTACTCCGTATTGGTGTTTCTGCGAAGTTATTGCATCTCCATGAAACGCGGGAGCAGGACTGCAGGAGCCATGCAACATCGTTGCAGACTTACAGCCTCTAGCTCCTTGCTGAATATAAATGCTGCCAGCAGTTGCTGCTAACGGGATCTGGCTTTAATTTCCTGCTGGAATGGAGTACGGCTGTGAATAAACTTAAATGTTATTTTGAACATCTACTGATAAAAAAAATAAAGTTTCAGCTCTAATTATAAGATCTTTTGAGTTACAAATTTCTAGTTCTAGGTTGAAGTTGAAGGTAGAACTAGAAATTTTGTTTTTATTTTTTCGAAACACAAGTTGCTATAATTCACAAGAGAAATATTAAGCACGCCCCAGAATAATGTGGCGTTCATGGAGTGAGAATCGCAGTTCGTTGCTTTTTCTCAATCATTTTTCACCGCATTTCCATGAGTCGAAAGATAGCAACAGACAGTACTGTTTAATATTGATTCGGTGCATGTTGGATATGTAACTTGTGTTTACATCATGTCTTCAGAGTTCTGGTAAAAAAACCAATGGGATGTCTTTGAACTGTATAGTAGTATACTAGTATACATATCATTAATACCTCTCCATTTTACCTAGCAAATGCGGGGAATGACATAGTCTAATCTGTAGTCTATACGTAGAAAATAACTAAAGATCAGTATTGATCATTGTCCATACTGACAAGGTGTCATGATCGGACTGCACTACCGCCGGCGCAAACATGGCAAGGGATCCGGCGACACGCCAAATTAGGATAACTATTAGTGATTGATTAGCAGAAATGGAATAAGATCTCTACTGCCAATTATGTGAGCCAGGATTATGCTTGTTGCCTTCCTTGCGTGATATAAGCGGGAGAAGGCTAGAGGTGAGGGGGGGTTTTTTGAGTAGTGTTCGGGTAGTCCTTTCCGCGGCGGCGGGGTGCCACAACGGCGCCACCACGCCGACGCGGCCCTGGTCCCTGTCCCTCGACGTCTTTCTCATATAATCTAAGGCACAACGTTCCCTCCAATCTCCCGCGCTCTCCGACCGCTGACAACCTGGTATCAGCAAATCCAGGACCTGCTTCCGCACCACGCAACATGAGTTCGGCATCCGCAGTCGGAGATGGCTCGGGATCGGCAGCGAAAGAGAAGGACCAGGAGCTCACCATGGGGGACGTCGCGCGACGTCTTCAGGCGATCGAGGACATGATACGACCCTTGATCCCACTCCGTGATCAAGTGGCCGCTATAGAGGTGTCGCTCACGGCACAAGGACAACAGCAACAACTCTTGAATGACGGCCTCCTTCGCGCAGAACGCGCTCTGCAACAAGGGCGACCTCCCACAGGCCGCCGACATGACGACGAGGAAGATGACGGCTTCGCTACAACACACAAGTTGGAGTTCCCGAAGTACGACGGCGTGGGGGACCCCTTGTCATGGCTAAATCGTTGCGAGTGCTATTTTCGCGTCCGTCGTACTCCTGAGAATCGGCGCGTGGCGTATGCCTCCTTCTACCACCGTCTGGAACTCAACAATGGAGTGCCCCCCGTGGGCACGCTTCGTCCAACTCATGAACAAACGCTTCTGGCCACCCATGACGGACAACCCAATCGGCGAGATGGCACTTTTACGTCGCGAAGGCAGCGTCGACGACATCACCAAGCGTTTCATGGCCCTATCCTGCAGAGACATGGCGATCTCCGAGGCTCACCAAGTACAACTATTTCTAGCAGGCCTCGACAAACCTCTCAGCATGGACGTCGCTCTGCACTGCCCGACCACCCTCGACGACGCAGTCATGTTGGCTCGGGCTCACGAACAAAGGGAGTCGTTCTCGACCGCCTCGGTGCCACGCCAGCAGCAATACTTCCGCTCCCGTGCATCCACACCGAGTGTTGCCTCTAGCACAGCCCCAGCTGCGTCGACCGCATCCTCTCCATCGGTGGCCAAGCCTTCGTTGTCCACCCGGCGGTTGACTCCAGCCGATGTGGCCCAACGCCGCCGAAGTGGGCAATGCTTTCACTGCGATGAGCCTTTCACGCCCCGCCACAAAGAGCACTGTAAGCAATTATTCTGTATTGAAGTTGAGGACGAAGACGACGAACAAACAGATCCGCTAGCCAACCTAGTGATCTCTATACACGCGCTAACAGGCATTCGCCCACGCGCGGGCCGCACGATGCAACTCTGCGTCCGCATCAACGGCGCACAGATCATCGCCCTTCTGGACTCGGGATCCACCCATAACTTCTTGGACACGGACACAGCGGAGTGCATCGGCATCACTTTCAACAGCCATTCAAGCCTTCGGGTGACAGTGGCCAACGACGAACAAGTGTGCAGCCCAGACTGCTGCAACAACATGGCCATCACCATCGGACGCGAACAGTTCACACTGGACTGCTACGGACTTGCGCTCGGCTCACATGAAATGGTCCTAGGCGTTCAATGGCTGGAATCATTGGGACCGATCCTGTGGGACTTCACTGCGCGCACCATTGTGTTCGTGCGAAATGGACACAGGGTGTGTTGGCAAGCCACCGACGCAACGGCGAACCCACCTTCGGCCATGACCGCGAACGACGACGCCCTGGAGGACTTGCTGCGTCGCTTCGACACGGTGTTCGCTACACCGACGGGTCTGCCACCAGTTCGACCACGTAGCCACCACATACGGCTCCTGCCCGACACTGCTCCGGTCTCTGTTCGGCCATACCGCTACGCGCATGTGTAGAAGGAAGAGCTGGAGTCCCAGTGCGCCGAGATGTTGCGTCAAGGAGTAATCCGTCCCAGCTCATCGGCTTTTTCCGCTCCGGTATTACTTGTCAAGAAACACGACGGCTCTTGGCGATTTTGCGTTGATTACAGAGCACTCAACAGCAAAACAATCAAAGACAAATTTCCGATACCGGTGGTTGAAGAACTGCTGGACGAGCTACACGGCGCCTCCTTCTTCACAAAGCTGGACCTGAGATCCGGCTACCACCAAGTGAGGATGCACGAAGATGACATCGAGAAAACGGTGTTCCGCACACACCAGGGACTTTTGAGTTTCTGGTCATGTCCCTTCGGCTTGACAAATGCGCCGGCCACCTTCCAAGCGCTGATGAACGACACCCTCCAGCTGTTTCTCCATAGGTTCGTGTTGGTATTTTTTGATGATATACTCATCTATAGTTCATCATGGACAGAACATCTCCGCCATCTCCACTTGGTACTGTACAAGCTACAGGAACACAAATTGTTCCTCAAACGGTCCAAATGTGCCTTCAGAAGCGCGCTCAGTGGCGTATTTGGGCCATGTTATCTCGCACAAGGGCGTCGCCATGGATGAACAAAAGATACAAGCAGTACTTGATTGGCCAAGACCACGTTCGGTCCGCGGTGTCCGGGCATTCCTAGGGTTGGGAGGGTACTATCGCCGCTTCATCCGGAATTACGGCAGTATTGCCACGCCGCTGACAGCCCTCCTAAAGAAAGACGCATTCCAATGGAGCCAACCAGCCGAGGACGCTTTTCACGCGCTGCAGCGTGCACTGACGACGGCGCCCCTTCTACAGCTGCCGGACTTCGACCAGGACTTCGTGGTCGAGTGCGACGCCTCTGGCACGGGCCTGGGAGCCGTCCTGCACCAAGGCAGGGGACCGGTGCCCTTCTTCAGCCGTCAGTTGGCGCCAAGACACACCAAGCTCGCTGCTTATGAGCACGAGCTCATCGGGCTATCTTTGGGGGCGCCCGTTCATCATCCGGACGGATCACTTTAGCTTGAAATACCTCCTGGATCAGCGGCTGGCCACTATTCCGCAGCACTAGTGGGCAAGCAAGCTCATTTGCTTCGACTTTTGGGTCGAGTTTCACCCCGGCACCAGCAACGTTGTGGCGAACGCGCTGTCCCGCCATGACACAAAAGCAACGGCGGAAGTGGCGGCGCTCTCCGCTCCCTCCTTCGCCATGTTTGACGATTTAAGCCGCGAATACGCCACTGACCCACATGCTCAGACCCTGTGGGCGCAGGTACAATCCGGTGACAAGGGTGGCCTGTGGCGGGTCATGGATGGCCTGATCACAGTCCGCGGCAAAGTGTTTGTGCCCACCGGCTCACCTACCATTCCGGGCCTCCTAGCGTAGGCACATGGATGCGGCCATGAAGGCACGGAGAAGACGCTTCATCGGGTGCAGCGCTAACTTCCATATCCCAGGCGCCCGCACACTGGTGCGTGAATTTGTCCGAGCTTGCGTCGTCTGCCAGCGCAACAAAACTGATCAGCTCCAACCGGCCGGCCTGCTTCAGCCTCTGCCGGTACCGTCGGCGGTCTGGGCTGATATAGCCATGGACTTCATCGAAGGCCTTCCTAAAGTAAACGGCCGGACTATGATACTCACGGTGGTCGATAGGTTTCTAAGGCGGCTCACTTCATCGCACTCGGACACCCGTACACTGCCATGACGGTTGCACGATGCTTCTTCGACAACATCGTCAAGCTCCATGGAGTACCCAGCTCCATCGTCAGTGACTGCGACCCGGCGTTCACGGGGCGCTTCTGGCAGGAACTCTTCCTGCCTCGCCGGCGTCAACCTGTGCTTCTCCTCCGCCTTCCATCCACAGTCTGACGGCCAGTCCGAGGTGACAAATAAAATCATCACTATGTATCTTCGATGCCTCGCTAGGCGATCGACCACGTGAGTGGCTGCGTTGGTTGCCCTGAGCGGAGTACTGTTACAATACTTCGTTCCAGTCATCAATCCGCACAGTCGCCATTCCATGTCGTCTACGGGCGTGACCCACCCACGGTGCGCTCCTACTCACCAGGCGAAGAACGTCTACCCACTGTCGACGCCTAGCTCCGGGACAGGGATGAATTTCTGGTAGAGATACGCGAGTGCCTCGAGCAGGCGCAGCAACAACACAAGACATTCTACGATCGCAATCATCGTAACCTCGAATTCACGGTCGGTGAATGGGCCTGCTTCGCCTTCTCCATCGTCCGGTGGCATCCCTTGACGTCAAAGGCCGCGGCAAGCTAGGCCCTAAATTCTTCGGACCATTTCAAGTGTTGGAGCGAATTGGGGAGGTGGCCTATCTCCTGCAACTACCGGCATGGGCTCGTTTGCATGACGTGTTCCACGTCGGGCTACTCAAGAAATTTCATGGTGAAGTGCCCATGACGCCAGGAAGACTTCCCCCAATCCGGCATGGTCGTGCATGCCCCACCCCAACGGCGGTCCTGCGGAATCATTTGGCTCATGGCAAGCTTGAGCTGTTAGTGCAGTGGGATGGTCTGTCAGCAGCCGACGCCAGTTGGATGCCTTTGGACGATTTTCGTCACCTCTATCCTACTTTCAAGCTCGCGGACGAGCTTGTTCAACAGCAGGGGAGAGATGTCATGATCGGACTGCACTACCGCCGGCGCAAACATGGCAAGGGATCCGGCGACACGCCAAATTAGGATAGCTATTAGTGATTGATTAGCAGAAATGGAATAAGATCTCTACTGCCAATTATGTGAGCCAGGATTATGCTTGTTGCCTTCCTTGTGTGATATAAGCAGGAGAAGGCTAGAGGTGAGGGGGGTTTTTTTGAGTAGTGTTCCGAGTAGTCCTTGTCTGCGGCGGCGGGGTGCCACAACGGCGCCACCACGCCGACGCGGCCCTGGTCCCCGTCCCTCGACGTCTTTCTCATATAATCTAAGGCACAACGTTCCCTCCAATCTCCCGCGCTCTCCGACCGCTGACACAAGGGTTATACGATTCCACTGTACAATGCATTTGACTGAAAACTACTTCATCAATCTTATAATATAGCAACCAAGTAGAATCAAATGGTATATTTTATACTATAACGAATGCAGATGTTGACACTCCTTAGATTTATTATATACATATCCAGATTTATCAATCCATAGATAAATCTGAAAAAAAACAAAATGACTTACATTCTAGAACGGAGATAGTACTATGTTTCATCTGATACTACTATATTATGATACTACTATATTACAGTAGCTCGATGGGTAGTTAAAATGTAACTCGTGGGACAACCAACTAGATATATATCCCAGCTGTTGAGAAGGCGGCCATGGATGCCCAATTTTTTTTGAATAAACGGCATGAGAGCTGCTAGAATATATTAATTAGAGATTAGGAATGTACAAAAGAAAGGTGGGAACAGGAAAAGGTACAAAGGACTTCAGAAGGGAAGAGAGGCTAAACATGATGATGCACTACGGGAGAAACTATATTTGCCGAGTGCCTAGGGCACTCGGCGAACCCTATTTTCCACTCGGCGAAGGATTCGCCAAGTGCCACACTCGGCAAAGGGGACTCAGCGAAATGGGTGTCAGCGAAGAGCCTGTTTGCCGAGTGCTTTTTATCGGGCACTCGGCCAATCCTTCGCCGAGTGCCTTGTAGGCTTTGCCGAGTGCCACGTGAGGCACTCGGCAAAGGCCGTTAGGCCACGTCCCGGCCGTTAGACGGCTTGTTTTGCCGAGTGCCTCACGTGGCACTCGGCAAAGCCACGGAAGCGCGCACGTGGCACTGTGGCTTTGCCGAGTGCCACATAAAATAGCACTCGGCAAAGCCGTAGTGCTTTTCCGAGTGCTACACTCGGCAATTCTTTTTTCTTTTTTTTAAAAAATTATTCAATGCACATTTCATCCCAAAATTAACATTCAATCACAAAATTCATCACAAATTCATATTTAATCACAAAATTCATCACAAATTCACATCTCATCACAAAATTCATCAAAAATTCACATTTCATCACAAAATTTACATTTCATCACAAATTTCTCGACAAATCACATTTCAACATAAATCCCATGAGTCAATCACATCACAAAGCATAATTTACTTCATAAGTTCAAGTTCACATAATAGTTCACAAGTTCAAGTTCACATTATAATATACAAATTCAAGTTCACAATGGCAACTCACATTACGCCTCACAAGTTAGTCTCATAACGAGCATTACCACTTTGCCCAGTGTACGGAGATGCATGCGTGTTTGATCCCGATGCTGATGAATGGAACTACAAAAAAGAAAATAGTTAGCACAATTGTATATAACAACAATGACAAAAACAGTATTAGAAACTCACATTGCCCCTTTGTGGAGTTTGCGGAGATTGTGAGGGTTGAGGAAGTCCAAGCACACCCATATGACCTGAAAAAGATCCACCCACCTACGCAAACCACTGCTGCATCTGGGCCTGCATCTGAGCCTGCATCCGAGCCTCCATCTGAGTCTTCCACTCGGTCCTTTGTGATCTTTCTTCATTTAGTTGGCCCTACAAAACATTAATTCACAGTCATTAACGTTCCAAAACAAACAAATTGAAATGTTCGATGATTGATGAAAATGAACTAACCTGTAGATCGGCAATCAGACCCATAGATGTGTCTCGGCGAGGGCGTATACCCGGACCGGAGGTCGAGCTCCGAGCTCTCACCTTAGATAGAGAGGGGGTACTACGGGTATCAATGGCGTCGTCGCCCATCAAATATCGTCCATGTCTCTTGCCTCCTCCAGCCCTCATGACCACCTCGCCATCGATGTCATGTGCGACTGGGTCATAATCGGGACCATGCACTTCCTTCGCCATCTCTGAATAGTCCTGAAGGCGTTGATATGCGTTCTGATTAGTGTACGACTCAGCGGGGTCATTTGGATTGTAAATATTGCCTTCAACCGCCCTCCCTTTGTGAGCCAGAGCATATGCCATGACTTGGGAGCATTCCTGACCCGCATTAGCTGTTGACTAAAACAAGAAAATAGTTAGAGTTATATTGTGCAATTAAGCGAAAAAAGAAACAAGTAACTACATACCCATCTCGCCCTGAACTGGTCGAGGTTCAGCGAGCCTTGATGGTGTGCTGCCCCTGGCATGAGTAGGCGTCTCTGGCGGCATGCATCGTGACTGCTCTTCCACTCGGCGGAACACCACCTATCAACAATTTGGCCCCAACATTTAAGATGAGCGGCACACCACTGTGGAGGGACCTATTTGATGCAAGTGAAGTTGTTAATGACATAATATTAAGTATTGGAAGATACACGATAATAAACTTACCATCATGTATTCCTCTCGTGTCAAAAAGGTGGTCCGGGCATCCTTTTTATTCTTCCTCTCTCGACGGTGCTGATAGGGGCATCCTTAATTTTTTGAAGGATTGATAGGGGCATGCTTTCTACGTATCTGAAGACACGAGTGTTCTTTTCTTCCTAATTTTCCCAAGTTACTAGGATAATAAGGAAGGAAGTGGTCTTTGATGGTTGCCCAGGCCTGGAGACAAGAGATATGTCCACTAGAGATTATTGATGAAGGTGGTAGGATTGCTCAGTCCTGATGGGCATACATGGAATTTATCCCTGACTAATCGATAACACCATCCCAAATTCTCTTAGAGAATCTATAGATGTCGAAGAGATGAATCACGGATTCGGGCTCTTGTACATAGAGTACACACCTTTGTTGGTGGAACCAACCATGGAGAGCGAGGTGATCGAAGGTCCAAAGCCTATTCTAAATAGCAAGACACACAAAGAATTTGGACTTTGGCGAAGCCCATGTTTTCCAGATGCTTTTCATGAAGTCGGTGTTGGTTGAGCCATTGAATTGGGTGAGGTATGTTGACTTGGTCATGAAGGCTCCTGATTTATGCGTCATCTATACAATCCTATCTTCAACATCGGGTTGGAGCTAGGCCGTGCAAACCATAGACCAAAGATTTGTAAATTCTTGCAACGCTTGACTTGAGATGAGGAGGTCGTGAGAGTCAAGGTCTAGAACCCATTTTCTTTCATATAAAGTTGTTGAAACTGATATGTTCTTTCGATGGGTGTTGACGCAAAAATGTGCCCCCGTACTTGGGTTAGTTCAACGATTCAAAAGTGTGCGGATACTTAGGGATAGGCCTAAGCATAACACAACACTGACATCGCGTTCTAACTACCCTTAACAGTGGCAAGGGGTTGGAGTCACCAGGTAATCAGATCACAAGTAAATAATCCAATTAGCCAAAAAGAAATATATTAATAAAATAAACCAGCTAGCTAAATCGGAGCCTAACTGATTCGAAGTATATCATGCGAATGAGTTCACCGAAGGGGGCCTTCGATGTCTGGTGCGAAGGGTCTCGCCGAAGGTAGCTTTCGCGACGTTCGGATTGATCTGGCCGAAGGCTAGCTTTGAACAGATCTTGACGCGAAATCACCTCCGAACAGTGGGGTTCGGTGCGAAGTCTCTAACATGACAAAGTTATACCAACGCAACGCACTGGCATGACTTCATTCAGAGCGAATTTTAGGCGTAGCTAAGCCTGACGGGACGAAGCCTGCAGCGGAGCATTCTGGCGCGCGGGACTTAGTCAAACCGACAACATTGTGATGGGTCCGGCACAGGTAGTCAAAGTAGAGGTCCCGCCGAAGGGTGTTTTGACAGCCTCTGAAACTAGCTTCCTGGCTTCGGACACCTCCGGCGAAGGGGCTCCGAGCGTGAAAACCAGCAACAGAATAGAGATCAAGTGCCAATTCGGCCTGAAGACCGAATTTGCTAAGTGTTGCAGTAGAGAAACGAAGGTAGCAATCTGTTATGTAGATTAACGGATACTTCACAGGCGAAGTAACAAGGCGATAGCAATCTGTTACATAGATTAACGGGTACTTCATGAGCGAAGTAGCAAGGCTTACCATGGTTTTGGCGTGGCCGGCGGAGGGCTTCTAGGCAAACCCACGAAGGTTGCAGAAAGGTAAATAAAAGTAAATGTACGGTTCAAAGCTAGGGCTTTGTGATTGATTTGTGTTGGGGCCCAATGAACCGGCCTCACCCCTATATTTATAGGGGCTAGTCTTCTTATATCTAAGATTTAATCTGGTAGGATTCGGCCTAATCAAACTTAGGGATAAAATTAGCTAGAATCAGACTCAAACTCTATATATGAGAATCAGCCCGAAGTGGGCCTTCGGCAAGGCCTACCGAAGCCTGCTCCGTGGGCCGAAGCTTCAGCGAGGTAGGCCTCCGAAGGTCTTCGGGCCGAAGGTAGCAGGCCGTTGGAAGGCATCCCAAGCCCAAAGCTTAATGGGACTTTGGCCCTATAGGGCTTTGGCCTGATCCAGGACATGTGTATTTTCAGCCCAAATTACCAAAATTGATATTTTGACAATCTTAACCATTAATGCCATTTTTTGATATCAACACATGCCCCCTACCTTTTAGTAAACTAAGTGAACTAAAAACATAACGGGCTAAGGACGATACTTTCCATATCGGCTTTTGGACACTATCAAGCGCTTTGCCACACACTTGGGAAGTATTTTTTCAAATACCTGCCATTCAAAGCTCTTCAAAATCGCTCTCCTTGTATGGACTCTAACAAGTATGCATTACCTAGAGCGATTTCAACCACTCTAAAGGGACCTTCCCAACTAGGCGACCATTTACCAAATTTTGCGCTCTTAGTGCCTAAGGGTAAAATCGTCTTCCAAACCAAGTCACCAACTTGAAACGATTTTGGTTTAACTATTTTGTTGTAGGCTCTAGCTACTCGCCTTTTGTCTTTCTTTATAGCTTCTAAATCCCTTAACCTCTTATCGGTCGCTTCCTCTAAATTGTCTTTCAAAAGAGTTTCATACTCATCGATCGATAAGCCATCTTGCTTAAGAAATCTTAAAGAGCCAAGATCCACCTCTACTGGTAGAACGGCTTCTTGTCCATATACTAACTCATATAGACTAACTTTGGTAGCACCGTGCTTTGCAACTCTACAAGCCCACAATGCTTCTGAAAGCACTTCATGCCACTTTTTAGGGAACTCTTTGATTTTCTTCTTAATGAGCTTAATCACAGTTTTATTACTAGACTCGTCCTGACCATTGGTCTGAGCATAGTATGGTGAAGAGTTTATTAACTTAATACCATAAAATTCAGCAAAGTCGCTCACTTCTTTAGCAACGAATGAAGTACCTTGATTTGTAGTGAGAGTTTGGGGAATACTGAATCTATGTATAATGTGCTTCAAGATAAAATCAGTTACCTCATTGTGAGTCATATTCTTGAGAGGCATGGCTTCGGTCCATTTAGCGAAGTAGTCTGTCGCCATCAATACGAACCGATGCCCTTTTGAAGAGGGAGGATAAATTTGGCCGATGAAGTCTAAGCCCCAACCTCGGAACGACCATGGCTTGATAATAGGGTTAAGTGCTGAAGCAGGAGCTAGCTGAATATTACCAAACCTCTGACACGCTTCACACCCTCTTTAATACTTAAAACAGTCCTCAGTCATAGTCGACTAGTAGAAACCTGCTATTTTGAGCATCCAACTCATTTTCTGGGCCGACTGATGGGTGCCACAAAGCCCTTCATGGGCTTCTCCTGTAGCTACTTTGGACTTATCAGTATCTGAACACTTTAAGAGTACTCCATCAATAGTTTGGTGATATAATACATCATCTAGCAACACAAATTTAAACGCTTGTCGCTAAACTTTCCGATCAACCTTTTGATTGGGATTCCTTAAATACTAGACGATTGGGATTCCTTAAATACTAGACGATTGGGATTCTCCAATCATCCTTATGGATATCCGGAGGGTTTGCTAACTCCTTTCCTAGAGTGATGTCTAAATTATTAACTTCGGAGTGCCCCCCAGGCCTTTCCTGTTTCTATCAAAGGTTGACTGGATCGGCCGTGCTGAGCCGATCAGAGCGAAGCCTTCCGTCGGAGGGGTTTGGTTCCCGAAGACTTCTGCTGTCCAGAAGACTTCGGTGCAAGGGCTCCAACATGCAGGACCCTTCGGCGGATGAAGTGCTCCGACACGAGGATCCCGACATACTACACCCTTCGGTGATCGGAGAGGTCTGATCCGTAGGATCCAGCAGACCTCGTGCTAGCCTGAAGATTTCGGCTTCGGCAGTGAGCTCAAGCATTGGACTTTTCTGTATAGAAAATTTTCCTCTCCTGACTTGATAGCCAGATGCTTGCTAATCCAAATCATTCACAATTGAGTTGGCTTCTCTTGACACGTGAGAAATTTTAAAGTCGTCGAAAGTAGCAACTATGTCTAAACATTTATCCAAGTAACTATTTAGCAAGCCATTGAAACATTAAGCAGTTTCAACTTGGTTATTAGTAGAGGAAAATTCTAAACGGGCCGAGGTTTCAAAGTGTATTCAACTAGGTTATATGAGAACTACCCCGATACCTTGGCCATTCTTACAAGTTGAACCATAAAAATAAAGTTTCCATGGCACTACCTCAATTAGAGCAATATCGTCACCCCAATTGATGTCTACGTGGTGGTCAACTATAAAATTAGCGACAATTTGGCCTTTCATAGCTCATAGAGGTTCATAAGCCAAATCGTATTCAATCAAAGCGTAAGCCCACTTTCCGATTCTTCCACTTAGAATCGGCTTTTACAACATGTATTTTATAACATCGATTTGGTAAGTGACAATACATGTGCTAGGAAGAAGATAGTGATGTAATTTGGTACATGCGTAATAAAGCGATAAACACAAGCGCTCCAAGAACACGTACCTGGTTTCATTGTCTAGTAGGTGGCGGCTCAAGAATGTAATGATGTACTCTTTCCCCTCCACCTCCTGAGTTAGCATGGCCCCTATCATGCTATCTTCTGCAGCGATGTATAGCCGAAACATAATTCTGGACTTTGGTGCTCTCACCATGGGTGGTGATGATAAGCACTCTTTAATCTTTTCAAAGGCGCTTTGCTTACTTGCCCCCCAAGTGAACTCAGCTTAATTCTTTAGCCGGAGTATGGGGACAAAAGCATCGATTTTTCCATACAGGTTAGATATAAAGCGACATAAATAATTCATCTTGCCTAGCAACTTTTGCACATCTCTCTTGCATGTCGGTGCTGCAAAGTTTCTAATATTTTCAAGCCTCTTAGGATCAATTTTGATACCTCTTTCGTGAATCATGAATCTGTTGACACGAAAACGTGCCCCCGTACTTGGGTCAGTTCGATGATCCAAAAGTTTGTTGATACTTAGGGACAAGCCTAAGCGTAACACAACACTGACATCGTGTTATGACTACCCTCAATAGTGGCAAAGGGGTGGAGTCACCAGGTAATCAGATCACACACAAATAATGAAATATATTAAATAAATAAACTAGCAAGCTGATCGGAGCCTAACTGATTCGAAGTGTATTGTACGAAGGGTTTCACCGAAGGGGGCCTTCGGCATCTACTGCGAAGGGTCTCGCTGAAGGTAGTCTTCAGCGTTCAGACTGATCTTGCCGAAGGTAGGCCCCGAACAGATCTTGACACGAAATCACCTCCGAACAGCAGGGTTTGGTGCGGAGTCTCTAACATGGCAAAATATCCCAAACGCAACGCCCTGGCGTGACTTCATCTGGAGTGAGGTGTAAAGTGGAGAAGCCTTACGTGATGAAGCCGGCTTCGGAGCATGTTGGCGCGTGGGACTTAGTCAAACCGACAACAGCGTGACGTCCCGACATGGGTAGTCGAAGCAAGGATTTCACCGAAGGGTCTTCTGTCAACCTCTAAAATAGGCTTCCTGGCTCCGAACACCTCCGGCGAAGGGGCTCCAAATGTGGAAACTTGCAACAGAACAGAGATAAAGTGCCAATTCGACATAGAGACCGAATCTGCAAGTGTTGCAATAGGGAAACAAAGGTAGCAATCTGTTACGTAGATTAACGGATACTTCACAGGCGAAGTAACAAGGCGATAGCAATCTGTTACGTAGATTAATGGGTACTTCATGAGCGAAGTAACAAGGCTTACCACGGTTTCGGTGTGGCCAGTGGAGGGCTTCCAGGCAAACCCACGAAGGTTGCAGAAAAGTAAATAAAAGTAAAGGCACAGTTCAAAGCTAGGGCTTTGTGATTGATTTGTGTTGGGGGTCTAATGAACCAGCTTCACCCCTATATTTATAGGGGCTAGTATTCTTATCTCTAAGATTTAATCTGGTAGGATTATGCCTAATCAAGCTTAGGGATAAAATTAGCTAGAATCAGACTCAAACTATATCTCTGAAAATTAGCCCGAAGTAGGCCTTCGGTAGGGCCTGCCAAAACCTGCTCCTCGGGCCGAAGCTTCGGTGAGGGAGGCCTCCGAAGGCCTTTGGGCTGAAGGTAGAAGGCCACTGGAAGGCTTCCGAAGCCCAAGGCTTAATGGGCCTTCGGCCCTGTAGGGCTTCGGCCTGATCTAGGACATGTGTATTTTGGCACAAATTACCAAAATTGATATTTTGACAATCTTGACCATTCATGCCATTTTTTGCTATCAACACATGCCCCTGCCTTTTAGTGAACTAAGTGAACTAAAAGCATAACGGGCCAAAGACGATACCTTTCATATCGGCTTTTCGACACTTTCAAATGCTTTGCCACACACTTGGGAAGTATTTCTTCAAATACCTTCAATTCAAGGCCCTTCGAAATCGCTCTCCTTATAGAGACTCTAATAAATAAGCATTACCTGGTGTGATTTAGGCTATTTTGATGGGACCCTCCCAACTGGGCAACCATTTGCCAAATTTTGGGCTCTTAGTGCCTAAAGGTAAAATCATCTTCCAAACCAAGTCACCAACTTGAAACGATTTTGGTTTAACTTTTTTATTGTAGGCTCTAGATATGCTTCTCTTGTCGTTCTCTATAACTTCTAAAGCCCTCAACCTCTTATCGGTCACTTCTTATAAATTATGTTTTAAAAGAGTCTCATATTCATCAACCGATAAGTCAACTTGTTTAAGAAATCTTAAAGAACCATGATCCACCTCTACGGGTAGAATGGCCTCTTGCCTATTGTAGGACCGAAAGTAGCGACCATAGGGGGGTGAATGGGCGCCTAAAAAATTCTTTCGAATCAATGGCCTGCTCCCAACACCCAACGCACCTCAACAGACTTATCAAGGAACAGTAAACAGATCAACAAAGCCTAAGAAAAATCTAGCCTAAAAATGACCAGTGTCCTAGACAAAGAGACACAACCACAGTGCTTAAAGGTAGATTAACAAAGCATTTAAAACATGGGAAAATCAAACTTCACTGAAATAGATCATCACAGAGATTTAATATGAGTGCACGTGAAACGAGGAATCTTACTGTTCAAGATTTGTCTCCTGTTTAGTACTTGACGAAGCCTGCTTCGGAGAATGTAGTGTCGGAGCTTGTTGTGACCGTCCCGAAGTATGCTTCGAAAACTTCGTACTAAGGCTGCTGATGTGGACAACAAAGCCTGTTCGAAGTATGCTTTGGGTTCATCACTCTTCGGAGCTACGAAGCCTAGCTCAGGAAAAGTACAGATTCGAGGCCAACAAAAATCGAAGTCTGAAAAACATCACTCGAAGTCTTCATAACATACAGCCGAAGCCTACAACGAAGTTAGCTGCGAAGCCTCCACTAGCACAGAGCTTTGAACTGAGCGAAAAACTTCGATAGACTTATCCCGTTCGAAGCTATAGCATGTGCACTTCGAAAACAGACCGAACCCTTCAAATACGGGACCCACACAACAGAAATTCGGAGATATTGATAGCAACAAAGCATGTCTACAGCAAATCCAGTGTACAGTCAATAGCGAAGCATGCTTCGAAAACTCACAGCGAAGCCTGCACAGAAAAAGCGAAGACACTACCGAAGCCTAACGTGCTACTCTGTGGGGCCCACTCAAAAACTTCGAACAGAGAAACTTTTAGCCAAACAACACGTTTGCTAGGAAGCTCATGAGAGACATCAAACCATGAGAAAACCTGTGACAGACAGCTGCTACTGAAAGACTGAAAACTAGCTGTGCAAAGCTAGGACACCTAGGCACTTGAGTAGATAGAAGAAGAAAATTGGTGCAGCGCACAATGCGTCTTCAGGAATAAAATAACTAAGCCTTGGCCGGCTACTTGAAGCTTTACGCTGCATAGACTGAATACTAGCTATGCCAGGCCAACAACTAGCTCTTGCTTCCGAGCATGACAGAACTAGCAGTCTAGACTGCTACTAGCAGATCTATTAACCGAAACAAAACCTATGGCTGGAGGAAGGTAAAAAACAATGCCGTGCACCAGAGCAAGAACATGTGAAGCCAGAGAATAAACAAACAAAGCTAAATGCAGTACTGCAACTCTACAGAACTCCCTCGAGATAAGAACAACAAATCTTTAAACGCAAGAACTCTCAACTCACAGAACACAGAATACCAGAGTCTAGACCATCGCACGCCTATAAAAACAATAGGCACACAATACAAGGTATTGATTGAAACGTAGAGAATAAAACCTGATGGCTGATTTCTTGGCAGGTGCTCGAAGAAACAATGACGGCAGAGAAGAACAAAACGCCAGGAGATGAACACCAAAAGTGACCCAATCTTTTTGGATTAGGAAAGTGATTTTTGAAAGGGTAACCCTAACCCTAGGGATTGGGGCCCTATTTATAGGCAGCCTAATAGCCTAGGAATATACCAAAAGATCCTTACGGTTTTTACAGACGCTGAAAAAATGGAAAAGACCAAACTGCCCTTAGGATATTTTTACAGACTCGACTGACTGACTGACTGTGGGCCTAAGGACAAAATAGTAAACTCCTATTTACACATGACTTATCTGGAAGCGGAGCTTTCGTAGCGACTACGGCTTCACCCCAGAACGGTCCGATCCGAGATTAGTGGTCGTCAGTTTTGCGCCGAAACTGACTAAGCGTCCACCAACTTTGCACCAGGTACCCGGATTGGGCCGGCCCGATTCCGCAGCTCTCTCAGCCCGACAATCGCTCGCCGCCCGTGTACCTGAGTCAATCCTGGTCAATAGCCTAGTGGATCCTCTGCTGCTCCTAGCCCATGTACCCGGATTGGGCCAGCCTGACTTCGCGGCCCCTCTGCCCGACAGTCGCTCGCTGCCTGTGTACCTGGGTCACATGTGGCCTAGATGCAGCATGTGTTCTCTTCTCTTCAGTCCTCTTTGACTTCCGTTGACAATGACTCATCACATCTAGAGCCATGAGGCCCACGCTCTTCAGCATGGCTCCTCACCCATATACTAACTCATATGGACTAACTTTGGTAGCACCGTGCTTTGCAACTCTACAAGCCCACAATGCTTCTGAAAGCACTTCATGCCATCTCTTATGGAACTATTCGATTTTCCTCTTAATGAGCTTAATCATAGTTTTATTACTAGACTCGGCCTGACCATTAGCATAAGCATAGTATGGTGAAGAATTTATCAACTTAGTACCATAAAATTCAGCAAAGTCTCTCATTTCTTTAGCAACGAATGAAATACCTTGATCTGTAGTAAGAGTTTGGGGAATACCAAATGTATGTATAATGTGCTTCAAGATAACATCTGTTACCTCATTGTGAGTCATATTCTTAAGAGGCACGACTTCAGTCCATTTGGTGAAGTAATATGTTGCCATCAATACGAACCGATGCCCTTTTGAAGAGGGAGGATAAATTTTCTTGATGAAGTCTAAGCCCCAACCTCAGAACGGCCATGGCTTGATAATAGGGTTAAGTGATGAAGCAGGAGCTAGCTGAATATTACCAAACTTCTGACACGCTTCACACCCTCTATAATACTTAAAACAATCCTCAGTCATACTCAGCTAGTAGAAACCTGCTCTTTTGAGCATCCAACTCATTTTCTGAGCTGACTGATGAGTGCCACAAAACCCTTCATTGACTTCTCCTGTAGCTACTTTGGTTTGATTAGCATTTAAACACTTTAAGAGTACTCCATCAATAGTTCGGCGATATAATACATTATCTAGCAACACAAATTTAAACGCTTGTCGCCGAACTTTCCGATCAACCCTTTGATTGGGATCTCTTAAGTACTGGATGATTGGGATTCTCCAATCATCCTTTTGGACATCCAGAGGGTTTGCTAACTCCTTTCCTAGAGTGATGTCTAAATTACTTACTTCAGAGTGCCCCCCGGGCCTTTCCTGTTTCTATCGAAGGTTGACTGGATCGGCCGTGTGGAGCCGATCAGAGCGGAGCCTTCTGTCAAAGGGGTCCGGTTCCCGAAGGCTTCTGCTTTCCAGAAGGCTTCGGTGTGGGGGCTCCGGTGCACAGGACCCTTCTGCAGATGAAGTGCTTCGACACGAGGATCCCAGCATACTTAAAACAATCGGTTTTCGGAGAGGTCCGATTCGGAGGGTCTAGTTGGCCTCGCACCATCCCGAAGTTTGTGGCTTCGATAGTGAGTTCAAGCATTGGCCTTTTCTGTATAGAAAATTTTCTCCTCCTGACTTTATAGCCAGATGCTTGCTGAGCCAAATCATTCACAATTGAGTTGGCTTCTCTTGACACGTGAGAAATTTTAAAGTCATCAAAAGTAGCAACTATGTCTAAACATTTATCCAAATAACTATTTAGCAAGCCATTAAGACATTGAGCACTTTTAGCTACTTGTTGTACTACTTACAAAGAATCACCATGCGCATGAACATGTTTAGCACCTATGGATTCTAGCAATTCAAGTCCTAGCAATAAAGCTTCATATTCAGCTTGGTTATTAGTAGAGGGAAATTCTAAACGGGCCGAGGTTTCGAAGTGCATTCCATTAGGTGATAAGAGAACTGCCCCGATACCTTGGCCATTCTTACAAGTTGAACCATCAAAATAAAGTTTCCATGGCACTACCTCAATTAGGGAAATATCGTCACCCCAATTGACGTCTATGTGGTGATCAACTATGAAATTAGCTATAATTTGGCCTTTCATAACCCTTAGAGGTTCATAAGACAAATCGTATTCAATCAAAGACTAAGCCCACTTCCCGATTCTTCCACTTAGAATCGGCTGTTGCAACATGTATTTTATAACATCGGTTTAACAAGAGACAATACATGTGCTAGGAAAAAGATAGTGTCGTAATTTGGTACATGCGTAATAAAGAGATAAACACAAACGCTCCACAAACATGTACCTGGTTTCGACGTCTAGTAGGCGGCGGCTCAAGAATGTGATGATGTACTCTTTCCCCTCCACCTCCTGAGTTAGCACGGCTCCTATCATGCTATCTTCTGCAGCGATGTATAGCCGAAATGGAATTCCGGTCTTTGGTGCTCTCACCACGAGTGGTGATGATAAGCACTCTTTAATCTTTTCGAAGTCACTTTGATGACTTGCCCCCCAAATGAACTCAACTTAATTGTTTAGCCGGAGTATATGGACAAAAGCATCAATTTTGCCAGATAGGTTAGATATAAAGCGACACAAATAATTCATCTTGATGAAGCATGTACGGTGTGAAGCCTATAGATGATGAAGCTTGCTTCGAGGTATGCAGTGTCGAAGCCTGCTTCGAGGTATGAAATGTCGAAGCCTGTGGAGTGGTTCAACGAAGTGTGTAGCTGTCGAAGCCAAGAAAGTCGGAGTATGTTCGAAGTCAGCAAGTGCTAAATCGCACGAAGCCTGCCTCTCTGCAGGGCTTCGCTAAGACCTTCGGTAAGAACTTCGCCCCCAGCCAAAACACTAGACTCGAGGCTTAATACTCCGCACACATCAAATAAAGGACTCTAGAGCATGTAACTTCGTTCACAGAGCCTAAAAGGTTCGAAGCCTGTTCGAAAAGTAACTTCGCACACGAAGCCAGAGGACATTAAAAATACGAAGCCTGCTTCGGCCGAAATGATGGAGCCTGCAGTTAACAGAGAAAAATAGTGTGTCGAAGGAAGCTTCGAACCAGCGAAGCTAGATGGTTCGAACTCCAGAAAGCACCAATAGGACTGCGAAGGCTACCAGACTTCGTTTGACTGCAACCTTCGCACAAAAGCAATCGGACAGATGACCAGTGGCTACAGCTACCTAAAGCACAAGCTAGAAAATAGCCTTTTTTCAGAAACCTGACAACCTTCTGCCTCTATATGCTATTATGTGATATGACTAGACAACATAGCAACCAGGAGAGACAATTTGCCTGTTGCACGAAAGTTCAGAGCACTGTAGCACAGTATGCGACAAGAAAGAAATCTAGCACAAACTGGAGACATTATTCATAGAAAAATACGTGCACAGAAAACGTAACAGGAAAATAATTAGGAATCAACTCAAACCATGCGATGTAGACACAGAGTGCAAGATTGTTTTCATACGCAGAAATCAAGCTATAGCCTACAGGGCTATGTTACTAGCTGCAAGAACTATGCAGAAAAGAGAGAGACTTCGATAGCTATGAAATGTAAGGAAAAGCTCTCGGTGAAGAACTCGGAGCAGAAGGCCAAACAGGACACGCAAAATGAGGCTACAGAACTTCACAGAGAGATGATCTAAGAATAGCACAGAGAAATCAGAACCTGGATGACAGATTTCCACAGATCGAAGAGAAAACGGAAAAATCCCTCGATGAACAAAAACACCAAGAAACGTTGGTGGCGCACACAGGCAGATGAACACAAAAAGTGACCCAAAATTTTTGCTGGATTAAAGTGAATTACAGTAACTCTAACCCTAGGGATTGGGGCCCTATTTATAGGCAGCCCAATAGACTAGGAAAATACCAAAAGACCCTTAGGGTTTTTATAGACGCTGAAATAAAAAGAAAAGACCAAACTGCCCTTAGGATATTTTTACAGACTCGACTGACTGACTGTGGGCCTAAGGACAAAATAGTAAACTCCTATTTACAGAGGACTTATCCGGAAGCAGAGCTTTCGTAGCGACTACGACTTTACTTTCGGACGGTCCAATACAAGATCAGCGGTCATCAGTTTTGTGCCGAAACTGACAAAGCGTCCACCGACTTTGCACCAGGTACTCGGAGTGGGCCGGCCCGATTCCACAGCTCTCTCAGCCCGGCAATCACTCGCTGCCCGTGTACCTGAGCCAATCCTGGTCAACAATCCAATGGATCCTCTCCTGCTCCTAGCCCATGTACCCGGATTGGGCCAGCCTGACTTCGCGGCCCCTCTGCCCGACAGTCGCTCGCTCCCCGTGTACCTGAGTCACACGTGGCCCTGACGCAGCAGCTCTTCTCCTCTTTTCAGTCCTCTTTGACTACCGTTGACAATGACTCATCACATCTGGAGCCATGAGGCCCACACTCTTCAGCATGGCTGCTCAATCTCCCCCTTGATGAGTGCATTATCAACACTTTTCTTCATCTGCTCTTCAGTACCTGCGAACACACGTGGAAACACGAAAACAAAGCACAAGAAAATAGAGAAGAAGAAAATAAAGTAAAAGTTTAACCCTAATGACCAAAAGCCGAACAAAAGCAAGAAGTGGTCATTATGGTTAACTAAAAGTAAAAACTCAAAAATGAGTGCAATCTCAGAATCATCAACAAGGATATCAAAAGAGTAAGAACAAACGGGACAAAAACTCCCCCTGAACCAAATCTCAGAGAAAGCCAAAACTCCCCCTTAAACTCTTCTCCAAATATTTCTCCCCCTTGTTGACAAGTGGACTCATCAAGCGAGACTAAATGCACTCGAAAGAGACACAGATTCCCCCTGAAATGCAACTCCCCCTCAAAATATGCAATGAATGCAACTGGGGTGCAAGTGGAGTGTAGAAAGCATGCTTCTCAGATATGATTGACTGCAATTTACAAAATCTAGCAGGTATAGCAAAAGACATACTGTCTAAGACACATGGCATGATCAGTGCAACAGATGATATCTAAAGAAAGTCATTAGCATGCATTTTTCAATTTTTGCAAACAAAAGCATCACCACATTTTCCAGTTGACAAGCAAGGTAAAGCATGAGATGCAGAAGCTAACTGATATCTACCAAGATAAGCATCATCCAAAACAAAGTGCTTCAGCAAACTTGTTATCTTTTAATTTTCAGGCTTTTTCATTTTCCTTTTTCATTTTTTGCCAGGGGTTATTTGCATGTCAAACCTTATGCTGACCGACCAAGTCAAGCCTAGGCCAGAACTGGACCATCAGAAGCTTAAGACATTGGTCTTGGCATACACTACACTGTCCTAGTTCATACGAAAGTGCTATGGTACGCAGTCCAGAACAATGCAATGCGACAAAGCAAACCCACCTGGATCTTTTCAAATTATGCATAAAAAGGCATGGAAATTTTCATTTTTCTGATTTTTCATCATTTTTATAGCACATTTTCCATGTTTAAAGCGTATAGATGTCCAAGTTGCATATTTGCATCTAAGGAAGGAACTAGCTACAAGGCATGTAACAGATAGCAAAAGCACACAGCCTACACATGCTAGTTACCAGAAGCAATGGTGATCATTTTTTGATTTTAAAGCATAAAAGCCATGCATATGATAGATATCAGACATATCAGTGAACTGAAGCAAAGCATGATCATCGACAAGTATTCAAAAGCATGTACCAGCTAGAATAAGTAAAGCAGTTCAATCATATAACAAAAGAAAGCTCAAGGTGTGATATGTGAATATGTATGATATGAACACACACAAAAAGACTCAAGAAAAGAGTAAATAAGAAAGAAAACTGGCGCAAAATATCCTAAAAAGGATACACAACACCCAAATCCCCTCGTAAACGCTCAAAAGTAGACTGATCCAGGGGTTTGGTGAAAATGTCAGCCAACTGATGATGGGTATCAACATGAACAAGGTCAATGACACCTTTCTCACATTGATCTCTCAGAATGTGAAAGCGCACATCAATGTGTTTGGTTTTTGAATGGAGACAAGGGTTTTTCTCTACACTAATAGCACTGGTGCTGTCGCAAAACAGAGGAACTCTGGTAGGAAAGAACATCCCAAAATCTCGCAAAGTGGAAATCATCCAAACCAACTGTGAGCAGCAGCTAGCAGCTACATACTCAGCCTCAGTGGTTGAAAGAGCAACTCCAGACTGCTTTCGAGAAGACCAAGAGACAAGGGAAGAACCAAGAAATTGTCAAGTACCGGAAGTCGACTTGTGATCCAACCGGCACCCACCAAAGTCAGCGTCCGAAAAGCCAGATAAATCGAGCGATGATGATGCTGAGTAAAAAGACCAAGATCAGGCGCATAGGTGAGATACCTGAAAATGTGCTTGACAGCCTGCAGATGAGACACGCGGGGTGAAGACTGGAAGCATGCGCAAAGTCCCACGATGAACTGTATGTCTGGACTCATCGCCGTAAAGTACAGCAGTGAACCAATCATCCCTCGAAACTCTCTCTTGTTGACTTTGACGCCGCTCTCGTCCTTGTCCAGGCCCCCAGATGTGCCCATTGGGGTCATCTGAGGTTTCAGCTCTCCACCAAAGTCAAATTTCTTCAACATGTCCCGAGTGTACTTACCCTGGTGGATGAAGGTGCCGTCCTTGGTCTGCTTGATCTAGAGCCCTAAGAAGTACTTTGGATCACCCATGAGGCTCATCTCAAACTCGTTGTGCATCTGCTCAAAAAACTTGGACACAAGAACATCAGTAGTACCGCCAAAGATAATACTGTCCACGTAAATCTGAGCGACTAAGAAATCTGAAGCATCTCTGAGCAAGAAGAGGGTTTTATCAACAGAACCCATCACAAAGCCATTCCCCAACAAAAACTGTTTTAAACCGGTCATACCAAGCCCTTGGGGCTTGCTTCAGACCGTATAAAGCTTTTTGCGGCTTAAAAACATGTCGAGGAAACTTAGGGTTCTCAAAACCGGGGGGCTGCCTAACATAAACCTCCTCCTCTATGTACCCGTTCAGAAAAGCACTCTTGACATCCATTTGAAAAAGCTTAAAACCCTTCGATGCGGCAAAAGCTAAGAGAATGCGAATGGACTCAAGACGGGCAACAGGGGCAAAAGTTTCTTCAAAATCAATACCCTCTTTCTGGCAAAATCCCTGGGCAACTAGTCGAGCTTTGTTGCGCACCACAACCCCATCTTCACCTTGCTTATTCTTGAACACCCACTTGGTGCCTATGGGGTTGCATTCGGGTGGCAGCTCAGCCAGTGTCCAAACCCGATTGCGGACAAAATTCTCAAGCTATTCTTGCATAGCATTAATCCAATTCGAATCAGAAAGAGCATGAGAAATGTCTCTGGGCTCAAAAGATGCAACAAAAGCAGATTCAGCAAACACAGCAAGTGAGTCAACAAAAGAACGCAAAGTCCTCACAGACAAATCACCGATGATGAGCTCTGAGGGGTGATCGCGCTGAACTGCTCGGGATCCCTGGTGATCTGAAGTCACCTCACCGGAGTCAGCAGCTGGCACCTCTGGACTTGACTAAGGAGGCTCGATTGAAGTGGAAGAAGTGATCAGAGGTCCGCCCTCGTCCTCAGTCGAAGTCTCAGAAGGTGTGGGTTCTGCATGCTGTGCAGAAGGCCCACCCTCATCAACAGCTGGAGTGTCATCATCTTCCTCAAAGATGGACTCTCTGAGCTCACCATCTCCAGATAGCTCAAAAGAAGGGGTCAAAGAAGGCAAGGACTCATCAAATGAAACCTCACAAGTCTTGACAAGCCACTGGGAGTCGAGGTTCGAAACACGGAAGCCTCGAGAATGCAAAGCTTAACCAAGAAAGACTCCATCCCAGCAATGAGACTCAAACTTGTCCAAATGCCCTCCCATCTTGAGCACAAAGCACTTGCAGCCAAATGCTCGCAAGTGGCTCACCTTGGGCTGTCTGCCAAACCGCAACTCATATGAAGTCTTACCTAGGTAAGCTCTAAGAAAAATGTGGTTGGCCAGATAGCAAGTCGTGTTCATGGCTTCAGCCCAAAAACGTCTAGGAGTCCTATGCTCATCGAGCATCGTCCTGGCCATCTCGACTAGCGTGTGGTTCTTTCGTTCCACAACGCCATTCTGTGGGGGAGTGTAAGGAGCAAAAAACTGATGATCAAGACCCTGATCACTACAGAAGCTAACGAACTGAGAGTTCTTGAACTTAGAGTCGTTGTCGGAGCGAATTGCTCGCATCCGACCATTGTTCTCATTCTTCAGCTTCAATATCAGGTCATGAACAAAATGAAATGTTTCATCCTTAGACTCCAAAAAGAAAACCCACGAAAATCAAGAATATATCGTCAACAATCACAAGTGCATACCACTTCCCACCGACTAAGCATACCCGAGCTAGACCGACAGTGTCCATATGTAACAGCTCACCCGGATACGAAGTCATCACCTGAGTCACAGGTGAGTGAGAAGCAGCAACCATTTTCCCGTGATGACAGGGATGGAAAACTAGATCCTTCTCCATTTTAAGCTTGGGCAATCCTCGGATGAGGTCCATAGAGCTCAACCTGACTAGCAGATCAAAACTCAAATGACCTAACCTCCTATGCCACTTCCAGAGCTCAGAGGAGGATCCAGCAATCAAACATCGAGAAGAGCCAAAAGAACTAGAGAAGTCAATACGAAAAACCTTACCGAAGGGTAAGATCTGGCAAATCAAAGACCCTCTAGAATCAATCACAGAAGAACTGCCCTTCTTAAACGAACCTCCAACCCATCCTCAAGAAGTTGTGAAACAGAAATCAAATTGAAGTTCAAATTTCCAACCAAAGCAACGTTCTTTAAAGAGAAATGGTCAGAGATACGAATTGAGCCAATGACGTTTACCTTCCCTTGACCACTGTTCCCGAAGGTGATGTATTCCTTGGAGCTCGGGGGAGAGAGACTGGAGAACCATCTGCGATGTCCCGTCATGTGGCGAGAGCATCCTGAGTCCATGATCCAAACGTCGTCTAGTCCCTGATTCTTCACAATCAATGGTTGTAAGGGGGAGCAAATGGTCCAGCACCAGGTTTAGCAAACGAACTAAACCAGTGTCGAGCCATCTACTCAAAATACGGAAAGCAAAAACCATCAGAAGAGTTTGGACCAAAACGCGGCTCAAAGCGTGGTCCTCGGTTCTGCCTAAAACCTCGGCCACGAGGTCCAGGTCCGTCTCCAGAACGGCCTGGAGCTTTGATGGAACGAACACCACCATTTGGAGCACGGGCATGAAAGTCGTATCCTCTACCACCACCTACACGACGCGGCCTGGCCTCCAGCCTATCCCTGCGTCGAGGAACTCTCAGTCTACCACCCTGTTGGTAGAACTGCTCCTGACCACCACGATCTCTCTCTGCTCTCTCAACTCGCTTCCTCCTGAAGCAAAACTCCACAAGATGCACGTCTCTTTGATAGTACTCACAATGATAGGTGGGCTTCTTGGGATGTGGTTGAGGCTTGGGATTCTTGGGCTTTGTGGTGTTTGGTGTAGTCTTCTTGGTGCGAGAGGGTCCATGAAGAGAGTCAAGAGAAGTGTGGAGGTGTTTGGGCTTTGGAACCCAGATGGGCTTCTTGGGTGGAGATTTGGGCTGTTCTTGGAACACTCCATCCTTGGGCTGACTAGCCTCGAAAGACTCAGTGGAGTGAGTCTTGGGGTATCTCTGCTCAGGAGTCATTTTACTCCACTCCACTGCCCAGCTAATGGCACTCTCAAAGTCAGCCTTGGTGTAGGTGTAGCCTACCCCAAACCCATCCTGCCTCTTAAACTGCTGGATCATCATGCCGAGCTGTGGCTCTCTGGCACTGATCCAACTCAGGATTGAACGGAGGTAAAAGTTTTCATTCTGGGCATCAGCTAGCTCCTCTCTCAAGGAAGCTAGTACCTCCACCTGAGACAAGCAGGTCTCACACTCTCTATCAACCTGGACATACTTTTCGGCTTTTAGCTTAATCAACTCCAAACTAAGAGACAAGTAGTTCTCACAGACAGTGGGTGGAACTGATAGTGTCTCAAGCTCTAGCCTAGTCTGCGCCAGCTCAGCTCTCACTCTCTCCAAATCACCCAAATGCTCATCGCCCTTGGCTTTCAGCTCAGCTAAACTAGCTAGATGTGATGGGCAATCAGCACAGGGCACGACGACAGTGGCATGAGCATCTTTTAGCTCCAGCTAAGCGCTCTCAAGCTCAGTGGCCAAAGCGTCCCTCTCATCAACCCTTTCTGTGTACCTGGACTTCAGAGTCGACAGGTCACACAGAAGCACCTCACACTTTGGGCCCTCACTGCTATCACCCAAGCAAGGGGAAGAAGATAGACTCTCAATTATGCCATTGGCCACGACAAGCTCACTCTCCAGTTCATCTATCCTCTTCTTAGCCCCTCTAAGCAGTTTTTCCTGATATTTTAACTCCTGACGATTGCTTTCAAGTAAATAAATGATTTCACGTTCATAAGATGATACCTTTTCATTGTCGTCATCGTCAGAGTCACCGGAGGATCCCTTTTCTTCCTTATCCCCAAGAGCCATTGAGCAGAAGCTCTTGCGGGATCTTCGGCGTTGATTGGAGCGGCTCTTCGGTGTTTCCCCAAATCCATGAAGCATAGGCCCGCCGTATCATCCTTGTCCTTCCCCTTCCTGATGACAATCTCCTCATCGCTTGAGCTCGATGAAGAGGAAGAAGACGTGGACCGCTTGGAGTAGCTCTTCTCCATCTCGGCGAAGAAGGCCTTGTCGCGCTTCTTGTTCTCTCGCCGGTAGTCCTTCAGGGCCTTTCTAAAGAATCTGGTCTTTGGCTTGCCCTTGGTGAAGGAGGAGCTGTCATGCTTGTCGGAGTCATGGAAGCCACCACCGGTGCCCTTCTTGTGACCATTGTGCTTGGGGCAGTCGACGATGAAGTGTCCTGGGTCACCACACTCAAAGCACCCGGATTTCGTGCTGTGTCTTTTGAACATTCTCTTCTCATAAACACGACGCACCCGGTTGTTAAGGAGACACAGGTCATCATCTCCTAACGAATCAAGCTGGTCCTCAGTGATAGACATCAAAGAGAAACCAGCACAACTCACAGAGGAGGGGTTAGTAGAAGGAGTAGCAAGGGCCAGGGTCTTTGATCCAGAGCCAGTGAGATTTGATCTCAATTGGGTATCAACCTCAGTGGCCTTCAGCTTGCTAAACAACTCAGAAATGGTCAAGGTATCATAAGATGTGCTCTCAATGATAGAGGATACCTTGATCTCCCAGATCTTAGGGTCCAAGGTATGGAGAACCATGAGCGCCTGCTCATGATCTGAGACTAACTGAACACCCTCAGCCTTGTTGTCCCGAAGCTTGTTTATGATCGATTGAAAATGACCAAACAACGCTTCAACAGATTCACCCGGCTTTTGTGTGAAATTCTGATATTCACGCCGGTAGGTCTGATAGAGCCGAGCCTTGCCCTGGGCTGTCCCCTCATGGTGTGCCTGAAGGGTAGCCCAGATCTCTCTCGCAGTGGTGAGATGGCTCACACGCTCAAATTCAGTGGGACCTAAACCAGAGAACAAAATATTCACCGCTTTGTTGTTGTTCTGATGCTGGGCAATAATATCTGGAGAATTACGCTCAACAACAGGCAACACTGTAAAAGTAGCGTGAATACAGATGTCCCAGATGTCCGAGCTTTGGCTCATGAGATAGGCTCGCATGCGAGTCTTCCAATAATTATAGCCATAAGCTTCCAAGGATGGGACCTTTCCAGGAGACGTCATGATCACTACTGGGGTTTAGAACCGGTTAAGGTATGGAAAAACCCTAACCATGCTCTGATACCACTTGTAGGACCGAAAGTAGCGACCAGAGGGGGGTGAATGGGCGCCTAAAAATTCTTTCGAATCAATGACCTGCTTCCAACACCCAACGCACCTCAAAAGACTTAGCAGGGAAAACGCAAACAGATCGTCAAAGCCTAAAAGTATCTAGCCTATAAACGACCAGTGTCCTAGACAAGGAAATACCAACACAGTGCTAATAGGCAGAATAACAAGATCATTAAAACATGGGCAGATCAAGGTTCACAGAAATAAACTGTCACATCTATTAATCTGAGTGCATGCAAAAAGAGATGGAAGGTTACTGTGCAAAGTTTGTCTCCTGTTTGAAACTTGACGAAGCCTGTACGGTGTGAAGCATGTAGATGACAAAGTGTAACAACCCCAGAATTAATAATAAAATTAAATGAGGAAAATAAATTTTCTGAAATAAAATGATTTATTTAATTAAAGAAAAGGCTAAAAGAACTCAATTAAGGCAAATCAGGGAGAAATATTTCAAATCTATAGCTGAAAAATTTATGGTGGAATCGAGGAGCCAAGAAATATTTTTGAGAATTTTTACAAAATTTTGCCAACAGAGTTTCAAGACTTAAGCAAATATTTGAATTTCTGGAATTAAATTTAATGAAAAATGCATTTTAAAGCTTATTGGGCCGCCTCCCTCCTTTCTCCTCGGCCCGGCCCAATCCATCTGTCTCAGCCTCTGACAGGCGGGGCCAGCCTGTCGGGCTGCCTGCCCTATTCCTCTCTCTCGCCCGCGCCTCTGTGGCCCACCCGTCAGCCTCCGATCCCCGCCCCTCAGCCACTGCCACGCCGGGCCCGCTTGTCATCCACTCTTTCCTTCGCGCGCGCCCGCTGACAGGTGGGATCCCCTTCCATGCCGGCGCCCCCCCCTTCCAATTTCAGCCGCCGGCCGGCCCCCGTGCCAAATTGGCAACCAGATCCACTCCCCTATCCACCGGCGATCCCTTTCCCTTGATTTCCCACGCGTTTTCGCCCTTATAGAAGTGAATCCGAGCTTATGGAAGCTCGCCGGAGTAAATTGGGAATTCTCCTCAGGTTCCCCTCGTTAGGCCTTCCAATTCCACCGACGACGAGCCTATAAGTACCCTGGACACCGCCGCAGCAAAGCCACACCACCAGAACCCGAGTCACCGCAACCCCGAGCCACCGCCGACATTTTTTCGAGTTTCTCCTCTGTTCGCACTCCGGCAAGCCCTCGTCGGCGCTCCAAGCCACCGCCGCCCTCGCCGCCGCCACCGCCGGGACCAACGCCGCCCCCTCTACCCCGGCCCCACTTCCGTTGGACCGGATCACCGCCGGAACTCGCCGTCGCCATCGAACCTGAGAGCCTCGCCGCCCTCTCTCATCGCCGGGTCACCGCCGGTCACCCTTCTCCACCAACTCCGGTACGGTCGCGACCCCCTCCCCCTCACCCTGGAGCTCGCCGCCGCTCGGCCGGAGTCGAGGACGAAGCCTCCTGGCTCCCCCGTGCCGCCATCGTGCCGGTTGCGATCGTGGCCGTCGGATCCGAGGGGGACGGCTATGATTAAAACCCCAGATCAAGGGCCCAGATGGCCTTGACCGGCGTTGACCGGTACGGGCTCATCTGAGCCCTCCGATCTCACATAACCGCCCCGCCCCGCTGGCGATCGTTGGATCTAGATCCAACGGCCCAGATCCGATCAGCCCACGCGCACAGTGCGCGGGTCCATGGTGGACCTTGCTCACCGTGGACCCAAGCCTGTTTTCTATTTAAAATAAAATCCAGAAAATTAGTTTGAGCTTTAAAAATTCATATCTTATTCAATTTAACTCCAAATTTGACCATTTTAATTCTGAAAAATCTGTCTTTTTATTCTCTACACATTTATGCAATAAAAACAATATATTTGTTTGGCACAAAATATTCTTATTAAATAATCAAGAAAAGACCCCTTTAGGATTCAATTAATATCTCATTTAAATAACTCAGAAAAACCTTTAATAATTTATATATTAAATTCGGAAGACTTAATGACTTTACTCCACTGTTTTAATGCAATAAAAATAGCATGTTCACTTTGCACACTTTATTCTATTAAATAATATTGCAAAAGCCCTTTTAGGATATTTAATTAATTCATTTAATAAAAAGTCCACCCTTTATATAAATATCGTAAAAACTTATATAACAACTTCAGAAGACATAATAACTTAATTTCACTCTTTCTACTTCAATAAGAACATTAAGGCTAATTTTATACCTTTTAATTCATCTCTAAAAAGGGAAAATAAAACCCCCTAGGAAAATAATTACATCAAGTTATAAAATTCAGAAATCTCATTAGAACTCAATCTTAACTATTTAAGTAACAATTCCCTAAACTTTATTAAATCGGGGCGTGACAAGATGGTATCAGAGCCGACTTGACTGTAGGAAGCCAAACAGACCTGACCTTAGGACTTATATTAACCATATTTTCTTACAAAATTACTTATCCTCTCATCTTCCGAGATTTTCACAAAAATTTCTCTCTTTTGTAGATGTCGGTTCGTACCATGAGCGGGAACCTTCGCGATGAGGCTGGATTCATCCGCGAGCTACGCATGCTTGTTGGTTTCCTCGGATTCAAGCACGAGCCGATGTTCCATGGCGTCTTCCTCGATGAGGAAGAGAGCTACTGTGAGGTCACCATCGTCATCCAGCCCTCTCCTCAGACAGCCCACACCTATTGAGGTGGAGGACCTACCTTCTTGGTAGCCAGCCAGTGCACCGCCCTCCAGGCCCTCACCGAGCTCTGGATGATCTACGACAGTGAGCTCTACGACACGGATTATCGCTTTGTGCCCCTTCGCACTCCAGGGAGTCCCCACAGTGTCTACGTCAGCACGCTCTCCTAGTGCCATTCTGCGGTTGGACCCACCGTTCGTTTGTTGGAGGCGATGGATGAGCTCCACTATGAGGCACTGCAGGATGCCAAGGGATAGCGTGACACGATCGACTTTTACCGACACTCTTCCGAGGATCTGAACAACGAGAACAGAGATCTTCGTCGCCGTATCCAGCAGGGACACCGTTTGGCTGCCGAGGAAGAGGAGCTTCGACGCTAGAATAAGCTCCTACGGCAGCGCGTCGCCAACAATCCTCAGCTCCGCCATCAGATTGAGGAATTGAAGAAGGATATCGAGGAGATCGCACCCCTTCCGCACCGCAAGTGGAAATCGCTTCGGATCCCCACCGTGAGGCCCAAGAGGATTTCCCGCAGCACACCTCCCGCCGGACCTTCCAGTTCCACCACCCCGACCGTCTCCGTCGAGCCCGTGGTCGAATCGTCCCCTGAGCTGCCATAGACATAGTATTTACGATTGATTGTTTTTCTTTTAATTGTTTTGAATGGTATTGCCACTCATGTCAAATATAAGGCATGAGTGAAGATTAAAATAAAAGACAATAAATGTAACCACAAGAACGACATTTTGAAATAAAGCTTAGTATCATTTCCGTCTTCCTCCTATACCTATTAGGTCATAGTCCCAATCTGAAGGAAAGAATCTACCTCCAGCTTCAACTCAACATGATTCGTTCGTCGCCATTCTGCAAGATCAACTCCAATCATGAAGTCAAGAAACGTTGTCAAGAAAGCCCTAACTTAGCCAAGCCCAATCGATGAAAATGTAGACTTAAAGCCTCTAGTGTAAAGAAGTGATTCATTGCTGAAGCATATTCCATGACTTTCTATTTTCAGCCTTTTCGAATCTCGGGACGAGATTCTTGTTAAGGGGGTTAGAATTGTAACGCCCTGATTTTCATCAGGCATTAAAAATAAAATGAAGTAATTAATAAATAAATTGCAAGAAAACGATTCAATATAAATCAAGAAAGAGGAAAGATAAAATACAAGCCTAAAAATTTCATTTAAAAATAACAATTAGCTAGAGTATTTTCCTAAAAAGTCTCCTAAGCATTAACTTGCGTTCCAAAAATTTTCCGGAATTTTTGGGTACCAAGGAATTCAATAAGATATAATCAACATCATTTCATCTTAAACCTCTAACACTAATTGATAAAATATGTTACAACATGAATGTTGTGTGAATAAAATACATGATTTATATAAGGCATGAGTATGAAAGTTAATAAGAGATTAAAAATAAAATATGTAAGCATCTAGGTCAAACTATTCATCTTGGGCAATAAAATCGGTAACAATTTCCCTTAATTATTGGCACCTTCTTTCTAAACCCTTCAACTTCAGGATGGCCAACGACCAAGGATCTGAAGCCCCACGTGACGGAAACACCTCAGGCAATCTGCCTCAGTGGGGTGCAGCTGGCCAACAGCAGACCCCCGTTGTCTATCATCCCACACTAGCGGAGATGATGCCAAAACAAAACCAACTGATCACCACGCTACTTACCCAAATGCAACAACAACAAAACCAGATACAAGAGCAGCATGCACAGTTGTTCCGTCTCCAACAACAACAACACGAGCTCTCCCTTCAGTTAGTCTTCGGGGATTTCGCCAACTTTCAGAGATTAGGAAACAAAACAATTATGCAGGAAACCAGGGTGATTCCACCTCAAGCCCCAACCACTGCCAAGCCACGAATCACCCTGGGAGGACCAAGCACAGGCATCCCACCCCAAGCACCGCCAGCCAGATGGACACCAGCGCAAGCTACCGGATACAAGAGGGATAGGAACGACAACCCAATTGTATGCTTCAACTGTCGCCAAGAGGGTCACTTCTCCAACAAGTGCTCCTACCCCAAGCAGGCGCCATCCTCCGTTCCAAGCCCAGAGGGACGTGCCCTAATTCACCACAACTCCGCTCAAGAAAAACAAGATACAACAGAAGGCCTTTCCAATTTGATCTCGACCAGCCCAGTTCCGGAGAACACTTTGCATGTTTCTGACGTAACACCTTCTCCTAATCCAGAGCACCCGTAGAACCCCGTCCCCTAGTTTCCCCGAGGATCGCTTCGAATCTCGAGGACGAGATTCTTTGTAAGGGGGATAGGATTGTAACAGCCCCAGAATTAATAATAAATAAAATGAGGAAAATAAATTTTCTGAAATAAAATGATTTATTTAATTAAAGAAAAGGCTAAAAGAACTCAATTAAGGCAAATCAGGGAGAAATATTTCAAATCTATAGCTGAAAAATTTGTGGTGGAATCCAGGAGCCAAGAAATATTTTTGAGAATTTTTACAAAATTTTGCCAATAGAGTTTCAAGACTTAAGCAAATATTTGAATTTCTAGAATTAAATTTAATGAAAATGCATTTTAAAGCTTATTGGGCCGCCTCCCTCCTTACTCCTCGGCCCGGCCCAATCCATTTGTCTCAGGCTCTGACAGGCGGGACCAGCCTGTCGGGCCGCATGCCCTCTTCCTCTCTCTCGCCCGCGCCTCTGTGGCCCACCCGTCAACATCCGATCCCGCCCCTCAGCCACTGTCACGCCAGGCCCGCTTGTCATCCACTCTTTCCTTCACGCACGCCCGCTGACAGGTGGGACCCTCCTGTTCAGTTCCATCTTCCTCGATGGAAAGGGGGATCCCCTTCCATGCCGGCGCCCCCCCTTCCGATTTCAGCCGCCGGCCGGCCCCCGTGCCAAATTGGCACCCGGATCCACTCCCCTAACCACCGGCGATCCCTTTCCCTCGATTTCCCACGCGTTTTCGCCCTTATAGAAGTGAATCCGATCTTATGGAAGCTCGCCGGAGTAAATTGGGAATTCTCCTCGGGTTCCCCTTGTTAGGCCTTCCAATTCCGCCGACGACGAGCCTATAAGTACCCTGGACACCGCCGCAGCAAAGCCACGCCACCAGAACCCGAGTCACCGTAACCCCGAGCCACCACCGGCATTTTTTTGAGTTTCTCCTCTATTCGCACTCCGGCAAGCCCTCGCCGGCGCTCCAAGCCACCGCCGCCCTCGCCGATGTCACCGTCGGGACCAACGCCGCCCCCTCTACCCTAGCCCCACTTCCGTTGGACCGGATCACCGCCGGAACTCGCCGTCGCCGTCGAACTCGAGAGCCTCGCCGCCCTCTCTCGTCGCCGTATCGCCGTCGATCACCCTTCTCCATCAACTCCGGTACTGGTCGCGACCCCCTCCCCATCCTCTATCCATTTTCGCCGACTGCCTAGGGCATTGGGCCTCCGCACGCCATCGCCGGAGCTCACCGCAGCTCGGCCGGAGTCGGGGACGAAGCCTCCTGGCTCCCTCGTGCCGCCATCGTGCCGGTTGTGATTGTGGTCATCGGATCCGAGGGGGACGGCTGTGATTAAAACCCCAGATCAAGGGTCCCAGATGGCCTTGACCGGCGTTGACCGGTACGGGCTCATCTGAGCCCTCCGATCTCACTTAACCGCCCCGCCCCGCCGGCGATCGTTGGATCTGGATCCAACAGTCCAGATCCGATTGGCCCACACGCACAGTGCGCAGGTCCATGGTGGACCTGGCTCACCGTGGACCCAAGCCTGTTTTCTATTTAAAATAAAATCAAGAAAATTAGTTTGAGCTTTAAAAATTCATATCTTATTCAATTTAACTCCAAATTTGACCATTTTAATTCTGAAAAATCTGTCTTTTTATTCTCTACACATTTATGCAATAAAAAAAATATATTTGTTTGGCACAAAATATTCTTATTAAATAATCAAGAAAAGACCCCTTTAGGATTCAATTAATATCTCATTTAAATAACTCAGAAAAACCTTTAATAATTTATATATTAAATTCGGAAGACTTAATGACTTTACTCCACTGTTTTAATGCAGTAAAAATAGCATGTTCACTTTGCACACTTTATTCTATTAAATAATATTGCAAAAGCCCTTTTAGGATATTTAATTAATTCATTTAATAAAAAGTCCACCCTTTATATAAATATCGTAAAAACTTATATAACAACTTCAGAAGACATAATAACTTAATTTCACTCTTTCTACTTCAATAAGAACATTAAGGCTAATTTTATACCTTTTAATTCATCTCTAAAAAGGGAAAATAAAAACCCCCTAGGAAAAATAATTACATCAAGTTATAAAATTCAGAAATCTCATTAGAACTCAATCTTAACTATTTAAGTAACAATTCCCTAAACTTTAAGACTCTATCTCCTTTACTTAATCCAACAAAAACAAGTATGTTGGTAGGGTTGATTTGTTTTGGATTGTTTATTGAATGTTTTATTTACTTTTCTGTATTGAGAAGACTACGACGTCGTCGAAGAGCCGGAGTTCTATCCCGAGGTTCCACCTTCCCCATTTGCTGATCAAGGCAAGTCACAACCCCCATTTTGATCATCATTGAGCCCATGTTTTAATAAATTATCGCTATAACTCATAGGATAATATTGCATTAGTCATATATCAAGCCCTACACTATATTTATCAGATCCCCATCCTTGTGTGCAAACCCAAGCCATGCTTATTGAGCCTTAACTCCTTGTCACTCTACTATAAAGGTATTAGCTAGTGCCCAATGTACCGGCACAACTGCTATAGGATAAGAAGAATGAGTCGTAGATAGATGGATTCTACTATATGATTTTCCCCGTTATTCTTGTCTCTGGACTCTGTTGGAGTTGGCTATGTTATAAGTATGGTGGGTTCCGGGTGCAAGCTCGGGAATTGGTTGGTCGCACCCGGGGCACTATAAGGACTGGTCTGCGGGATCTGTTGCAAAGCACTTCCGTACCAACCACAAGTCTAATGGGTAAGTCCTAACTGAAAGTATGGAACAATCTGACTCGATGCACCATAGTGGAGGGGACAAGGGGCAACCTGCGGGTGACTTGTACCGACGTGGCTCAAGGGGGGGTATGGTGAGGCTCGACGCGTCGGGACACCATATGAAACCCATAAGAGGGTGTTGTCGGGTCGAGGAGGACCATATGGAAGGTTTTGGCACAAGTTCCCGTGGTATGGGTCATGTCATTACACGTTGGTGTAAGTGATGAGTGCGTGCCTTGTGGGTACAGTGGTACACCTCTGATCAGAGTATTTAATCTTTTCGAAAAGCCAAGGCCACGGTCAAGGGGCAGGTTGTGTGACTACTCGCAGTTAGTTTACAATTGTTTGAATGGTTGAGTTATTCATGGCATGTAAGGACTGTTGAGCGAGGTGGGGCTGACTGTACCCCTCGAGTTAGAAGATGATGATGCATACACATGTTTACATTTCAGTACTAATAAATTGATCACATTTAAATGCTTTACACTTATGCCTTTTCCGCAAAATTAGCCACTATCTCCCTTGTTATTACTCTACATTATATTTGCATTCGGTGGCTTGTTGAGTACGTTTGTACTCACCCCCGTTGACTTACACCACCAGAGCCCGTCTACTACGAGGAGGATGAAGGTCTGGAGTAGCGACCCAGTCAAGGCGAGACTGGAAGGAGGCGTTCATCTAGGACCCTTGTTTTATTAGTTTCTCTTCACCTTTATTCACTTTTGTATAAATACGGTCTACGAACCGTGAATGATTGCTCGTATTGTACGTGGTCGCATGATGAACGTCTTGGTTTATTGATTTTCTATGGAATTTTAATAAAGGTCCTAATTTATTAAATCGGGGCGTGACACGAAGCCTGCTTCAAGGTATGCAGTGTCGAAGCCTATGGAGTGGTTCAACGAAGTGTGTAGCTGTCGAAGCCAAGAAAGTCGGAGTATGTTCGAAGTCAGCAAGTGCTAAATCGCATGAAGCCTACCTCTCTGCAGGGCTTCGCTAAGACCTTCGGTAAGAACTTTGCCCCCAGCCAAAACACCAGACTCGAGGCTTAATACTCCGCACACATCAAATAAAGGACTCTAGAGCATGTAACTTTATTCACAGAGCCTAAAAGGTTCGAAGCCTGTTCGAAAAGTAACTTCGCACACGAAGCCAGAGGACATTAAAAATACGAAGCCTGCTTCGGCCGAAATGACGGAGCCTGTAGTTAACAGAGAAAAATAGTGTGTCGAAGGAAGCTTCGAACCAGCGAAGCTAGATGGTTCAAACTCCAGAAAGCACCAATAGGACTGCGAAGGATACCAGACTTCATTTGACTACAACCTTCGCACAAAAGCAATCGGACAGATGACCAGTGGCTACAGCTACCTAAAGCACAAGCTAGAAAATATCCTTTTTTCAGAAACATGACAACCTTCTGCCTCTATATGCTATTATGTGATATGACTAGACAACATAGCAACCAGGAGAGACAGTTTGCCTGTTGCACGAAAGTTCAGAGCACTGTAGCACAGTATGCGACAGGAAAGAAATCTAGCACAAACTGGAAACAATATTCATAGAAAAATACGTGCACAGAAAACATAACAGGAAAATAATTAGGAATCAACTCAAACCATGTGATGTAGACACAGAGTGCAAGATCGTTTTCGTACGAATAAATCAAGCTATAGCCTACAGGGCTATGTTACTAGCTGCAAGAACTATGCAGAAAAGATAGAGACTTCGATAGCTACGAAACGAAAGGAAAAGCTCTCGGTGAAGAACTCGGAGTAGAAGGCCAAACAGGACACTGCAATACGAGGCTACAAAACTTCACAGAGAGACGATCTGAGAATAGCACAGAGAAATCAGAACCTGGATGACAGATTTCCAGAGATCGAAGAGAAAACGGAAAAATCCCTCGATGAACAAAAACACCAAGAAACGTTGGTGGCGCACATAGGCAGATGAACACAAAAAGTGACCCAAACTTTTTGCTGGATTAAAGTGAATTACAGAATGGGTAACTCTAACCCTAGGGATTGGGGCCCTATTTATAGGCAGCCCACTAGACTAGGAAAATACCAAAAGACCCTTAGGGTTTTTTACAGACGCTGAAGTAAAAAGAAAAGACCAAACTGCCCTTAGGATATTTGTACAGACTCGAATAACTGACTGTGGGCCTAAGGACAAAATAGTAAACTCCTATTTACATATGACTTATCCGGAAGCAGAGCTTTCATAGCAACTACGGCTTTACTTTAGGACGGCTAATACAAGATCAGTGGTCGTCAGTTTTACGCCGAAACTGACAAAGTGTCCACCGACTTTGCACTAGGTACCCGGATTGGGCCGGCCCGATTCCGCAGCTCTCTCAGCCCGGCAATCACTCCTAGCCCATGTACCCGGATTGGGCCTGCCCGACTTCGCGGCCCCTCTGCCCGATAGTCGCTCGCTGCCTGTGTACCTGAGTCACACGCGGCCCAAGACGCAACAGCTCTTCTCCTCTTTTCAGTCCTCTTTGACTACCGTTGACAATGACTCATCACATCTAGAGCCATGAGGCCCACGCTCTTCAGCATGGCTCCTCAGTGAGTTCATTTTTAAGCCATAATATCGCATCCTATCAAAACCAACTTTCAAATCGGCTAAGTGGTTTCCCATAGCGTCCGATTTGACCACAACATAATCTATGTATACTTCTAACATAAGTCCTAGCAAGTCATGAAAGATCAAGTTCATAGCATGTTGATAGGAAGCGCCAGCATTCTTTAAACGAAAAGTCATAACGACCCACTCGAACAAGCCGACAAAACCAGATCATCGAAAGGTTGTCTTGTAGACATCCTCTTCGGTCATAAACATTTGATTGTATCCAGTGTTGCCATCAAGAAAACTTAGTACCATGTGTCCTGAAGCATCGTTGATCAGCATGTCGGCTATCAGCATGGGATACTCATCTTTTGCAGTGGCCTTGTTCAGGTACCTAAAATCAATACAAACTCGTATTTTGCCGCTCCCTTTCTTCTCTACAGGCACAATATTAGCGACCCATTCGGCATACCTGCAAGGCCTAATAAACTCAGCTTTGAGTAGTCGTTCTACCTCTTCTTTAACTCGGTCATACACAGCCGAATTAAATCGATGGGGGGCTATTTATAAGGTGCCTAAACCCGGGTTTAATAGGTAGCCGATGCTCCGCGAGCTCATGGCTTAATCCGAGCATCTCGCTATACTCCCATGTGAAACAATCAATGTACAACCAAAGCAACTCTATTACTTCGTCCTTCTCACAAGCCTTCAAATTTTTGTTTACAAAGGTCGGCCTTAGAATGCTACCATTGCCTATATCAACTTTTTCTAAGGGATCAGCCGACGCAAAACCTTGTCCTAACTTTTCTAATTCGCTAAAGTCTTCAATGGCCTCGGCAATACCGTCTTTCTAAGACCGATATTGCTCCACGCGTGACTTTAGCCAATCAAGATTACTTTTACTAGACATGACTACTAATTTAGAAATAGTCGTGCTACACCAGCCAACTTTAAAGACAATGTACGAAACGTCCCCCGGATACACTAACGAAGTCATAATCCGAAAGGTCTTTACCTGATAGACACTCTACTTTGTTGTGGATGGCGTTGATGGACACATTGGCCAATGCGACATGGGCCAAAGTATCAGCTGGTATGACTTCTACGTCATCGTCGTCCCACTGTATTAGGAATTGGTGCAAAGTAGAAGGAATACAGCAATTTGCGTGAATCCAGTCACGCTCGAGTAGCACGTTGTAGTTACCTTGCACGTCAACAACAAAGAATGCCATTGGTAACATCTTGTTACATACCGTCAATTCCATGGAGAATACGCCCTTTGCCTCAAAACTCTCGTCGTTGAAGCCGTTGAGCATTAGGTTAGTTTTCTTTAGGTATTCCTCACCCCTGCCATGTTTCTTCAACAGAGAGTAGGGCATTAGGTTAATAGTGGTGCTGTCGTCGACAAGCATTCTGGATATCAGCTTCCTATCAATGTGACCCCTGACGTAGAGAGGTTTCACGTGGCGAGCCGTATCCTCGGGTTTCTTAAAAATAGCATTGAATGGGCCGAGGTTCAACTGAGCGACCTCGGCCTCGCCTTGTGGCGGGGCGAACTCAGTGGGAAACATGACGACGTTGATGTCCATCGCCTGAGGCGTGGGTCCCTCAGAGACAGGCATGTAGTCGTCGTCCAACATGTCATCGTTGTTGTCGCTCGGACTAGGAGTCGAGTTGGTTATCTCAACTGGCTTAGGTATCCATACCTGCTTCATCATTGGACAAGGGCGGATTTCCTCAAAGATGGCATCTCGTTCGTCCTCGGCTTTCCTCTCACGCAACTCCTATGCCCGTAGGCATTGTAGACACCTTTTTTGTGATTTGGATATGCCTGGAGGTGCCCAAGATGGTCGTGGTTTTGTACCAGGCGCCACTACATGTTTTGTGGTTTTTGGCTGAAGGGGTATCACCCAGGTCAGCCTCACATGTTTCATAATCGGAGGGTACTTTGTTGCAGACCATGTCGGTCGGATTAGCCTCATTCGGCCAATCGAACCGGGCTCCAGCGCTGGCCTTGGCTGGGCTAGGGGACTTGTTGACACGAAATCGTGCCCCCGTACTTGGGTCAGTTCGACGATCCAAAAGTGTGCAGATACTTAGGGACAAGCCTAAGCGTGATGCAACACCGACGTCGCGTTCTGACTACCCTTAGTCGTGATAAGGGGGTGGAGTCACCAAGCAATCAGATCACACAAAATAATCCAATTAGCCTAAAGAAATATATTTAAACAGAATAAATCAGCAAACTGGTCGGAGCCTGTCTTCTTCGGAGTATGGTGCGAAGGGGTCACCGAAGTATACCTTTGGCGTGTCGTGCAAAGTATCCCACCGAAGGGTACCTTCGGCGTTCGGACTGATCTGGTCGAAGATGAACTCCGAACAGATCTGGACGTGACAATCACCTCCGAACAATGAGGTTCGGCGCGAAGTCTCTGATACGTCAGGGTACAGAGTAATGATCCGAGCACAACATGTAAGCTTAACTTCGTCCGGAGTAGAGTATGAGCGCGGCGAAGCCTGTAGCGATGAAGTGTGCGAGCGAAACGTGTAGTCGAAGCCTGTAGTCTCACCGAAGGGTGTTCTGTCAACCTCCAAAACCGATCTCTTGGCTCCGGATGCCTCCGACGAAGTAGCTCTGAACGTAGGTGACCTGAAACTGATGAGATTCGAAGTACTAATTCGGCCTGAGGACCGAATTATGCTAAGTGTTGCACTGGTAGTGAAGGTAGCAATCTGTTATGCAGATTAGCGGATACTTCACAGGCGAAGTAACAAGGCGATAGCAATCTATTATGCAGATTAATGGATTCTTCACAAGCGAAGTAACAAGGATTACCACTATTCCGAAGTGGCCGGCAGAGGGCTTCCAGGAAAACCCATGAAGAGGTACAGAAAAGTAAAGGTAAATAAATGCGATCAAAGCTAGGGCTTTGTGTTTGATTTGTGTTGGGGGGGCCTCTAAGCTGGCCTCGCCTCTCTATTTACAGGGGCTAAACTTCTGATCTAATCTGCTATAATTCGGCTTGGATAGAGATAAAAACTTAGCCGGAATTGTATCCAACTCTGTCTCTGCCGATGTAGGCTTCGGCCAGGCCCATCGAAGCCTGCTCCTCGGGTCGAAGCTTCGGCGGCATGGGCCTCTGAAGGCTTCCTGGCCGAAGGCCATGGGCTGGCCAGAGGCTTTCGGAGCCCATAGCCCAATGGACCTTCGACCCTGTAGGGCTTCGGCCTGACCCCAGACATGTATATTTTTGGCCCAAATCACCAAAATTGATATTTTGACAATCTTAGCCATTGATGCCATTTTTTGCTATCAACACATGCCCCTGCCTTTTGGTGAACTGAGTGAACTAAAAGCACAATGAGCTGAAGACGATACCGTCCATATCGGCTTTTCGACACCTTTCACGTTGTTTGCCACGCGCTTGGGAAATACATTTTCAAGTACCTACCATTCAAAGCTCTTCGAAACCACCCTCCTTGTAGAGATTCCAACACGTATGCATTTCCATGAGCGATTTAGGCTATCTTAAAAGGTCCTTCCCAACTAGGTGACCATTTACCAAATTTGGGACTCTTCGTGCCTAAGGGTAAAATCGTCTTCCAAACCAAATCTCCTACTTGAAACGATTTTGGTTTAACCTTCTTATTGTAGGTTTCGCTACTCTCCTCTTGTCTACCTCTATGGCTTCTAAAGCCCTTAGTCTCTTATCGGTCACTTCCTCTAGATTATCCTTCAAAAGAGTTTCATACTCGTTGACCGATAAGCCATCTTGCTTTAACACTCTTAAGGAGCATAGATCTACCTCTACAGGCAGAACGACTTCTTGTCCATATACCAACTCATATGGACTGACTTTGGTAGCACCGTGCTTTGCAATTCTACAAGCCCATAGCGCCTCGGAAAGCACTTCATGCCACCTTTTAGGAAACTCTTCAATTTTCTTCTTAATGAGCTTAATCACGGTTTTATTACTAGACTCGGCCTGACCATTGGCCTGAGCATAGTAAGGTGAAGAGTTTATTAACTTAATACCATAATATTCGGAGAAGTCCCTCACTTCTCTAGAAACAAATGAACTACCTTGATCCGTAGTAAGAGTTTGAGGAATGCCAAATCTATGTATGATGTGCTTCAAGATAAAATCACGTACCTCATTGTGAGTCATGTTCTTGAGAGGTATGACCTCAGTCCACTTAGTGAAGTAATTTGTCTCCATCAACACGAACCGATGCCCTTTTGAGGAAGGAGGGTGAATCTGGCCGATGAAGTCTAAACTCCATCCTCGAAACGGCCATGGCTTGACAATAGGGTTGAGTAATGAGGCAGGAGCTACATGAATATTTCCAAACTTCTGACATGCTTCACACCCTCTATAATACTTAAAACAATCCTTAGTCATAGTCGTCCAATAAAACACTGCTCTTTTGAGCATCCAACTCATTTTCTGGGCCGACTGATGAGTGCCACAAAGTCCTTCATGGACTTCTCTCGTAGCCACCTGGGAATGTTCGTGGTATAAACACTTCAATAGTACTCCATCGATGGTTCGGTGGTGCAATGTGTCATCTATCAACATGAATTTGAACGCTTGTCGCCGAACCTTTCGATCAACCCTTTGGCTAGGGTCTCTCAAATACTGGACGATTGGAATTCTCCAATCTCCCTTATGGGATTCAGAGGGTCTCGCTAGATCACCTTCTGAAAAAATTTCTAAACTACTTACTTCGGGATGCCCCCTGAGCCATTCCTGCTCATGTCGAAGTCTGGCCGGACTGGCCATTTGGAGTGTGCTGGGCCGAAGCCCTCTAGAGGGTTCGGACTCCCGGGAGCCCTCACCGTGCGAGAGGCTTCGGCTTACGGCCCCCGGCATGCCAGGTCCCTTGGTTGGCAGAGTACTCCGGTCTAGGGATCTCGGCACGCGGTGGCCTTCGGCGTCTGGAGGGGTCCGACCCGGAGGGTGCGCTTGCCCACCATCACTAGCTTCGGCAGTGAGACCAAGAATCGGCTTCTCCCATACAGAAAATTTTCCTCTCCTGACTTGGTAACTAGATGCTTGTTGAGCCAAATCATTTGCGACTGAATTGGCTTCTCTTGACACGTGAGAGATTTTGAAGTCATCAAAAGCAGCAACTATGTCTAGACATTTATCAAGTAACTATTCAGCAAGCCGTTAAAGCATTGAGCACTTTTAGCTACTTGTTGCACTACTAACAAAGAATCACCATATGTGTGGACATGTCTAGTACCTACAGATTCTAGTAATTGAAGACCTAGCAATAAAGCTTCGTATTCAGCTTGGTTATTAGTGGAAGGAAATTCTAGACGGGCCGAAGTCTCAAAGTGCATTCCATTAGGTGATATGAGAACCACTCCAATACCTTGTCCACTCTTGCAAGCCGAACCATCAAAATAAAGTTTCCATGGCACAACTTCAATTAGAGCAAAATTGTCACTCCGTCTGACATCTATGTGGTGATCAACTATAAAGTTGGCTACGATTTGGCCCTTCATTGCTCTCAGGGGTTCGTAGGCCAAATCGTACTCAATCAACGCGTAAGCCCATTTTCCGATTCTTCCATTTAGAATCGGCTTCTCTAACATGTTCTTTACAACATCGGTTTGGCAAACGACAACACATGTAGTGGGGAGAAGATAATGGCGTAATTTGGTGCACGCGTAGTAAAGTGATAAACACACATGTTCCACAAACGCGTACCTAGTTTCGGCGTCCAGCAGGCGGCGGCTCAAGAATGTGATGATGTACTCTTTTCCTTCTACCTCCTGGGTTAGCACGGCCCCGATCATGCTATCTTCAGCAGCGACGTATAGCCGAAATGGAATCCCCGCTTTGGGTGCCCTCACCACAGACGGTGACGACAAGCACTCCTTAATTTTCTCAAAGGCACTTTGCTGGCTTGCCCCCCAAGTGAACTCGGCCTCGTTCTTTAGCCGGAGTATGGGGACAAAGGCGTCAATCTTGCCGGACAAGTTGGATATAAAGCGACGCAAATAGTTCATCTTTCCTAGCAACTTTTGCACGTCCTTCTTGCATGTCGGCGCCGCAATGTTTCTAATCTTCTCAAGACTTTTAGGATCAATTTCTATGCCTCTCTCGTGAATCATGAAACCTAAGAACTTACCTGCCGACACACCAAAAACACACTTGAGTGGGTTCATTTTCAAACCATACTATCGCATCCTATCAAAAGCAACCTTCAAATTGGCTAAATGGCTTCCCATAGCGTCCGATTTGACTACAACATCATCGATGTAAACTTCCAACATAACCCCTAGCAAGTCATGAAAGATTAAGTTCATAGTGCATGGATACATGGCGCCAACATTCTTCAAACCAAAAGTCATAACGACCCACTCGAATAAACCGACAAAACCAGGGCATCGAAAGGCAGTCTTGTAGACGTCCCCTTCGGCCATAATGATTTGATTATAACCAGCATTGCCATCAAGAAACCTCAGTACCTTGTGTCCTGAAGCATCGTTGATCAGCATGTCGGCTATTGGCATTGGATACTCGTCTTTCGGAGTGGCTTTGTTCAGATCTCTGAAATCAATACATACCTGTATCTTGCCGCTCCCTTTCTTCTCTACAGGCACAATGTTAGCAACCCATTCCGCGTACCAGCATGGCCTAATAAATTCAGCCTTGAGCAGTCGCTCTACTTCTTCTTTAACTCGGTCATAGACGGCCGAGTTAAAGCGAGAGGAGGCTGCTTATAAGGCATAAATCCAGACTTGATAGGTAGCCGATGCTCCACAAGCTCGCAGCTTAGTCCTGACATCTCGCTATACTCCCATGCGAAACAATCGACATACGACCGAAGTAACTTTATTACTTCAGCCTTTTCATCAGGCTGTAAATGTTGGTTTACAAAAGTCGACCTCGGGATGCTACCATTACCTATGTTAACTTCCTCCAAGGGATCAACCGACGCAAAACCTTGTCCTAATTTCTCTACTTCGCTAAAGTCTCTTATGGCCTCAGCAATACCGTCTTTACTAGACCGATATTCCTCCACACGAGACTTTAGTCAATCTAGATTACTCTTACTAGACATGACTATTAATACAAAAACAGTTGTGCCACTCCAACCGGCTTTACAGACACTGGTACAAAACATCCTCTGGATACGCTAACAAAATCGTAATCCGAAAGATCTCTACCTAACGGACACTCTACTTTATTATGGACGGCATTAACCGATACATCGACCAATGCTACTTGGGCCGAAGTATCCGCGGGAATGACCTCTACCTCATCGCCGTCCCACTGAATCAGGCACTGGTGTAGGGTAGAAGGAATGCAGCAATTCGCATGAATCCAGTCGCGCCCAAGCAACACGCTGTAGTTACCTTGTACATCGACGACGAAAAATGTCATTGCCAATGTCTTATTGCCCACCGTCAACTCCATGGAGAGTATGCCCTTAGCCTCGGAGCTCTCACCGTTGAAGCCGTTGAGCATAAAGTTAGTTTACTTCAGATCATCTTCGTCCCTGCCAAGTTTCTTCAATAACGAGTAAGGTATTAAGTTAACAGTGGCGCCGCCGTCGATGAGCATTCGGGAAATCGGTTTTCCATCTATGTGACTTCTAACGTAGAGAGACTTTAGATGGCGAGCCGAGTCCTCGGGCTTCTCAAAGATGGCATTGCGTGGGCTGAGGTTCAATTGAGCAACCTCGGCCTCATCTTGCGGTAGGGCGAACTCGGCGGGCAGCGTGACGATGTTGATGTCCATCGCCTGGGGTGCGGGCCAATCGGAGACGGGTGAGTAATCATCGTCGAGCCTGTCGTCGTCATCGTCGCTCGGACTAGGAGTCAGGTTGGTTATCTCAACCGGCTTTATTCTCCATACCTGTCTTGTAGTTGGCCGAGGGCGGATTTCCTCGAAGATAGCGTCGCGCTCGTCCTCGGCTTTCTTCTCGCGCATGTCCTGTGCCTGTAGTCATTGTAGATGTCTCTTTGTGATTTGGACATGCCTGGAGGTGCCCAAGATGGTCGCGGCTTGGTGCCGGGCGCTATTGCCTGGCCCATGTCAACTCTGGCCGAAGTGATAATGCACCCTTCGACCTTGTGCACCTTGCGCTCGTTGGGGTCTTCACCGCGAACCCTGGTGGACGGACCGGCCTTGTTCGGCCGATCGAACCAGGCTCCGTTGCGGACTCTGGTCGAAGTATAGGACTCACCTCCGTCGGACTTCGGCGATAAAGCCTTCGGGATTGGGACTTCCTGAGACCCCACTCTGATGGTGATAGCTTCAGACTCCCTTTCCTCGACCTCCTCGTGCCTGCACCCTTCGGCTTCACTCTGCATGGTCTGATTCAGAGGTACCACAGATAGTTTGTGGACGATGCCTCCCTCCGTTGCGTCTGTTTGTCCCTACCATCCGTAATACTCCGAAGGAAAACAAGGCATAGTGTTAATTTGCGGAGGGTACTCTGACCCGGACACGTATGGAGCCCACAGAGTTCCTGCCCAGTTATACGGTGGAGGCATAGGTGGCTCTAGTGGCCTCTCCCACTGTGAGCTGGACCCGTTACCCAGAGGGGGTTCGGCAGAGTCGACGGTGTCTCAGACCATACCAGCGAAGGGTCCCGCCACGCCGGAGGTATGTTTGGCCAGTCCGGAGGCACGTTCGGCCAATGCGGGCCGAAGCCTCCTGTCGGAGAAGTCCAAAACGGTGTGGGGTTTGGCCATTGGGGGTCGAAGTTATTGTACGGGGGATTCGGCCATTGAGGCTCGAAGCCACCGTGCGGAGTGTCAGGCCACCGTGGCCCGAAGCCGCCGTGCGGAGGGTTTGCCTACTTCGGTCCAAAGCTACCCTCTGAAAGCCTTGGGCCCTTCGGCTGTCCCAGTCTTTTAGCGCGGGGACCTACTTCCTAGGCTTTTCTCTGATGCTTGTTCAACAGCATGTTTTATGTTACCTTCGGCCTCTTGTGAGTTTTAGCCGAAGGGGTGTTAATGTTATGTTTCCACACTCCTACCTCGGGGTTCTTTGGTATGAGCGTGCGAGCGCGTGGCTCTCCAACAATTACATCCTTCCCCTTAGCCGACTCGGCCTGTTCTGGCCGAATCAATACCTTCTTCTCGCCGAGGTCGACGGCGTTGACGGGAAAAGGATCTTTGTCCAGCTTCATCTTTGGATTATGGTCTATCTTCAATCGTCCTTCTTCTTTGGCCGATTGGACCTGCCGTCGAAAAACATTGCAGTCGTTGGTGTTATGTGAGTGCGAATCATGCCACTTACAGTATGGATGCTTCTTTAACTCATCGGCAGACGAAATGACTTGACCTTTAGGCAATCTGAGAAGTTGGTTCTTCAAGAGAAAATCAAATATTTTATCACACTTAGTTATATCGAACGAGTACTTGACATCACTAGGTCGATTCCTAGTGGGAGACGGTCGTAATTCGGAGTAAGTGATAGGTTTCCTCTTAGCGTTCCACACCCATTCGGCTGCGTACATGTCGACCGAATCCTCCTCTTCTGATTCCTCCTCGTCGGAGCGTTCCATGATGTGGATTTCAGCCCTAGGCTTGTTAAACGTCTTAACGAACTTTTTATCTTTGGTTCGGCCGTCTTGGACCAGAGCCTGCTGTAAAACTTGGCTAACTTCTAAAAAGTTCTGGTTGTCTAACCTTTCTTTAATCTCGGAATGCAACCCATTAAAAGCTAGTTCCACCAAGTCCCTTTCCGAAATATTACGGCTAAAACATCGGTTTCTAGTATCCCTAAAACACTTGATGTACACAGAGGCGTTCTCGTTAGATTTCTATCTAACCGATGTAAAGTGTGAAAGCCTAAGTTCTGTCTCGCTCGTTGTTGGGGGAATATATTTCCCTCACACAGGGGCCAAATGACGTCAGCCTCCGACAGCCTTCGGCCCAGAGCCAGGTTCTGTCGGAGCCTGTTTTCTTCGAGTATTATTTCCAGGTCCCAAGATGCTTCCCGAGGCCTGTAGCTTCGAAGCCCCCCAAACCAGGAGGTCCGGCTCGAAGCCCCTAGTTGAGTCCAGTTCGGAGGCCATCCTCCGGAAGCCAAACCCGGAGGCCGCCCTCCGGAACCCAGTTCGGAGGCCACCCTCCGGAAGCCAAGCCCGGAGGCCGCCCCCCGGAGTCCAGTTCGGAGGCCACCCTCCGGAAGCCAAGCCCGGAGGCCGCCCTCCGGAGTCCAGTTCGGAGGCCACCCTCCGGAAGCCAAGCCCGGAGGCCGCCCTCCGGAGTCCAGTTCGGAGGCCATCCTCCGGAAGCCAAGCCCGGAGGCCGCCCTCCGGAGTCCAGTTCGGAGGTCACCCTCCGGAGCCAAGACCGGAGGCCACCCGCCGGAGCAGCGCTTCGGAGCCCCCCCCCTCGGGTGCACTCCGAAGCCCCCTCCGCTCCTAGCTTGTCGTTTAGTTGGTCAAAGGCTGGCGCAGCCTGACACGTCTGTAAAGCTGTAAAGCTGTCTGGTACCCGTGTACAGTAGCCAGCCCCCTTTCCCTGTTTACCCCTATGAGCCTAAGGGCCCATGGAGGGTATCTTGGTCTTTTCCTTAAGGCCTGCGTGCCTATAAAAGCAGGGCCAAGCCCTTGTAACGGGACACACGCTCCAGGGGGCCATGAGACCCTGGAGTTATCCTCTCCACATCAAGGCACACCATGCCAAATCTACCACAAACTGGACGTAGGGTTATTATCCCCTAGGGGAGGCCCGAACCAGTATAAACCCTATCTCTCCCTGCGAGAACCCATCGAGGTTCATTCTCCATATCATACTCCACCACAGAAAAACCTGCTGGAACTAACGCAATTGTTCCAACAGTTGGCGCCGTCCGTGGGGACCTTAGTCCTAAAAGCTAAGTTCTCTACCACTGCCTGCAACCCGAGGTGCGCCCGAGGGGGGAGCGCCGAGGCCTTCTCGCTTCGCGCATCCCCCGACAAGGGGCTTCGGGTGCAGGTCGAAGGCCACCTTCGCCTTCCTCCACCCTTCGCATACCGGAGCCCGCTCTCCGGCAAGGGGCTCCGCTCCACGTTTCAAAGGACATCGAAGCCCCGAGGGCTACAAGGTAAGTACCCGCCCAAAGCCATCGAAGCCATGCTGATCCTTATTTAAACCCGAAGCACCGCTTCGCCTTATTTAAAACCGAAGCCACGCTTCGCCTTATTTAAACCCGAAGCACCGCTTCGCCTTATTTAAACCCGAAGCACCGCTTCGCCTTATTTAAAACCGAAGCCACGCTTCGCCTTATTTAAACCCGAAGCACCGCTTCGCCTTATTTAAACCCGAAGCACCGCTTCGCCTTATTTAAACCCGAAGCACCGCTTCGCCTTATTTAAACCCGAAGCACCGCTTCGCCTTATTTAAACCCGAAGCACCGCTTCGCCTTATTTAAACACCGCTTCGCCTTATTTAAACCCGAAGCACCACTTCGCCTTATTTAAACCGAAGCCACGCTTCGCCTTATTTAAACCCGAAGCACCGCTTCGCCTTATTTAAACCCGAAGCACCGCTTCGCCTTATTTAAACCCGAAGCACCGCTTCGCCTTATTTAACCCGAAGCACCGCTTCGCCTTATTTAAACCCGAAGCACCGCTTCGTCTTATTTAAAACCCGAAGCCTTGCTTCGCCTTACTTAAAAACCGAAGCCATGCTTCGCTTTATTTAAATCCGAAGCCACGCTTCGCCTTATTTAAAACCGAAGCCTTGCTTCACTTTATAAAATCCGGAGCATCCCTCCGAAGGCTACACAGCGCCTCCGGGCCCGCAGCAGTAACAAAGGACTCCGGGCCACTGGCCCGACGCGTCCAGGGATTCCGGGCTCCGCGCCCGAAGCATCCCAGGGATTCCGGGCTCCGCGCCCGAAGCATCCCAGGGTCGAAGGTGACCCAGAGTCGAAGGTGGCTCAGAGTCGAAGGTGGCTCACATTATCACAGGTTCGGTGAATCCACACCAATTATCCTTCTCATTACAGGACCAAGCTCCGAAGCCCAGCTTCGTTACCCAAGCACGCTCCGAAGCCCCGCTTCGCGTGTTAATATAATATACGCCCGAGCGTCTCAAAGTCTTATTTCGCTAAAATCTAAGTGCGTTCCAGAGCCTCGCTCATGCACAACATCCAAATCCTAGCGTGCTGAAGCATGCCTCGCTAAACTTGGTTATGCCAGAGCCCTGCTCCGCACCAAGTTAGCGCGTACGGAGCCCAAAAGAGGGCTCCGCTCAGTGAATTTCAGCAGCCGAAGCATTGCTTCGCACCCAATTAAGGCATTCGAAGCCCAAAGGGGCCTTCGCTTGAATAAAACTTCATGCATCAAGCCGCCAAAAGGCGCACCCTTCGCATCTTTTATTTTTTGCCCGTACCAGCAACGGCTAAAGTCCCTAACTGCCACGTGCAAAGGGGGGAAGCATATATGCGAAGTGTGCGAATGTAATGTACGGTACGAGCGTGACAAGCTAAGCGTTCAAAACCAAACAATGCGAAGCATACAAACGAAGTATGCAAGTATAATAAACTCCGTTCATTAAGAGAATTGAGAAGTATGTTACAAATATACTTCGAAGACAAACTACGAGTAATCTGTATCTAAGCCTAAGAAGAACCGAGTGCGAGGCCCCGTCCCTCGCTTGCCTCTCCTTCGGCGGGGACCCCCTCGGCTGGACGTTGCCTCATCGGAGCCCGCTCTCCCTCGACCGGCTCGTCCAGGCTCCGAAGCCCGCAGGCTTCGGCTTCCGCTTTGCAGGTCGCTCCAAGTTCGCGAAGCAGGCGGTGCCGTATCGAAGGCAGAAAAATCTAGGGCTTCGTCGCTCGCTAAGGCCGCTCGCGGAGGCAAAGGTAAAGAACCTTGAAGGGGCTCCGTCTTCACAGCGGCTAGCAAATCCTGAGCTATTTCGGAGATGGCTTCGCCCCGAGACCCCCTCGGCAGCTTAAACCGAGGGGGGCCTTCGGACCTAGCTACTTCAAGGATCGCCCACAGCTGTTGAAGCTCTTCAGAGTCCTCGAGGACTTCGAGGTCTACGCTCGAAGGCTGAGCCTGGGCAGGTATAAAAAACCCCCGCATTCGTATTAATGAACTGATAAGTCTTTACAAGCCTACAGCTAGGTATTACAAGGAAGCCTAAGGAGATCTACACCTTCGGAGGCGGAGGCGTCGAGGTCGAAGGCTTGTCCGGGTCAGTGGGCCCCTTGAACCGGCGTTGTCGGAGGGCCTTCATAAGGTCAAGGACTGCCTCGCAGCCTTGCTCCTTCCAGGGATCCTGCAGCCGCCGCCAGGCCCCGCGGACTTCGCCCGGAGGCGTCACCAAGTGCGGACCCCCGAAGGCCACAGGGGCCACGGAGGTTGCCGCCCGAAGGTGGTCACACCCCGCGGCGTGGAGCATGTGCAACACTCCTTGACCGGCGACGCGACCGGCCATGAGAGCGAAGCCTGTCAGCGCTTCGTCCGCAATCGAAGCCGCCGTCTTCAAATAATCGGCGCGGTCCCCAATCGGGTCTTGGTCGCCAAACTCCGGAGCCCGGCACTCGGTCCCTATTTTCTCAAGGACCTCGGTCAGGCTCTGGGTGGCCTCGCCAAGGTTGGCCACGACGAAGCTCTCGAGGTCCCGAGCCCGTTGATGGAGCTCTTCGATCTCCTTCGCCTGTCGGGCCTCGGCATCCTTCGAAGCCTGGAGCTCCCCGCGAAGCCGAGCCGTCTCCGAGGCCAAGGCCTCCTTCGCCTCCTTCGCCTCCGCAGCCGAAGCTTCGGCCCGTTTCCGCCCCTCGGCTTCCTCTGAAACCTCGCGGCGAAGGGCCTCCTTCTCCGCTACGAGGCGCTCCAACCGCCTGTCGGCAGCAGTCGAAGCGGCTGCGTTCAGTGCGAAGGCCTGCAGAAGTTGAAGAAATCATAAGTACCAAGGAAAAGCTAACATATAGTTCGAAGTTGCAAGGGGCTTCGCTCACCCGCAGGAGGACTTCGTTCGAGCTGACGAAGAGATCCGCGGGGTCCTGGTGGCTAAGCTGGGCCACCAAGTCCCCCTCCTCCGCAGAAGCACAAGCCTCGCGGAAACCGCGGATCGCCGCCACCGTCACACCTCCCCTCGGCTTGAAAGGGTGAATCACGGCAACGGTCCCCTCCGCGGGTTTCGGCGAAGCGGGGCTCAAGCCCACCACGTCGACATCTTCTTCGCCTCGAGGGTCCACGCGGCCCCCGCCGCCTTCGCCGTCAGACGAAGCGCTCCCGGACTCCGACTCGCTGCTGCTGCTGCTGCTGCTGCTGCTGCTGCTGCTCGAAGCCTCCGCGGGCTCCGCCTCGGCGGATTTCGACCCGCCTTCGCCGGCCGGCTTCGCCGCAGCGGGCCTCGCATCATCTTCGTCCTCTGCGAAAAGCCAAGTCAAACCTGCATATTGAAGAAAGGCATGCAAAAAGAAAAAGGGTTTACCATCATCAGAGATCTCCTGGAAGGAACCAGGGGCTAAGTGTGTCCTCCAGCTCCCTCGCTGCGAAGCTGGCGCATCCACCTTCGCGCCCGAAGTTGGTTCCGCCGAAGCACCCGTGGCCTCCTTGGCAGCAGGAGTGCGCGCGTCAACCTCCGCCTCAGAAGCCCTCGCCGCCAGGGGCTTCGCGGCCTTCTTGGGAGTCGGAGTAGCTGCGGGCTTCGCCGCAGCCTCCCCCGAGGCGTCCGCTTCGTCCTCATCCCCCCTCTTCCTCTTGGCTCCGGCCGACGAGGTAGCCAGGTGGGCGAAGTCCGGCAGAGCGGAGAGCCCTCCGAGGCCAAGAGCGGTCCACACTCTGTTCCAGCGCTCCCAGGACCCCACCAGGGCGAGGCGTTGGTTCTGCTCCTCGGGAGTCGGAGTCCCGACGACTCGGTCCGCCGCCGCGATGGCCTCCTCCGGGGTCCTCATGTCAAGGTCGGCTACGCGAAAAGGTTGAAGTTAGGAGCAAAGTATTCTAAGTATTAAAAGCAAGAAGAGCGCGAAGACTTACAAAAGCGGTCGAAGGCCAGCTCGCTGAGTCCACCTCGATCCGAAGCCTGGAAGAGACCCTCCGGCCAAGAGCGCGCGAGGGGGCTTAGCCGAAGGGTGAGGAACTCCTCTGCGAGGTCCCTCATGCTCATCTTCGCTGCCACCCTTCGGAGCAGCGAGATCCTCGATTGAAGGAGGCCTTCGCTGGTCTTCACCACCCCTTCGCGCCGATACAAATATGGGCGTTGGTGCTCCGAAGGGGGGAGTTGGCTCCGACGGAGGCATAGAACCACTCTTGGTCCCACCTCGAGTGCCACTTGTTGTTGACGGCCCTCGCCGGGAAGGCGTCTTGGTACTCCTTCCGAAGCTGAAAATTGGCGCTGCCGAAGGCAAGCGCCCTCTTGACGCGGTCCGGCCCCTCCCGGGGCTTCGGTTGGCAGTTGGCATCATGGAGGGCAACGAAGACGTCCGCGCGGCCCTCGCAGCCCTCGGCCCTCATGGCCCACTCAAAAACGGCTAACCTCGCCACGGCGTTGGGCGAAAGCTGTGGAAGCTCGAGGTTGTAAGCCTTGAGGACTTCGCTCAGCATCCCCACTGCTGGCAGACCGAGGCCGGCCTCGAAGAAGGCCTCGAACACCACCACCTCGTCAGCGCGAGGCCTCGGCTCAGCCTCCGACTTCTCCGGGACCCGAAGCTGGATCTTCGCCGCAATTTTCCCTTCGCAGGCCTTCCGGACCGACTCCTCCGTGGAGATCGAGGCCCTCATCTCCAGGGTCTGCTCGAACTTGTCGGAGGGGGTCCGAAGGTCCCTCGGCCCCATCCGCCTGGGCGCAGTCTTCGCCGCCGCAGCCGCCGCCGCCTGCACCTGGGCGGAGCCCGAGCTCGAGCCCAAAGCAAGAGGCTTCGCCACCGCCTTCTTCGGCATGTCGCTGGGACTTCGGCGCGAAGAGCTAAAGCTAAGCGAAGGGGGGGGGCTCGGAGCGAAGCTAGAAGAGGAGCAGAGCGAGGTTTGCAAGGCAACAAGAAGAGAGCAAATGAAGGTGTGCCGAAGCCGCACGCGGTAAGTCTCTATTTATAGGCGCGGTGAGAATTCCAACCGTCGTGGGCCGAACCCACCGCCAGATGGGCCCTCAGCAAAGGCGAACCGGCCCAGAGCAAGGTAACGGTAACATTTTCGACCGTTGCGGAGCCGTGCGGGCTCCCCGAGTCCCGAGGCCGTTCTGACGGTAAGCGCGGGCATTTATTGCTCCCGGATGTCGAGGCCGCCCTCGGTCCAGGCGCCGAAGGTATGTTTTCTCTGTAGTTATGTTTCTAGGTCATTTGTCCTAAGGACGCGTGCACCCCTTCGTTCCGAAGGCCTACACGCGAGGGGCTACTGTTGGGGGAATATATTTCCCTCACACAGGGGCCAAATGACGTCAGCCTCCGACAGCCTTCGGCCCAGAGCCAGGTTCTGTCGGAGCCTGTTTTCTTCGAGTATTATTTCCAGGTCCCAAGATGCTTCCCGAGGCCTGTAGCTTCGAAGCCCCCCAAACCAGGAGGTCCGGCTCGAAGCCCCTAGTTGAGTCCAGTTCGGAGGCCATCCTCCGGAAGCCAAACCCGGAGGCCGCCCTCCGGAACCCAGTTCGGAGGCCACCCTCCGGAAGCCAAGCCCGGAGGCCGCCCCCCGGAGTCCAGTTCGGAGGCCACCCTCCGGAAGCCAAGCCCGGAGGCCGCCCTCCGGAGTCCAGTTCGGAGGCCACCCTCCGGAAGCCAAGCCCGGAGGCCGCCCTCCGGAGTCCAGTTCGGAGGCCATCCTCCGGAAGCCAAGCCCGGAGGCCGCCCTCCGGAGTCCAGTTCGGAGGTCACCCTCCGGAGCCAAGACCGGAGGCCACCCGCCGGAGCAGCGCTTCGGAGCCCCCCCCCCCCTCGGGTGCACTCCGAAGCCCCCTCCGCTCCTAGCTTGTCGTTTAGTTGGTCAAAGGCTGGCGCAGCCTGACACGTCTGTAAAGCTGTAAAGCTGTCTGGTACCCGTGTACAGTAGCCAGCCCCCTTTCCCTGTTTACCCCTATGAGCCTAAGGGCCCATGGAGGGTATCTTGGTCTTTTCCTTAAGGCCTGCGTGCCTATAAAAGCAGGGCCAAGCCCTTGTAACGGGACACACGCTCCAGGGGGCCATGAGACCCTGGAGTTATCCTCTCCACATCAAGGCACACCATGCCAAATCTACCACAAACTGGACGTAGGGTTATTATCCCCTAGGGGAGGCCCGAACCAGTATAAACCCTATCTCTCCCTGCGAGAACCCATCGAGGTTCATTCTCCATATCATACTCCACCACAGAAAAACCTGCTGGAACTAACGCAATTGTTCCAACACTCGTGTAAAAATAATCATGGAATTTCCGCTCTAAATCATCCCCACGTCAGAACGAAGTTCGGCGGGAGCGCCGAAAACCAAGTGAAAGCGGTGCCGGATAGCGAGAGAGAAAATAGTCTAACTTTTAGAGCATCTATCCCGCTAACTTCTCCACATTGTGCCAAAAATTGACTAACGTGCTCTAGTGTGGTTTTGCTACCCTCGTCGTCGAACTTAGTAAATTTAGGGATTCTATAGTCGCGGGGGTAGGGTATTGTATCGAGATGGTCGGGGTATGGCTTACGGTAAACCCTAACCCGTCCCTTGGGCACGAAGCCGTCACACTCTCTAAATAGTGCGCGAACCCGCTCCTCTATGTCATCTTGGCATATCGCTTGCGCGTGCCTCTCATGCGGGGGCGCGACACACGGTGGGATATCGGCGTGTCAGCCATGGGCCTCTTCCCTGTGCGCTATCTGCATGACGTACTCATGTGCGGGCAACGCGGGTATCAGTGCAGGTGGTGGTGCATGGTACGCAGTAATAGTTTGACCGTAAGTATAATGATTAGTCTCGGCCATAAGTGTTGAGGACGGAGACATCCCAGTCGTGCCAGTGCTGCTGTCAGTTCTGCTGTACACATGGTTTACCAGAGGTGCACTAGCAATAGGGACCGGGGGTACGGCCTCAGTAAAGCCGAACCTTCTAAGAGTTGCCTCTACTTGGGAGCTGACTGCCAAATCTAAACGGTTGGCTAGCGAAGTGCTAACGGCTTGATCTACTGATGCGGCTATTTTTTGCTCAATCTCTAAAGAAGATAAACGAGGCGATACATGTGTTAACTGGATCTGAGCGAGGTCGGGGGTGACGATGTCGCGCTTGATGAAGCCCGCGCGTGTCTTAACGTAGCCCCCAAGCATCATGTCCTGGAGTGCTTTTAGCTTCGCCTCGATCTCTGCTCGGTCTTCCGCGCCTCCTATTGTGTCCATCGGCGGTGTATACGTAGTAGTCGATGTAGATGTACCGGTGGCCGATGTAGACGCACTCGTCATGTTGGCGTAGCTTTCCCTAGCGGAGTCACCAAAAAGTGTGTTGACACAAAATCGTGCCCCCGCACTTGGGTCAGTTCAATGATCCAAAAGTGTGCGGATACTTAGGGACAAGCCTAAGCATAACGCAGCACTGACATCGCGTTCTGACTACCCTTAGTCGTGATAAGAGGGGTGGAGTCGCTAGGCAATCAGATCACACAAAATAATCCAATTAGTCGAAAGAAATATATTTAAACAGGATAAATCAGCAAACCGGTCAGATCATGTCTGCTTCGGAGTATGGTGCGAAGGGGTCGCCAAAGTATACCTTCGACGTCTGGTGCGAAGTGTCCCGCCGAAGGGTACCTTCGGCGTTCGGACTGAACTGGTCGAAGATAAACTCCAAACGGATTGGGACGCGGCAATCACCTCCGAACGATGAGGTTCGGTGCAAAGTCTCTAATACGTCAGGGTACAGAGTAATGATCCGAGCGCAACGTGTAAGCGTAACTTCGTCCGGAGCAGAGTATGAGCATGGCGAAGCCTGTAGCGATGAAGTGTGCGAGCGAAGCGTGTAGTCGAAGCCTGTAGTCTCGCTGAAGGGTGTTCTGGCAACCTCCGAAATAGATCTCTCGGCTCTGGACGCCTCCGACGAAGTAGCTCCGAACGTAGGTGACCTGCAACAGATGATATTCAAAGTACTAATTCGGCCTAAGGACCGAATTATGCTAAGTGTTGCACTGGTAGCGAAGGTAGCAATCTGTTACGCAGATTAGCGGATACTTCACAGGCGAAGTAACAAGGCGATAGCAATCTATTACGTAGATTAATGGATTCTTCACAAGCGAACTAACAAGGATTACCACTATTCTGAAGTGGCCGGCGGAGGGCTTCCATGAAAACCCATGAAGAGGTATAGAAAAGTAAAGGTAAATAAATGCGATCAAAGCTAGGGTTTTGTGTTTGATTTGTGTTGGGGGGCCTCTAAGATGGCCTCGCCTCTCTATTTATAGGGGCCAAACTTCTGATCTAATCTGCTATAATTCGGCTTGGATAGAGATAAAAACTTAGTCAGAATTGTATCCAACTCTGTCTTTGTCAAAGTGGGCTTTGGCCAGGCCCGTCGAAGCCTACTCCTCGGGCCGAAGCTTCGACGGCATGGGCCTCTGAAGGCTTCCTGGCCGAAGGCCATGGGCTGGCCAGAGGCTTTCGAAGCCCATAGCCCAATGGACCTTCGGCCCTATAAGGCTTCGGCCTGACCCAAGATATGTGTATTTTTGGCCCAAATCACCAAAATTGATATTTTGACAATCTTAGCCATTGATGCTATTTTTTGCTATCAACAGGACTTACCTCTATCGGGCTTCGGCGAGGGGGCCTTCGGGATTGGGACTTCCTAAGACCCTACTTTGACTGTGATGGCTTCGGACTCCCTCTCCTTCGCCTCTTTGCATCCATCTCCCTTGGCTCCGTCCTGTGCAAGTCGATTCGGAGGTACCACGGATAGCCTGTGGACGATGTCTCCCTGCGCCACGTCTATTTATCTCTACCAGTTATAATACTTTGAAGGAAAACAAGGGACAGTGTTATATTGCGAAGGGTACTATGGGGGCGAGGTGTATAGAGCCCACGGGGTCCCTGTTCAATCGTACGGTGAAGGCATCGGAGGCTCTAGCGGCTTCGCCCACTATTAGCCGAACCCGCTGCCCGGAGGGGGGCTCAGCCATGTCGAAAGTATTTCGAACCATACTAGCGAAGGGTCCCGCCAGGCCAGAGGTATGTTTGGCCATTGTGGGCCGAATCCTCCTGTCGGAGGGTTTGCCCAGGGCGGAGTTACGTCCGACCATTGGGGTCTGAACTTGTTGTATGAAGGGTTCGGCCATTGAGGCCTAAACTTGACGTGCGGAGGGTTCTGCCACTGGGGTCCAAAGCCACTATGCAGAGGGTTCGGCCATTGAGGTCCGAGACCTTTGTGTGGAGGGTTCGGCCACTATGGTCCGAAGCGATCCTCTGACTGTTTTGGCCCCTTCGGCTGTCTTAGCCTTCTTGCGCGGGGGCCTGTTTCCTTAGCTTTTTCTGATGTTTATTCAACAACATCTGATATGTCACCTTTGGCTTCTTGTGAGCCCTAGCTGAAGGACACGTGTTGACATTCTGCTTCCACACTCCTACTTCAGGGTTCTTTGGTATGAGTGTGCGTGTGTGTGATTCCCCGATAATGACCGCTTTCCCTTTAGTTGACTCGGCCTGCTCTGGCCGAATCAGTACTTTATTTTCATCAAGGTCGACGGTGTTTATGGCAAAGGAGTCTTTGTCCAGCTTCATCTTTGGACTGGGGTCTATTTCAATCGTATTTCCTCTATGGTCGATTGAACCTGTCGACGAAAAATATTGCAGTCGTTAGTATAATGTCGATGTGAATCATGCCACTTACAGTAGGGGTGTTTCTTTAGCTCGTCGGCAGATGGAATGACTTGGCCTTTAGGCAACCTGAGAAGCTGGTTCTTCAAGAGAAATCAAATATTTTATCACATTAGTTATATCAAATGAGTATTTGACTTTGCTAGGCCGACTCTTAGTGGGAGACGGCCACAACAGAGGACAGGTAATGGGTTTGCTCTTAGCATTCCAAACCCATTCGGGCGCATACATGTCAGCCGAATCTTTTCTTCGTCTGATTCTTCCTCGTTGGAGTGCTCCATAATGTGGACTTCAGCCCTAGGCTTGTTAAATGTCTCGTTCCTCAAAGATAGCATCTCGTTCCTCCTCAGCCTTTTTCTCACGCATCTCCTATGCCCGTAGGCATTGTAGGCATCTTTTCTGTGATTTGTACATGCTCGGAGGGGGCCCAGATGGTATGGCTTGGTACCAAGCACCACTGTTCTGTTTCTGTGATCTTTGGCCGAAGGGGTACTACCCATATCGGCCTCGCGTGCTTTATAATCGGAGGGTGCCTCGCTACGGACTCTGTCGGTCGGACTGGACTCGTTCTACCGATCGGAATAGGCTCTAGTGCTAGGCTTGGCTAGGCTAGGGGACTTACCTCCATCAGGCTTTGGTGAGAGGGCCCTCGGGATTGGGACTTCCCGAGACCCTACTTTGGCTGTGATGGCTTTGGACTCCCTATCCTTCGCCTCTTCACGTCCATCTCCCTTGGCTCCGTCCTGTGTGAGTCGATTCGGAGGTACTACGGACAGCCTATGGATGATGTCTCCCTTCATCGCGTCTGTTTGTCCCTGCCAGTTATAATACTCCAAAAGAATACAAGGGACAACGTTATTTTGTGAAGGGTACTCGGGCTGCGAGGTGTATGGAGCCCACGGGGTCCCTGCCCAATTGTATGGCGGAGGCATTGGCGGCTCCAGTGGCTTCACCCACTACGAGCCGAACCCACTGCCCAGAGGGGAGCTCGGCCATGTCAAAGGGATTTTGGACCATATCAGTGAAGGGTCCTACCAGGCCAGAGGTATGTTCGGCCACTGTGGGCCGAAGCCTCCCGCCAGAGGGTTCGCCCAGAGCGGAGTTGAGCTCGACCACTAGGGTCCGAACTCATTGTGTGAAGGGATCGTCCACTGGGGTCCAAACTCGTTCTGCGCAGGGCTCGGCCACTCGGGTCTGAAGCCACTGTGCGGAGGGTTCGACCACTGTGGTCCGAAGCCACCATGCGGAGGGTTTGGCCACTGCGGTCCGAAGCCACCCTCCGACTATTTTGGCCCCTTTGGTTGTCTTACCCTTTTTGTGCGAGGGCCTGTTTCCTTAGCTCTTTTCTGATGTTTGATCAACAACATTTGATATGTCACCTTCGGCTTCTTGCGAGCCCTAGCCGAAGGAGACGTGTTGACATTCCGTTTCCACACTCCTACTTCAGGGTTTTTTGGTACGAGTGTGCGTGTTCGCGATTCTCCAATAATGACTGTTTTCCCTTTAGTTGACTCGGCCTGCTCTAGCCGAATTAGCATCCTCTTCTCGTCGAGGTCGATGGTGTTTACGGGAAAGGGGTATTTATCCAACTTCATATTTGGACTAGGGTCTATTTTCAATCGTCCTTCCTCTATGTCTGATTGAAGCTGTCGATGAAAAACATTGCAATAGTTAGTATAATGTGAATGCGAATCATGCCACTTATAGTAGGGCGTTTCTGTAGCTCATCGACAGAGGGAATGACTTGGCCTGTAGGCAACCTGAGAAACTAGTTCTTAAAGAGGAAATCAAATATTTTATCGCACTTAGTTATATCAAATGAGTATTTGACTTCGCTAGGCCAACTCTTAGTGGGAGACGGCCACAACTCGGAGCAGGTAATGGGTTTTCTCTTAGCATTCCAAACCCATTCGGCCGTATACATGTCAGCCGAATCTTCTTCATCCTCCGATTCTTCCTCATCAGAGTGCTCCATAACATGGACTTCAGCCCTAGGTTTGTTAAATGTTTTGACAAACTTTTTATCCTTGGCCCGACCTTCCTGGACTAGGGCCTGCTATAAGACTTGGCTCACTTCCAAAAGGTTTTGGTTGTCTAATATTCTTTAATTTTAGAACACAACCCATTGAAAGCTAGATCCATCGAATCTCTTTCTGAAATATTAAGACTAAAACACCGGTTTCTGGTATCTCTAAAGCGCTTGACGTATTCGGAGACACTCTCGCTAGATTTCTGTCTAATCGATGTCAAGTGTGATAGCCTAAGTTCTGTCTCACTTGTATAAAAATATACATGGAACTTTTGTTCCAATTCAGCCCGCATTTGGATAGAGTTCGACGGGAGCGCCGAAAACCAAATGAAAGCGGTGCCAGATAGTGAGAGAGAAAACAGCCTAAGTTTCAAAGCATCCGACCCACTAGCCTCTCCGCACTGTGCTAAAAACTGACTGACATGCTCTAGTGTAGTTTTGTTACCCTCACCATCGAACTTGGTGAATTCAGGGACTCTATAGCCTCGAGGGTAAGGTATCGTGTCGAAATGGTCGGGGTACGGCTTTCGGTAAACCCTAGCTCGACCTCTAGGTACGAAACCGGTGCATTCCCTAAATAGTGCATGGATCAACTCCTCTATGTCGTCCTGGCCTACTACCTGCGCGCATCTCTCATGCAGGGGCATGACACGTGGCGGTATTTTGGCGTGTCGGTCGTGAGGTTCCTCCTCATGTGCTAGCTCAGGATATATGACGTGTTTGGGCCTATGCGCTTGTGCATGTGGCGCGAGCAACACGGCAAAAACTGGCGCGTGCGTAGGTGGAGGTAGCGCATAGCAGGTAGTGTTAGTTTGGTGATGGCTTGTCTCGTCCGTATATGCTGAGGCTGGAGACATGATGGCCTTGCTAGTACTACCGTCAGTTCTGCTGTAGATACGATTCACCGGAGGTGCACTAGCGATTGGAGTTGGAGGCACAGCCTCAGCAAAGCCGAACCTTCTAATTGTCGCCTCTACCAGAGAGCTAATTGCCGAATCTAAAGGGTTGGCTAGCGAAGCGCTAACAGCTTGATCTACTGATGCGGCTATTTTTTGCTCGATTTCTAAAGAAGATAAAGGGGGCAATACTAGAGTTACCTAGGTCCGAATGAGGTCGGAGAAGTTGATGTCGCGCTTGATGAAACCCGCACGTGTCTTGACGTAGCTTCCAAGCATGAGGTCTTGTAATGCCTTCATCTTTGCCTCAATCTCTGCCCGGTCCTCTTCGGGAATATCTTCAAGGGTAGGTGTTATGATGTTGTGGTTATCGATATCTGTGCCCCCCATCGGATCCATCGGCGTCGTAGATGTAGTAGTCATTGTAGATGTACACGTGGACGTTGTAGATGTACTCGTCATGTTTGGCGTAGCCTTCCCCAGCGGAGTAGCCAAAAAGTGTGTTGACGTGAAAACGTGCCCCCGCACTTGGGTTAGTTCGACGATCCAAAAGTGTGCGGATACTTAGGGACAGGCCTAAGTGTAACACAACACTGACATCGCGTTCCGACAACCCTTAACAATGGCAAGGGGTTGGAGTCTCCAGGTAATCAGATCACAAGCAAATAATCTAATTAGCTGAAAAGAAATATATTAATAAAATAGACCACTAGCTGAATCGGAGCCTAACTGATTTGAAGTATATCGTGCGAAGGAGTTCACCGAATGGGCCTTTGGTGTCTAGTGCGAAGGGTCTCACTGAAGGTAGCTTTCGGCATTCGGATCGATCTGGACGAAGGCTAACTTCAAAAATATCTTGACACGAAATCACCTCCGAACAGCGGGGTTCGGTGTGAAGTCTCTGACACGACAAAATTATACCAACACAATGCACTGGCGTGACTTCGTCAGAAGCCAAGTGTAGGTGTAGCGAAGCCTGCTACGGAGCGTTCTGGCATGAGGGACTTGGTCAAACCGACAACAGCGTGATGGGTCCGGCACGGGTAGTCGAAGCAGACGTCCCGCTGAAGGGTAGTCTAACAGCCTCTGAAACCAGCTTCCTAGCTTCGTACACCTCCAACGAAGGGGCTCCAAGCGTGAAAACCTACAACATAATAGAGATCATGTGCTGATTCGGCCTGGAGACCAAATCTGCTAAGTGTTGCAGTAGAGAAACGAATGTAGCAATCTGTTACGTAGATTAACGGATACTTCACAAGCGAAATAACAAGGCTATAGCAATCTGTTACATAGATTAATGGATACTTCATGAGCGAAGTAGCAAGGCTTACCACGGTTTCAGCGTGGCTGGCAGAGGGCTTCCAGGCAAACCCACGAAGGTTGTAGAAAGGTAAATAAAAGTCAAGGTACGATTCAAAGGTAGGGCATTGTGATTGATTTGTGTTGGGGGCCCTATGAACCGGCCTCACCCCTGTATTTATAGGGGCTAGTCTTCTTATCTCTAAGATTTAATCTGGTAGGATTCAGCCTAATCAAACTTAGGGATAAAATTAGGCAGAATCAGACTCTAACTCTATCTCTGAAAATCGGCCTGAAGTGGTCTTTTGGCAAGGCCTGCCAAAGCCTGCTCCGTGGGCCGAAGCTTCAGCGAGGTAGGACTCTGAAGGCCTTCGGTCCGAAGGTAGCAGGCCACTGGAAGGCTTTCAAAGCCCAAAGCTTAATGGGCCTTCGGCCCTGTAGGGCTTCGGCCTGATCTAGGACATGTGTATTTTCGGCCTAAATTACCAAAATTGGTATTTTTACAATCTTAACCATTAATGCCATTTTTTCCTATCAACAATGGGCCACCGAGAAAATAGTTAGCGAAAGGTCCATCAACCGCGTTCCATCCAGCCATGAGGACTGCCAGAGCGTTGCTTTTTGACTATTGCTGCTATGTTCTGTTGTTAAGGCGACGAAGATTTGTTGGTCGACGTCGTTGCATGGGGTTTCATTGCCTATCCAAGGCCTATGGACGTGGCGCTAGTCTTTCCAAAACCAACGAAGATGGAGAGCTCGAGCGAAGAATTGGAGGTTCATGATCCCCAACACTCCAAGGCATGCATGGCGATAGACTTGTGACTAGTTTTCCTTTCACTAGCTTGCCATTAAGGACTCCGCACAAGTCTAGAGGAAGTGCCTTCTCTTTTTGTCGATGCTTGATGTTAGGTATTTAGGAACTTTTAACATTGACATGACATAAGTTGGGATCGAGGATAACACTGATTTAATAAGTGTGAGGCAGCCATTGTGCAAGAGGAGCTTCCCCCGACAAGCAAAGAGACAACTCGCAATCTTGTCATTAAGGAATTGAAGATCAGCTAGACGAAGGCCCTTTGTTGAAAGAGGGAGTCCAAGGTATTTGAGGGGGAAGTAAGTCAATGAGACATGGAAGTTGTGCAGGATTTAGTTGAGAGTTTAATCGTCACAGCAAATTGAAACCACCTGTCTCTTAGAGATGTTTACCGTTAAGCCCGATGCCAAGATGAATTCTCTCAAAATGGTCGCTAGGGTGTAAATGTCCTCCTTCGATGGCTTACAACAAATTACCGTATCACCGTCATAGAGCGATATTCTAACTAATTATATATTTTCATTAAAGACAGGGTTAAGGAGGCCCCACTTTGTTGCTCGTTGAAGGAGTCTCTTAAGTGGATCTATAATTAGGATGAAAAGGGAGGTAGAAAGAGGATATCCCTGCCGAAGCCCACGATGGTGTCAAATTTGATCTCCAAGTGTCCCATTGAGAAGGATTCTTGAAGAGGATGTGGACAGGATGTTGATGGTCCAGTCACAACAGTGACTCGGGAACCCCAACCGAGGGAGTAATTCAATTAAGTAGTCCTAACGCATCGAGTCAAAACATTTGGCTATAGGGTGTGAGCGATTGGTTGAGGCGACACACAACATTGCGCACATGCATGAAGTCATTATGAATGTTTTTTCCTTTGATGAAGGCACTTAGGTCATAGGAGATCAAAGAGTATAGGACATTTGATAGACAATGGGCTAGAATTTTTCTGCCAATCTTTGAGAAGTTGTGGATCAGGTTGATTGGTCGGAAATCAATTGGTCTATCTACCCCTTCTTTTTGGGGGAGCGGGACAATGTGTGCCATATTCAGGCAAGCATGGTTGATAGACTGAAGGTAGTAGAAGGCATTATCTACGCGCATAAGGTCTTCCTTAATAATCGCGCCATCCAAAGTCCAACGGAGCTGTCGAGCGAGCCAATGGGAATATTCTCTCCGGTCTGAATCGAAGGATTGTCGGGTTGGCCAAGGGGTTGTGGGTCGAAGAGCTTCCCAAGATTTTGTGGTCCATTCGGACCACTCAAGCCAGGTCCACGGGCTTTACCCCATTTAGACTACTATTCGGAGATGAGGCCATGACTCCTACGGAGCTCAGGGGTGGATCCCTTCATGTAGTGCAACCCAGAGATGAGGATGAGAGGAACACTTCGCTGGACTTGTCAGAACAAACAAGGCTTCGAGCTGTCGCCAATCTAACGAAGTACCAAGGCCAAACAAAAACATTGTATGACCCGAAGATAAAGCTGAACGAGCATAGATCAGGTCATTTAGTTTTGCGAAGTGTAATAGCCCCGGGGAAGCTAGGAAATAAATGGGAAGGACCATATATTATCCTATGCTCAGGGCGCCCCGGATCGTTTAAATTAGCTAATTTAGAAGGGGAAGAATTGAAACATGCATGGCATGCGGAGCACCTTAAGCGTTACTACGCTTAGGGGCTCCTTGTAATTACTTGTAAAAATTCCTTTTCTAAATAAAGTGGAGGGTCGAATCTTGTTTTCTCTGTGAATATCCCTTACTCCTGGTGGACGGACCAGGAGGACGGAGATGCTTGCGGAGTCAAGCATCTTTCTAAGGACCCGAGAAACAGCCTGCGAACCATCGGTTCAAGGGCTTAGCTGCCAGCCTACGGATTCCAGGCTCCAGCTTGTTATGATCCGTAGAAGAGTCTAAGGACTTTAAAAATAAACAGATTTCTGGCCTCCGGGTTCGAAGCATCTGTAAAAGAGCCAAAGGTGGCCAGCCTATGGATTCCAGGCTCTAGCTTGCTAAGATCCGTAGAAGAGTCTAAGGATTTTAAAAGAACAGATTTCCGGCCTCCAAGTTCAAAGTATCTGTAAAAGAGCCGAAGGTGGCCAGCCTACGGATTCCAGGCTCCGACTTGTTAGGATCCGTAGAAGAGTCTAAGGACTTTAAAAGAACATATTTTCGGCCTCCGGGTTCGAAGCATCTGTAAAAGAGCCGAAGGTGGCCAGCCTATGGATTCCAGGATCTGGCCTGTTAGGATCCGTAGAAGAGTCCAAGGACTTTAAAAATAAACAGATTTCCGGCCTCCGGGTTCGAAGCATCTGTAAAAGAGTCGAAGGCGACCAAGCAATAAGGTTTCAAGGCTCCATCCAATGAGACACTTTTAAAGTCCTAAGTGACTAGTATAGGAGCCTGCAAATATAGATTCAGCTCCGAAACTTACAAAAATCATAATACGAACCTATGTTCGAAGAACTCTACGAAAAGGTAAAATATGGTTATTAAGTGTTGTGCGAAGCATCGGATTGTTGTGCACGTCATTGTGTCCGACGGACCTTATTGCAACGCGTAAGGTCCCCCACCCACAAGGAGGGGTAGGAGGGTAAAGAACAAACAAGATGCTTCCGGTGCAATTCATATTAATATGTCATACTTTTACATCAAGAGAAATTTTGGTCCAAGCCTAACTAAAATCGGAGACCCTTTCGGCCTCTAGAGCTACCTCTACGGCTACTTTGACCTTCGGAGCTCGAAGCCACCGAGATTGTCTTTTTAGTTCGAGTGCTTCTCTTCTTCCTCGAGGCTCGCAATTTCTTCTGCTCCTCTTGAAGCTCGGCCCAAGTCAGAAGCCTTTCGGAGTTAGCCTCCGCAGGGTCTTCGACCTGATACTCCGAGTCAGACCAATCTATATGTTCGGAGGATGAAGATGTCTTCTCCTTTTCCTCCTCCTTGATGTAAGTTACCTCTCCTTTATCTCCACGAGGAATAGAGAAGTGGGAGCGGCGGTAAGGCCTTAAGCTCTCAAGGATTGACCACTGCTTCTGGAGCCCTTCGTTAATTTCCAGTATTTCGAAGTCAGGTTCTGAAAGACATGACAGAACCTGAGAAACCAAGGGTTGGTTTCGGAGTGTGATGAGTGATTGACAGGCTTTTAACCTCTGGTTCGAAGGGGTACCTCCGAAGGGGTTCGGAGGTTGGACCTCCGAAGGTGTTCGGAGGTGGTTTCACCGAAGGGCTCGGTGGTTTGGTTGCTGCAGCTGTTGCAGCGGAGTGTGCCTGTCGGAGGGGTCCGACAGTACACGATGACTGGGTTTGTACCGAAGGTCTCGGTACTTTGGGCGGTACACCGGAGTGTGTGCCGAAGGTTGCTAACCCGGAGAGATCTCCGGAGTACTGGATACACTTGTCTGTTTGTCTGTGGTGCGCAGGGGACTACGGAGGTGACGGACAGGTTCGTAGCAGGTGAACCTGGGTCAAGCGGGAGGCTTGATGCCAGTGGAGCAGGGAGCTCCATCACAGTGGCTGCGAAGGGGTCTGGGTCGGACCTCGGGTCGAGGTGCACCAGGAGAGGGCAGTAAGTGCGGAGCGTGGCTCCGGGTGAAGGTACTCCGAGACAAAGTCCTCGGAGGTGAGGCACTTCGAAGGTACTCCGGATGGAGTGACTTCGGAGTTTGGATGGATCAAGTCCTCTGCGGAGGCAAGGCGTTCGAAGTGTGCTACGGAGGGAGACATTCGAAGGTGCCCGACGAAGGTCTCAGAAGTCGAGGCGCATCGAAGGCATGGTCCGGGTGAGGCTCGTCGAGGAGTGTGCTCGGGGAGAGACACTACGACGAAGTGCTCATGGAATGCTTCGTGCGGAGGCCTTCGACGAAGGAGGGACTTCGAAGGGTGGTACTCCGAAGGTGGGACTTCGGAGTGAGGAAGGCTTCGGAGCGAGGCTAGCTCCGGAGCGAGGTTGACTTGTGGTACTTCGGCCATGCATGGCTTCGGTACACGGACTGACGGAGTTCGAGCTGGGAGTAGCTGCGAAGCCGTGGTGGTCCACTCCGGAGGTGGTGGTGCGAAGGCCCAAGGGCTTTGACGGCTTCGACTCAAAACTGTCACTGTATCGGAGGCTATCTTCGGTGAAGCGAAGGCCATCAGGCTCAAGGCTTCTCACCGAAGCTACCGCACCCTTCGCGTGCGAAGGGGGGCTTCAGGAAGGTCAAAGACTGCAAAGGCTGACACTGTCTACTCTGCAAAAAGCTGACGCTGTCCCCTCTGCAAAGCTGACAGAGAAGCCTCCAGAATAAGTTGACTACCATTTGTACCCCTCTGTTCTGTAGAGACAAAACTGGTGTAAACCCTAGGGGTAAAGTAGTCAATTCACTTGGGTGAACTGTGGGCTATAAATATGGGGGCTCGGTAGGTAACATTTAACACTTTGAACATTTACTGTTGAGCTCCTGTACTAGCCTCCTCACACTTTGAATACATCCAGTGAGTTCATTTTTGTGTTCCTTGTTCAAGCGGCGAAGCCCTGCCTCGGTGTGCGTTTTGCTTGAGCTCGTTTTACATACCTCGCTGCATACTTCGTTCATTTGTGTGTTACCCTGAGTGACTTGTGACAGTGCATCGAAGCCTGTGTTGACGAAGTGTGTTGTGTGTGAAGTGTGTTTTTCAGTGCGTGTTCGCTCTGTGTAACAGGAGGCTAGACCTCGCTGCTTACTAGCGAAGCCCTGATCGTAGCCCGTTTTGCTTCTTGTGTCGAAGCCCCTAGCGAAGTCTGTTAGTGTGTGTTTAGACTTTCGATGTACGAAGCCCAGCACCAGTTGTTGTTGCTAAGTACTTGGTCGAAGTCCTCAGAGGGTAGTTCACTCTTGCGAAGTGTGAAGTGCGAAGCCTGCTCGAAGCACCCTGTGTGCGGAGCCTGCACTGACTTAGCAGAGTTGTTTTCGGGGTTGTGGGTGGAGCGAAGTCTACTTGGCTTCGGACTTTTACTCCTTGTGAAGCCTGTGTTCGGAGCTGTCAAGTACCTCCGAATCAGACCTTCGAAGGTTGGTATTCGAAGCCTGTTCCGCAGTAGACAGAACTAAATCCGAAGGCTGTTTTTAGCCCAAGTTTTTAAAAGCTCCCATTCACCCCCCCCCCCCTCTGGTTGCCGTTTTCGGTCCAATAGAACCTAAGAATAAATCACCCGAACAAGTTCTTGTTTATAAACTTTTCATTAATGCAAAGGGCTTTACAAGATTTCTTGTACATAATTAAGTGCCCTATGAGCTAGACCTTGGGTCGGTTGGCGGAGCAGGAGGTGCCGGAGCCGGCGTAGCTGGAAGCGGCGACCTTGTTTGTGCTTGCTTCTACCGAAGGGCCTTGTCGATCCAAGCTTTAGCTGCAGCCTTGTGGTCTGTCTTCCAGGTGGACCGGAAAACTTCCCAAGCTGAGGCTACATCTGGCGAAGGATGCAACAAGTTCTCGGAGGCAAAGCTTCCGGGTGTCGAACCCCTGACCGGAGCGATAGGAATCTGAAGGGCTTCGAGGTGATGGAGAACTCCAATTCCGGTGCACTGTCTAGAGATCTCTCCGTACCGGACACCGGAGCCCATCATCAGCGATGTCGCCACTTGAATCCTCTTCAGCTTCCGGTCGAGGGACTCGCTGGCCGCAGCAGAAGACGAAGGGCACATAGTGCCAAAATATTCCAAGGTACCCTGAAGGGCATCCAAGGTACATTCTACTATAATAGCATTCTTCTTCTCTGCCGTCTCCAACCCCACAGCAGTAGCAGACACTTCGGCCATCTGGGACAGCAGGGAGCTTTTTTGGGACATCACTTGCTTAAGAGAGCCTTGGAGCTCTACCAGTTGGGTGCTCGAAGTAGCCGCCGCCTGCCGGAGCTTCTCGACCTCCGCTCGGAGCACCAAGCACTCGGCTTCAGCTTCTTGGGCTGAAGTCCGGAGTGTGTCGCTGTTCTGCCTTTCGAGTTGGAGGGCTTCATCGGCTTCGGCCCTAGCCCTCCGTTCTTCGAGGACATCTTCCTCCAACCGAAGTGTTTTCTCTTTAGAGCCTTTAAGCGCGGATTGGAGGGTGGTAACCTTCCTCTTGAGTCGGTTAGTTTCGACTTCATTGGAAGTCGTTGCCGCTCTAGCAAGGACAAATTGCTGCAAGAGGAACAAGTAAGTACCAGGTATTTACATGTGCTAATTAAAAATATTCGTGGTACTTATTTTACCTGAAGGGCAGCCCTTTTGAGGGCTATGTTAAGCTCTGGGGCCCTGGCTTCGCTCAAAACGGAGACCAAGTCAGAGTTAGCAACTTCCTGGCCTTTCTCCGCCAAAGGATCCAGAAGCGCCCGGAGGCCCGTCCGTTGCTCCAGCAAAGGAGCCAGCAGAGGAAGCCAAGACAGAACTTGGCGATCATCTGTCGTTGCCTCTTCCTCCGAGTTGCTTGCCGAAGGCTCGTTGGAAGAGGGTGTTGTCATTGGAGCGGGAGGGAGTCCAAGGCTTGACATGCTTTTTCCCCTCCCCGGCATGAAGGCAGGAGGCCCGACTCCGGCAGAGGTAGATCCTCCTTCGGCGGCTGCCCCTTCGGCTGGAGCCGCATCGGCAGGGATGGCCCCTACCATCGGAGCCACGTCGGCAGGGATGGCTCCTGCCACCGGAGCCGGGGTGTCCATCAGAGCCGCAACCCCAGAAGAGGCTGGAGCTTCGTTTGCAGTTGGGGCTTCGTCGCCCTTTGATGTACCTGCAGCATCAAGGTATTTGGTGAACATTTACGAGTAAAAATTGTTGCAGGAATTGACCAAAGCAAAAGATTCTAAGTATACCTTCGGAGGCACCTTGAGGTAAAATGGTCGGGTCCTCCAGGACTTCGTACATCCAGAGAATCTCGTCGAGGTCGTCCCCCGAAGTAATCTCCGGTGTAGTTGCCGCTCGAGCCGCAACCTCTGCCGTGATCACCCCAGCTACGGGTGAGTTGGGAGCGACGGTCTCCAGCTCCGATCTCATGATAGCGGGCGCTGGAGTATGTGTCGTGTCTGCCTCCGCAGCCTCTCGAGCAGAAGCTTCGGTTGGGGCCCCTATTTCGTCTTCATCGCCTTCCAGGAGGTAGTTCTCGAAGTCCTTCACCAGTTGGACGTCGGAGCCCTTGCTTCTGGAGCCTTTGCTCCTAGAGTCCTCCGAAGTCGAGCTCCGAATGCCCAAGGACGAAGCGGATGAAGTAGGGGTCAGTTGAGGAGGGATCTTCACTACCTTTTTCTTCTTGGCGGGGGTTTTGCCGGCCTTCTTCGGATGCTCGGCGACGGCTTTCCTCTTCCGAGGGGCCGCTCCGGCCAGGTTGAAATCCGGCAGAGGAGGAGGCACCATTCCGAGGGCTCCCCACACCCTGTTGGAGCGCTCCCAGCTCCCCACCAGCTCCATCCTCTTCTGCCTTTCAGCCACCGTAGGGGCTCCGAGGACCCGTTCGGTGGCCTGTGCTATTTTCTCTAGGGCTAACGCCAGTGGAGCCGCTAAAAAGGGTAACATATTATAAGTATGTTATTTCTTCATCTAACATGTTATTGCAGGAGGGTCGAAGTCTTACCTAGAGTTCGGAGCTCACCCTCGAAGCGTGTTGAAACACTATCGGCCAGTCTGCCCCGAGGGATGGAATTCGAAGAGCAATGAACTCTTCGGCAAGATCGTGCATGCTCATGCGACTGGCCACCGAAGTCAGCAGCCCTAGCCGCGTTGAGAGCAGGTTAGGGTTCGGGGTAACCTCCGCCTCCTTCCGAAACCAGATCTCTTGGAGGGGTCCAGCAAGAGGGGAGTCCTCTCCAACTTCAGCGTAGAACCACTGAAGGATCTAGTTAGTGTACCATCAGTCGTTGATGTCCTTCACTGGAAAATGCTGGGCGTGCTCTCTCCGCAGCTGGAAGTTGACGCTTCCGAAGGCTGTTATCACTTTGGTGTCCTCGGGGCCATCTTGCAGCTTTGGCTAGTAGATGGCTTCGTGGGTGGTGGAGAAGACCTCCGATCGCCCCTCGCACCCTTCGGCCCAAAGCGCCCATTCGAAGACAGCCAGACGGGCGATGGCATTGGGAGATAGCTGGGGCAAGGTAATGTGGAACATGTCCAATACCTCAAATAGGAAGTTGATGGCAGGAAGCCCTAGGCCTGCTTCGAAGAAGGCCTCGAAGACCACGACCTCTCCGCTCCGTGGCCTGCGGAGTTGATTCCGGTCCGGGGACTCGAGTCCTCATTCCGGACCCCAGCTTCCCTTCCACAGCCTCTTCAATAGATTCTGCGGTGCTTGTGGATTGGCCGATGAGGAAACTTTGAGGGATCTTCTTCTTGGATGGCGGGCGGAGCTCCCGGGAGTTCTTGGGCCAGGCGTCGCCTGGAGCTCCCGCCATTGCTACTACGGCTGAAGCCGCCCACGCTTGCCTCTGCGCCAAAGTGCCCACCGCCGTCGGCACGGTGTGGCTGGTCCTCGTCATGGCTTGGTGGCTCGGGAAGTTGAGAGAGTTGGAGGTTGAAGAAAGTAAGTTTCGGATGCTAGGCACGGTAAAAGGATCTTGGTAAATTCCAATCCCCTTTTTATAACCTTCCGCTAGTTGATGTGCTTCGATTGCATTCACACTGCAGGTTCGACTTTCGTCGCTGGCAAGTGGGTCTAGGAAGCGAAACGGTGTGAGTCTACCGTAAATTTGGACCGTTACCTTTTAAAGATCGTAACGGCTACTTGTATAGTAACGGTTCTAATCAAACGGCTCTTCACGACGTTTGGACTTCGTAACGGTTCTCTTTCCCACGAAGCGTTCACACGGCGGTTGTGGACTCGAATCCGTAGTCCAAATGGTTCGGATCAAAGACCCTTCGAATGACTGTAATGTGTTCAAACCTCTCTAAGTCTCAGAATATGAAAATGTTCCTTGCGTATACTGCTTCCCTTCTATACAGGTCGAATTTGGAGAAGCGTATTCGAGGGGCTACTGTTGGGGGAAAATGCTTCACTTTCAGGACTTAGAGATTAACAGTTCAAAAGGACTTATCAGCTTCAGAGCTGATGGGCTCATGCTTGAAGGTTGAGGAGTCATTAAGCCGAAGGGTGCTTCGATCTACGATCCGAAGGAACCCTCCGCAGGATATGAGGCTTCGGAATCAAACGACAGGATTGATAAGATGTTTGACTTATCTACTTGCTTTGGGTAGATTTTACCATTTTAACCCTGTTCAGGGTACCGAATAGTTTCCACTATGTCGGTTGTAATTGAGGGGTAAATAGGTCTTTTCCTTAGACTTTTTTGCCTATAAATACCCCCCTTCTTACCCTGTAATAGGGATCGAATACTCAGCTATTCAATACACATATTCGGACTACTTAAGCTATTATCCAATTCGGAGGCTTGAGATAGTTCTTAAACACGAACTCATTGTTTGTCTGTTCTTGATCTCAGAGAACCTGTTAGCGTAATCTTTTACGCCAACACCATCCTTCTAGCGTTTACATGTCAATAGCGAGGTTTTGGTGCATCTACAGATGTGAGCAGTATGGCTAATAGTGTGGAGCCAAAGAAGTCAGTAGTAATTGTTAGCCTAAGAAGGCTAGGCTCTATGGTGGTGGTTTATCAGCTACAACATAGGACTAGCAGAGGTTCATCATCTTCTTGGTATTTTTCAGCTAGTGAGGACCACAACAGATGAGGTATCTAGAGTAGCTTCAACTAGGCCAACGGTGAGGAGTATAGGTATCAGTGCGAGCTTGGAAAGCTAGGCTTGCCTAACAGAGCACAAACGTAGGAGGGAGCTCTCTAGCAAAGAGTGCATGATAGCTAGCTGCTTGGTCCCATGCCATGTATAGGGATGATAGAAACCTTTAGTCCCATGTTGTTAGTATAGGTGGAGGATGACCAACTTATATAGTAGACTTATCTTCATTCCACTAAGCTATGTGTATGGGGGATTGAGAAAATGATCTCCACACGCGTGTGCTTGCTCGCCTCGCCTCATTGGGTCGGGCTCAGGCTTCGTGAGCATGTGGCACCTGCGTGAATGGTCCATTGAAATCAGGCTCCTTGCCTTGCGAGGACGTGACCTCATTTACTATTCTGATTTTTGGTAATTTGGCCTATAATTGTTATATGGAAAACAACTTAGATTAGATCGCGATCGTGATGCTAGATCAATCTAGCTCCCATACAAATACTACAGTATCTGCCTGCACCAAAACACAACATATTAGATCAGAACAAGTCAAATCGAGCTAGCGTTTTGTCTCTCCTCTCTACTGCGTCACTGCCTTAACCTACTACATCCCGCTCATCGGTGTGAACCGGCAATTGACACAGCAGGTCTCTAGAACATATCGCTCTTGTGATCCTACATCAAGAGAGGACGAATAAGGTTTTTAGGAAGTGCTCCACGCGACTACTTATGTCCATCATGATGGCACATCTTCCGTCTTTGTTGATCATTGCTCGCCTTCGGGTAATGTGATCCGACAGTAACAGGAGCAACTTTACACCAACTACAACTTCTTTCGTAGCTACTGTACGATATGTGTGCTATGTTCCAGTACGGTTCTTGATCATGTTTTGCGAAACCATAATTATATTATTCCTGTTTACTAGTATATTAGATGTGTACATGCTATTTCTTATAAATGTTATGATTTATTTATTTCAGAAATTAATATTATAATTATCTAATTTCAGAAAAGGTTGCTATCTTTTTGCTTGTAGTGGGTCATGGCATTAAGATGAGGATAATTCGTAGCTCATATGGATGGTCACTTGAACCAATTAGTCGCTATTTCAATGAGGTATTGAGAGGTGTTCTATCATTATGCCATGAATTTATCAAGCTTCCTAATCCTTTAGCTGTACAACCTGAAGATTCTAAGTGGAGGTGGTTTCAAGATTGCCTTGGAGCACTAGATGGTACACACATTGATGTTTTTGTACCTTTGGTTGATCAAGGGAGGTATAGGAATAGGAAGCAACAAATCACCACCAATGTCTTGGGTGTTTGTGATCGACACATGAAGTTTGTTTATGTTCTAGCTGGATGGGAAGGGTCAGCTTCAGATTCACGTGTGCTACGTGATGCCATGTCTCGGGACGATGCATTTGCTATTCCAAGTGGAAAATATTACCTAGTAGATGTTGGATACACCAATGGACCAGGCTTTCTTGCTCCATATCGATCCACTCGCTACCACTTGAATGAGTGGGCTGCCCAAGGGAATAACACATCCAATGCCAAGGAATTGTTCAATTTGCGCCATTCAACAGCTAGAAATGTAATAGAGAGAATGTTTGGGCTATTGAAGATGAGGTGGGCTATACTAAGGAAAAACTCATATTTTGACTTACAAAATCAGACTAGGATCATCAATGCTTGTTGCATATTGCACAACTTTGTAAGAGATAGGCAGAGAGATATGGATGATTTACTTTTAGGCCAAATTAATCAAGTAATATCCGTTGAATCTCATGATGTTCAAAGGGAAGTGGGTATGATTACCAATGTGCAATCATCAAATCAATGGAGTAACTTCAGGGACCATAAAGCTAACCAAATGTTTGCTGATTACCAAGCGAGACGTGGTCAATGTATGATAATTTTTTAAAGATTTCTTTTTTACATATATTGTGTTGCTCCTTAATAACTTTAGTAACACTTGTATTTTTTTCTTTGCAGGATATGGAGAAGGGTAAGAAGTCAGGCTCGGGCAGGGGGTACATTTCTTGGAATGATGATATGGACAAAGCACTTCTTGACACATTCGTGGAGTACTACAACAAGGGTGACAGATGCCAAAATGGCTGGAAGTATCATGTCTACACGGCTGCTATAAAGAATGTCCGAGAAAAGTGCAATGTGGAAATCACAAAAGATAACATCATGTCAAGGAACAAGACATTTGACAAGCACCACACTATCATCAATGGTATGCTAGAAACAAGTGGCTTTGGTTGGGATTGGAACAAGAACAAGATATCCGTTGATAGTGATTCTGTTTGGGAGGCTTATGTGGCGGTAAGTTTCAGTTTTTTCTGTTTTTTGTTGTATACTCTTGTGTTTCAGATGTGTGATAAACAGTATTCATCTGTGATGAATAGTTTTAAGAATCTGTTTCAGTTTGAATGAGTGCTTGTTGTGATGAGAGATTGAAATCTAAACTTCATATGAAATCTGAATGTTTAAAATGTCTTGAGTTGAGTTCAAATTGTTCTCCTGAACTTCATATGAAATCTGTTCTGAGATAATTTGATGTACATGTTGTTGAATCAGAAATTTCTAGTGTTTGAAATAGAACAGAAATTTGTGCAAATTGATCAAGTAATGCATGGTGTCATCTAGAGCTCACCTCAAGTTGTTTTTTTGCAGAAAAATAAAGAAGCTAATGGGTACAGGCACAAGACAATCTTATATTGGGACTCGATCAGCTTGGTATTTGGGAAAGATCATGCAACTAGGTGAAGCGGCAAAGACCCCAGCAGATGGCGCGAGAGATATGAGTAAGGAAGATGGAACCGGTCAAGAGCTTACTTCATCAACAATTTCAGGAAGCTTAAAGAGGCAACGATCCAGTGATTCCTTCACCTCAATGATGGCGGAGAAATTAGACAAGTTTACTGAAGCTATTAGGGATGAAGCACCAAAAGGGCCGACATCAAAAGAAATATTTAGCACATTGGAGGAGATAGATGGGTTAGATGAAGACACATTTTTAGACTTATTTGATATCTTAACAGGTGATGCGCGCAAGTATGAGTCCTTATTGGCACTTCCAGTGATCCTGAGAAAGAGATGGCTGCTGAAGCAACTGAAAAAGTGAACCTTGCATTGTGTGGTGTAAAACGAACATCATTTTCTCTGCATTCTCCTCTTTTAACTGGAGTGTTATTCAAAACTGGATTGAACCTTGCATTGTGAACCTTATGTTTGAGATTGTTATTCAAAACTATGTTTGTGTGCCATATTCAAAACTGTGTTAGTCAATGTTTGCATTTTATCAGATTAACTTGTAAAATTCCATATATAACTATGCAAACACGATATTGAATTTGATTCATGGAAAAGAATTCCATTAGCATCCAAACAAAAAAATTGAATTGAATCAAATTCTAAGCAATTACTTTCTTTGGGAATCTAATATCTAGAATGTTATTCATGGAATGAGTTTCATTTCCAAGGAAACAAACGGGCTCTTATTTAATTCTAAACCTAATACATAGGATCCAAACATGCCCTTAGCATTATTTATCATATTTTACTTCAAATTTTTTATATAAATTCAAAACAGATAGTTCAAATTTGAATTCACATTTAGACATTTAGTAATGTAACGCCTTAATTTTTTTAGATGATTAAAAAATAATATTAAACATATTTCTATAATTTATTAACAAAAAAGTAAGTAAGTAAATAAAGAAGCTAAAATGCGGCCTTGATTTTTTTCCTAATAAATCGAAACATGAGTTATATCTTGTAAATTCTCCATGCTTTAAAATTTGCTTTCGAAAAATTTTCTTTTATTTTTTGAGCAAATAGCTTAATTACTTGATAACAAACATAAAGGAAGTAATGATTTTAATTAAAGATACTGTTGAAATCATTAGAATTAGATATAAGTTTGAAATAGCTTCGAAGAGCTATGCAGAGAAAGTGTATGTATTCTGATTTAGGCCTTCTAGTAGGATAATAACCTTACGTCCAGTATTGCATTGATATGAATAATAAGTATTTGATCCTTTATCCTTTGCAAAGGGGTCAATATTTATAGACAAAGTTGATCAGGGTAATATTATTTTGCCATCTACTTACCACTACTAAAAACCAGAATTTCCCTATCGGCAGAAAACCATCAAGAAGTGCCAAAACCCGTCAGGAAAATAGGCAAAACAATTTCCCTAAACGATGTGACGACAGGAAATACTCGCCAAGGATAGAGACATGGAAATTTAATTTGCCTGATGGCTATCCTATTTTCCTATTGGTGTGACATTTTTTTATGGTTTTTGACCGATAAGAAAAGTGAATGTCATTGGGTCTAAATTTTTATCTTTATAAAGTTACACTAATAGGACATGCATCTAGGGAGTTGGTCCTGCGAGCCATAATTCTGGCTGAACTCATAGCATGGGTCAGTTTGTATCCAATTTGATTTGTATCTTGTTAAATTTTGAAATTAGAATAGGAGTCTCCAATCAACGTACGACTTCGTATTAAAGTAGGACTTCATATTAAAGTAGGGTTTTGTATTAAAGTACGATTCTTTTATTGTATCCTAGCCGTCACCCCTATAAATAGAGATAGCCGACCCTAGTTAGAATCGCCGTTGAAGGTGAATTAAATAAATGTTCAGATTAGATGGTCGACTGCCTTCATCTATTATCCACATATTCCCCTTTGTTTCAATCAGGGATATGACTTCACCACTTTGTTTCGATCTGGTGAGTTTGCTACTGATGAATTATAGTGTTATATGTTGTTTCATTGGGAATTAGTAGATTGCAGAACCGCTTCGTGGCCAGCGGCTACATGCGCAAGTGTGAGGTGTTATGGATATCTATAGGTTGAGATCTGTTGCATCGATAGTAGGGGAACAACAAGAGATTTAATAGTGTCTTGCAAGTTATAAATCCATTAAAGTGTGTGATTGTGTGAATTCCTATAGGGCTACAAATTCGTTGCATTGGCAATAGGTGATCCACCGGAGAGTTGCAAGGTTACACAAGTTATTAATCCATCTACGACGAAGCAGTACAACCTCGGGCTTGTTCACACAAGAGGTTACTAAATTACCCCTACTAGGATCGTTGTATACATTGTAATAGTCAGTTCAATGTAGAAGATAACTTCGTATTACCCTGTTATAATCTTACCTTTAAATACCCTTCCATTAGAATATAAGAGGAATCAAACAACAGAAATACTAATCAATATAGTTTATATTCAAAGGCTATTATCCTATTTGAAGCACTGGAATCTAGTTCAAGAATTAGTGTGAAACTTTGAACCTTTCAAAGTTCTTTGCATCTAAACCTATTATATAGTTCTTTATTACGCCAACAGAGACATTTATCATAATTTCATCACAAAATTCAAAACACATATTCAACATGATTTCAATATAGAGCTCACGTTCACTTAAATATCAACCTCCGTCACAAGAGTATGGCTCAAGCATAAATTCAACCTCCATCACAAGAGTTTGCATCAATGTGCCATGAACAAATGTCTCCTCCATCACAAAAGTTAGCACCAATTTCTACTAGAACCTAATTATCCTACCTAGCAACCTAAAATTATATACTTCTATCAAAAAACCGTTAAGTGTATGCAATTCCTATCATGACATGATTTAGAGCTCAATATATCCAGCATGGTTTGAAGACATGACCGCTTCCGTTTTAATTCCTGTTACATTCACCGGAGGATGAGAAAGAACCTTCAGCTTGTCTTCAACGTAGAGAGCTGGGGTTGACAATACAACCACATACCTGTCAAAGGCATAATCTCTTTGGAGGCATAAGCAAAAAACAAGAACTAGAATTTTCATTCAATTAGCTTACATACAATCCTCACACAATATGTAAAGCTAATTGGTAACTTGACTAGCCAAAACTAGAAAGTCGGTTATTCGGAACTCTGTGAGACTGCGACTCTTTGCAGATCAGTGGTTTGATCCATTATTAGGAAGAAATGAGCTAGACATCTGTAGGCTGATAATAGAAGTTGAAAGCAACAGACTGAAGTGCTCAACTGCATCCTGTCGGCAATTGAAAAAACCATCAGAAAAAATAAATTTTCCCGTCGGTAAATTCTAAACCAGTAGTCCATATTTTTTTTTCTGTTGACGATTAAAAAATCGACAGGAAAATTGCTCCACTGACAAGAATATTCTGCTTTCCAGTTGTGTACAACTCACATATAATAGTACTTACGGGTGTTTGGTTATAGCGACTAAAAAAGTCCTTATTGTATCGAATGTTTAGATACTATTTTGAGTATTAAATATAGACTATTTATAAAACCTATTTATAATCGGTGGATTATTTATGAGAGGAATCTAATGAGCCTAATTACGCCGTGATTTAACAATATGATGATATAGTAAATATTTGCTAATCATAGATTAATTATACTTAATAAATTCGTCTAGTGAATAATCCTCTGATTCTATAACTATTTTTATAATTAGTTCACATTAGTCCGTTAACTTAATGTCAAAATATTCGATGTGACGTTGACTAAACTAGTACATAAAACTAAACGACTTCTTATATAGCTTATGCAGAATTACACGAGGACTATATAGTAATACATTATGTAAAAGTTTACAAGTACATGTCTCGTCGAGGTAATTTCGGACCCTGGTTTCAGCCCTTTTGATTTTGGACCTTCGGAGTGAAATCCAAGCCATACTTCAATGCCCCAAGCACTCTAGATGACCCCGAGCCTATTCGAAACCAAGCAATCATTCAGAGTATTTATTTGGGTTGGTTTTTTCTGTGCCATTACAATTTTTACGGTTTGCCAATATGCCATCGGTCTGTCACTGACAGATGGGGGCCACCACAGTCACTGACAGTGGCATATAGGCAATTTCTGAAAATTATAATGGCATATGAGTAATTTTCCCTATTTCTTTAGAGTACCTTCGATGACACTTTGAATTTCGATGATTGTGTTTATACAGTGGGAGTAATTTTCCCCGACAACTACTTATTTCTTTCTTTCTGATTGTAATTCGAATCTCGTTTCTTTGTTGTGTGTCCCGAGGAACCCTTGAACTTCTTTCCTTTGTTGAATCACGTAAGTTCGAGTATTCTTTTTCGTTCATGAAATTCAAATTCAACTGTAAGATTTGAATTTTGTTGAAACCCTTCAAATTCCAAAGTTTTTCAAAATTCCATTGGGAAGATTTTCTCCCTTTGAAATCCCAAAGAAAAAATCAAATTATCAATTATGTCATTGAAATTTGAATGTAAAATTTTGATTTAATGTCAAAATTTCTATATATTTAAAAGCCAGAAACAAATACACATGTATCCATTTTTATATTTACATATGACAGAAATATGGATAATTATTTGTATATCTAGATTTGTTAAATAAATTTAGATATTTTCATTTCATCACCCACATTTAATTTAGATACAAATATGGACAATTTGGATTTTGTAACATGCGTATCCACGATCAATCTAAACCTGAAAGTTCTATACACAACTCACCTAGCTAAGGAAGGCTAGACTAATATTATAATCAGTCCAGCCGCATTCCAACTTCCTCGTCATCTTCAATTAATCTCTCCTCTGTTTGTGTGCAAGCTATGTCTAGCGAATTCGACATCCCAAGGTCAGAATCCTTGCTACGACCTGCAAGCCAAGCCCTTTGCTGCTGAAGTGTTCAGATTTCAGAAGATGCCACCGCGCCGGCGGAGATCGAACACTCGCTCTCTCAGTCTCAGCCTGATCGATCCGTTGCCGTTGCAATTAAGAACGATCCGCGACAATGGCATCTCCCAGACGTCTGAACCAGAGAGGAAACATCACCACGGCCGGATCAGTCGGCTAGCTCCATCAGTTGGACGCCTTCAAAACACGAAGCTGGCGACGACCGTATAGAGGAGAGATGCAGCTACAACGGACAAGGTAGCTAGCGTTTCTTGCAAAGTGCGACCAAACTCTCCATGCAGCCGTCGCTTTCGCCTGCAACAGATAAGGAAAACTGGACCGAGCTGGGGAAAAAATCGCTGGGTTTTGTCAAGCTTTAATCGATCGATCTTGTCGATCTCCGGCGCGTGCACCCAGTGCAGGCCGCTGAACAATTAATGCGATCTGTTTGCGACCGATGCGTACGTTACGGCCTCCAGGAATGGGCTGCTCGTCGCGCCCGCTACGGCGCAAGAGACTTGCAGATTGCATGGACGGAGGCCATCTTCTCGGGGTGGCAATCCCTGAAGAAACACAGCGTTGCAGCGTTGCCAAAATTGCTACGGGTCGTCGGTTCGATTGGTCATACCGAGGTGCATGCCAACAGGAAGATCATATTAGAGCAAAGGTTGATTTAGTTAGATATTGATTTTATACTTCTACTACGCATACGTAGCTAAGCTAATTTAATAGTCCACTTATATAATACTATATATTTACCACCTACTGCGGTATTGCGCCCATAGATGCAGCAACAGACAAGTTTTGGTACGGGTAGTCAGATTCTCGGATTATGACAGTTCAGTTTTTCTTAAGTGAAGAAATCTAGAGAAATGTCTCGGGATATGAACTGTCCTCGGACATGTTTAGGTTATAGCCTTTTCTAACCTTGCCAAAATTCAGCACTGTCATCGTCAAATTTTAGTAGAGCAACAAACCAAACATGCCTGACTAATTCTAATCCTTGCAAATTTTGATGAATACAAAAGCTCCCCCTCTTATAACTCCACAAAAAATCGTCAAGGCTTCAAACAAAACATTGCCCCGTATACCTTTCTCTTAACTAATTTTAGACTTTCAGTAAGACTAGAAATGACAACAAACCAAATAATCTTATCAAAATTCAATAAGACTAAATAGCAAAAGACCAAACATACCTCGTTTCTCGTATGTTACCAAGTGTTGGCGCAACGGATTACGCTAACAGGTTTTATAAGACTAAGAATTGACAAACGAAGTGTTTGTGAATGCGGACTATCTCAAGTCTTTGAATAGAATAATAGCTTAGAATAGTTCAAAGTGTGTATTGAATATCTGAATATTTGATGCCTCTTACAGAACGAGAAGGGGTATTTATAGGTAAAATCTCTAAGGAAAAGACATTTTTATCCCTTAATTACAATCGACATAGTGGATATTATTTCGGTATCCCTTATAGGATTAATATAGTAAAACATGCTCGAAGGATGTTGATAAAGTAGATGTTTCATCCTTCTTATTGTTTTCTACTCTAGAGGGGGAGCCTTTCGGAGGGTTTTTTTCGGATCGGAGCCTGAACGGACCCTTCGGCTTCGAGCCCTTCAGTTCGGAGGGCGTCTTGGGCTCCGAGATTAAGACCCTTGCCTTTACCTTCGTTGTATAATGTATTTGCTTGGAATCTTGAAGAATCATGGGGACAAAGTATTTTCCCCCAACCAAGATAAAATGGTAAAAATAGAACTATAAAGGATTTTTTTAAAAATAATATATATATATTTAAAAAATCAAATCTGGTAAACAGTTTTAAAAAATTAAAAAATAGCCACCCATCGACTCATCAAAGATCAAACTAGGACACATGACCTAGTTCGGCCGATCATGGGCCGATCTAGAGCCCCCGGCTACTTCGACCAGGCGCTTGACAAATTTTGACACTTGGTTGACCTATCTAAGCCAAACCAACATAAATCACCATATGAACTAATTATAATGTCATGTAATATTTTTTTAATTAACTTGTCTAGCTCAATTGGTATAGCACAAGCCGCTTATCAAAGGCCATAGGTTTGAGTCTCACATGAATATATTTTGTAGTTTTTTTACCATAAGAAATCATTAGCAAAATATATATAAAAGCTACAAAATTTGCCCCATTGAACTCAAACCTCACAACCGTAGTCTAGCCTTGCACTCTGCCAACTAAGTTAGATAGGATTATCATACCATATTACAGAGTATATTGTATTTAATTTAGTCTAGATCAACAAATAGATCGGTATATGGTCGGCCAATCTAGGCCACGTGGCATAAATCCGCCAACTAAGGGTCAAAATTTGTCAGTCGCTTACTCGCTTGGCTGAAGTAGCTGAGGGCCCTCTAGATCAGCCCATAATTGACTGAACTAGGCCATGTGGCACTTAGTTCAGCCGTTGATTAGCTGAAAGGTGATTATTTTTGTATTTTTTTTTGAAATCGTATGAGATTTGAATTTCTTTAAAATATATTATTTAAAAAATTGCTTTGTGTTGAGCTTCGACGCCGCCGATAACCCCTAGCCCAAGATTGCCGGCCTGTATGCAGGGTACCCTTTCGATGCGAGCATCCTTGAAGTCGTAGTCGTAGATGAATTTGGCCTCGAATCTTGTGTTCCTTGCCTGCTTCTCGTTCAACTTCTGAAGCCCATGACTGCTCGAGCTCTACCGTGTACAGCACACCGGCGGTTGGGGTACAGTGAGAAACACCAATCCACCACCAGCTGGGCCATTAGAAATGCTCGATCAAAGGAGCTCATGTGTTATGGCCTGGGTGCTTCGAGCTAACAAAAGCGACCAAGCGTTAGTTTGGGCCTAAAAGTGGCACAATTAGGTAGGCCTACCCATTGAGCTCTTGCTTAGACCCAAGGTTACTTACAGTACAAAGGCTGGTCCAAAAACTCTTATATGAGCCTCTCCATGTCAGTGATGTGACCCCATTGTTTTGTTGGTAACAGAAAAAACGTGCCGCGAAAGATGTCACACCCACCGTCGTTTCCTTCGTCGCCCTCGTCCAGCTCGTGAATTCTTGATCCATGCGTCCACGTTGATGATGACATCGCGGAGAAAAGTTTGAGCAAACAACGGCGGCTCCCGACTCTTCCTCAGGAACTTGCCGGTTACGAGCGGCCGAACGGCGAACGACTGCGGGCTCCTCCGTTCCGGAGACGCTCGGGGCGCTTCCCACGTGTTGCCGCGTTGGCGCGTCCCAGCCGGCCGTCGCGGCTCTAGACCAGACAAAAGTGGCAATGGGTACTCAAAACCCGAAACCTGATGATTTTTATTTTATTAGAGTAGATATACGGGTAAACTTGTTTACCCACGGTCTGCTAATGAGAAAAAAAATATTACCCAACGGGTACGTGTATATGAGTATGGTTTTCTAATATCCATACTCATTACCTGATGGGTATCCATCATCCAATAAGCTATATTTTTGGGAGTTTAAATAATTGTTGTTATTGTTGTAGGTTAAATCATTGATGTATTATATTTGAGAGTTTATTTATATATGTAATTTTGATCTTATGACTGAACGAGTGATCAATCTATTTGGGTAAAACACTGTTTTTGTGGGGATTGATATATAGTTTTTATTTGTTAGCCTATTGATAGGTATGTTTGATAGGTATGGGTACCCGATGGTTATATTTCACCCGCATGGATATGAGTTTGGGGGAAAATTTGTATCTGCGTATATATATAGATTATTCGATGGAAATTTTTTTTAACGGGTATAAGTTTGAGATAGTCAAATCCGATAGATGTAGACCTATTGTCGTCTTTAAGACCAGTCCAGCTTGGTACCTGTTGGGGGAATAAGTTTCCCTCGAACAAGGGTCAAATGACGTCAACCTCCGACAGCCTTCGGTCCGGAGCCCAACACTGTCGAAACCTGTTCATTCCTGAAGAAGCTGATTCCAAGTCTCAAAGAGCACTTCGAAACCCTCTAGAGCGAAGGCCCCGAACCCCTTCGGAGCCCTCCAGAGCGAAACCCTCAAGATCCCTTAAGATTTGCCAGAAGCTAAGTCTCAGGCTAACTTCGAAGTTAGCCTCCGGGCCTTGTTCGGAGTTAGCCTTCGAGCTCCCTTCGGAGCTCCTCAAAGCCAGTCTCCGAGACCCCAGTTCGGAGCCCCAGTTCGGAGTCCGGTTCAGAGTATACTTCGAAGCACACTTCAGCCTCCCTTGCAGCCTCCGCCTGAAGAGCTCCGGCCCCTACTCCGAATCCAGCAGATATTTGCACCTCGCTATAGTGTAGAAGCCATACCAGGGGCCCCTCTGCCCCTAGTATGTCATTTAGCTGGTCAAAGAGTGACATTGTCTGACACGTCTGTAAAGCTGTAAAGCACTTTTGTACAGTAGATAGCTCTTTTCCCCTTTTTTGCCCCTATGAGCCTAGGACTTATAGAGGGCATTTTGGTCTTTTCCTTTGGCCTGCGTGCCTATAAAAGTAGGGCCAAGCCCTTGTAACAGGATAGCTTCTCCAGGGCCATGAAACCCTAGAGTTCACTATACCACACCGAGGCATACCATGCCAAATCCACCACAAACTGGACGTATGGCTATTATCCCCTAAGGGAGGTCCGAACCAGTATAAATCTTTTCTCCCTCTGAGAGAACCCTTCGAGGTTCATTTTACACACCGTATACACACGTACAAACTTGTGCTGTAGCTAACACAATTGCTACAACAGTTGGCGCCGTCCGTGGGGACCTTAGTCCTAAAAGCTAAGTTCTCTACCACTACCTGCAATTCGAAATGCGCTTGAGGGGGGAGCTTCGAAGCTTTCTTGCTTCGCGCACCCTTCGGCAAGGGGCTTCGGGTACAGTTCAAAGGTCATCTTCGCCTTCCCCCATCCTTTGCATTTCGGAGCTCACCCTCCAGCAAGGGGCTCTGCTTCGTGTGTCAAAGGCCGTCAAAGCCCCAGGGGCTACGAGGCAAGCTTTCACCCACTTTACGAGGTATGTACACTGTTCGAAGTACCACTCTGATGTACAATTTTGCAATTACTTTAGTATAAAATCGAAGCTCTGCTTCGCCTTAAATTCGAAGCCTTGCTTCGTCTTTAAAGCAAACTTTTGCCCCATCTTATTGAAAAATTGAAGCCTCGCTTCGTGTTTTAAAACCGAAGCTATGCTTCGCGCTTTGAAATCGAAGCCTCGTTTCCTTTTAAAGATTTGAAGCCTTGCTTCATCTTATCAAAAACCCAAAGCCTTGCTTCGCCTTGTTTAAAATTCGAAGCCTTGCTTCACTTTACAAAATCCAGAGCATCCCTCCGAAGGCTACACAGCGCCTCCAGGCCCGTAGCAGTGGGATTTGAGACTTCCGGGAGACGGCTCGGCAAGTCCAGGATTCCAGGCTCCGGCCTGATGCATCCCCGGGTCGAAGGTGGCCCAGGGTCGTAGGTGACCCAGAGTCAAAGGTGGCTTAGAGTCGAAGGTGGCTCAACTTATCACAGGTTCGGTGAATCCACACCAAATATCATTTTCACTACAGGATCAAGCTCAAGAAGCCTTGCTTCGCTATCAAAACACGCACCGAGGCCTCGCTTCGTGTGACGTGATCTAATCTAAAAACTAAGCATCTCGAGGTCATGCTTCGCTTAAAATGTAAGTGTGTTTCGGAGCCTTGCTCACGCACAACATCCAAATCCAAGCATGTCGAAGCATGCTTCGCTTAATTTGGCTACGCTGAAGCCTTGCTTCGCTCCAAATTAACGCATTAGAAGCCCAAAAGAGGCCTTCGCCCGATGTAATATAAGCATCCGAAGCCGCCAAAAAGGCGCACCCCTTCGCATTTTAATTGCCCACACCAGCAACGGCTAAGTCCCTAGCTGCCACGAGCAAGGAGGGAAGCATGTATGCGAAGTGTGCGAATGTAATACGCAGTACGAGCGTGATAAGCTAAAAACGTTGGAAGCCATCAAACTATGCGAAGCATACAGACGAAGTATGCAAATACAACAAATCTCATTCATTGAATGATAACCGAGAAGTATGTTACAAATATACTTCGAAAACAAAACTACGAGTAGTCTGTAATCTAAGCCTAAGAAAAAACGAGTTCGAGGCCCCAACCCTCGCTTGCCTTTCTTTCGTCCAGGGCCCCCTCGGCTGGACGAAGCCTCGTTGGAGCCTGCTCTCCCACGTCCGGTTCGTCCAAGCCCCGAAGCCCGCAAACCTCGTCTTCCACTTTGTAGGTCGCTCCAAGTCTACGAGGCAGGTGGTGCCGTGTCGAAGGCAGAGAAGTCTAAGCCTTCATCGCCTGCCAAGACCATTCGCGAAGGTTGTACCCCCTTGCTACGTGAGTTTACTGCGAAGAAACTTAAGTCTGGCAAGGATGAAGAACTCCGAAGGGACTCCGTCTTCACGATAGCCAGCATATCCTGGACTACTTCGAGGATGGCTTCGCCGTTAGGCCCCTTGGAAGTTTAAACCGAGGGGGGCCTTCGGACCTAGCTACCTCGAGGACCGCCCACAATTGGCGAAGCTCTTAAGAATCCTCAAGTACTTCGAAGTCAACATTCGGAGACTGAGCCTGTGCAGGTATAAATCACCCCCGCATTCATATTAATAAACTGATAAGTTTTTACAAGCCTACAGCTAAGAATTACAAGGAGCCTAAGTAGATCTACACCTTCGGAGGCAGAGGTGCCGACGTCAAAGGTTGAGCTGACGAGGCATGCACCCTAGCTCGGCGAAGGTGGACAACCTTCTGAAGTTCAAGGACTGCCTTGCAGCCTTGGGCCTTCCAAGGCTCCTGAAGTCGCCTCCAGGCTCCGCGGACGCCCGCCAGAGGCGTCACCAAGTGTTGGCCTCCAAAGGCCACAGGGGTCGTCGAGGTTGCTGCTTCGAGGTGCTTGCACCCCGCACCGTGAAGCATTTGCAACACCCCTTGACCCACCACTCGGCCGGCCATCAAGGCAAAGCCCTTCAAGGATTGCTCCGTCGTCGCAGCCACTACCTTCAAAAATGCGGCGCGGTCCCCAATTGGGTCCTGGCTGCCGAAGTCTGGAGCCCGACACTCGGTCCCTATTTGTTCTAGGACCTCGGTCAGGCTCAGAGTAGCTTCGTCGATGTTGCCAACGACGAAGTTTTCAAGGTGTTGAGCTCTTTGGCGAAGCTCAGAGTTCTCCCTCGCCAGTTGGGCTTCGGCGTCCTTCGCAGCTTGAAGCTCCGCTCGGAGCCTGTCAGTCTCCGAGGCCAAGGCTTCCCTAGCTTTGTCGGCCTTAGCCCTCGCCGCCTCGGCTGAAGCTTCGTCCCGCCTTCGCTTCTCGGCTTTCACCGAGACTTCGCGTCGGAGGGCCTCCTTCTCCTCCGCCAAGCGCGTCATCCGCTTGTCCATAGAGGTTGATGCTGTTGCGTTCAGTGCGAAGGCCTGGAAGAATTCAAGAAAATCATAAGTGTTGATCGAAGACCAAAGTATAACACGAAGGCTGCGTAGGACTTCACTCACCTGAATGAGGGCTTCGTTCGCGTTGATGAAGAGGTCCATGGGGTTCGAGTGGCTAAGTTGAGCCACCAAGCCCCCTGCCTCCGCAGCTGCGTAGCCCTCGCGAAAGTTGTTGAGGGCCGCCTCCGTCACGACCCACTTCGGCAACAAGGGTCGGACGATTTCATCCGCCGCAACCGTCGGCGTAGGCTTCGACAAAACTGGGCTTCGGTCCACCACCTGGACTTCCTCGTCGCTTCGAGGGTCCCCTTCGTCATGGCCGCCGCCTTCGTCTTCTTCGGATGAGGAGTTGTCGGACTCCGAGCTGCTGCTGCTGCTACCGGAGGCATCCGCTGGCTTAGGCACAGTGGGCCTCGCACCGGCGTCATCTTCTGCAAAAAGTTCAAGTCAAAATCCACATATAAAAGAGAAGTATGTTTGAAGTGTTTACCTTCGTCGGAGATTTCTTCGAAGGTAGAGGGGTCAATGTGTGCCCCCAATCCCTTCGCTGCGAAGCTGGCGCGTCGACCTCCACGCCCGAATCCGTCGCCGTCGAGGTCTTCGCTACCACCTTGGTAGTCGTTGCCGGAGCACTTGTTGGCTCCGCTTTCGTTTGAGGGTCCGCGGCCGTTGCCTCCTCCGGAGTAGAGGCTTCGGTCGCGGGGACCTCCGGCCGAGCCCTCGAAGTTTTGGGCTCGTCGTCGTCCCTTTTCCTCTTGGAGCCGGTTGCCGAAGCTGCAAGGTGGGAGAAGTCTGGCAGAGCCTGGACCTCCTCGAAGCCGAGCAGGGTCCACACCCTGTTCCAATGCTCCCAAGTCCCCACCAAAGCAAGCCGTTGGGCTTGCTCCTCCGGTGTCGGGGTCCCAACAACGCGCTCCGCCGCCGCGATGGCCTCCTCCGGAGTCCTCACTTCAAGAGTGGCTTCATAAAGATCTAAGTCAGAATAAAGTTCTCAGCGAAGTATGAAAGTAGAAAAGCTTCGAAATTTTACCGAGGCGTTCAAATGCCACTTCGTTTAGGCCCCCTCGGCCCGAAGGTTGGAAGAGCCCCTCCGGCCAAGAGCGCGCAAGGGGGATGAGCCGGAGGGTGATGAACTCCTCCGCGAGGTCCCTCATGCTCATCTTTGTAGCCACCCTCCGAAGGAGCGAGATCCTCGAGCGAAGGGTGTCGGGGCTCATCTTCACCACCCCTTCGTGCCGATAAGAGATAAGTGCATTGGTACTCTGAAGGGGAGAGTCCGCGCCGACGGAGGCGTAGAACCACTCTTGATCCCACTTTGAGTACCATTTGCTGTTGGCAGCCCTCGTTGGGAAGGCATCTTGGTACTCCTTCCGAAGCTGGAAGTTGGTGCTTCCGAAGGCCAAAGCCCTTTTGATGCGGTCTGCACCTTCCCTTGGCTTCGGTTGGCAGTTACCATTGTGAAGGGCGACGAAGACGTCTGCGCGGCCCTCGCAACCTTCGGCCCTCATGGCCCACTCAAACACAACAAGCCTCGCCACAGCGTTGGGCGAAAGTTGAGGAAGCTCGAGGTTGTAAGCCTTCAGGACTTCGCTCAACATCCCCACTGTTGGCAGCCCGAGGCCGGCTTCGAAGAAGGCTTCAAACAACACCACTTCATCAGCCCGAGGCCTTGGTATGGCCTCCGACTTCTCTGGCACTCTAAGTTGAATCTTCGAAGCAATCCTTCCTTCGCAGGCCCTCCGGACGGACTCCTTTGTGGAAATCGAGGCCCTCATTTCTAGTGTCTGCTTGAACTTGTCGGATGGCGACCGAAGGTCCCTCGGCCCCAACCGCCTCGGTGCAGGCTTCGCTGCCGCAGCTGCCGCTGCCTGCGCTTGGGCGGAGCCCGAGCTTGAGCCCAAGGCCAAAGCCTTCGAGGCTACCTTCTTCGGCATTTTGTGGAACTTCGGCGCGAAGGGGCTAAGGCTTGCGAGGGGTGCTTCGCGCGAAGCTGAGGAGAAGAGAGCAAAGGGTGCAAGGCGTTGAGAAGAAAGCAAATGAGAAGTGTGACGAAGCCGTGTGCGGTAAACCCCTATTTATAGGCGGTAAAAATCCCGACGGTTTGTGGGCCGAACCCACTGGCAGGTGGGCCTCCGGCGAAGGCGAAGCGGCCCGGCGCACAGTAACGATCAATTTTATAGCCGTTGCGGAGTCAGTTGATCCCCCCGAGGTCATTCTGACAGCTGACGCAGGCAATTATCACCTGCGCATTTCGAAGTCATCTTCGGTCCAAGCTCCGAAGGCCTATTTTCCCTGAAGTTGTAATTTTCTGTCATTTGTCCCGAGGGCGCACGCACCCCTTCGTCCCGAAGGCCTGCAAGCGAGGGGCTATTGTTGGGGGAATAAGTTTCCCTTGAACAAGGGCCAAATGATGTCAACCTCCGACAACCTTCGGCCCGGAGCCCAACACTGTCAAAGCCTGTTCATTTCTGAAGAAGCTGATTCCAAGTCTCAAGGAGCACTTCGAAGCCCTCTGGAGCGAAGCCCCCGAACCCCTTCGGAGCCCTCCGAAGCGAAACCCTCAAGATCCCTTAAGATTTGCCAGAAGCTAAGTCTCAGGCTAACTTCGAAGTTAGTCTCCGGGCCCTGTTCGGAGTTAGCCTTCGAGCTCCCTTCGGAGCTCCTCAGAGCCAGTCTCCGAGACCCCAGTTCGGAGCCCCAGTTCGGAGCCCGGTTCAGAGTATACTTCGAAGCCCACTTCGGAGTGTGCTTCGAAGCCTCCCTTGCAGCCTCCGCCTGAAGAGCTCCGGCCCCTACTCTGAATCCAGCAGATATTTGCACCTCGCTATAGTGTAGAAGCCATACCAGGGGCCCCTCTGCCCTAGTATGTCGTTTAGCTGGTCAAAGAGTGACGTTGTATGACACGTCTGTAAAGCTGTAAAGCACTTTTGTACAGTACATAGCTCTTTTCCCCTTTTTTGCCCCTATGAGCCTAGGACTTATAGAGGATATTTTTATCTTTTCCTTTAGCCTGCGTGCCTATAAAAGCAGGGCCAAGCCCTTATAACATGATAGCTTCTCCAGGGCCATGAAACCCTAGAGTTCACTACACCACATCGAGGCATACCATGCTAAATCCACCACAAACTGGACGTAGAGCTATTATCCCCTAGGGGAGGTCCGAACCAGTATAAATCTTTTCTCCCTCTGAGAGAACCCTTCGAGGTTCATTTTACACACCATATACACACGTACAAACTTGTGCTGTAGCTAACACAATTGCTACAACAGTACCCTTTCTCATGGGCCGGCAACCTAGGCGCCCGAAAAAAAATCGATGGAAAGGAAGCATGGTGCATTACACGTGACAGAATATTATATCGGACGGCGCACACCAGCCTAGCTCCGTTTCCATTTCCATCTGGCACGTGTGGAGCGGCGAGCTGCGGCTCCACTTTCGAGCTGATTTTTTTTTTTCACGCGGCGCCACCCGTTTCCACGTAAACCGCTAAAAACTATCCTATCATAGTTGATATGGTATCTCCTTCCCTGCCCACTCATCGCCGGGCTACGGCGCCATCAATCACGTGCGTTTCTGCGTTCCCGGGGTGGCAAAATCGCAGTAACTCTGTTTGCTTAGAAAAAAGATATCCTCGTGACGAAAAAATCTTGGTGTCACTAACGTAGTTGCATTGGAGGGTAAGAGAGGGATCCAACTCTTTTATCCGAGACTCAGTTTACAATAGTAGATATAAGCTTTGTAATATCCGAAGAAGTCCATATCGTCGTCGGTATCTCAGATTCGGCTAAGAGGTAGGCATCACTGGTGATATATAGCATGCCCATCAGTTTAGTTTAGGTAGTAATCCGACGTGGATCACGATCACGCAGCTCGTAAAGGTGGGAGCAAGAGTAACGCCTTGGCCTAACTGCGCCCACTAAAATCAATCAACATGTAGTGACCAGTCATCACGCTGTCACGCTGTGTGTGTCAGGTTGTTAGTTGATGTGTCCGGCCTTGCGGGGCCCTGTCACCCACCATCGGCCAGGCCTTACTGAATTGTTACTAGAGCCACATGCATTTGGATTTAGCAAGTTACTTGGTGCTTAGGATATGGCAACCCATTGCTCAGGTCGCTTGTTACTTGTTAGTAGCGACGATAATATACTCCTGCACGCTGTCAAGTTAACATTTCTTTTCATTTCTTCCTCAACTGGTTCTCTAACTACTAGCGGAGCAGTTCTTCCGTTGTCAGCGTTGTTTACAGTTGAGTGTGTCGTATGCAGCGAAGCGAGGTATTTCTAGTAGTCTGAGACGGCGAGACAGTGAGCGGGATATTTGCCTAATGCCTTTCACCATAACGCGACAATCCCCACGCATATGGCGTGTCCCCTTATCCCCGTGAGAGCGACGTTCTCCCTCGAGGCGGATTTTTAAAAGCGCCGGCGAGCATCGTGTGGAGCAGTGGAGCTCAGGGATCAGCCACTGCCGTGTGCCGTATCGCGAGCTGGACTAGCTAGCACGGTAGCAGTAGATCAGCTATTCAGCAGCAGCCTCGTCGTACCCACTGTCACCGCTCACCACAGCGCAGCTCGCGATAGAGTATCGCAGCTATCATCAATGAAGAGCAGCTTGGTGGACACGTCCGCTGCCACCCTGTTCCCCGCGGCCAGCGGGCGCCGCCGCGCCGGGACGGTCTTGAGCTGCTCATGGTCCTCCAAAGGTACGTAAATCTGTAATTCCATCGTCAACCGGCAATGCAAGTTGCATCTTTGTACACAATCTTAATATCTGACGGATCGAGCCTGTGTGTTTTGGTTACACAGAGTACAGGGTGGGCGCGAGCTACTCCATTGGGCGGATGCTGAGCGGGGTGAGGTCGGCGGCACACAAGAGGCTGTTCAGGAGCGAGCCGGACGACCTGCTGGCCATCAACTGGTCGGACTCGTCGTCGACGAACGGCACCGGCGACCAGCACCACCATTGGTGGACGGCTTTCAAGAACAATTTCGTCCTCGAGTCCTCCGAGGACGAGTACGGCGGGGTCGTCGTGGACGCCGGCAGGCTGCCGTCCGATAAGGCCGCCTTCGCGCGTTCCCTCGCAGCGTCGCTCTCCTACTGGAAGTCCGTGGTACATACGACCAATCATCTTGATCTCTCTGTATGTTTGTAGATGCAGACGTTGCAGTTTGAGATCGAGTAGAACACATATGAGTTCATCGTCTCAGTTCATTTTAAATGTGGATATTGGATAGTGGAAAGTGTTTAGTGCAACAATGCATACATCACCAGTCACCCCACTACCACTTACTGTAATTCGCCGACCTTCTTGAGTTTTCAGGGAAAGAAAGGAGTTTGGCTAAAGTTGCCAGTGGATCGCTCAGAATTTGTACCTATAGCAGTGAAGGTATTGTTTTCTTTTGCTCTCTGAACTCCTGAAATTCTGAATCAGAAAAAAAAGAGAGGAAAGATAAAGAAAGATATATGCAACGGTGATTTTTTACAGCGAGGAAAAAAATCAGAAGTTTACTGAGATGATCTCGCTTAACTCCTCAGGAAGGCTTCAAGTACCACCATGCTGAGGAAGCATATGTGATGCTGACATACTGGATCCCTGAAGAGCCATGTATGCTCCCTGCAAATGCTTCTCACCAAGTTGGAGTTGGGGGGTTTGTGATCAACGATCAAATGGAGGTAGGTTTCATGTGCATTGCTATTTGTTTGATTGGAACAGTTAACTGAAGGAGTCTGATCGATGGTATTCTTCTGAACAATTGAATAGGTCCTCGTAGTGCAAGAGAAGTATTGTGGTTCAACGTTGGATGGTGCTTGGAAACTCCCCACAGGGTTCATTCTTGCGGTAAGAACATGTCATCGAACAAATAGTACTAACCTACACATTGTGTGTGTTGCTGTTACTGAAGCAATGTTTGCTTGCAGTCGGAGGAAATATTTACAGGAGCTACCAGAGAAGTCATGGAGGAAACTGGGGTAAGAAATGAAGCGCTTTGTTAACTTGTTCCCTTATGTTTTTTCCCTCATAAGGATCAATTCTTATTCTCCAAGTATTTTTGCTGTGATGAACCATGCAGGTTGACACTGAGTTTGTCGACGTTGTTGCTTTTAGGTAATTATTATTATCCTCCTCTGACAGCAGCATGAAGTTCTGTTCATTAGTCTACTGAAACTGTTACCCTTAGTCTGAATTATCTCATCATTTTATATCGTTACAATGATAGGCATGCACACAACGTGGCATTTCAAAAGTCCGACTTGTTTTTCATCTGCATGCTAAGGCCTGTATCAAACAAGATCAAAATCGATGAAACAGAGATCCAGGCAGCAAAGGTATATCAATAATCCAACAATTGCTTAGCTTGAGCTAGTGTTGCTAGTCTCCTGAAACATTTCTATGCCCTGCTTTTTTTTTCTTTACAGTGGATGCCGCTTGAAGAGTTCGTCAAGCAACCGTTCATCCAGGAGGATCATATGTTCCAAAGATCATGGACATCTGCATCCAGAGGCTTAGGAAGTGTTACTGCGGCCTGACCGCGCACAATGTCATCTCCAAGTTCGACGGCAGAAGGTCGACGCTGTACTACAATCTTTTTGAACCTGAGGATGTGAACTGCAGCGCTGCGTGACGGATCGCCTGGCCTTCAGAGTTCATATTCGCTTTACGACCACCAAGCACTGTGCATTACAGTGCAAAGTCTCAGCTGTTGTTGAGAACTTGAGATCATGTGAAGAAGAAACCTATGTAAATATGAGATAATATAAGTTCAGACATGTGTCGGGTGTTAAGATAAGATTTCTGGAGGAGAAGGGACCAAGTCTCTCTCCTCCTCTCTAAGTCTTGGACTCCCTAAGGTGACGTTTGGTTCGAAAGACGAGGTAAGATGGGATAGGATGGTCTCGTTTTTTACAGTGTTTGGTTTGAAGTAAGGTGGGATGGAGTCGTCCCACTAAAAAATATTCCTCCAATATTCGGGACGAACTCGTCCCCCAAAAATAGAGGGACAAACTCATCCCACCTCATGCTCGGAGGCTTCGAGACCGAGCTAGAGCTTCCATGGTGAACCGGAGGTTCCAATATGAAGGTTTTAGGGATGGGACGGAGATTTTGAAACGGACCGGAAGTGTTTCGGTGCGGGACGGAGGTTTTAGGGTAGAATCCCGTTTCTCTCAACCCACCAATCAAACATTAAACTAGAACATTCTCATCCCTAGTAACCAAACACGAGATGGGACGATTCCATCAAAAAACTAGGACAAAACCATCCCATCTCACTTTGTCTCCGAACCAAACGGCACCTAAACTAACCCTCATAGTCTCATGTGTGTTTTGATCGGGAGCGTCCCAACCGAATATGGTTGAGGAGCCCTATCACACGGCACATATAAATAGGGGAGAGCCAAGCCATGGATACTACTGTTGTTCTATCCGATCTAAGCTAATTGTGCCGAAGTGACGGGAAGTTCTTCATTACCGTTCTCCGGACTTCACCGACGCTAGGACCCTGCCATGGTATCATCGTCGAGTACCAACAACGAAGGTACTCACCCGTAATCCCTTTCTCTTTTTCCTATAAGACCATTCATATTTATCCTAAGAACTACCCTGTTAGCATGAACTATTCCTTTTTGTTTTTCCTCTAAGACCATTCATGTTAATCAACCCTAGATGATTCCCTGAGCCTATTTCTATCAGTCGGGTAGTTCTGACCGGCGGTGGCAGAACAGTTTCTGCGTAGATTGCAGCTGAACGGAAGTAGAACTTTTAACACTTTCAGACTATTAAGATTCCGTCATTCCGTGTAGGTGCCTGCGCTCACGAGAACGTTCAAGGTGTTGTTATGGCAAAAGCAAAGAACACACACCAAGATGTAGATATTGCATGCTCTCATGAGGACGGTGTGCCTAATTTATCGTATTTGCAGCTCTGCAAGTCCCAATTGTGTATGCAGCCAGCTTTGTGAAAACTGAAAAGTATAATCGTACAGTATTTCAGTTTATAAAAAGATAACAGTAGATATCATAATTTTAGTATTAATTTTAATATCTATCGATATTGGTACTATAATTAACACTAAAAAATATAGCAACTCTCCTTAATTACTTAAGGACCGTTATTTTTTTTATAATTGTAACATCCTGATTTAATGGGTTGTTTTAATAACTTTTTATTTTAATCGAAATCTAACTGCAAAATTTGGTTCTTTGTCAATTTGTTGTTCAAGTGCCAAAAAAAAAATTTAGTCACCAACCGGCAAAGTTACTTTTCCCTCTCCATTTCTTGCTCCATTCATTTAACCCGGTCTTCACCTTGTCAATTGTTGTGGTAAAACAGTATTACAGTTTTCAGCCATCTGAAATTAACTCTTTTCAACTTGAGATCAGATTTCACTTGGGTAATTTACCAGTTTCTTTATTATCCTATCCTACTGTGAAACCAGTCAAAAAGGAAAAGCTAGGAATCAATTCTTAATCAGTGGTGGAGCCATAAACTACAGATTATTTTATTTTTTATATGTTAGATTTTTTAAACTTTGAGCAATTTCATTAATAAAATATCAAACAGCTGTAACGCGGTCAAATTAGTTTCATTAAATCTACAATTTAAACTTTATTAGAGTTAGAGAAGCTCAACTTTAAAAATAAAATACTTATATTATAAAATGCTTGGCCTTGGAAAAGACGCGCTGTGGATTTGTCAATTTTGCCAAGGTCGTGAAGGGGATGGGGATGTGAGTTAGTTGATAATTTTGTGTTTTAACAAATATATATCAGGATGAACAATTTTACTTTGTGGTTTGATGGCTATATGGTTGGAGTGCTACTATACGGTTGCTAGGTTCGAACCCTCTGGTGCCTGATAAATCATATTTTTTGGTTCGCCCTATTTGTATGATGCGTTTAGCCATGTCTTTTCATTTAACATTTATCATATTATTTAATGCATATATATTAAATTATGGTATAAATTTAATCATTATTTACTTATTTAGAAAAATATTTTTATTGAATTACATATATAGATTTTGATACGACATACAAACTTAATCCGTTAATTTTATTTATCATATTATTTAGTACATGTACATAATTAGAAAAACATTTTTATCTAATTGTATATAGAGATTTTGACGTGGCATGCGAACTTATTTTTTTAATTTAAGACTTATCAATATGTATATTAAATTACAGTATAAATTTAATAATTATTTACCCAATTAAAATATTTTTTTAGAATTGCACATAAAATTTTTAATGGAGCATATCCACCCATAAAATCCTAATTCGCTGCTGCTCTTAATAGTCATTCAAACTTTGTGTAGAATTCCAAAGTGAATCCTTTTCATTTTGGGCAGGCTGGATTGAAGATAGTAGTGTGCTCCCTTTTGTCCTACTGAACATCCAACCTTTAACCTTGGTAAAACAGTAATTGCCATTCAAACAGCCGTGACAGCCGGTGTTGCCATGCCCCCAACAACCCTGAGCCCCCAAACCCTAGCTTCCCGAATGATCCGTGGCAGCCTAGAAGTACATGGCACTCCTCTTCTCAGAAATCACAAAACTGTATGGCCATTGTCTTCTGCGTGTTAAACATTACTTAAGAATCTTAGCTTATCAATTAGCCTAAGTGGACAACATAAGATAAACACCTTTAATGTAGAAAACAGCAATCACATACCCAGAGTAGAGAATGAACAAGCCATTTCATGATCTTTAACTGTGCTACGTATCCCCTTCCGCAATCTTAGGATCGGTGATTTAAGGGATTAGAAAACTTTTGTGCTCAGGTGTGATCGTCACCACATATGGCAACAGCAACCCATTTTATGTGTAGTGTGTGGGGATGCATGGAACAGTTCCACAAATAAAGGGGCTCGCGATCAAAGCCGTTTAGGTAGTTAGGCACATGCATTCTAGCTGTTCAAGCTTCTGCGCACAGCTCTGCATATTGCTGGTGCATGTCCTAGCGTAGAGGCTGATGGACTGCCTCCTGTTGATTTAGGCATGGCTGTTAGCCATCCAAATCACTTATTCAAACCAACTGACATTCTTCCATTAGAGCAGAAGGCTAACTTAATGTGCCATGTCTTAACATAATAGTAAACTAAGGCAATGTGTTACAACAACATGCATACGCCACTGCAAACCCTAGTATCTATAGTCCAGTACAATACTTCGATAGAACACCTAATAATTTAGTAGGTGTTAGTTGATTCTTATGTCCCTAATCTAGGATCTCATTCTAAAGGCTTTCCACGCTAATCCCATATATACCGCCTACATGCTCTTCAAATAAATTGAGAGATAAGCTTTTAGTAAGTTGATCCATAAGCATAGACTTAGTACTTATATGTTCAACATTAGTAGTTTTATCGTGGATTCGATCTTTCACAATATGATACTTAATGTCAATGTGTTTAACAACACCACTTGACTTATTGTTGCTCGAATACAAAACTGCGTCCTTATTGTTGTAGTATATAGTGAGTGGTCTAGAAATGCTGTCAACCACTCAAAGTCCTGTGATGAGATTCTTAAGCCATATAGCATGCCCAGTCGCTTCATAACATGCCACAAACTCAGCCTGTATTGTCAATGATGCAGTAAGTGATTGTTCTGAGCTTTTCTAAGAAATAACTTCTCCTATTAGGGTGAAAACATAACATGATGTGGATTTCTTAGTATCCACATATCTTTGCTTGTTTGAGTGACAGTACACCACGGGGGTATCCGCGGTGTATATTTGTTTAGGTATAGGGGGTTCTATGGATGAATTTGATGGTTATCTCTAGCTAAGAAACAAAGGAGATTTAGATAGGTTCGGGTTTTCCGGAGGATAATAACCCTACTCATGTGTATGTAGTGTGAGCTTAAGGTACGAAATCACCTTCAGCGTACTCAAGAGAGTATGAAAATGTTCTAAGAGAATGTGTGGAAGCATGTCTCAACCTGCCTATAACAGGCTCCCTCCAATCCCTTTATACGAGAGGGATCAGAGGTTACAAATGATGATTAAAGCACTCCATTAATAACCAATTAAGAGATTAATGGTCAATTCATGAGCAATGGTTCAAAGGTTATGGCGCTTATAACTATGGTGTATGTAGCCTTAATGACGACCAAGCTCTTAAAGGCGATAGTTTGAATATCAATGGTCTGGAGGCCCCCCTTCCCGAGTCTTCGACTCAGGAGTCTCCACGCCCTTGACCATTGACTATATGGCGGAAGATTACCATTGACTAGTCAGTTGAAAACCTATCAAGAAATACGCTAGGATCATATTCCCGACAGCAGCCCCCGAGCCCTTTATGCCGTGTAGATGAAGTTGAGCGGTTAGAAAGGGCTTCATGGCTTCAGTCTTGATGAAATATACTCAGCCAGTGCACCGCTCAGGTGCACCTATCAGGTGCAGCCCCTGAGACTAGAGCTTCTTTGAAAAAATAAGCTCTGATGTCAAGAGTATTCCAAATCCGCACCTTTAGTATATTTGTGTCCGATGAAATTGACTTAAATATAGGGACTAGTAGCACCATCGAGTGGTTTTTGGTGAAAAAGGTGATAGTTGGAGTAGTTCGACGTAATGAAGTGCCTATGGGCCTCATCGGGCAAAGAGGTGTCTGCTCCTATAGACCGACACTTGTTAGGTTTGATGGTTCCAACGAGGACCCATGCAGTCTCCACGGCCACCTTTCGGACGCGAGTTTAATCTGATAAACTACAAGCGCCAATTTGTGCCTTGATATCTGTCGTTGGATCCATAATCGTCGATTGGATTATAAGGTTGAAAATATGTTGACTGATGTGAGTAGTGTCAAAGATTTCTTTGAGATGCGTCCTGAGGCAATCATGGTGGATCAGGGAGTTAAACTGTCGTGTTGAAGCTTTATAAACAGTCCGATTGCATACACTTTATCCTTTCGTGGGCTTTAATTCTTTAGCCTTTGTCTTCTTCCTCGAGCCCATTGTTTGAGCCTGAGTTCACTGGCACCTCACAACTCTAGCCACCATTGTTGGTGCATAGTTTGTTATCACAAGGTGAGGCATCTCTTTAATCTTCGACCTGTCCATCCTTTGATATCAACTTGGATGACTACCATGGACCCTCAAGATGCGGTGAACCGGTCGGAGGAATTCAAGAAGTCGAAGGCGGATGTGAGGTTGATCGGTGTGTTAGTGGAAAGAGGAGTTCTTATGGCAAAGGCATTGTCCTTATGGCGCCCAACAGTAGGTGAGACATTCCTGACCCCAAGCACCAAAGAGTTGGTGGTCTTTGAGTCTTTCTTTCTTACGGGTTCGGCTTGCTGGCTCATCCTTTATTTTGAGACATTCTTCACTACTACAACATTTCTATTTGCCATCTCAACCGCAACTCCATTTTGTATATCACCATTTTGTTCATCTTCGCGAGGCTTTTTTTGGCATCGATCCCCACTTCATTCTCTTTCGCCATTATTTTTGTTCGAGGCCAACCACCAAAAAGAAGGTGGTCGTTGGCTGCAGTCTGTAGGAAGGATGGTAAGATGGAAGAGTACATCTCGATGTCACTTCCTTCCTCCAACAAGGGCTAGCACTCGGGTTGGTTTTATGTCGCCAACCATGAGCAAACCCTTTCGCTAGAGATCGACCGAGTGCTGGTGCTGGCATTCACCTGGACCTACCACTGCCTATAGGCGGATCAAGGTTAGGTGGGCGAGCTCGTGGCGATGATCAAGGAGCTTCGGGCGATGTACTTGTCGGGTATCCATGTGGTACTCAACTTCATAGTATGAAGGGTCTAACCGTTGAAGCTGAGGTCCCATCCAGCATTTGAGTACTCGGGTAGTGAAGACCCGGCCAGGGAAATGGTCGACCGCTTGTCGTCTGAGGAGGTGAAGTAGAGGGTGAAATTGATTTTCACTAGTTGATGGGGAGTTCACCCCGATGCCGACCCTAGGCCTTTAGAGTCCAATGCCCTCGAACATTGGTTTTGATTTTTGATGATATCACTTGTCGGGTGCTAATTGTTGAAGTGTGTAGGGTCGTGAGGTGTATTGGTCTCGGCCGTCACTGCCAGAGAAGCCTTGGGGGTCACAGAGAAGAGGAAGGGCAAAGAAGTTTTCCCTTCTTCTTCGAAGAGGGCAAAGATGACGGCGGTGACATCACAGGTGTCACATAAGATCTCGTCATCTTTCCCTAGAGAGGCAGGTGCCGACTCGGAGTAGGCACCAACAATTGGCAGCACTGCAGCGCTATCATCTTATGAATCAACACCACCACCACCATCGCCTCCACCACCATCAGTGGTCAAAGCATCTTTGGGCTTTGGCTGAGTGAAGATGTCAACATTTTGGAAGTCAACACAATGAGTTTTTCTTCTGTCGATTTGAATCAAGTGTTTAAACTTAATTCAGTCTTGACTTTTGTATTGCTTTTGGTAGGGATCTATAGCCATTGATCATTCAGGTTGCGGTGACTCTTGACGCCATGGCTGCCCCACCACTGATATAGTGGTGTTTGTTGGGGCAGCTGACTAGGAAGGAACCACGGGGAGTGGGACTCTAACGGTGGGTGCCCCGATCACTGGTGACCAAGCACAATTTCCTCTCATCCGATGCAACCGACTGCGATGCTTAGTGTCGTTGTGCCTACCTTAGCGTATCTAGGTGTGGTAGCAAGTGTTGTACTTTTTCCTGTGCCGATGATTGCTGAAGCGACAAGTGATGCAACTCCTACTTCGGCATGGGATGCTACCGTGGCAACAAATGCAATAATGGTCGTTGGTCTGTTAGCCACGGTGGAGACATACGCATAGCCAGTTGATGTGCAGTTGCCTTCGGCATGACCGGAGGTGGCTAATCCTATGCAGCAGGAAGCCAACCCCATTATAGTCGTGGTCGAGGGCACACCATAGCTTTCTACTGGCATTGTGTCTAATGGCTTGACCAGGTTGGTCGAGAGGGGCATGGTCAAGTGCCTTGAGGTACTCAGCCAGTTTGGTTAGGAGACCGATGTAAGTAACCCTACAAGTGTTAGTTTGATTTGCACAATTCAACCTATGCTTTTATACTAACTTGTTTTGTGTTTGCGTAGTGCCTCGTCAACCGACTGACTTCCGACTTGAAGAAGTCAAAAAAGGATATATAGATCCTTTATGATAAGCTGGAGTATCACTCCTATGGTAAATGTTTGATCACCTCTTATTGCCAACTCTATTTGTTGCCACTGTTTTGATCAATGCCTACATAACAGAGTGGTTTGCGTCGAAGGATGGACTCAAGACGACCATTATCTTGGCGGACCAATCGGTCATTTCTGAAGAACAGGCCTTGGCCGAGAGGGATGAAGCCATTGCTGAGGCGACACATGCAAAGGCTATGAACGTTGAGCTTGAGAAGAAGCTCAAGGAAGTCGAGGACGCTAGGGCTAAGTGGACTTGTGAATACAAAAGTATGGAACCATTGACTTGGACTTTTTTATTTCTGATTTTGATGAAGTTTTTTTTGAAATGATGCAATGATTGTAGAACTTCATCGGTGAGTAGGTGCTCAAATCGTCAACCATGAGCTGCGTTTGAGCAATAATTAGGAACAATGAGACCATTTCCGAGCCGGTGTGAAGGCACTTGTAAGATTATTGATGGCGTGTCATCTAGCATCGTGTGATCGGTAGAGCAGTTTATCGAACGGTTCCATGGGTTGGTGATGAATCTCTGGGAGAGCACTCAGGACTTTGCCCTATCGGTGACCATGCATGCACTCGAGATTGTCCGATCATTGTATCCATGTTGTTGTCTTTTTTGGTCACACGTGTGGTCTGGGAGATCTGCTTAACTCTTGTGCATGTCATATAATCTTAGAAGAAAAAGAAAATTCTGAGCGTGCCAATCAGTTTGACTCTGCAACTGATAAGGAATCATAAAGAATAACGTTAGTAGCAACGCCGATTGGCTATCAAGCCGATAACTTTGGTGAGAATAAAATAACCAGGAATAAATGCGCCTATCATCCATAGGGACGATGGCCACACCCACACTATCATGCTAAACAAGCTATCGGCCGATAGGGTGAAATCTTGTGCATAAGGGTCGATAAGTGTCTCCCAGGCATAGGTGGACTATAGCGTGGAAATAAAGGTAACCTATCATCTTGTACTCCGATAGAAACTAAACTCAGTGTATCCAACAACATATCTGTACCATCAAATTATCGTAACCGCAAGATCGGACCTAACCAAGACAGTTGCTAATCACGACAAATCAATAACACTTCAATGCATCGGTCATACTTTATTTAGATGAATGGTACACAACATGAACCAGATATAATAGAATGAGATGTCAGACTTAACCGATGAAGCCTCAAACTATGACACCTAATTCACATCAATCTAAGAGATCAAAACGATGCAGCCTTAGATCTAGCAAAATATACTAAGATAAAACTGGCGATCACACTGGATGGGCTGATGCCTCAAGAGATCGATATGATGTAGCCTTGAAGAACACTGACCTAATCAACATGACTGTTTGGGTGACGAGACTCACCTCTTCACCGAAGATCGAGACGATACAACCCAGTTCCAAGTGCCAAGTCCCGCCTTGATTAACCTTGGTGTTGACACCCAAATTTGGCATTAATGGTTAAAATTATCAAAATATCAAGTTTTGGTAATTTGGGCTAAAAATATGCCTTCCCCAACACAGGACGGTCCAACCGGACATGGTAGGATAGTCCGACCGGCCATGTAGGCCCGGTCAAACCGGCCCAATGGGTCCGGTCAGACCATCCCAAGTCTAGGTTTAGAGATAGAGTTTGATTCTAGGTTGTTTTTATCAATAAACAAATCCTAACCACTTTTGGCCGAATCCGACTCAGTTTAGGAGTCGAGGAACATGATACCAACCCCTATAAATAAAGGGGTGAGGCCGATTCAAGAGGACCCCCGCTTTCATATCAACACAAAGCCCTCGCCTTGAATCGTTCTTTTACCTTTCAATCTACTTCCTTTCCCTAGGATGAGCTAAGTAACGTCCATCTTCGTGGGTTTGCGCTGAAAGCCCTCCATTCGCCGCGTTGAAATCATGGTAACCCTTGTTGATTCGCTCGTGAATCTCCCGTTTAATCCACGAAACGAATTTTTATCGTTTTATCGGTTTTCTTCTGCTATTCTTGGGAGTTCGGACTATAGGACGAATTTCACTTGATATCTTTTGTTTTGCAGGGGAAACATCTTCAAAATCATCGTCAAGATGTTTTGGGGTGATTTCTATTCATCTACAAAGTCGTCGGAGCCCTTAGGTGATCAGATCGGAGCCTGTCGGTCCGTCCGACAGGCCTTCGCCGGTTCGACCGGACCCCTCCACTATGCGCCGGAGCACCCTTCGCCATCACACCGAAGCCCTCTTCAGCGAGAACACCTCCACAGTATACTCCGCACTGGACTCCGTGACGCCGGAGCCCACGGTCCGACTGAGGTCTCTTGTCGGTTTGACCGGGTACCCTCTGTCGTTCTAACCGCCCGGAGCCCGCTTCGCACAGAAATGCCGAAGCCACCTTCGGCGACCCCTTTGTAGGCATCGGTCCGACTGGGAGATCCACTTCGGTCCGACCGGCCAACAGGCCGAAGCCCCCTTCAGGATGCTTCAGATTTATCCCGTGCTGAACGCCGAAGGGTACCCTTCGGCAATACTTCGCATCACCGGTCCGACCGGGAGTATACCTTCGGTCCGACCGCTGCTTTATTTGCAGATCAGAATTGGCCCTGTTCTGGCTGGTTTGATTAGGTATTATTATTTTTAGTTATTTTCTCACACATCGGCTAATCGAACTTTATTTCTTAATATTTGTTTGATTACCTAGTGACCCCGTTACCTTTACAACCATTAAGGATCCATCGGAACACGACGTCGGCATCGCATCACGCTTAGGTTTATCCCTAAGTTTCTGTGCACTTTTGGATCATTGAACTGACCCAAGTGTGTGGACGCGTTTTCGTGTCAACACTTGGGAACCCAAGGGTGGCGATGCGCCGAAAGAGTAGTTTGTTGTGGTTGATTGTGTGTGTCCTCTAAACCTAGCTAATTAGATACATATTGTTGATGCCAATATTTGGTAAAGCCTAGGGCCCACCAAGGATGTTGTACGGTCAACGCAAGTCAATAAGGGTCCAGTCAAAGATGGTCAAAGAAGCTCGTCCGTTACAACCTGGCCAGACATGAAGGACCGATAATAAGAAGATGAAGATTATCTAAAATCGGTTAGGATAGATTACTTGGATGGCAAGTCTCTAGACTATAAATATGTAACCCTTAGTTAGATTAGAAACACACAACTCTGTCAAACAACTACTCGGCGCATCACCACCCTTGGCTTCCCAAGGTTAATCCCAGCGTGATTCGGCACTCAGAGCTAGGCTGCATCTTTCCGATCTCCGGTGAAGAGATGAGTACCGCCACCCCCGACGATCGTATCGACTAGGTCAGTGTCCTCATGACTGCATCAATTTGATCTCTTGAGGCATCGACTCAAACAGTACGGTCGCCGGTTTATCTTGGTGTATTGGCTAGGTCTAAGGCTGCATCAGCTTGATCTCTTAGATTGACGTGATTTAGGTGTGGTAGTTTGAGGCTTCATCGGTTGAGTCCAACATCTCTTTCTATCGTACTTCTTTCATGCTGTATACCATTTATCTAAATAAAGCGTGCTCGATACATTGAAGTATTATTAAGTTCATCATGACTAGCTACTGCCTTGGTTAGGTCATCTTGTGATTGTGATGATTTTGATAATATATACATGTTATTTTACATGTTTTATTTATTTCCATCCGCCATCGGGGGATGCTCATCGGCCTATACGCGTAGATTACCTATTTCATCGGCCGATGGTGCGTTCATCCTGATCACTCTGCCTTGGTCATCAGCCTTATGGCTGATCGGCGTTATTCCCTCATGATTATTATATCCTTACCACAATCATCGGCTTGGAAGCCAATAGGCTTTGCTACTAATGATATTTCTTCTGTTTCCTTATCAATTGTAGGGTCAAACTGATTGGCATGCCTTGAACCTTTTTTCTAAGATTGTAGGACCTGCACTGGAGTTAAGAAGATCTCCCAGGCCACACGTGTGTTAAAGTGTGACAAACAAATGACACCAACATGCTTTTTGGCACGCCCAGTGTGACCTTTTTTAGTAACTCGGCCATGGAGGGCGAGATCAACGTCGACAACATTATCCTAGTCACTCTGGACACGTTAAGTGAAGATCAGAGGGCAAATGTGCAGAGGCATGTTGATGATTTCCAGAAGTTGTGCCTGCAAGCCTACGGAATGACTCAGTTGGGTCCTATCCAGAGGGACCCACTGCCAAGACCAGCTCCGACCATAGGAACTAATAAGTTAATAGAAAGCCCTTAGGCCAGTCTCTAGGAAATCATTGATCAGGCAATTCATCATGCGCTGGTAAACCAATCTAGAACATTGGTCAACACCCTCCACAGGTTGATCAAAAAGACTATTGATGGCACTCTATCCCATGAGCCACTACAAGGTCCAATGTACCTCCCTGATAGCTAGACAAGACTACTGCAAAATCAACAGCATATTCGGTCGACACCACAACCGCAAGGGCCGATGAGGCTAGAGCAGCCGAGCGCCTCATTCGGACATGAGTGAAACATGACGACCCAATCACTAGCGCTCACATAGGGTTCACTACAGAGCAAGCCGTATGGCCTCGAAAGAGGTGTGCCGACGCCACTTCCGATGTCTGACCCAAGATTGTCCAGACAAGAGATGCCTCAAGTGACATATGACATCACAAGGAACATACTCCTGGACTTCGTGCCAACAAGGGGGGCACCCGATGGTATTCCTTCGGGGTATCATCAGACCGCATACTATGGAGCACCGCCATATAATGATGAAGGGAAATAAAGGCATAATGTTGTTCAACTGGACCAATATTAGTAGGCCCCAATACCTGATAGACACCCTACACCGGGTCAGTAGGAAGGCAACTGAGTGAATCAGATAACAGAGGATATTCGAGACCAATTTGAGTTGAAGCCTAAAGAACTGACATACATGTATTGGTGGCCTTATCCAGAATGGTTTGATCGAGTACCACTTCTAGGACGATACAAGGTACCTGACTTCACCAAGTTCCCAGGACAAGACTCAATCTCCACGATCGAGCATATTAGCCATTTCCTCACCCAGTGTGGGTCGGTATCGGCCGACAAAGTGTTAATGGTCTGATTCTTCCCGCTTTCTCTATCGGGATCGGCCTTTGCGTGGTTTTCTTCACTACTAGTGAACTCCATCAGAGGATGGGCATATTTAGAGAAGAAGTTTCATAAATACTTCTTCACCGGCATTCATGAGATGAAGCTCACTGACTTGACAGTCGTAAGGAAGATGTTGGATGAGTCAGTAGAAGATTATGTCTAATGGCTTTAGGACGTATGGAGCAGGTGTTATATCTTGAGCCTTAGTGATACCTAGTTGGTGGAGCTAGCGTTCCAAGGATTCCTGGACCCAATTAAGGAGAGATTTTCATCACATGAGTTTGAGAGACTCTCGCAACTAGTGCAAAAGGTATCGGCACATGAGAGTCGATTCCAAGAAGCAAGAAAAGACATGTATCAAAAAAGTGGCATATACTCAAGCCTACTATTCAGACTCCGGCGAAAATAGTGACTCTGATGTAGAGGTTGGGTTGGCCGAATGGTCCAAGAACAAGAAACATGTTGCATGCCCTTGGGTGAAACCGGTCGATAAAGAGAAGTACGACTTTGATATCAACAAGGCTAATAAGATATTTGTTCTATTGCTCAAGGATAGACAAATACACTTGCCACCTAACCACGTGATATCGATTACCAATGAACTAAAGAAAAGAAAATACTATAAGTGGCACAATTCCCCATCGCACCACACAAATGAATGCAAAGTATTCAGATAGCAGATCCAGTCGGCCGTGGAGCAAGGCCGAATCAAGTTTGAATATGGGAAGAAATCGATAAATATCGACATTCATCCATTCCTAGTCAACATGGTACACACGCACCACGATGACGATCGACATACAAAGAAGAGCAGGCGAACCAGCAGTAACATCACTTCTTTGGACCTCATTAGGAAGTATCAAAGTAAGTCGAAGGAGAGGATGGACAACGAAGACAACCACGATTAATCACGTTTCAACCCCCATTGGAACCGTGAGTTCTTCAGGCTGTGCTAGAACGAGGGGCTACATATGCCGTCAATGGATGACTACCCGAGGTGTGGCATCAAAGGCAGAGCACAAGATGACTGTTACCCACACAACATCAAGCCAATGCCGCCTGGTCAAGAAGACGTTCACCAAAGGTGGTCACCGCCAAGGGTATCCGCGCTTGAGAGGCTCGACCCCGTCAGTCCCGAAGAAATCGGCCAAATGGCCAATGGCGACAAAACTACACCAAAGGAGCCGCAATGGTGCCCCAGCGGGATTTTCACAAGGAACCAGAAGATAAGGGTACAACGTCTATGGCAGATAGAATTAAAGGCACAAAGGTGCGATAAGGAAGATGATCAGCCCCCAAGGATCAAAAGTGAATGGCGAGTGAAAGACAAGGCCGATCACGACAACAAGAAGGGTGCAGGGGTAAACATGGTTTTCTTTCTCCCTGTAGAATACTGGGCGTCTTATGAAGACAATGCAAATCAGGCAAATATGATGGCTCAACTAGTGTTGGCTCCATAGCCTACAGTATTTGACAAACCAGAAGACCCTAGGCATCGACACCTAAGACCTATTTACATCAAAGGCCTAGTTAACGAGAAGCCGATGTCCAAACTGATGATAGATTGATGGGTGACTATCAACTTAATGCCTTATGCCACTTTCCGCAAGCTACGAAAAAACACCAGAAGACCTCATCAGAATTAATATTATCTTAAGGAATTTCGACGGTAATTTGTTAGACACGATGGGAGTACTGAACGCGGAATTGACGATTGGAAGCAAGACGATGCTGACTACCTTCTTCGTTATAGAAGGAAAAGAATCTTATAGCTTGTTGCTGGGGCGTGATTAGATACACGTGAATTGCTACGTCCCCTTGACAATGCACTAGATCCTGGTTCAGTGGGCCGATGACCAAGTGGAAATCGTTCCCATCGATAAATCGGTTAACATAGCAATAGTCGATTTGTTAATGTGGGAGGCGGAAGGAGTCATCTGCCTATTAGGAAAGGCTTGGGATGTCAATTTTCTTGAAGTATCGGATGATGGAGTCAATCCCATCAGCAAAGAACTACCCAATCTCACCCTATGAAGGCGTTGACAGAACAAAGGATGGACTCAGCCAGGGCTTAACTACTACCGATGAACTATGAAAGATAGGCATTGGACTTGGTGACAGACCGAGACTAACCTTTGTAAATACTAAGACCCCCCGATGAAGCAGAGGATGTATAGATTAGGCCACATCAAAGACGTTGAGAGAGTTCGAATGAGAAGCGCTTGATCGTTCGGACGAAAAACACCTAAAGATCTACACACAAATGCAAGGCGATACCAGTGGTATCACTTTTAGACAGCCGATGCGAAGGCATCGCCCTTATACACAAAGAAACACAATATCAAGACAAAGGAACCAATAAATTACTAGAAGGGACAGATGTTCTGTTACAAGACTGCTAATGTTACATAAGGTCATAGGAATGCTCGGCAAATGGCCTCGATCGCTCTCAACCGAATAGCATCGACGCTCTGAAGAATGGCTTGGTCTTCGACGTCTGAACCCGAGATATCTTGGAGGAAGTGATGATGACGTTGTGCCTAGCGAACGGCACCAACAAGCAGCTGCTTCTAGGCATCGACCACGGCTAGGAAAGAGGCAACAACCCTCTCTTGCTCGACAATCTTCGCCCAAGTACCCTACAACCTCGTCAATAGGTCAAATTCTTCCGACCGCAGTTGATCGAGCTCTCACGATGTGGACGACGACTTGGCTTCAATATAGTTCAAAAGGGTACTCTTGGTCCCAACCGCCTCTTTGTGCGTCTTCATCGCTTCCAGCAACAACGCACAACTAGCTCAATCGACTATCTGCTTGATGGCTCGCTGCACTGTCGGGTGATGGAACTCTAGATATGCGGCCGACGTAAGGGCATCATACAATTCTAGTGAGAGGTGATCCAAGACATCATTGAAATGACCCCGTATTGTTCCTGAGTCATTGGCTAGTACCTCTACTGAAGCCTCCAGGCAAGAAAGCAAGTCTGATAGCACCTCCTTCACCGCCGGAGATAGTAGAGTCTCAACCGATGAGGAAGTGCCCATAGGTTCACTCTCCATGTATGGCCGGACGTCAAAAGAAAATTGCTAAGCAAAGGACTGAAAAGGAGAGAAACAAATTAAGGAAAAGCTCATCATAGTATGATAATGGGCGCAAGAGCACTTACATTAACAGGCTCGACAGGAGTGGCCGATCGCAGAGTACTATCTACAGAAGAAACAACGACATCATCAACCACTGGAAGGGCATGTGACTCCTCTTTCTCAAAGCTATCTTGAGGGGTAGGCGGTCCCGTGGCATCCACCGTATGTTGCATCCAAGGCCGATGTTAGTTATGCAAAAGACAACGGGAAAAGAAAAGAAAGTTGGGTACCTCATGAGAATGTGAAACAGAAGGAACCCAGCGTAAACCACCATGCCTTCTGGCATATCGACCTCTACAGTGGCAGCCGTGCCGACCACATTAGCCGGCACGCTGGGATCAACATATGCAAATTCAGACGCATCAGGCTCAATGATGATTCCCGCGATGACACCCCTAGCAGGCGGGGATAATCGGGTACCAGTCGGTTCATTGGCCGCCGGGTTGGAAGCCACTGGAGGATACACGATAGCAGAGAAAGAAGGCTGGCTAATAAAAGATATCAGACATCAAAGACGCAAACAAAATTATGCAGTGTAAAGATGCAAATGTACCTGACCAATGGAGGCGCATCGGTAACAGCCACAACTAGTTTGGCTGGAGAAGTGGATGGCATCGACCGGAGAAAAAGAAAACACATCACAAAGGAGAAATACATCACTAAACATCGGGGGAAAATAGAAAGGGTACCTGGCTAGGTCGAGCCCTGGTGAATCGGTGAGTTCCTCCATCCGATGCCTTGCGCTTACGTGCTAGAGTTTTGACTTGCTTGCTTGCAAGCAAATCCTTCAGGGTAGGATCCCCGCTACCCAAGACACTGATGTCTGATTGTGGCTGATAATCAATCGGCCAGCCGCTCCGGCTCACCTACGGAGCATCCACATCACCCCTGCATGACACAAGGATTAATAAAGGAACAAGATAAAAAGGAAAATGAACGAGAGGGGTCAAGATATGTACCAGTGAGGTTTCATCGGTATGGATAGGATGCAGGTGCTCACAACACGATCTCAAAGTCCGATCGAGTAGATGTAGCACCCACTCGCCCTACTAAGTGTCGAAGTCTATGGAGCTAATGGCGTAGGCTGACAAAGGGGTGAGGTCACCATAAGGCACTTGGTCATCAACTCAGGATAACTGCTTGTATTCCTGGTCATCTTAAATCTCTCCACGCAATTGGATCCGGCCGATAAAAAACAAGTGAGGAGGAAGTTGGCCGAATCCTAACTGCCATGGGCAAATAGTTGGATGATAGAATTGTTGGGGAATAGGGGAGCTACGCTAGCCAATAAATTCAAAATTTTTTCCCTATGCCCAAGATTCAAGTTCATGCGAGATCATGGATTATTATCTTCCTAGCACGAGATGCGCTAGGTGCAGCGAAAGAAGATGTTGGAGTAGCTCGTCAAGCCTATCCTTGCTTCGTCCTTGCCGTCCCTCACCGATCCAATCGATGGAGACGAAGTAGTCATTCACATGAAGATGTCCACGGGCGTCACTATTGGAGCAATGCCTCCACAGAGTCCACGCGTAAAAGGATGGATTTCCTCCCATGGCAGCGTGCTAGCACCGCACGTGAGAGACGGGGATCCTTGACCTCAATGTTTGAGATCAAGAAAGGGAGGAGATGAGTGTTTGGTGGCTTGGTCTAATCTAGACTTATTCCATATTCCAAGACATCCTCCTCTCCTTTTATTGGGCTAATAGCCCCCTGGTCGTGCTTATCTCAAAACCCTCAAAACCGTAATAGATCCAATCTGTTCGCCCACGTAGGAACTTCCGATCCTGGATTAGAATTTTTGACATGGTATTTTAGGTCTCTCGATACAGTACTAAGCGCAACAGATCCAATCTGTTTTTGCCCACCTCGGAACTTCCAATCATTACAAAATTCCCCGGTTCCAAATCGTAACTTCCATCTCGTCGAAACTTCCGAAGCAACACTTTCTTTCTAACTCAAGACCAGTAGGGCTTCGGCCCAGTCCAGGACATGTGTATTTTTGGCCCAAATTACCAAAATTGACATTTTGACAATCCTAACCATTAATGCAATTTTTTGCTATCAACACATGCTTGTCTGCTGTAGAAGCATCATCTCCTGGCTCATCAGGGTTAGGTTCCTCCATTACATAATCCTTTTTCTCTTGTTTAAGAACAATTCTAAAATTTCAATACCAATCCATAAAGTTTGTTCCAGATAGTTTTTCACATTCAAGTATAGATTGCAAATTAAAAACTGGAGTACTCTTAACAGTAGAAGTAGTAGGTGCCATGATCTACAAAAGATTAAATGCAAGGTTCAGCACTATGCAATGTTTATCTTCTATCCAATAAAAGATTTCCCACTATCTAAACCAGTCACTTTCCCTCTGATGACTAATAGTGACGCAAGATCCATAGTCACGCTATCTCCTAGTGAGCATTGGCATCACTACTAGAAGCTAGTTGACATAGGTAAGCAACTCCTTGCTAATCACATCGTATGTGACTCTTGTCATTGGAGAAGCATCCAATGCTCAACCCTAACTCCTATGCTCTAAGGCCCAAAACCGTTTTGATAGCCTTGTCAAGTGAACCAATACTATGCGTGTAGAAGTCCGACTTCCACACTAACTAGTCGAGATAAAAGATAGCACCCTGCTTTGGAAGACCCACTATCGATGAGCACGAACCTTGGTGGGTGCATTTATTTTGAAGAGCATCAATACTTAATTTTCTGAGGGAAAACTATTCTAGCACGGTAACATCCCTAGCGCACACGAAACATGCAAGAATAGTGTAACAGGAACATAAGAAAGCATCACAGGCAATCATATTAACTGTGACATAGCATGGTCCTCTTCACATGGCGATCTCCATCTCCATGGCTCCCATCATTGAGTACGTGCTCTTGGCCTCCATGAAGAGTACTAGTCCATCTCGCATAGTCTATACTAATTACATGGGCCGAAACACTGTGGAAATGACATGCAAGTCGTAATAAATTTTACATTAGCCTTGGACTATAAATAACCATGACACGCAAGCCATATTTAATTTACATTCATTGCATGCATCTCATACATCACATTTATCCAAGGCCATGCCAGTCACATCATTCTCTGCAAAACAAAGTTAGGCGAGCAATCTACAAGTGACTAGATTCTGGATCTGAAAAACCCAACTCAACAGGCTCAGAATTTTAAATTCGGTTGGGTCGGAACTTCTGATATAGCATCGGAACTTCCGATGCACTAAAACTTCTGATCAATATCAGAATCTGAGACCGCAACAATTACTTTCTGTATCGATTCATTATTTGATATTGGAACATCCGATCACTATCAGAACTTCCGATCTGCCATCGGAACTTCCGATTTGTCCTGGACAGAAACAAATCTAATCTGTTTTCCACCATGTATATCCATACATGAGGGATCCAAATCGAACACTACACACGTAGGCTCTGGTACCACTGTTGGGGAATAGGTGAGCTACGCTAGCCGACGAATTCAAAATTTTCGCCCTAAGCTGAAGATTCATGCGCGTGCGACATCATGGATCATTACCTTCTAGCACAAACATGCTAGGTGCAGTGGAAGAAGATGTCAGAGTAGCGCGTCAAGCCTATTCTCGCTTCATTCTAGCCTTCCCTTGCCGATGCGATCAATGAAGACGACGTAGTCATTCGCATGAAGATGTCCATGAGCATCAGCTGTTGCAGCAACGCCTCCATGGAGTCCACATATAGGGATGGATTTCCTACCATGGCAGCGTGCTAGCACCGCACGTGAGAGACGGGGATCCTTGACCTCAACGATTGAGATCAAGAAAGGGAGGAGAGGAGTTTTTGGTGGCTAGGTCTAATCTAGGCTTATTCCATAGTCCAAGATGTCCTCCTCCTCCCCTTTTATAGGGCTGATAGCCCTCTGGTCGTGCTCATCTTGAAACCCTCAAAACTGTAACATATCCAATCTGTTCGCCCACGTCGGAACTTCCGATCATGGATCAGAACTTCTGACAGGGTAATTTAGGTCTCTCGATACAGTACGACGCGCAACAGATCCAATCTATTTTCACCCACCTCGGAACTTCCGATACCATATCGTAACTTCCGATCAGTACAAAATTCCCCGGTTCCAAATTAGAACTTCTGGCTCGTCAGAACTTCTGAAGCAACATTTGCTCTCTGACTCGAGACCAGAAAATAATCAGAACTTCTGATACTACCTATCAGAACTTCCGATACACAGAATTTTCTTAGGCATATCTTTCAAGAATTCGTAAGAGGCTCTGCAGGTGGTAAAATTGACAGGCAAAAGGCAGGAAGTGATCAAAGTTTTGAAGATTCTGGTGGACCCTTCATCTCAGCATGCATTGGCCAGGAGGAACCCACGGGGGTACTCGTTCTCAGATAAGTACTCATACGCAAACCAGATAGTCTTCTCATTCTCGAAGCCACAGTAAAACTTCGCAAAATAGAAGTTCAAAGAGTTGGGCGACAATCGGGAAGAAGATCGATAGGCAGCTGCCTCGCCCGGAGATAAGCACTGGCGGTATGTGGGGACAACTGATTCAAGATGATCCGCATAAAACACCATCAGAAAGAGAGGAGAAGTGTCATCTCCCTCATAGGCCCGAGCCATGCGTGGAGAAAAAGAGAGGAGACACTCAACCATCTAGAGAGAATGAAAGTGAGAGAGATGGGAAGATAGTCACGGGGGTAGCAGATAACAAAAGAACTCATGGGTTGAAGAAAAAGTGCACACTGCACAACACTTTTTTAAAGAGCATAGGACAAACTGCACAACATAGCCTTTTAAAAAAGCACAATACAAAGCTACAACAGAAAAAAGAGCACAATACAAAACAATACAAAGCACGATAGAAAATGTGAGAAAAAGAGAGAGAATGGCAGTTGAACTATAAACATTTATATTATATCAACTGATTAATTGATGACCGATTAATTCAATTAATCCCCCGATTAACCGATTAATTCTTACTCAGTGGTCAACCGATCACCGAATTTTCTAACACTGGCGACCGGAGAAGAGGTGAATGGGTGCCTCAACAATTTTTTTTCGAATCGATGGCCTACCCAACAACACCCAACGCTCCTTAGAAGACAACTAACATAAACAGTTCAATCTTAACAGATCTATCATAGTTAAAACCAGTGCTATCACTCTCCTGTAAAATATGGTGTGATGTGACATTCTCAGAGATCACAAGCACTAAAAACAATCTAGCCTAAAAACGACCGGTGTCCTAATCGAAAAGACACCACAACAGTGCTTAAAGGAAGATTAAATTTACTCATAGAACAAATGACATCCCCTCAAAATTTTCACGAAATCATAGATAATTCATCAAACACAAACAGAACATCCCCAATTTTTAGGCAGTTCACAAATATCAGAAAACACAATATTTAATGCATTTAATCTAGAAAAAATAAATGCAGTAAATAAAGGATGCTCATAGATGATTCAAAATGCACTAATGATACAAAGATGCATCAATAAACATTCATAGTGTATTATGAAAATAAAGTGCTTGCAATAATTAAATCTACCACAAAATATTCAGAAATAAATTCCAATGCTCAAGGATCTAAATGAGATATTACTGTGCTGCTCTGTTCTTAGGAACAAAAACCTACGCGAGATGCTTCTAGAGCCTGGTGTTGCCAATTCCTCTGCACATCTCATCACCGAGAGCACTGCATGCCTACAGGATCTAATGCCGTACGCCATTCTCATGCTTCCACTATGCACCACCCCAAACCAAGCGCCTCCTCGTGCTTCATGTGCCCCTCGTGCCGAGCGATCCGCGTCCAGGAAAAACCGTGCTCAGCCAAAAACGCGTGCCCACGCGTCTGCATAGGCCGTCGACTGCCGAGCGATCTTAGCCTAGGGCCGGTTGACTCAGGAAAACCAGGAATAGTACATCCCTGAGAAAAACCGGCGCAAGGAGCTGGTGCTACAGTGACGACGCTGGTATGAGGCAGCGGTGATTCCAATCAGGAAAAAAAGGAAAACCAGTGTGTAGGAGGAAGAAGGGTTAAAGTGAAATCAGATTTTGCATTTAATTGAGTTGAAAGACTTAGGGGATACAAGACCTTTATATAGGCAGTTCAAAAAGTGGAAAAAAACATATTTACCCCTAGAGTAAATTACACACAGACGCAAAAATATACTATGGGCCCAATGGGTATAATAGTAAAATCTTATCTAAATATAGCTTGTCCTAACGCGGAGCTTTTGTAGCAGCTACGACTTCACTTCAGGACGGTTTGATCTTCGATCAATGATCCGGATTAGTGCGTCGGTTTTACGCCGAAAACCGACAAAGTGTCCTGTCTTCGTACTGGTTACCGGAATGGGTCGGCCCGATTCCGCGGTCCCTCATGCTGGCAATCGCTCGCCACCCGTTTACTTGAGTCAAACCCGGTCAACAGACCAGCGGATTCCCTGCCATTCCTAGCCCACGTACCTAGATTTAACTGGCCCGGCTCTATGGCCCCTCTGCCCGGCAGTCGCTCGCCGCCGTGTACCTGAGTCACATGCAGTCAAGACACGACAGATCTCTTCTGCTCTTTATCTCCTCTCTCTGACTTTCGTTGACAATCACTCATTACTTCTGGAGCCATGAGGCCCATGATCTTCAACTTGGTCATCAATCTCCCCCTTGATGAGTGCATTGTCAATACCCTCTTCATCAATGCTTCATATCCTGCAAAACATGTGGAAACACAAAAAACAAAACACAAGAGAACATAAAGAAGTAAATAAAATAAAAGGTTTAACCCTACTGACCAAAAGCCAAACAAAAGCCCAAAAACAGTCATTATGGTTAAATAGAAAGAAATCAACAAAGATTTCTAATAAAAACTCAAATGAGTGCAATCTCTGAATTATCAACAAGGATATCCAAAGAGTAAAAGCAAAAGAGACTAAAACTCCCCTTGAAACTAATCCCAGAGAAAGCAAAAAGTCCCCACCTAAACTCTTCTAAAAGATCAAATATCCCAAAATTTCTCCCCCTTGTTGACAACTAGACTCATCAAGTTAGACTAAATGCACTCAAAAGAGACACGACTCAAACTCCCCCTAAAATGTAGCTCCCCCTCAAAATATGCAATGAATGCAACTGGGGTGCAAGTGGAGTGTAAAAAGCATGCTTCTCAGATATGATTAACTACAATTACAACATCTAGCAAGTATAGCACAAAATACTGTCTAAGACACATGAAATGATCAGTGCAATAGAAGATATCCAAAGAAATTCATTAGCACACATTTTCTGATTTTGCAAACAAAAGCATCACCAAATTTTCTAGTTGACAGTCAAGGTAAAACATAAAGTGCAGAAGCTAGCTAGTATCTACCAAGATAGGCATGATCAAAAAACTCAAAGCTTTAGCAAACTTATTATCTTTTTAATTTTTAGGTTTTTTCTTTCCATTTTCATTTGTGCCAGGGGTTATTTACATGTCAACCTTATGCTAACTGACCAAGTCAAGCCTAGGCCAGAGAAGGACCATCAAAAGCTTAAGACATTGGTCTTGGTATACATTATAATGTCCTAGTTCATACCAAAGTGCTATGGTAAGTAGTCTAGAACAATGCAATGCGACACAACAAATCCACCAGGATTTTTTCACTTAAGCATAAAAGACATGTATTTTTCATTTTTATGATTTTTTATCATTTTATAGCATATTTTCCACTGTGAAAGCATATACATGTCCAAGTTGCATATTGTTGGCGTAAAAGATTACGCTAACAGGTTTCTGAAGATTAGAAACTAACAAACGAAGTGTTTGCGAAGGAAACTATTCCAAGCCTCCGAAAGGATAATAACTTAGAATAGTTTGAAAGTGTGTATTGAATAACTTGTATTCGGTCCCCATTACAGGGTAAAATGGGGGGTATTTATAGGCCCAAACATTAAGGAAAAGACCTTTTTACCCCTCTATTACAACTGACATAGTGGAAACTATTCGGTACCTTAATAGGGCTAAAATGGTAAAAGACTAATCTAATAAGAAAAAAGATAAGTCTTCCATCTTAGCTGGCAAAGAAACTCTCGGAAGAGTCCCCGTTCGAAGATATACTCCGAACCAGAGTCCGTCTTCATACTTCGAACTATCTTCAACATACATCTGAGAGTATATGTCGGAATCTTTTGACTTGATTTCCTATCTTTGTCTTGTTACTGCGATAATCCTGAAGATGGAATATTTTCCCCCAATAGTAGCCCCTCGAATACACTTATCCGTTAAATCTGTAATGTTAGGGAAGCAGTATACGCAAGAAAACATATCCATGTGCAGGGATTAGCAGACTTAATACACCTCCGAAATGTATAGAGATGCGAACTTGAAATTATTTTCTAAGTAAATTGCATTCGAAGTATCTTAGAATTAGCTCGGGAAATCCGAAAGTTCTTTTAGACTTGGAAAAAATAGCCGTTGGCTTTTTCCTTCTAATGGAAGTTACGTAATGCGTTAATTCCAGAACAAAGTAACGGTCAAGAATGCGAAACGGCATAAGCAAACGGTAAAGAATCGGGGTCGGGGCTATAAATAGAGGGCTCGGACCTTTCTTGAGTACCTTTCCACCTCTTTCGTGCAAACAGACCAACTCTCGAACCCTAGCCTCCATTTTCCTTCAAAGCAACCCAAGAGATCTAATGGCGAAAACCAGCTTCAAAGGTCCTGGAGTGGCTTCAACCTTGACTCGGCAGGAAGTTGCGGCGGAAGCGGTGGCCGCTACATTGGCGGTGACTGCTCCGACACCTGCAGCAGCAGCAATGGCGGCAGCGGGGGAAAATCCCCAGAATGTTGGCCATCAAGACCTCTGTCCGACGTCGACAAAATATATGGATCAATCTTATCAGCTAGGGCATTCAACCTGCAGAAGAGAATCACTTGCGGTCGCAGTAGAGGGCAAGATCAGTTCTGGGGTTATGATTCGCAAACCTGGGAAGGAAATCATTCCATCACCGAGACCCGGAGAAGTGGTTGTTTTCGAAGCTTTCTTCGAAGCTGGGTTGGGGCTTCCGGCAGTCGACTTTTTAGCGGAGGTATTGGACTTGTTTCATGTCACTCTCCCCCAACTCTCTCCGAATGCGGTAGCACGTCTTGCCATCTTCGAATGGGCATTGCGAGCCGAAGGTTGTGAAGGAAGAGCGGAGATCTTCGCAGCACTACATAGAGCATCATGTCAACCGAAGACCTTCGTAGGCTCCGGAGGTGAAAAGATAGTAGTGGCCTTCGGAAGTATCAACTTCAGACTCCAGGACGAATATGCTCTCCGGTTTCCTGCCAAGGCCATTAATGCTAGATGGTATACTGATTGGATCTTGAGATGGTTTTACGCTGAAGTTGGGGCGAGCAGCCGCCTAGCTGGACCTCTGCGAGAAATCCACTTCCGAAAGGAAGCCTTAGTGCACCCGGATCTAGGCCAACTCGAAGCTCGCTTGAGCTTGCTTCAAAAAATCAGTCGTCGCTTGAGCATGCGAGACTTAGCTGAAGAATTCCTAGGGCTTCAAATTTCTCCCCTGATGGCCAACTGGCCTATCATCTTCGAGGAAGATTCGGAAGGCGGTCTTCGAAAAATTTCCTCAACTTCGAGTCCTGCAGGTAACTTCGAAAACAACATACTCTATGTATATTTATTCGAAGAATTAACAAACTTAACTCGTTTTTCAGCTTCTTCAGCCCCTATAACTTCGGAGCAAATCGTACGAGCTTCGGAGAAGATTTTGGGCGTCCCAACTCCGACCGAGAAAGAATGGAGGATCAAATTGGTTGGTAGGTGGGAGCGATCTAACCGAGTATGGGGACTACTTGAAGTGATCCCGCCTCCTTTGGTGGATTGGGTACCTTCGGAGAAAGGGCCTAAAAAGAGGAAAGCCGAAGCTGGAACTTTGAGCTCTGCCAAGACTCCGATCAAAAAGGTAGCTCGAAAGCCAAGAAATCCTGCGCCTTTGAGTCCAAGAGCTTCAATTTCCGAATCTCAAGAGGATGAAGGTAGGTTGCTCGTAAGGCTGATTGACGAAGATGCAACCCAACAAGATGCACATATTGAAGATGCTGCGAGCGTGCCGAAGTCTCAAGTCAACCTCGAACAAGAGAGGACTCCGGCCGCTCAAGATTTACCTCAAGAAGGAGTCCGGGATGGAGCCCCTATGGATGAAAGCGGAGTTGAAGTTACTGCGGCTTCGGTTCCGGGCGAAGTAGCTACGACTGTTCAAGAAGATGCTCCGACAGTCGAAGATTTGACGGTTGACTCTGACGAAGATCTTGCCTTCGATCCGCCAAGCAGCCCAATGCTCACCCGCCGCCAAAATGTCGAAGGTAAACTTCGAATAATTCTTTTATCCTTTTCTGCGAAATTATATAATGTATAATACCTTTGTTTTTACAGAATCCACTTCCATGGAAGAGGTCCATCCCGAAAATACAATTCCTGGACCCTCGACAACTTCGGAGCAAATTCCAAAAGCCACTCGGATGGGGCCTGGAAAAGGCAAAGGAAAGATGGACCCCCTCCCTGCTCTGAGCTCAGGATCAACTCCGTCTGAGTCAACAGACGAGAGCCAATCTACTGAGGGGGGCCAATCTACTGAGGCTCCGAAGACCATAACTCAACACTCCGGGCCTTCGCCAAGCGAAGATGACAAACAAGCGTTGAGCATGCTCCCTCTTCTAGCTCCTTTCTTGGAGCAAAGAACTGGGCTTCGGACTTTGCTCGAGCCTTTGGATCGAGCTAGTCGCGAAGTCGGGGAGACAAACTTGGTGGCTATCTTGAGCGAGGCGGAGAGTTCGGAGCTTAACATATCAAATGAACGTGGAATCGTTCGCCTTCGAGAGGAAAATGCAACTCTTCAAAGAAATCTTACTATCTCCGAAGGTCGAGTGGCCCACATGGACAACATGGTTTCAACGGAGCGCAGGGCCAGACAAGGCTTGGAGGCTGTGAATAAAGAGCTCGAAGCGGAAAAAATTGTGCTTCGAGCAGAAATTGAAAAGATGCGGGCAGAGCACGCTACTGTGGGGGCCGAGCTTGTTAGACTCCGAGAAGAAGCTAGCCAACTACTGAATCATAAGAATTCTTTAACTACGGAGGTGGCTAGGTTCTCTGGAGTAATAGAAGAGCTAACTTCGATGAAGGATGCATTAATTGAAGATAAGCTGAAGTCTGAGAAGGTAGCTGCGGAGGTCATGGACCAATTGCTAGGCGTTCTAGAGTACTTCGGTACTACTGGGACGCTTCCTTCGGATGACAACATCTCCCTACTGCGCCGGCTGAAAAGGATTCAAGGAGTAGCGAAGCAAATGAAGACAACAGGCATTCGTTACGGAGAAATCTCCGGACAAGTGGCTGCTGTTGGCCTACTTCGTTACTACGAAGATCTAGGTTGAACGATAACTCCGAGCGCAGGAGAAGGTCCCATTACCTTCGATGATGACCAGCTTCTTACTCCCTCCGAAGGTGTGGCCGCTGCTTGGCAAGCCTTTCAAACTTCATGGAGAGCCGAAGGTCGGTCTGCGATCAAGGCCTGGATTGACGAAGGACAACGCCAGAAGCAGGCTCGGTCTCAAGCTTCGAGCAGTCAGCCTCCTCCAAACCCGCATGTTTAGAATTACCTTAGGATCTTCAACTATGTAAAACACTATGCTTTTGTACATTTATGAATGAAGATTTGTTTATCATGTTTTTAGGCTTTGTTTCATATGGAAGATGTCGAAGTATTAGATGTTAACGACGAACTTCGCTTATTATGGGCTACCTCGATATCTTAAAACTTCACAAGCGCCCTCGATTTCTAGTTCGTCGGGATAGTTCCGGAGCGATTACATCCGAAATAAGCAAAGATATATTATCTTATATCAAAGAGGAAGAAAAAGAAATTATCTTGGAAACTTCGTCTTCCGAAGACATTATATGGTCCGAAGACGAAGCTGAATCTCAAAGGAAAAAGCCTGAAGAACTTGGAAGCTGGGAAAGGAGCCCTGAACGGCTTCGAACTTGGGCCGAGCTTCAACAAGAACAAAAAGACTTTAGAGCTTCGAAGGGAGGCAGGAGAGTTAAACGCAAAGTTGTTAAAACTCCCGGCACTGGAACTAGTCGTTCCAACCCTAGCTCTAGAGATCGAAGAGGTCTTCGATTCCTTCTTGGTATAGATACCATTTTTTCATGATGTAATCATATTTGTTCGGATAATAAATATCGATTTAAAATTGTCTCCCTATTTATTAGCCCCTCTTTGGGCGTAAACAACTTCGAACTGTATTCTAAGATGGTTAGGCGCAAAGAAAAACTTAGGAGTACAATTTTCGGGGTTCGGAGTCCCTCAGCAATTTAAAGATTGATTAAAATCTTATAAAATGTCTTCGACTATTTGTAGTCTGAAGATTGGCAACTTAGTACCTTATGTTTTCGAAAGAAATCACTTGAGATAACTTTCCGGACACTTTAGTGTCTTAGATAATTTGTCACTTTGGACTTTCTTAACAGACATTCGAAGCTCATGGCTCAAACTCTGTTTTTGTTTTGGCCTCCTTCGGCTCTTTTTTGCGAATTCTGTCAAACCAATGGTTTGGAGTTCGCAGTGGTCTCTTTGGACTCTTTTTACGGATGTCTACAAGCCGGTGGCTTGGACTCCGCATGATTTGGTCTCCTTGGACTCTTTTTACGGATGTCTACTAGCCGATGGCTTGGACTCCGTATGATGTGGTTTTGGGCTCTTTTACGGATGCCTACAAGCCAGTGGCTTGGACTCTGGATTATGTTAGCCCTCACGTCGGAAACTTCAAACCATTGGTTCAAAGTCCAAAAATATGATTCAAATTAATGACACTTCCCTCTCGGTCAACTCCACGGTTCCAGTGCGTCCACTCGGAAGCTGGAAGTTTATGAGGGGTAGGCACTATCTGAACCATATGCTTTATTGATTCAAAAAGTGATTACACATGATTACAAGGAGCCCTTATGCGAAGTATCGCTTTAGGTGCTCCGCATGCCAAGTATGTGCTAACTCTTCACCTTCCAAATTAGCTAATTTAAAAGAGCCAGGACGTCCGGAACGAACAATTAAATATGGACCTTCCCATTTATTTCCTAACTTTCCTGGCGCTATGATGCTTCGTAAAACGAGATGACCCGGTCTAAGCTCATTGATCTTAACCTTCGGGTCAAACTAAGCCTTCGTCTGCTGATGATACTTTGATAAATTGGCCACAACTCGAAGTCTTGTTTCCTCTATTAAATCCAGCGAAGCTTGTCTTTCTCCTTCAATCTCCGGTTCGGTGCTGCGAAGTGATCCTCCTTTGAGCTCTGTTGGAGTCATAGCTTCATCTCCGAATAGCAATCTGAATGGAGTGAAACCTGTGGACCTTGTTTGCGTAGTCCGAATGGACCATAAAATCTTCAGAAGTTCTTCGGTCCATAGTCCTTTTGCCAATCCTACTATCCTTCGATTTAGCCCTGACAAAATATTTCCATTGGCTCTTTCTACAGCTCCATTAGACTGAGGATGTTTCACTGCAGCAAAACATAACTGGATGCCTAGATCTTCGCAAAACTTTCTGAAAGGTTATGCATCGAACTGTGTTCCATTATCAACTGTGAGTTGTCTAGGTACTCCAAACCGTCTTTATAACAACTCTTGTAGCCCCTAGAGCACGTGCTTTTCGGAGTCCCAGTAAAATCCCTTCATACTCCGCTATATTATTGGTAGACTTAAGTTGAGTCTTGCGGAGTACATTGCCCTTTGTCCTGAAGGCGAAATTAACACTGCTCCAACACCTGCTCTAGATGCTTGGAAAGCTCCATCAGAATAAACAGTCCAAATTCCTTCGCTTGACTTCTCTGGAATCCACGTTGCAGGGGAGTCCATTCTGCTACGAAATCTGCCAACACTTGCGATTTGATTGCTGTCCTTGCCACAAAGGATATGCCGAAGGGTGATAGTTCAACTGCCCACTTTCCAATTCTTCCAGTGGAGTCTTTACTTCGGAGCATATCTTCCAACGGGTACGAAGTTGGTACAATTACATTATGAGCCAAAAAATAATGTCTCAATTTCCTCGAAGCCATTATCAGAGCATAAGTGAACTTTTCAAGCTCGGAATATCTTGTCTTTGCTCCCGACAATGCTTCGGACACAAAATAAACTGGATTTTGTACCAACTTCCCATTGAAATCCATTTCTCTGACAAGGACTGCGCTGACAGCAGAGCCTGTAGCCGCAAGGTAAAGGAGTAGGGTTTCGTCCGCAGTAGGCACCGTGAGTGTAGCAAGATTACTGAGATACTCTTTAATATCTTCGAAGTTTTTCTGACACTCCGGTGTCCATGCAAAATCTTCGGACCCTTTCAATGCTTTAAAGATGGGCAAACTTCTCTCCGCAGACCTTGCCAAAAACCTGCTAAGTGCTGCAAGATGACCAGTCAGCTTTTGCACTTCCTTTAAATTCTCTGGAGGAGCCATCTTCTGTAGTGCAGTTATCTGAGTAGGGCTAGCTTCAATCACTCTGCTTGAAACTAAATACCCTAACAACTTCCCAGCCTTAGCTCCGAAGATACATTTCTCGGGGTTAAGACGAATCCCACATGCCCGAAGGCTATTAAATGTTTCTGCTAAGTCTAGGCTATGTTGGTGCTTTAAAGCACTCTTTATTACAATATCATCCATATAGGCCTCTACATTACGACCTAATTGATGACCTAGAGCCTTAGCAACTAACCTCGAAAAAGTAGCCCCAGCATTTCTTAAGCCAAAGGGCATTCTTACATAACAGAAGACTCCTGAAGGAGTTACGAAGCTTGTCTTAATTTCATCTTCGCGTTTCAACCATATCTGATGATAACCGGAGTACGCGTCAAGGAAACTTAATAACTCCGAACCTGCAGTGGAGTCGACCAATTGATCAATTCGGGGCATGGGGTAGGGGTCACGAGGGCATGCTTTATTCAAGGATGTGAAATCAATGCACATGCGCCACTTCCCGGAAGATTTCTTCCTGATGAAGACTGGGTTGGCTAACCATTCTGTGTGAGCCACTTCTCTGATAATCCCAGCCTTCAGCAATTTTTCAACTTCGTCTTTGGCAAGAACAGCTCTTTCTGCAGACATTTTTCGGAGTCCTTGCCGAACAGGCCGGGCCTTCGGGTTTACAAGTAAACTGTGCTCAATAATATCCCGACTGACTCCGGTGATGTCTTCGTCAGACCAAGCAAAGACATCTAAATTTTCCTCAACTACTTTCTCCAAGGAGGTAGCAACTTCTGGAGGCAAATCTTTACCAAATTGAAATGAATATTCTTTACCATCTTTAACAATAACCTTCATTGCAATCTCTCCTTCAGGACTTGGTCTTGGGAAGGATTTCTTCGAAGATTCGCCAGGAGCAGAAAAATTTTCTTGATTATCTTGCACACTATTCACTTGTCTTGGATCAAGAGGGGGGACGTGACCATACTCCGCTCTTCGGGCGGTAGCTTGATCTCCGAAGATAGTGAGCACTCCCGCTTGTGTGGGCATCTTCATGCACAAGTAATTGTGGTGTGCCACAGCTCCGAACTGATTTAACATGCCTCTTCCGAAGATGACGTTGTATGCATATGGAGCATCCACGACGTCGAAGATTACTTCCTCTGTCCTGGCTAACAGCCCTTCTCCGAAGGTAACTTCCAGGCCAATTTGGCCGAGTGCATCAAGCGGAGGTCCTGCGAAGCCTTGCAAAGGACGAGCCGCTGGAAGAAGGTGCTTTCTGGAGATGCATAATTGATCGAAGGCTTGAACAAAAATAATGTCTGCCGAACTTCCTCCGTCAATTAGCACTCTTCGAACCTCAGTTCCTGCAATGTCGGCAGTAATGACAAGTGGGTCTGCATGTGGAAATTTAATGCCAGCTGCATCCTCTTCAGAAAAAGATATTGGCACATGGGACCATTCAGGCATAGCATCTGCAGATGAAGAAGTTCCAATGTGCCCCACTTCTCTGACATACTCTCTTCTCTGCCTCTTTGACATGCTTCCGAGAGTCCCTCCTACGGAGATTGGGAGGACTACTCTTTTTCCTCGGTCTTGCCCTTCTTCCTGCTTCGGAGGTGGCATAACATTGACCACCGGAGGGCGCCTTGCTGGATCGAAGTTCTCTATTCGCGCCACAGCCTGGACAGGCTCTGGATGCCCTTCGGCTTGAACTCGGTCAGTAGTACCTCGACCCGACGTTCTCTCTAAATACTCTCCTCTCAGAGTAAGTATAGCCTTGCACGCGTCAGTTGTGTGACTTCGGTTCTCACCATGAATGCAGCAGAAAAAAGTTTGGCCTTTTCTGGCCGATTTCCTTGGAGACCTCCAACTGCTGGTTTTACTTCCCGAAGATTGTGGATCTCTCTGAGCAAACTTTTGCGGGGGTGCAATGTTCAGAACTTCTGAACGAGGATGCTTTTGCCCCCTTCTCCTATCATGCTGAGCTTCGAAGATGGGTCCCTGCGGCTGTGTCGAAGTTTTCACTTCCAATTTTACTTCCTGCAGTATGGACGGAGTAGCTGCAGTTCTTCGAAGCCAGCCCTCTTCTGACCTTGCATATTCTTCAAAATAGGACATCAGCTGAGAAACAGAAGATATGCTTTTTCGATGAAGTTTATCAAGTAGGCCTGGATGAATGACTCCCTCTCGAGCTGCGTCAACTACCGAAGATGTAGTTAACCCTCGAATTTGCGACTTCGTATGAGCGAAGCGCTTGAAGTATTGTCTTAGGGTTTCTCCAGGGAGCTGCTTCACCTGGAAAAGACTTCCCGTTGACATTGGAGGCACGAAGGTGCCCTGAAAATTACTCACGAACTTTTTCTTCAATTGCCCCCATGAACTGATTGATCCTGGTTTTAAAGACCAGAACCATCATAAAGCCACTCCTTGAAGAGCGAGGGGGAAACATTTTGCCATGGTGTCCCGCACTCCTCCACTGGCTTCAATCGCCAAAGCATAAGATCGGACAAATTCTCCAGGATCTTCATCTCCGGCATACTTGCAAAGCTTCGAAGTCTTAAACTTCGGGTCGAAGCGTACTTTCTGTAGCTCGGGATGCAGCGGAGACTCAGTGTCAAAGGAGGCGTTCTCTGGGGCTTCAGGATAGATAGGTTCGTCGTCTTCAGGCACTTCAGGAATAACTGGGATGGCTTGAGAGCGAAGCCTATTTGAAGCTTCTTGCCACCATCTCGCTACTTCGGCTTGGAGACTGGCCATCTGAGTGGCCATATCGCCAAGTCTGTCTTCATCTCCTCTAGAAGGATCTTCCGGGTCTCGAGAACTGTAAGGATCGGTTTGAAGTGGAACTTGGGGTGGAAGAGGGACTTCGTCGGGGCGAAGTATAGATGGAGTTGGCGGAGGAACTCCGTATACTCGGGGAAGGGACGTCCCTTCCGGGGTTTGAGGTGGAGGAAAAGTCAAAGGTCGTCCGACCTCGACTGTATCTGTGGATCTAGCTCCGAAGGTCCGAGGAGACCTCCGAGTAGGATTACTAGCTGAACTCCACTTATGAGGCATGGTTTGAAAACTCGGTAGAGAACGAAGTTTCTCGGACTAGGTTCCCCATGGATGGCGCCAACTGTTGGCGTAAAAGATTACGCTAACAGGTTTCTGAAGATTAGAAACTAACAAACGAAGTGTTTGCGAAGGAAACTATTCCAAGCCTCCGAAAGGATAATAACTTAGAATAGTTTGAAAGTGTGTATTGAATAACTTGTATTCGGTCCCCATTACAGGGTAAAATAGGGGGTATTTATAGGCCCAAACATTAAGGAAAAGACCTTTTTACCCCTCTATTACAACTGACATAGTGGAAACTATTCGGTACCCTTAATAGGGCTAAAATGGTAAAAGACTAATCTAATAAGAAAAAAGATAAGTCTTCCATCTTAGCTGGCAAAGAAACTCTCGGAAGAGTCCCCGTTCGAAGATATACTCCGAACCAGAGTCCGTCTTCATACTTCGAACTATCTTCAACGTACATCTGAGAGTATATGTCGGAATCTTTTGACTTGATTTCCTGTCTTTGTCTTGTTACTGCGATAATCCTGAAGATGGAATATTTTCCCCCAACACATATCTACATCTAAGTAAAGGACTTAGCTACCAGACATATAAAAGATAGCAAAAGCATTCAGCCTACACATGCTAGTTACCAAAATTAATGGTGATCATTTTTCTATTTTAAAGCATAAAAGCCATGCATATGACATATATCATATATCATGTGAACTCAAGCAAAGCATGATCATCGACAAGTATTCAAAAGCATATACTAGCAAGAATGAGTAAAGCAGTTCAATCATATAACAGAAGCAAGCTCAAAGTGTGATATATGAATATGCATGATATGAACTCACACAAAAATACTGAAATAAAAGAGTAAAGAAGAAAGAAAAGACTCAAAATATCCTAAAAAGGAAACACAACTCTCAAATCCCCTCGTAAAAGCTCAAACCTAGACTGATCTAGGGGTTTGGTAAGAATGTCAGCCAACTGATAATGGGTATCAACATGAACAAGGTCAATGACACCTTTCTCATATTGATCCCTCAGAAAGTGAAAGCGCACATTAATATGTTTGGTTTTTGAACGAAGACATGGGATTTTCCCTACACTAATTGCGCTGGTGCTATCACAAAACAAAGGCACTCTAGGTGGGAAAGACAACCCAAAATCTTTCAAAGTGGAAATCATCCAAACTAACTGTGAGCAACAACTAGCAGCAGGTATGTACTCAGCCTCTGTGGTAGAAATCGCAACTCCAGATTGTTTCCGAGAAGACCAAGAAACAAGCGAAGAAGCGAGAAACTGGCAAGTACCGGAAGTCGACTTGCGATCCAGCCGACACCAACCAAAATCAGCGTTGGAAAGGCCAGATAACTCAAGAGATGATGCAGAATAATAAAGACCGAGATCAGGTGCATAGGTAAGGTACCTGAAAATGCGCTTGACAGCCTACCAATGAGATGCACATGGTGAAGACTAGAAGGGCGCGCACACTCCCACAACAAACTGAATGTCTGGTCTCATCGCAGTCAAGTAGAAGCGCGATCCGATCATCCCTCGATACTCTCTCTCGTTGACCATGATACCACTCTCGTCCTTGTCCAGGCCCATAGATATGCCCATGGGGGTCATTTGAGGCTTCAGCTCTCCACCGAAGTTGAACTTCTTCAGGATGTCTCGTGTGTACTTGCTTTGGTGGATGAAGATGACTTCCTTGGTTTGCTTGATCTGGAGCCCTAAGACGTACTTGAGCTCACCCATAAGGCTCAACTCAAACTCGTTGCGCATCTGGTCAGAAAACTTAGACACAAGCTCATTAGTAGAATCACCAAAAATAATGTTGTCCACGTAAATCTGAGTAATCAAGAAATGAGAGCCAACTCTGAGTAAGAAAAGAGTCTTGTCCACATAACCCATCACAAACCCATTCACTAACAAAAAATGCTTTAAATTATCATACCAAGCCCTAGGAGCTTTCTCCAAACCATATAAATCTTTCTATAGCTTAAAAATATGACAAGGAAACATAGGGTTTTCAAAACGGGGGCTCCCTAACATAGACCTCCTCTATGTACCTGTACATAAAAGCACTCTTGACATCCATTTTAAAAAGATTTAAACCTTTAGAAGCAGCGAATGCCAAAAGTATGCGAATAAAACCAAGATGGGTAACAGGGCAAAAGTCTCCTCAAAATCAATACCCTCCTTCTGGCAAAAACCCTAGGAAACTAATCGAGCTTTGTTGAGAACCACAACACCATCTTCACCTTGCTTGTTCTTAAACACCCACTTGGTGCCTATGGGGTTACATCCAGGTGGCAACTCAACTAGTGTCCAAACCCGACTACAAACAAAATTTCGAAGCTCTTCTTGCATGGCATTTGTTAAATTTGCATCAGATAAAGCACGAGCAACATCTCTAGGCTCAAAAGTGGAAACAAAAGCAAACTCAACAAACACAGCAAGAGAACCATTTGGAGAACGCAAAGATCTTGTAGTGATATCACCGATGATGAGCTCTAAGGGGTGATCACACTGAATTGCCTAGGATCCTTGATGATTAGATGTCACCTTACCAGAGTCAGCAGTTGGCACCTCTGGACTCAACTGAGGGGGCTCGATTGAAGTGGAAGTAGTGATCAGAGGTCTGCCCTCGTCCTCAATCGAAGTCTCAAAAGGTGTAGGGTCTATAGGCTGTGCCGAAGGCCCACCCTCATCAATAGCGGGAGTGTCATCATCTTCCTCAAAAATGGACTCTCCAAGCTCATCATCACTGGAAAGCTCAAAAGAAGGAGTAAGCGAAGGCATTGACTCATCGAAAGAAACCTCACACGTCTCAACAAGCTGCTGGGAGTTGAGGTTCTAGACTCAGAAGCCTCAAGAATGCAAAGCATAACCAAGAAAGACTCCATCCCATCAACGAGAATCAAACTTGTCCAAATGCCCTCCCTTCTTGAGTACAAAACACTTGCAGCCAAACGCTCGCAAGTAGCTCACCTTGGGTTGTCTGCCAAACCCCAACTCATATGAAGTCTTACCTATGTAAGCTCTAAGAAAAATGCGGTTGGATATATAGCAAGCTGTGTTCATAGCTTCAGCCCAAAAATGCCTAGGAGTCCTATGATCATCGAGCATCATCTTAGCCATATCTACCAGCGTGCGGTTCTTTCATTCCGCAACACCATTTTGTGGGGAAGTGCAAGGGGTAGAAAACTGGTGCTCAAGACCCTGATCACTACAGAAGCTGACGAACTGAGAATTCTTGAACTCAGAACGTTGTCAGAGCGAATTTCTCGCATCCGACCATTGTTCTCATTCTTCAGCTTTAAGATCAGGTCACGAACAAAATGAAAAGCCTCATCCTTAGACTCCAAAAATAAAACCCACAAAACCGAGAAAAATCATCAACATTCACAAGCGTGTACCACTTCTCACCGATTGAACGTACCCAAGATGGACCAACAATATCCATGTGTAACAGCTCTCCTGTATATGAAGTCATCACTTGAGTCACAGGTGCGTGGGAAGTAGCAACCATCTTTCCACGACGATAGGGATGGAAAACTAGATCCTACTCCATCTTAAACTTGGGCAATCCTCAGATGAGATCCATAGAACTTAATCTGACTTGTAGATAAAAGCTCAAATGACTGAACGTCCTATGCCACCTCTAGAGCTTAGAGTAGGATCCATCAATCGAACAACGAGAAAGGCCAAAAGAACTAGAGAAATCAATCCAAACAACCTTACCAAAGGGTAAGATCTAGCAAACCAAAGATCCTCTAGAATCAACAACAGAAGACACGCCCTTCTTAAAATGAACCTCTAAGCCCTGCTCAAGAAGTTGTGAAACAGAAACCAAATTAAAGCCCAAATTTCCAACCAAAGCAACATTCTTCAAGGAGAAATGCTTAGAAATCTGAATTGAGCCAAAACCGTGTACCTTCCCTTGACCATTGTTCCCAAAAGTGATGTACTCCTTGGAGCTCGGGGAAGTGAGGTACGAGAGCCATCTGTGGTTTCCTATCATGTGGTGAGAGCATCCTAAATCCATGATCCATATGTCATCCAAGCCTCAATCCTACAAAATCATTGGTCATAGGGGGAGCAAATGGTTCAACACTAGGTTTAGCAAATGAGATAAACCAGTGTCGAGCCATTTGCTCAAAAGAAGGAAAGTAGTAAGGAGAGTAAAAGTCTGGACCAAAACGCGTCTTAAAGAGCGATCCTCTATACTTCCTAGAGTCACGACCATGAGGTCCAAAGTCGTATCTGGAACGACCTAGAACACTATCAGAGTGAAAACCACCCTTAGGAGCACGAGCAAGAAAGTCATCTCCTTTACCACCACCTACATGATGTGCCCTGGCATCTAGCCTCTCTCCGCATCGAGGGACTTTCTGTCTACCATCCTGTTGGTAGAACTGCTCCTGCCCACCATGAGCTCTCTCTACTTTCTTAACCCGCTTCTGTCTAAAGTAAAACTCCGCAAGATTCCCTTCTCTCTGACAGAAATCACAATGATAGGTAGGCTTCTTGGGATGTGGTTGAGTCTTGGGTTTCTTGGGCTTAGTGTTGTTGGGTGTTGGATCTTTGGTGTGAGAGGGTCCAACTAGCCATGTAGGCCCAGTCAGACCGACCATGTATACCCGGTCAGACCGTCCATATAGGTCCGGTCTGAACGACCCAACTGGAATCCGACTCCAATTAGTTGATTTCTTGGTATTTTTATCCCTAATTAATTTTTGATGACTTGGAACCCGTTTCTAACTCAGATTAGACCCCAGGCACTCATGACCAACCTCTATAAATAGAGGCAAGGCCGATTCAAGGAGGAACCCCTACAAAACCCTAATAGATCTAATCTATTATTTCCTTGAATCGTACCTTTACTTTTAAATTTACTTTCTTGCCCTAGATTCAATTCGGCACATAGATCATTGCTCGTTTGCGCAGGAAACCACCCGTCCGCCGCGTCATAATCATGGTAAGTCCTCATTTTATCGGGGTTTACCTGTGATTCGGTCTCTTGGCCGAATTGCCTTTTGTTTCTTGTTGTTTTTGCAGTGTTTCATCTCTCTCATCTTCACCAAGGAATCTAGTTACAATTTAACTACGGCAAAACGATCACCAGAGTCTTGGAATTCACCTTCCCGGGACTGTCGGTCCGACCGATGGTGTTGTCCCAGTCTGATCGGCCCGTACCGCGCCGTTGCCTGACATGCCGGCACGCTGCGGCCCAACCGGCAGCCTAAGGCCGATCTGACTGGGCTTTGGAGAAACCCCCGGAGCACTTCACACCAGGTCCCGGGAACACTTCGGAGCCTGTAACACCCCAGAAATAAAAAGGAATTAAAACAAAAGAAAAATATTATTAAATACATTTCTGCAATTTATAATTAAAGAAAATCCTAAAAGAGCCCTAATAAAGCCAAACAGGGAGAAATATTCAAAATCTGGACTTGAAATTTTATGAGATAAACTAGAGGCCAAAATATAATTTTAGGAATTTTTACAAATTTTTATCAACAATGATTCAACCCTAAATCAAATATATGAATTACTAGAATTATTTTAAATCAGAAAAGCATTTAAAATCCTTAACGGACCTCAACCTTGAATTAGCCTCCAGCCCAGCCCAACCCATCTCTGTGTCGCTGACAGTGGGGCCCGCCTGTCGGCGCGTTCCCCCCTCTCTCCTCCCCGCCCGCGCCCTGCCTCGGTCCCACCTGATAGCCTCACCAGCTCAGCCCCTCGCCTCTGACCAACCGGCCCCGCCTGTCGGCGCTCCCTTTCCCGTTCGCCCGCTGACAAGTGGAGCCCACCGGTCAGATTCGTCTTCCTCCTTGGAAGGCGATCTCCCCCTTTCCTTTCCCGGCGATCCCTTCCCGTTTTCCCGCCGCCAGCCACCCGATCTCGACGATCCGAGCCCAGGATCATGATCCCCTACCTCCGGCGATCTCCTTCCATCCAATCCCGACGCGATTTTGCCGTTTTAGGAACCTATCCATGCGCATGGAAGCTCGCCGGCGCAAGGATGGAATCCCCTCAGATTTCCTCCGGTCCCCTTCCCGTTTTATGCCGGCAACACCCTATATAAACCCCTGGTGGTCGCCGCCCTCTGCCCACACCGTCGTAGCCCAAGCCCGAGCGAAAACAGAGCGCCCCATCCCACTTTCAGGCTCTCTCTCCGTTTCAACTCCGGCCGCCGTTCGACGTCGACTTAGGCCTCCCCAGCCCTAGCCACCACCACCGTCGAGACCGCCAAGACCTGCCCGTCCTCGGCCACGCCTCCGTTGGTCGTGGAACCCGCCGGATCATCGTCGCCGACGAGCACCCGAGGAGTCCCGTCGTCTACCCTCGCCGCCGGTCGCCGTCAGTCGTCCGCCATCGCCATCTCCGGTACCATCGCGCTCCCCTCACCCTCCTCTTTCTGTTTTCACCGATAACTAGGCCTCTAGGCCCTTGCCGCCGCCGTCCCCGCTGCACCCGAGCCCCGCCGTCGCTGGAGACGAAGGGTAATCACCCCCTCCGACGCGTGCTGTGTCGTACGGGCTCTCGGCCGCTCGATCCGCGATGAACGACTGGGATTAGAACCCCCTTTGACTTAATCTGGGGCATTCATCTGGTCAAAGCGGTATCGAGGCCTCTCAGCCATCGATCGTGACTTAAAGCGCATGAGCGATCTCGTGCGTCCACGCGTACCCGTTCAGAACATTTTAATCCTGGCCGTCCGATTTCATTTAAAGCCACCGGCCTCACACCTAGCCGCCGGATCCAGATCCAACGGCTCTGGATCAGCCGGTCCACGCACATAGTACCAAGGTCCACTGTGAACCTGGTTCACCGTGGACCAGAGACTGTTTTTCAGTTTAAATAAAATTCCAGAAATTGATTTAAACTTTGAAAATTCATAACTTGCTCATTTTAACTCCAAATTTCACCATTCAAATTTTGTTAAATTCAGCATATTATTCTCTACACATTTATGCCATAAAAACAGTATGTTACTGTTACCCAAAATATTCTTAATAAATGAATAAAAACCCCTTAGGGTTAAAATTATTAATACAGAAAATAAATTAGGAAAAACCCTAAAAAGTTAAGCTTTACTGTTTTACACCAAACTTCATAATATTAAATATTAATTCACATAACAACACCCATAAACATGTATGTTTATTATTTGGTGGATTTTTTATCTGTTTATTGAATGTATTGTTTATTTTTCCGTATCGAGAAGACTACGAGTTCATCGAGGAGCCGGAGTTCTATCCCGAGGTTCCACCTTCACCCTTTGCTGAGCAAGGCAAGTCATCGACCCCTCTTGTTGAAACAGTTGATCATTATTGAGCCCATGTTTTAATAAATTAACGCTATAACTCATAGGTTAATACTGCATTAGTCAAACATCAAGCCCTACACTTATATTTATTAGGTCCCCGTCCTTGTGTGCAAACCCAAGCCATGCTTATTGAGCCTTAACTCCTTGTCACTCTACAAATATTATATTAGCTAGTGCCCAATGTATCGGCACAACTGCTATAGGAAATAAATAATGAGTCGTAGATAGATGGATTCTGCTATATGAAATTCCCCGTTATTCTTGTCTCTGGACTCTGTTGGAGTGGGATATGTTAAGTATGGTGGGTTCCGGGTGCAAGCTCGGAAACTGGTTGGTCGCACCCGGGGCACTATAAGGACCGGTCTGCGGGATCTGTTGCAAAGCACTTTCGTACCAACCACAAGTATAATGGGTAAGTCCTAACTGGAAGTGTGGAACACTCCAACTCTCGGCACCATAGTGCAGGGGGCAAGGGGCTAGCCCTCAGGGCGCCTTGTACCAACGAGGCTCAAGGGGGGGGGGGGGGGTATGGTGGAAACTCGACATGGCGAGACACGATACGAAACCCATAAGAGGGTGCTGCTGAGTCGGGGAGGACCATATGGAAGGTTTTGGCACGAGTTCCCGTGAAATGGGTCATCTCGTTACACTTTGGTGTAAGTGATGAGTGCGTGCCTTGTGGGTACAGTGGTACATCTCTGATCAGAGTAATTTTATCTTTTCGAAAAGTCGAGCCCACGGTCAAGGGCGGGTTGTGTGACTACTCGCAGTTAGTTTACAAATGTTTGAATGGTGAAGTTATTCATGGCATATAAGGACTGTTGTGCGAGGAGGTAAAACGTACTCCTCGAGATAGGAGATGATGATGCATACACATGTTTACTTTTCAGTACTAATAAATTGATCACATTTAATGCTTAATATGCTTTACCTAATTAGCCACTATCTCCTTTTATTATTTTGCATTATATTTGCATTCGGTGGCTTGTTGAGTACATCTGTACTCACCCCGTTGACTTACACCATCAGAGCCCATCTACTACGAGGAGGATGAAGGTCTGGAGTAGCGACCCAGTCAAGGCGAGACTGGAAGGAGGCGTTCATCTAGGACCCTTATTTTATTAGTTTCTCTTCATCTTTATTCACTTTTGTATTAATGCGGTCTACGAACCGTGAATGATTGCCCGTATTGTACGTGGTCGTATGATGAACGTCTTGTTTTATTGATTTTCTATGGAATTTCAATAAAGTCCTGATTTATTAAATCGGGGCGCGACAAGATGGCATCAGAGCCGACTTGACTGTAGGAAGCCAAACAGACCTGACCCTAGGACTTATATTAACTATATTTTCTTACAAAAATTACTTATCCTCTCATCTTCCGAGGTTTTCACAAAAGTTCTCTCTCTTTTGTAGATGCCGGTCCATACCATGAGTGGGAACCTTCGCGACGAGGCCGGTTTCATCCGCGAGTTGTGCATGCTAGTTGAATTCCTCGGATTCGAGCACGAGCCGATGTACCATGGAGTCTTCCCCGACGAGGAAGAAAGCTTCTGCGAGGTCACCGTCGTCATCCAGCCCTCCCCTCAGACAGCCCACACCTATCGAGGAGGAGGACCTACCTTCTTGGTTGCCAGTCAGCGCACCGCCCTCCAGGCACTCACCGAGCTCTGGATGATCTACGACAGTGAGCTCTACGACACGGACTATCGCTTCGTGCCTCTTCGTACCCTAGGGAGTCCACACAGTGACTACGTCAGCACCCTCTCCCAGCGTCACTCTTCGGTTGGACATACAGTGTGCCTGTTGAAGGCAATGGAGGAGCTCCACTATGAGGCACTGCAGGACGCCAATGGACAGCGCGATATGATCGCCTTTTACCGACACTCTTATGAGGATCTGAACCGTGAGAACGGAGATCTTCGTCGCCGCATCTAGCAGGGACACCGATTGGCTGCTGAGGTCGAAGAGTTACGGTGCCAGAATGAACTTCTATGACAGCGCGTCGCCACCAACCCACAGCTCCGCCACCAGATTGAAGAACTGAAGAAGGACATTGAGGAGATCGCACCTCTTCCGCCTCGCAAGCGGAAATCCCTTCGGATCCCCATCGTGAGACCCAAGAGGATTTCACGCAGTGCTCCTCCCGCCGGACCTTCCAGTTCCACCTCCCCGACCATCTCCATCAAGCCCGTGATCGAGCCATCCCCTGAGCTACCATAGACGTAGTACTTACGATTGATTGTTTCCTTTATTTTGTTTTGGATTGTATGACCACCCATGTCTAAAATAAGGCATGAGTGAAGAACTAAATAAAAGACAATAAATGTAATCGCAAGAACGACCTTTTAAAATAAAGTTTAGCAGTGTTCCCCCTTTTAAAGATATTGTTATTTTGGAAACCTCAGGATGTCGAACAACCAAGGCTCCGACGCTCCTCAGAACGGAGGAGATAATGGAAACCTGCCTCAGTGGGGAGCAACTGGGCAAAGGAAAGCCCCGGTTGCCAATCACCCCACTCTAGCCGAGATGATGGCCACGCAAAACCAGCTGGTCTCAGCCCTTTTGAACCAGATGCAGCAGCAACAGCAGCAGATGCAAGAGCAGCAGGCTCAGTTCTTCCGCCTTCACCAACAGCCCGAGCTGCCTCGCCCCGCCACACCAGCTCCCGCTCCCGCCTCTCATCTCTCGGAGTTCCTCCGAGTTCGCCCACCGACTTTCTCAAGCACAACCAACCCCATGGAGGCTGGGGATTGGTTGAGAACTATCGCAAAAAAGCTAGACCTTCTGACCTGCACTGAGCAGGAAAAAGTGGCCTTCGCCGCCCACCAGCTCCAGGGTCCCACCGCAGAATGGTGGGACAACCTGCGAGAGACTCTGCCCGAAGGACATGTTCACACCTGGGCAGAGTTCTCTAATGCCTTCCGTGCCGCTCATATCCCAGATGGTATTATTGCACAGAAGCAGCAGGAGTTCCGGGACCTGCAGCAGGGGAGCAGGTCCATTACGGAATATTTACCCGAGTTCAACCGGCTGGCTCGATACATGCCTGAAGAAGTCCGTACTGACACGGCCAGACAGTCCAAGTTCCTCCGGGGACTGAAGGATGAGTTGTCTCTTTAACTCATCTCCGGAGATTACGCCAACTTCCAGAAGTTGGTTAATAAAGCTATCATTCAGGAGACCCAGCAGAACAAGGTCGACCTGAAGAAAAAGAGGATGATTGCCTTTAGGCAAAACCAGGGCATGGCACAGAGGCCCTGTTTCACACCTCCTCCACCAGCGCCACAATACCACCCCCGATCAGTGTATCGCCCAGCGCCACCCGCCTCCAACGCCGGAGCCGGACAGCCTCGCCCCGTTCCCGCCGCACCAGCTGCACCACCCGCCCCGACAAAGAAGGCGGAGATCCTGCGCGACAAGCACGGCAAGCCCGTGGTATGCTTCAACTGCCGCCAGGAGGGGCATTACTCCAATTCGTTCCCCCATCCCAAGCGTGCCCAAGGAGTTGCAGCGAACCCCGCCATCCGCGCCCGAGTCAATCACGTCACCGCTGAAGAAGCCCAAGCCGCACCCGAGATCGTGATGGGTAAGTTCATGGTACATTCAACACTTGCAGTGGTTTTATTTGACACTAGAGCTACGCACTCCTTCATATCAACTGCTTTTGTGGAAAAGAACAATCTAAACATAAAAGAACTACCAAGAGCCGTGCAAATAGTCACCCCGGGAAAACAAACCCTAGCCCTAACCTATAGCCCAAAGGTATGGATAGATATCCACGGCACCATATTTTGGGCCGATCCCATCCTTATTGAATGCCAAGGCTTGGATCTCATTCTAGGGATGGATTAGTTAAATAAACACCAAGGAGTAATAGAATGTGCCCAGAGAAAAGTGACTGTGACCAGTGGAGAGGGGACTACCGTCACATTTCAGATGCCAAGCCTGAAGATCGGAAGACCAAGACTGCATCAGACTACCTTGGAAGAGATACCGATAGTCTGTGAGTACCCGGACGTATTTCTAGAGGATTTACCAGGGATGCCACCTAGGAGGGACATCGAATTCCAGATTAATTTGGTGCCCGGGACCACCCCCATTTACAAGCGACCATACCGGATGGCTGCCAATGAGTTAGCTGAGATGAAGAAGCAGTTGGAGGATCTCGAGAAGAAAGGCTACATCAGACCAAGTACATCACCATGGGGTGCCCCCGTCATCTTCGTCGAAAAGAAAGAAGACAAGGCTAAGCGGATGTGTGTGGATTACCGCGCTTTGAATGAAGTAACCATCAAGAACAAGTACACGTTGCCTCGGATCGATGATCTCTTTGACCAGCTGAAGGGAGCTATGGTATTCTCAAAGATCGACCTGTGGTCTGGTTATCATCAGTTAAGGATCCGAGAAGAGGATATACCCAAGACGGCTTTTACCACCCGCTACGGATTATATGAGTGTACTGTTATGTCCTTCGGATTGACCAACGCCCCTGCTTTCTTCATGAATATGATGAACAAGGTATTTATGGAATATTTGGACAAATTCATCGTGGTCTTTATAGACGACATCCTCATTTATTCCAAGGACCAGAACGAGCACGAGACTCACCTCCGGTTAACCTTAGGAAAGCTAAGGGAACACCAGTTATATGCCAAGTACAGCAAGTGCAAGTTTTGGACGGCGGAAGTAAAGTTCCTTGGACACATTATCTCTGCTCAAGGCATTGCAGTAGATCCTGCCACCATGGAAGCAGTTACAGATTGGTTGCCTGTAACACCCCAAAAATAAAAAGGAATTAAAATAAAGGAAAAATATTATTAAATACATTTCTGGAATTTATAATTAAAGAAAATCGTAAAAGAGCCTTATTAAAGCCAAACCGGGAGAAATATTCAAAATTTGGACTTGAAAATTTTATGAGATAAACTAGAGGCCAAAACATAATTTCAGGAATTTTTACAAATTTTTATCAACAGTGATTCAACCCTTAATAAAATATATGAATTACTGGATTTATTTTAAATCAGAAAAGAATTAAAAATACTTAATGGGCCTCAACCTCCAAAGCACCCCGGCCCCACTTGGCAGCCACTTGCGCCCGCCCTCGTCCGCTGACCGCTCGGTCCCGCCTGTCGGTGCTCGTTTTCCCGCTTGCCCACTGACAGGTGGAGCCCACCTGTCAGATCCATCGACTCCGATGGAATCCCTCCCTCCCCTTTCCTTTTCCGGCGATCTCCTTCTGTTTTTCACCGCCGGCCGCCCGTGTTCACCTGGATTCGCCCCGGATCGCTTTCCCCGACCGCCGACTGACCCCTTTCCATCCATTGCCGACGCGTTTTCGCGCTTAAGGAAAGCTACCCGAAGCTTGGAAAGCCCTCGCCGGAGCTCACGGGAACCCTTCGGTTCCTTGCCATCTGGACGCCGGCGACCCCCTATAAATACCCCTGTGGACGCCGCCCTCTGCCCACACCGTAGCAGCCTGAGCCGAGTGAGAACAGAGCGCCCATTTCGCATTTTTCGGGCTCCCTCTCTGTTTCAACTCCGGCGAGCCCTCGCCGTCGCCTCGGACCTCCTCCGCCCTAGCCACCGCCACCAGCGTGACCGTCGACGACCGCTCGTCCTCGGCCACCCCTCTGTTGGCCGTGGAACCCGCTGGATCGTCATCGCCTGTCGAGCTCCCGAACCCCCTCCGCCGTCTACACTCGCCGCCGGTCACCTCCGGACCTCCATCTTCGCCGTCGAAGGTATGGTCATGATCCCCATCTCCCCCTCATTCCATTTTTGGCCATAGCTAGGCTCCTAGGCGCTCGTCGCCGCCGCCACCACCACGCCCGATCCCCCGCCATCACCGGAGACGAAGGGTACGAGCCCCTTACGCACGTGTCGTGCCGGATCATGCCACGGTCGTCCGATCGTGATCGGAGGGCTACGATTAAATCCCTTCGGGATTTAATCAGGGCCCTCGGATCCGGTCAAAGCGGTATCGTGCGCTCTCGGCCGTCGATCGCCACTTAACCCGCTGGATAGATCTCGTGCGTCCATGCGTACCCTTTCGCACGTTTTAATCTCAGCCGTTCAATCTCACTTAACCCTCCCGCCTCGCATCTGACCGCCGGATCTGGATCCAACGGATCTGGTTGATCCGGTCCACGCGCATAGTGCCGCGGTCCACCGTGGGCCTGGCTCACCATGGACCAGATCCCATTTTCCAGTTTAAATAAAATTCCAGAAATTGATTTAAACTTTGAAAATTCATAACTTGCTCATTTTAACTCCAAATTTCACCATTCAAATTTTGTTAAATTCAGTATATTATTCTCTACACTTTAATGCTATAAAAACAGTATGTTGCTTTAGCACAAAATAAACTTATGGATTAAATGAATAAAAACCCCTTAGGGATAAATTAATAATTCAGGAAATAAATTAGTACAAACACTTAAAATGTAACTTTTAATGATATTTAACCTCAGTACAATAAAGCTCAATTCACATATTTAAACCACAAAACTTGTTTGCTTATGTTTTGTGATGATGTATTGAAATATGTTGTTTATTTTTCCGTATAGAGAAGACTACGAGTTCGTCGAGGAGCCGGAGTTCTGCCCCGAGGTTCCTCCATCCCCATTTGCTGATCAAGGCAAGTCATCGACCACCCCTGTGGAAACAGTTGATCATATTTGAGCCCATGTTTTAATAAATTATCGCTATAACTCATAGGTTAATTTTGCATTAGTCCAATAATCAAGCCTTACACTTATATTTATTAGATCCCCGTCCTTGTGTGCAACCCAAGCCATGCTTATTGAGCCTTAACTCCTTGTCACTCTACTATAAAATTATTAGCTAGTGCCCAATGTACCGGCACAACTGCTATAGGATAAAAAGAATGAGTCGTAGATTAGTTGGATTCTGTATAAGAATTTCCCCGTTATTCTCGTCTCTGGATTCTGTTGGAGTTGGCTAAGTTATAAGTATGGTGGGTTCCGGGTGCAAGCACGGGCATTGGTTTATCGCACCCGGGGCACTATAAGGACCAGTCTGCGGGATCTGTTGCAAAGCACTTCTGTACCAACCACAAGTCTAATGGGTAAGTCCTAACTGGAAGTATGGAATGCTCCGACTTGATGCACCATAGTGGAGGGGACAAGGGGCAAGCCTGCGGGCGAGTTGTACCGACGAGGCTCAAGGGGGGTATGGTGGGGCTCCGACGTGTCGGGACACCATATGAAACCTATAAGAGGGTGCTGTTGAGTTGGGGAGGACTATATGGAAGGTTTTGGCATGAGTTCCCGTGAAATGGGTCATCTCGTTACACTTTGGTGTAGGTGATGAGTGCGTGCCTTGTGGGTACAGTGGTACATCTCTGATCAGAGTAAAATCAATCTTTTCGAAAAGCCGAGCCCACGGTCAAGGGCGGGTTGTGTGACTACTCGCAGTTAGTTTACAATTGATTGAATGGTTGAGTTATTCATGGCATGTAAGGACTGTTGAGCGAGGTGGGGCTGACTGTACCCCTCGAGTTAGAAGATGATGATGCATACACATGTTTACGTTTCAGTACTAATAAATTGTTCACATTAAATTGCTTCACCAATTACTCGCTTCCGCAAAATTAGCCACTATCTCCCTTGTTATTATCTTGCATTATATTTGCATTCGGTGGCTTGCTGAGTACTCCTGTACTCACCCCGTTGACTTACACCATCAGAGCCCGTCTACTACGAGGAGGATGCAGGTCTGGAGTAGCGACCCAGTCAAGGCGAGACTGGAAGGAGGCGTTCATCTAGGACTCTTATTTTATTAGTTTCTCTTCACCTTTATTCACTTTTGTATTAATGCGGTCTACGAACCGTGAATGATTGCCCGTATTGTACGAGGTCGCATGATGAACGTCTTGTTTTATTGATTTTCTATGGAATTTCAATAAAGTCCTGATTTATTAAATCGGGGCGCGACAAGATGGTATCAGAGCCGACTTGACTGTAGGAAGCCAAACAGACCTGACCTTAGGACTTATATTTACTATATTTTCTTACAAAAGTTACTTATCCTCTCATCTTCCGAGATTTTCACGAAAAATTTCTCTCTTTTGTAGATGCTGGTCCATACCATGAGTGGGACTCTTCGTGACGAGGCCGGATTCATCCGAGAGCTTCGCATGCTCGTCGACTTCTTGGGGTTTCCCCATGAGCCCGCGTTCCACGGGATCTTTCCCGATGCGAGCGAGAGCTACTGCGAGGTCACGGTTGTTATCCGCCCCTCCTACACGCAGCCACCCTTCTACACCCATGGAGTCGGAGGACCTTCGTTCGTGGTGGCCAGTCAGCGCGCAGCACTCCAGGCCCTCGCCGAGCTACGACTGGTCTACGACTGCCACCTCCGCGACACCATCTACCGCTTCATGCCCATGCGCACACCATGGAGTCACCGCAGCGTCTACATCAGCTCCCTCACGCAGAGCAACTCCGCCATCGCACACACCATGAGACTTCTGGAGGCTATGGACAACCTCCACACCGAGGCCATTCTGGATGCAGACAGCCAGCATGACACGATCGACTTCTACCACCATACCTTGGAGAACCTGAATCGCGAGAATGCAGAGCTCCGTCGGCAAGTACAGCAGAACCCCCAGTTGACACTCGAGGTGGAGGAGTTGAGGCGTCAGAATGAGCTTCTACACCAAGGTGCCATGGTCAATACCCAGCTCCGCCAGCAGATCCAAGAGTTGAAGAAGGACATTGAGGAGATCGCACCTCTTCCGCCTCGCAAGCGAAAATCCCTTCGAATCCCCATCGTGAGACCCAAGAGGATTTCACGCAGTGCTCCACCCGCCGGACCATCCAGTTCCTTGACCCCGACCGTCTCCCACGAGCCCGTGATCGAGCCGTCCCCCGAGCTACCGTAGACGTAGTTTTACGATTGATTGCTTTTCTTTTTACTTGATTGTATTGCCATTCATGTCAAATATAAGGCATGAATGAAGAAATAAATAACAAATGTAACCGCAAGAACGACATTTTTGGAATAAAACTCAATAATAATATCCTCTAAGAAAATGTTGTCTACTTTGGAAACCTCAGGATGTCGAACACTCAAGGCTCCGACGCTCCTCAGAACGGAGGAGATAACGGGAACTTGCCTCAGTGGGGAGCAACTGGGCAGAGGCAAGCCCTGGTTGCCAACCACCCCACTTTGGTCGAGATGATGGCCACACAAAACCAGCTAGTCTCAGCCCTTCTGAACCAGATGCAGCAGCAACAGCAGCAGATGCAAGAGCAGCAGGCTCACTTCTTCCGTCTCCACCAACAGCCCGAGCTGCCACGACCCGCCACTCCAGCTCCCGCTCCCGCTCCCGCCTCCCAACTATCGGAGTTCCTCCGAGTCCGCCCACCGACCTTCTCGAGCACCACCAACCCCATGGAGGCTGGGGATTGGTTGAGGACATCGAGAAGAAGCTCGATCTTCTGACCTGCACTGAGAAGGAGAGGGTGGCCTTCGCCACCCACCAGCTTTAGGGTCCCGCCACAAAGTGGTGGGACAATTTGCGCGAGACTTTGCCCGTGGGACACGTCCATACTTGGGCAGAGTTCTCGGCTGCATTCCGTGCCGCTCACATCCCCGACGGCATCATAGCACAAAAACAACATGAGTTTAGGGACCTGCAGCAGGGGAGCAGGTCCGTGACAGAGTATTTGCATGAGTTCAACCGACTGGCCAGGTACACACCAGATGAGGTCTGTACAGATGCGGCCAGGCAGGCTAAGTTCCTCCGGGGACTGAAGGATGAGCTGTCCCTACAACTTATCTCTGGAGATTTCGCCAACTTCCAAAAGTTGGTGAACAAAGTTATCATTCAGGAGACCCAACAGAATAAGGTCGACCTGAAGAAGAAGAGGATGATTGCCTTCAGGCAGAATCAAGGCATGGCTCAGAGGCCCCGATTCACCCCTCCTCCACCAGCACCACAGTACCACCCCCGCCTGGTATATCGTCCGGCACCACCTGCCACCAACACCGGAGCCGGACAACCTCGCCCTGCTCCCGCCGCTCCCGCCGCCCCAGCCGCCCCGGCTAAGAAGACAGAGGTTTTGCGAGACAGGCACGGCAAGCCTGTGGTATGCTTCAACTACCGCCAAGAGGGGCACTATTCTCACCAGTGCCCTCATCCCAAGCGTACCCAAGGCATCGCCTCGAACCCCGCCGTCCGCGCCAAGGTCAACCACGTCACCGCCGAAGAAGCCCAGGCCACCCCGGAAATTGTCATGGGTAAGTTTATGGTACATTCATCACTTGCAGTGGTATTATTTGACACCGGAGCTACACACTCCTTTATAGCGACTGCTTTTGTGGAAAGAATTGCCCTGGACATAAGTGAACTACCCAGACCAGTACTAATAGCTACCCCGGGCAAGCAAACCCTCGCCTATTCCTTTAGTCCAAGTGTATGGGTAGATATCCAAGGTACAATATTTTGGGCCGACCCCATTCTAATAGAATGCCAAGGTTTGGATCTCATTCTAGGGATGGATTGGTTAAATAAACACCAAGGAGTAATAGAATGTGCCCAGAGAAAAGTGACTATGACCAGTGAAGAAGGGACTGCCGTCACGTTCCAGATGCCAAGCATGAAGACCGGAAGACCAAGACTACATCAGATTACCTTGGAGGAAATACCGGTAGTCAGTGAATACCCGGACATATTCCCAGAGGATTTACTAGGGATGCCACCCAAGAGGGACATCGAATTCAGGATTGATTTGGTACCCAGGACTACCCCTATTTACAAGCGACCATACCGGATGGCCGCTAATGAGCTAGCTGAGATGAAGCAACAGTTAGAGGATCTCGAAAGGAAAGGCTACATCAGACCAAGTACATCACCATGGGGTGCCCCCGTCATCTTTGTCAAGAAGAAAGAAGACAAGGCTAAGCGTATGTGTGTGGATTACCGCGCTTTGAATGAGGTAACCATCAAGAACAAGTACTCGTTGCCTCGGATCGATGATCTCTTTGACCAACTGAAGGGAGCTATGGTATTCTCAAAGATCGACCTGCGGTCTAGTTATCATCAGTTGAGGATTCGAGAAGAGGATATACCCAAGATGGCCTTCACCACCCGTTATGGATTATATGAGTGTACGGTTATGTCCTTTGGATTGACCAACGCCCCTGCATTCTTCATGAATATGATGAATAAGGTATTCATGGAGTATTTGGACAAATTCATCGTGGTCTTCATAGACGACATCCTCATTTATTCCAAGGACCAGAAAGAGCATGAGACTCACCTCCGGTTAACCTTAGGAAAGCTAAGGGAACACTAGTTATACGCCAAGTACAGCAAGTGCAAGTTTTGGACGGCGGAAGTGAAGTTCCTTGGACACATTATCTCTGCACAAGACATTGCAGTAGATCCTGCCACCGTGGAGGCAGTTACAGATTGGTTGCCACCCACGAACGTATCTGAGATACGAAGTTTCCTGGGTCTGGCCAGATATTATCGGAGATTCATTGAGAATTTTTCCAAGATAGCCAAACCAATGACCAAGTTGTTGCAGAAAGGAGAGAAGTTTGAATGGACTCCTGAATGCGAGGAAAGTTTCCGCACCCTCAAGACCCGTCTGGTGTCAGCACCCATACTGGCCCTACCCGATATCCGGAAAGACTTCCATGTCTATTGCGACGCATCTCGCCAAGGATTGGGATGTGTTCTTATGCAAGATGGAAAGGTTATCTCTTATGCCTCTCGTTAGTTGAGACCTCATGAGTTGAACTACCCGACCCACGATCTGGAATTAGCCACGGTAGTGCACACCCTTAAAATATGGAGGCATTATTTGGTCGGAAACCGCTGCGAAATCTTTACGGATCACAAGAGTTTGAAGTACATCTTCACACAGCCAGACCTCAACCTGAGGCAAAGACGATGGTTGGAATTGATAAAGGACTATGACTTAGGTATCCACTACCACCCCGGAAAAGCAAATGTGGTAGCCGATGCATTAAGTCGCAAAGGATATTGCACAGCCATTATGATTCAGGATCACGCGCCCTTGTTATGTAAAGAGATGGAAAGGTTAAATCTCGGGTTGACCACCGGGGCATACCTAGCCACCTTGGAGACTCAACCTGTCTTGTTCGAACAAATCCGAGAAGCTCAATTAGAAGACCCGGATATTGTAGCCATTAGGAAGAATATGGGGCAAGGAAAAGCCCCAGGATTTTCAGAGGATGAGAATGGTACCATATGGTTTGGAACCCGGATATGTGTACCGGATAAACCAGAGATAAAAACCCTTATCCTGAGAGAAGCCCATGAGACTTTGTACTCCATTCATCCCGGCAGTACCAAGATGTACCAGGACCTGAAGGAACGTTATTGGTGGGTTAGCATGAAGAGGGAGATTGCACAGTTCGTCGCCGAGTGTGACACCTGTAGAAGAGTAAAAGCTGAACATCAGAGACCTGCAGGACTGTTACAGCCATTGAAAGTACCTGAATGGAAGTGGGAAGAGATCGGTATGGATTTCATCACCGGACTCCCAAAGACCCAACTTGGATATGATTCTATTTGGGTGATTATTGACCGACTTACTAAAGTAGCGCATTTCATAGCCGTCAAGACGACCTTTAGTGGCCCTAAGCTTGCAGAACTATACATGGCCCGCATTGTGTGTCTTCATGGAGTACCCAAGAAGATAGTGTCTGATAGAGGAAGTCAGTTCACCTCTCGTTTCTGGAAGAACCTTCAAGAAGAGATGGGAACAAGATTGAACTTTAGCACTGCTTACCACCCTCAGACGGATGGCCAAACTGAAAGGGCAAACCAAATATTGGAGGATATGCTACGGGCATGTGTCTTGGTTTTGGAGCCACTTGGGACAAGAGCTTACCGTACGCTGAGTTTTCGTACAACAACAGCCATCAAGCCAGTCTTCAGATGTCTCCTTTTGAAGCCCTATATGGACGTAAGTGCAGAACGCCTCTACTTTGGGATCAAACTGGTGAATCTCAAGTGTTCGGAATGGACATCCTTCGAGAAGCTGAAGAGAAAGTACGGATCATCAGAGACCGACTCAAGACAACCCAATCACGACAGAAGAGCTACGTGGATAATCGACGCCGAGACCTAGCCTTTGAAGAGGGAGATCATGTCTACCTTCGAGTTACACCCCTCCGTGGCACTCAACGGTTTAAAATGAGAGGAAAGTTGGCCCCCCGATATGTTGGACCATTTCCCATTGTTCGACGCCAAGGCGAAGTTGCTTATCAGTTGGAACTACCGCCCTCATTGGCTGGAGTACATGACGTGTTTCACGTTTGCCAACTCAAGAAGTGTCTTCGCATCCCGACAGAGCAAGTGGACCTGCAACAGTTGGATGTTCAAGAGGATTTAACCTATGTGGAAAAGCCCGTCAAGATATTAGAAGTTAAAGAAAGGATCACCAGGAGTCGGGTCATCCGCTTCTGCAAAGTGCAGTGGAGCAATCATCCTGTAGAGGAAGCTACATGGGAAAAAGAAGATGAACTCAAGGCACAGCATCCTGAGCTATTCGAGGAATGATCCGAATCTCGAGGACGAGATTCTCTGTAAGGGGGATAGGATTGTAACACCCCAAAAATAAAAAGGAATTAAAATAAAGGAAAAATATTATTAAATACATTTCTGGAATTTATAATTAAAGAAAATCCTAAAAGAGCCTTATTAAAGCCAAACCGGGAGAAATATTCAAAATTTGGACTTGAAAATTTTATGAGATAAACTAGAGGCCAAAACATAATTTCAGGAATTTTTACAAATTTTTATCAATAGTGATTCAACCCTTAATCAAATATATGAATTACTGGATTTATTTTAAATCAGAAAAGAATTAAAAATACTTAACGGGCCTCAACCTCCAAAGCACCCCGACCCCACTTGGCAGCCACTTGCGCCCGCCCTCGGCCACTGACCGCTCGGTCCCGCCTGTCGGCGCTCGTTTTCCCGCTTGCCCACTGACAGGTGGAGCCCACCTGTCAGATCCATCGTCTCCGATGGAATCCCTCCCTCCCCTTTCCTTTTCCGGCGATCTCCTTCTGTTTTTCGCCGCCGGCCGCCCGTGTTCACCTAGATTCGCCCCGGATCGCTTTCCCCGACCGCCGACGACCCCTTTCCATCCATTGCTGACGCGTTTTCGGCTTAAGGAAAGCTACCCGAAGCTTGGAAAGCCCTCGCCGGAGCTCACGGGAACCCTTCGGTTCCTTGCCATCTGGACACCGGCGACCCCCTATAAATACCCCTGGGGATGCCGCCCTCTGCCCACACCGTAGCAGCCCGAGCCGAGTGAGAACAGAGCGCCCATTTCCCATTTTTCGGGCTCCCTCTCTGTTTCAACTCCGGCGAGCCCTCGCCGTCGCCTCGGACCTCCTCCGCCCTAGCCACCGCCACCAGCGTGACCGTCGACGACTGCCCGTCCTCGGCCACCCCTCTGTTGGCCGTGGAACTCGCCGGATCGTCATCGCCGTCGAGCTCCCGACCCCCTCCGCCGTCTACACTCGCCGCCGGTCACCTCCGGACCTCCATTTTCGCCGTCGAAGGTACGGTCATGATCCCCATCTCCCCCTCATTCCATTTTTGGCCATAGCTAGGCTCCTAGGCACTCGCCGCCGCCGCCACCACCACGCCCGAACCCCCGCCGTCGCCGGAGACGAAGGGTACGAGCCCCTTACGCACGTGCCGTGCCGGATCGCGCCACGGCCGTCCGATCGTGATCGGAGGGCTACGATTAAATCCCTTTGGGATTTAATCAGGGCCCTCGGATCCGGTCAAAGCGGTATCGTGCGCTCTCGGCCGTCGATCGCCACTTAACACGCTGGATAGATCTCGTGCGTCCACGCGTACCCTTTCGCACGTTTTAATCTCAGCCGTTCAATCTCACATAACCCTCCCGCCTCGCATCTGACCGCCGGATCTAGATCCAACGGATGTGGTTGATCCGGTCCACGCGCATAGTGCCACGGTCCACCGTGGGCCTGGCTCACCATGGACCAGAGCCCATTTTCCAGTTTAAATAAAATTCCAGAAATTGATTTAAACTTTGAAAATTCATAACTTGCTCATTTTAACTCCAAATTTCACCATTCAAATTTTGTTAAATTCAGTATATTATTCTCTACACTTTAATTCTATAAAAACAATATGTTGCTTTAGCACAAAATAAACTTATGGATTAAATGAATAAAAACCCCTTAGGGATAAATTAATAATTCAGGAAATAAATTAGTACAAACACTTAAAATGTAACTTTTAATGATATTTAACCTCAGTACAATAAAGCTCAATTCACATATTTAAACCACAAAACTTGTTTGCTTATGTTTTGTGATGATGTATTGAAATATGTTGTTTATTTTTCCGTATCGAGAAGACTACGAGTTCGTCGAGGAGCCGGAGTTCTGCCCCGAGGTTCCTCCATCCCCATTTGCTGATCAAGGCAAGTCATCGACCACCCCTGTGGAAACAGTTGATCATATTTGAGCCCATGTTTTAATAAATTATCGCTATAACTCATAGGTTAATATTGCATTAGTCCAATAATCAAGCCTTACACTTATATTTATTAGATCCCCGTCCTTGTGTGCAACCCAAGCCATGCTTATTGAGCCTTAACTCCTTGTCACTTTACTATAAAATTATTAGCTAGTGCCCAATGTACCGGCACAACTGCTATAGGATAAAAAGAATGAGTCGTAGATTAGTTGGATTCTGTATAAGAATTTCCCCGTTATTCTCGTCTCTGGATTCTGTTGGAGTTGGCTAAGTTATAAGTATGGTGGGTTCCGGGTGCAAGCACGGGCATTGGTTTGTCGCACCCGGGGCACTATAAGGACCGGTCTGCGGGATCTGTTGCAAAGCACTTCCGTACCAACCAAAAGTCTAATGGGTAAGTCCTAACTGGAAGTATGGAATGCTCCGACTTGATGCACCATAGTGGAGGGGGCAAGGGGCAAGCCCGCGGGCGACTTGTACCGACGAGGCTCAAGGGGGGTATGGTGGGGCTCCGACGTGTCAGGACACCATATGAAACCTATAAGAGGGTGCTGTTGAGTCGGGGAGGACTATATGGAAGGTTTTGGCATGAGTTCCCGTGAAATGGGTCATCTCGTTACACTTTGGTGTAGGTGATGAGTGCGTGCCTTGTGGGTACAGTGGTACATATCTGATCAGAGTAAAATCAATCTTTTCGAAAAGCCGAGCCCACGGTCAAGGGCGGGTTGTGTGACTACTCGCAGTTAGTTTACAATTGATTGAATGGTTGAGTTATTCATGGCATGTAAGGACTGTTGAGCGAGGTGGGGCTGACTGTACCCCTCGAGTTAGAAGATGATGATGCATACACATGTTTAAGTTTCAGTACTAATAAATTGTTCACATTAAATTGCTTCACCAATTACTCGCTTCCGCAAAATTAGCCACTATCTCCCTTGTTATTATTTTGCATTATATTTGCATTCGGTGGCTTGCTGAGTACTCCTGTACTCACCCCGTTGACTTACACCATCAGAGCCCGTCTACTACGAGGAGGATGCATGTCTGGAGTAGCGACCCAGTCAAGGCGAGACTGGAAGGAGGCGTTCATCCACTACAACAAAACAGAATATTTTCGTCGGCCAAGTTAACTTCCGTCGGCTTTTGGGCAAGCCGACGGAAGTTAAATAACTTCCGTCGGCCTCCACGAGCCGACGGAAGTTAAGTTAACTTCCGTCGGCTTCTGACAGTGGCCGACGGAAGTTAGCGGGGTTTTTCCGCGGCCGCCCGGATCCCCCTAACTTCCGTCGGCCAGCATTAAAGCCGACGGAAGTTAGCTAACTTCCGTCGGCTTTAATGCTGGCCGACGGAAGTTAGGGGGATTATTCCCCAATTGTGCGCGCGTACAGGGAGACCTAATCTCCCTGTACGCGCGTGCGCCCGCCCGTCTCGCCCTGCCGCAGCCGCCTACCGCCGCCACCACCTCCCGCCGCCGCCGCCGCATCCACCCGCCGCCGCCGCGTCCCGGACGGCTCCCGCCGCCGCGTCCCGGACGGCTCCCGCCGCCGCCGCCGCATCCTCCCGCCGCCGCCGCGTCCCGGACGCACCCGCCACCGGCCAACCGCCGCCGGCCCCCGCCCACCGCCGTAGGCCGCCGTGCCTCTCGCCGGTGTCCCGCCGCCGCCCACGCCCCCACCGCCCGCCCCCGTCGCCGCCGGCCCCCGCCGCCGGCCCCCGCCCACCGCCGTAGGCCGCCGTGCCCCTCGCCGGTGTCCTGCCGCCGTGCTCCCGGCCACCGGCCAACCGCCATCGGTGCCCCGCCGCCGCCGTGTCCTCGGCCCCCGGCCGCCGGCCACCGCCCACGCCGGTGACCACCGCCGTCCATCCCGGCACCCCGCCGCCGCCGCCACCATTCACCCATCACCCGCCGACCGTAGCCGTCGCCGCCGTCGTTCCCAAGTAATTTTTATTGCATGTTTATTGCATGTTTATTGAATTGAATCAATGTTTATTGCATTTTTGGATGCTCTCATATTGCTTGAGGTTGATGACATAGTGATGAAATCATTTAATCAGTGTTTTTGTGAAAAGAACATGTGGCATGAGACTTAGACCAGATTTATAGTCAAATAAAACTAATAATGTCAGGACTGAGGAATTTTTTAATATATTGTCATGTTGTCATGTTGTAATGAATTGAATCATGGTTGTCACGGCGTCACCTAGGCGCCGACTAGGCGTCCAGGCGGTCCGCACCGAGCGCCATGCCGGCTAGCCTCGCCTGGTGGAGTTGGGCGCCCGCCTGGCCATTCAAGGCATCACCCATGGTGACTAGGTGGTCACCGGGTGTCTCTGGGCGGCCGACTAGGTGAAAGTGCCTTTGACTAAGGCGTCAGCGCGTCGCCCTAGCTAGCCCCCCTATCGAGTCTCGACTGAGTCGACTCTCTACCTTCCCTTCCACTTGCGCCACCACCTCTGCCCCTTGCGCCGCTGGCCGCCGCCTCTGCTACCCCTCCCCTTGCGCCGCCGGTCGCCGCCTCTGCGCTACCCTTCCCCGTGCGCCGCGTCGCCGCCTCTGCTACCCCTTCCCCTTGTGCCACCACCGCCTCTGCTACCCCTCCCCGTGGCACCTCTCTCCTTTCTGCCTCTCTAATCCTCTCCCCCTCCCTCGCGGCGATGGCGCGGCGAGGGCTCGATAGGGCATGGCGAGGGCATAGCAGGGCACTTCCGTCGGCCAAAGGCTGACTTCCGTCAGCAATTGGTCGCCAGGTGTCTCTGGACGGCCGACTGAGTTATGGACGGCCCCCCTCTCGAGTCTCGACTGAGTTATGGTTTACAAATGGGCTTTAAATGAGCTGAAATTTAAATGGGTTGTGTGGTAAAATTGAAATATATATGTGCTATTAATTATATTCTTGTGTTAATTTGTGGTTTGTTGATGATTTCATTACGGTGATTAGTATATTATATATATATATACTTTATTATTATATATATTTCTTTTCGTATGCAATTTTTTATTTGACAACAACGTAGATAGTGTAACGAAACCTATGCGTCACCCGTTTCGGACCAACATGTCTCACACGTGTCATGCGTGTGAGATGTGTAGGTCCGGAATTGTCCCTTTTTGGACAGCCTCAGAGTGGGCGACAGAGCGTGGTTTTATGATGAGTCATGAGTCCGAATGAGATTTCAGTAACATAACCTTGTTGTTCTCCATTGCACCACTATCAGGCGTGCAATTGGAGAACAGCGGGGTTATGCTGCTGAAATTTCGTTCGGACTCATGGCTCGTCATAAATACCACGTTTTGTCGGTCACTCTTGGGTGGGTTTAGGACCTATCTTTTCCTATAGACCATTGTTGTCACGGCATCGCCTGCGCCGACTAGGCATCCAGGCGGTCACCGCTGGACGCCATGGTGAATTGCGTCGCCGGTGGGCTCTGCTTCCCCTTGCGTCGCCGGCCGCCCGGCCGCCTCTACTTCCCCTCCGTTGTCCGGAGGCGGAGGCGGGGGGTGGCCAGGGTGTGTGTTTGTTGCGAGCCTCTTGACTGAATGAATGTTTTGCATATAGAATGGCTGAGGACGACCGACGGTGGATGTATAGTGGTTGGATGAAAAGTGGAGCTCACACGAGGGAGTGGGTAATCAACGCTGAGAAATTTGTTGATCGTGCATTCGCTTTGACAACAAACACTCCCGCGAGGTGCCCATGCATGAAGTGCAGAAATTCTCGTTGGCAAGACAAGAGGACGATGTCGTTGCATATTTGCAAATATGGTTTCGTGCCAGGTTATGAAGTTTGGTCTTTTCACGGCGAGACAGGCCTTGAAAAAACGGTATTAGTAGTGGAAGAAGAAGATGATAGCGTTGCTGACGATAGGATGGATGAGATGGTTGATGCTATACGACCGGAGTTTGAATCAAACCCCGAGGATCCTCCAACACCGGAGGTTCAAAAGTTTTTCGACATCCTTCGAGCTTCAGAAGAGCCATTGCATGAGCACACCACCGTAAGCGTTCTCGCTTTCGTGACTCGTATTATGGCTATTAAGTCAAAGTTTGCATTTTCAAACAATTGTTATAAGGAGCTCTTGAATCTGATCAGCGATATCCTTCCTAAGAACCATAAGGTGCCGAAAGACATGTATCAGTCAAAGAAAATGCTTTCTGCTCTCGGTATGGAGTATGAGAAGATTGATGTGTGCCGAGATAATTGTATGTTGTTCTGGAAAGAACATAGTAATGAGGTGAAATGCTTAAAATGTGGTAAACCGAGATTCGTAGAGGTCGTAAATGAAGACGGAGAGAAGGTGACGACAGAGGTTGCTCATAAGCAACTTCGTTACATGCCTCTTACACCTCGGGTGAAACGATTGTTTCTATCAAAGAAAACCGCTAGACATATGCGATGGCATAAAGAAGGTGTACGTGAGAATAATGAAGTAATGGTGCACCCATCTGATGGTGCGGCATGGAAGGCTCTAGATGATTTTGATGCAGACTTTGCTAGTGATGCAAGGAATGTTCGCATCGGGTTGGCAACTGATGGATTCACCCCTTTCAATGTAACGGCATCGTCGTACTCTTGTTGGCCCGTGTTTGCTATTCCATACAACCTTCCACCTTCATTTTGTATGAAATATGAATTTATGTTCCTGTGTCTCATTATACCCGGTCCAGATCATCCTGGAACACGACTAAACGTGATGTTGAAGCCCTTAATTGAAGAGTTGAAACAATTGTGGAAAGGAGTTGAAGCATATGACTATGACCAGAAACAAAAATTCAATCTTCGAGTTGCGTATCTGTGGTCGGTTCACGATTTTCCGGCATACGGTATTTTCTCTGGTTGGAGTTGTCATGGAAGGTTGACATGCCCGATATGTGCAAAGGACACAGATTGTTTCCGTCTGAACTTCGGGGGAAAGATTTGTTACTTTGATTGCCATAGATGCTTTTTGCCCATGAATCACCCATTTAGGTTACAGAGGAACAATTTCAAGAAGGACAGCATTGTTGTAAAGGGACCACCAAGGCGTTTAAATGGTACAGAAATCGCTGATATGCTGAATGAGTTGGTCCTTAATGAAAATGAGGATGGATTTGTAGGATTCGGAACCGAACATAATTGGACTCACATATGTGGTTTATGGGAACTGCCGTACGTCAAATCACTAATTCTGATGCACAACATTGACGTTATGCATCAGGAACGTAATGTTGGTGAAAGCATTATAAGTACATGTATGGATTTTACTGACAGGACAAAAGATAATGTAAAGGCGAGAAGAGATTTAGCTGAGATTTGTAATCGACCAACCCTTGAGTTGACGAATAGTGGTGGCAAGCCACGTGCCCCATTTTGTTTAAAACCTAAAGAAAAAAAACAAGTAATGAGGTGGTTGAAAAATTTGAAATTCCCAGATGGTTACGCCGCAGGATTTAGAAGAGCTGTGAACTTGAAGACAGGGAAATTAAATGGATTGAAAAGTCACGATTACCACATAATAATGGAAAGACTCCTTCCTGTAATGTTTCGTGGGTACCTGAATGATGATGTGTGGAAGGCGTTAGCTGAGCTGAGCCATTTTTATAGACAACTTTGTGCGAAAGAAATTAAGAAAGATATGATGGAGATGCTAGAGAAAGAGATCCCGGTACTTTTATGTAAACTGGAAAAAATATTCCCTCCAGGGTTCTTCAATCCAATGCAACATTTACTGGTTCATCTGCCATATGAAGCTAAGGTAGGTGGCCCTGTGCAATATAGGTGGATGTATCATATTGAAAGGTCCCTAAAGAAGCTTAGAGCGATGGTTGGTAATAAGGCCAGAGTTGAAGGTTGCATCGCAGAAGAATTTAAATTGAAAGAGATAGCATACTTCACTAGTGTATACTTCGCTGAGCATCACAATGTCAACACACCTGCTACACGGTACCATATGGATGAAGACCATCCTTGTAGTGATCTCCAAATATTTGGGTGGAAGGGCATAACTGTTGGTGTTTCCACGACATATTATGTAACTCAGGAAGAACGAACAAATGCCTTGCTCTACATGTACTCAAATATGGAAGAGATGGAACAATATTTCGCGTAAGTGATTCGTTTTAGTTTTATATTTTACCTCCAAATTTTATACCCGTTTGTTTACCTATTCGTTACATTGACAGTATGTTTGATTCGAAATACTTGCCATCTGGTCGTCAACCAACGGAGAAGCAATTAGATAAATTGCGTCGAGAAGGAGTAAATGGCGGGCCTAGTTTTCTCACTTGGTTCAGAGAACATGTAAATCCTTACCTTTTCTGACACGTATTATTTTACTCTACTGGGTTAATTATCTTATAATCTCTTATGATTTGCAGTGCGTGCTCGCTGACAATGTACATATAGACTTGCGACAGCTCTCTTACGGGAGTATTAGTGCCAAAAGTTACGGTCGCTACGATGTTAATGGTTTCCGCTTCCGTTCAACTATATTTGAAGCATATCGACCTCTAGCGGCAACAACTAATACTGGTGTTGTTACAAGGGTCGTTGATGGACAAGGACACGAAATTATGTATTATGGAATCATCAACAATATAATCGAGTACAAATTTGCCGGGAATAAAGAGATTAAAGTAGTCTTCTTCGATTGTGATTGGTTCGACCCTAAACATGGTACTCGTGAAAACCAATTTGGGATGGTTGAAGTCAAACACACGGAACGATTATCTAGTTGCGACAATTTTGTCCTTGCTCATCAAGTCGAGCAGGTGTATTATATGCCCTACCCATGTGAAAAACTAAGTGCTTGGTGGGTAGTCTACAAAGTGAATCCTCGGGAACGTCTACACACCCCTAGTGATGACGCTTATCAATTGGAGGTTGAAGAGGTCGATGAGGTTTATCAAGATGATGAATTGCCGACTTCGTTTAATGTAGAGTCAGAATCGTCGACAGATTCTTTTCTCGGCGATTCTAATGATGTGGCAGTTCCCGAGAAAAGGAAACACCAACATAAGAAGAAAAAAGTCACATGGCGTGCTTTGGGGAGAAAAGGACAAATTGATCCTGATTTTGATGATAATTGACAAGTAATTGTTTTGATACATGGATATGCAATATACTTCATATTACATGTTTTTTCATATGTACAAACCTTCTTTACTAATAAATGCTTGTTTGTGCTTATTTTGAACAGGATGTCGAAAAAGATGAAGAGTGTCACGAGGAAGCTCTTCCGCTTGGGGAGTTCATCGGCGAGTACTCCGGCGAGTACACCGACGAGTCAGGAGGACACCCTATTCCAGGGTAGTTCCTCTTCTTCAAACAGACGTCGTCAAGAGCAGCTCCTGAGATGCATAGATCCGACATTAATTGGTCGGCCTATTGCATTTCAACTAGATGAGGAGGTAACTTTCAGATTGTTTTTTATGCCAGTTATAAACTATTACTAATTGTTTCAATACTGTTTTGTAGGAGGAACAACACTTGGAGAGTGCGGGTCATGAGGATGATCGGCCGGTGGGTGGCGGGCAAGAGGGGGATGTCCCAGAGTGTGCGGCACAGAGGGATGACCCAGAGGGTGTGGGGCAGGGGGATGACCCAGAGGCCGGTGCGGGGCAGGGGGATCTCCCGGAGGGTGCGGGTCAGGAGGAAGGTGCTGAGGCTGCCGGCGGGTCCTCGGTAACTTTCAGGACGAGTCACTTGGTCGCTCCACCAGTAGTCTCTTCCGGTGGAGCCAAGATCGAGATTACGCCTGTTGGTGACGGGTAAGTGTAATACTCTTCTGTTGTTTTGCTTTTGTTTTCAAAAAATTTCTTTCACTAAACTAATTAACTTTATTTATTATGTATTTCTAGATCTTGGATTGACTCTCGGTTCGACGGCACTTCGAGGGTCAGACAGGTTAACCAGATATTGGGTAACCTGTGCCGTCTGCACTACCCAGGGATGCTGACAATGCCGACCGGTGAGCGGGTTCTATGCCAAACATGGGACCAGTACCGGTTCGCTCCTGACGGGCGACACGGAACTGCTCAGGGGGCGGTGTCTCATGACTTCTGGGTATGCAAGTGTTTTTTCAATTTTCTTTTAGAATTTTCGAGTTACAACACTATACTAATCATTATTTTTGCAGTTACGCTTTTGCTTGCCAGAAGTCGGCAATCACCATAACCATGCGCTTGTAGTCTTCAACAACAATGCGCATAAGGTGGTGAAGGACGCCATTTCGTATGCCCGCATTCAAGCGAACAATGCTTACTACAAGGAGAAGCTAGGGCAACGAATGAGCAAGGCGACGGGCTCATCGTCAGTCTATTTGACTGAAGAAGAATACCGTTCGGTAAACAATTCTAACTTTTTACCTCTTCGATTGTTGAGATTTGTTGTCATATAATACAAATAGCATCTCTGTTCAGGTGAGGATTCCGTGGTTGGCAAACCGCGAGGACGCCTATTTTGAATTCTGCAAGATTTGGTCTTCAGATGCATTTAAGAAGACTTCCGAGCAGAAAAGACAATGCCGCGGGACGGATCCGAAGCACAGATATGGTGCCGACGGACATATTCGCCACGCTAAACGCTTGGTAAGACCGATCTGTCACTCTCTAGCTATAGATACATTGTAATGCGACTAACTCATTTCTAATGCACAGGAAGCTAAATCTGGCAACGTGCCAAGTGACATAGAGGTGTATACCTCTGGTCACAAAGGAAGCGATCCGGCACAGCCAGATGTCTTGTGTAGCCAGACAGCCACGGACCATTTGGTGAGATGTTATTAAGAGTTGACGTAATTTCATTTTTCTGCGTCTAGCTAATCGGACATGTTTTTTGCAGGCGCAGTATGGTGAACACATGGTTCGACTCCATGGAGAGAACTATGATTGGCGGAGAGAACCTGTGGACCAAATGGCCGTGTACTCCAGCGGAGGTGGCAAAAGCCATGGACGGTGAGACAATGTTTTTATTAATGTTTTGTGTATGGTATTGTGATGGTAACTAACCCCTGTTAATGTTGCAGGTACTCCATGTTCAATGGAGTTATTGACTCGAGAGCGGTGAGAGCTCAGAAGTCAGCTCAGTCGTCGCAGAGCTCCGTCGGAGTTGGCTCCAGCCGTCGTCGCTCAGAAGAAACCCCGGAGATGGTTCGGATGAGGGAGGACATGAGGCGGCGCGACGAGCACTACAAGAAACAACAAGAGTACTATACCGCCTGCTTAGCACAACAGCAGGCGATGATCCAAGTAAGCTTACTTTAGAGTGTTGCAGTTCAAAAGTATTCAGAAATAGGTTTAGAACTAACTGATTACATTACAACATGTGTAGCAACTAGCCCAGCAAAACAGTGGATTTGACATGTCCATTTTCCAACCACTACCTCCCCCGCCACCACCACTATCTCCTACATCACCTGAGGTACCTCCTAAACACTTAAGTTAGCGTTTAGAAGGGTAGTTGAGTTCGTTTCTAATTTTGTCTATTTCTTCAGTGTTTCCGTACGCCTGGTCAAGATGGAGCCTCCGGGGCAAATGTGGACGAAGCGGGAGGCAGCGGCGGCGCCCATGACCCAAATGTGGGCGATCAGTGAGTATATGGACAAAATGACTTTGTATGTGGCTCTCGCTGTGTTTTGTGAATTTGTATGTGAGTTTGGATGTTATATGTGAATTCAGATGTTTACTGTGACTTTGGATATGAATTCAGTTATATTATGTGATTTTGGATGTGATGTGTGAAGTGTGGATGTGATTTTGGATGTGAGATGTGGTTTTGGATGTTATATGTGAAGTTTGAATGTGATTTTGGATGTGAAATGTGATTTTGGATGTGTATGATGAATGTATGTGAAATTGTGGTTGGATGTGAGTGTGAGTAGGGGAACCAGGAAAAAATAAAAAAAAAATACCAGGTAACTTCCGTCGGCTTTGACCATAGCCGACGGAAGTTAGCTGGTTTCGGCCACGTGGGCAGAAAGGCTAACTTCCGTCGGCTATGGTCAAAGCCGACGGAAGTTAGCTGCCCCTAACTTCCGTCGGCCAGCCTGGCCGACGGAAGTTAAAGCCCCCCTGGTGACGTGGCAGAGTTCGGGGCTAACTTCCGTCGGCCACGTGAAGCCGACGGAAGTTAGCTAACTTCCGTCGGCGGCCGACGGAAGTTAGCTAACTTCCGTCGCCGCGCTTCCGTCGGCCAAAGGCCGACGGAAGATAGCGTTTTGCCGACGGAAGTTGGCTTCTTCCGTCGGGAAAGGGCTAACTTCCGTCGGCTTTGGCCGACGGAAGTTGCCTGTTTTGTTGTAGTGATCTAGGACCCTTATTTTATTAGTTTCTCTTCACCTTTATTCACTTTTGTATTAATGCGGTCTACGAACCGTGAAAAATTGCCCGTATTGTATGAGGTCGCATGATGAACGTCTTGTTTTATTGATTTTCTATGGAATTTCAATAAAGTCCTGATTTATTAAATCGGGGCGCGACATTGCCTCCCACAAACGTATCTGAGATACAAAGTTTTCTGGGCTTGGCCGGATATTATTGTAGATTCATTGAGAATTTTTCTAAGATAGCCAAGCCAATGACCAAGTTGTTGCAGAAAGGGGAGAAGTTTGAATGGACTCCTGAATGTGAGGAAAGTTTCCGCACTCTCAAGACCCGTCTGGTGTCAGCACCCATACTGACCCTACCAGATATCCGGAAGGACTTCCATGTCTATTGCGACGCATCTCGCCAAGGATTAGGATGTGTACTTATGCAAGATGGAAAGGTGATTTCGTACGCCTCACGTCAGTTGAGACCTCATGAGCTGAACTACCCGACCCACGATTTGGAATTAGCCGCAGTTGTGCACGCCCTTAAGATTTGGAGGCATTATTTGGTCGGAAACCACTGCGAAATCTTCATGGATCACAAGAGTTTGAAGTACATCTTCACGTAGCCGGACCTCAATCCGAGGCAAAGGAGATGGTTGGAATTAATAAAGGACTACGACCTAGGTATTCACTACCACCCCGGAAAAGCCAATGTGGTAGCTGATGCCCTGAGTCATAAAGGATATTGCACCGCCATCATGATTCAGGATCACGCGCCTTTGCTATACAAGGAGATGGAGAAATTAAACCTTGGATTAACCACTAGAGCATATCTAGCCACCCTGGAAACCTGGCCTATCTTGTTCGAGCAAATCCGAGAAGCCCAGTTGGAAGATCCAGATATAGCCGCCATTAAAGAGAACATGAGACAAGGTAAAGCCCCAGGATTCTCAGAAGACGAGAATGGAACCATATGGTTTGGAACCCGGATATGTGTGCCAGATAAACCCGAGATAAAAACCCTTATCCTTAAGGAAGCCCATGATACCTTATACTCCATCCATCCCGGGAGTACCAAGATGTACCAAGACCTGAAGGAACGCTATTGGTGGGTTAGCATGAAGAGAGAGATTGCTCAGTTCGTCGCAGAATGTGACACCTGCAGAAGAGTAAAGGCAGAACATCATAGACCTGCAGGACTGTTACAACCACTTAAAGTGCCTGAATGGAAGTGGGAAGCGATCGGTATGGATTTCATCACCGGACTCCCAAAGACCCAGCTTGGATATGACTCTATTTGGGTAATCATTGACCGGTTAATGAAATTAGCACACTTCATAGCCGTTAAGACAACCTTCAGTGGCCCTAAGCTCGCAGAGCTGTACATGGCCCGCATTGTGTGTCTTCATGGAGTGCCTAAGAAGATAGTGTCTGATAGAGGAAGTCAATTTACCTCCCGTTTTTGGAAGAACCTTCAAGAGGAGATGGGCACGAGACTGAACTTCAGCACTGCTTACCACCCTCAGACAGATGGACAAACTGAAAGGGTGAATCAGATATTGGAAGATATGCTTCGGGCATGCGTCTTGGATTTTGGAGCAACTTGGGACAAGAGTTTACCGTACGCTGAGTTTTCATACAACAACAGCTATCAAGCCAGTCTTCAGATGTCTCCGTTTGAAGCCCTATATGGACGTAAGTGCAGAACGCCTCTACTTTGGGATCAAACCGGTGAATCCCAAGTATTCGGAACAGACATCCTTCGAGAAGATGAAGAGAAGGTACGGATCATCAGAGACCGGCTCAAGACAGCCCAATCACGACAGAAGAGCTATGCGGACAATCGGCGCCGAGACCTAGCCTTTGAAGAGGGAGATCATGTCTATCTTCGAGTTACGCCTCTCCGTGGTACTCAACGGTTTAACATGAGAGGAAAGTTGGCCCCTCGATATGTTGGACCATTTCCCATTGTTCGACGCCAAGGCGAAGTTGCTTATCAGTTAGAACTACCACCCTCATTGGCTGGAGTACATGACATATTTCACGTTTCCCAACTCAAGAAGTGTCTTCGCGTCCCGACAGATCAAGTGGATCTTCAACAGTTGGATGTTCAAGAGGATTTGACCTATGTGGAGAAGCCCGTCAAGATCTTGAAAGTCAAAGAAAGGATCACCAGGAGTCGGGTCATCCACTTTTGCAAAGTGCAGTGGAGCAATCATCCGGTAGAGGAAGCTACATGGGAAAAGAAGATGAACTCAAGACACAACATCCTGAGCTATTCGAGGATTGATCCGAATCTCGAGGACGAGATTCTCTGTAAGGGGGATAGGATTGTAACACCCCAGAAATAAAAAGGAATTAAAACAAAAGAAAAATATTATTAAATACATTTCTGCAATTTATAATTAAAGAAAATCCTAAAAGAGCCCTAATAAAGCCAAACAGGGAGAAATATTCAAAATCTGGACTTGAAAATTTTATGAGATAAACTAGAGGCCAAAATATAATTTTAGGAATTTTTACAAATTTTTATCAACAATGATTCAACCCTAAATCAAATATATGAATTACTAGAATTATTTTAAATCAGAAAAGCATTTAAAATCCTTAACGAGCCTCAACCTTGAATTAGCCTCCAGCCCAGCCCAACCCAGCTCTGTGTCGCTGACAGTGGGGCCCGCCTGTCAGCGCGTTCCCCCCTCTCTCCTCCCCACCCGCGCCCGCCTCGGTCCCACCTGACAGCCTCACTAGCTCAGACCCTCGCCTCTGACCAACCGGCCCCGCCTGTCGGCGCTCCCTTTCCCGTTCGCCCGCTGACAGGTGGAGCCCACCGGTCAGATTCATCTTCCTCCTTGGAAGGGGATCTCCTCCTTTCCTTTCCCGGTGATCCCTTCCCGTTTTCCCACCGCCAGCCACCCAATCTCGACGATCCGAGCCCAGGATCATGATCCCCTACCTCCGACGATCGCCTTCCGTCCAATCCCGACGCGGTTTTGCCGTTTTAGGAACCTATCCATGCGCATGGAAGCTCGCCGGCACAAGGATGGAATCCCCTCGGATTTCCTCCGGTCCCCTTCCCGTTTTATGCCGGCAACCCCCTATATAAACCCCTGGTGGTCGCCGCCCTCTGCCCACACCATCGTAGCCCAAGCCCGAGCGAAAACAGAGCGCCCCATCCCACTTTCAGGCTCTCTCTCCGTTTCAACTCCGGCCACCGTTCGTCGTCGACTCAGGCCTCCCCAGCCCTAGCCACCACCACCGTCGAGACTGCCAAGACCTGCCCATCCTTGGCCATGCCTCCGTTGGCCGTGGAACCCACCGGATCATCGTCGCCGATGAGCACCCGAGGAGTCCCGTCGTCTACCCTCGCCGCTGGTCGCCGTCAGTCGTCCGCCGTCGCCATCTCCGGTACCATCGCGCTCCCCTCACCCTCCTCTTTCCGTTTTCACCGAGAACTAGACCCCTAGGCCCTCGCCGCCGCCGTCGCCACCGCACCCGAGCCCCGCCATCACCGGAGACGAAGGGTAATCACCCCCTCCGACGCGTGCCGTGCCGTACGGGCTCTCGGCCGCTCGATCCGCGATGAACGACTGGGATTAGAACCCCCTTTGACTTAATCTGGGGCGTTCATCTGGTCAAAGCGGTATCGAGGCCTCTCAGCCGTCGATCGTGACTTAAAGCGTAGGAGCGATCTCGTGCGTCCACGCGTACCCGTTCAGAACGTTTTAATCCTGGCCGTCCGATTTCATTTAAAGCCACCCGCCTCACACCTGGCCGCCGGATCCAGATCCAACGGCTCTGGATCAGCCGGTCCACGCGCACAGTACCAAGGTCCACTGTGAACCTGGTTCACCGTAGACCAGAGACTGTTTTTCAGTTTAAATAAAATTCTAGAAATTGATTTAAACTTTGAAAATTCATAACTTGCTCATTTTAACTCCAAATTTCACCATTCAATTTTTTTTAAATTCAGCATATTATTCTCTACACATTTATGCCATAAAAACAGTATGTTACTGTTACCCAAAATATTCTTAATAAATAAATGAATAAAAACCCCTTAGGGTTAAAATTATTAATACAGAAAATAAATTAGGAAAAACCCTAAAAAGTTAAGCTTTACTGTTTTACACCAAACTTCAGAATATTAAAATATTAATTCACATAACAACACCCATAAACATGTATGTTTATTATTTGGTGGATTTTTATATGTTTATTGAATGTATTGTTTATTTTTCCGTATCGAGAAGACTACGAGTTCATCGAGGAGCCGGAGTTCTATCCCGAGGTTCCACCTTCACCCTTTGCTGAGCAAGGCAAGTCATCGACCCCTCTTGTTGAAACAGTTGATCATTATTGAGCCCATGTTTTAATAAATTAACGCTATAACTCATAGGTTAATACTGCATTAGTCAAACATCAAGCCCTACACTTATATTTATTAGGTCCCCGTCCTTGTGTGCAAACCCAAGCCATGCTTATTGAGCCTTAACTCCTTGTCACTCTACAAATATTATATTAGCTAGTGCCCAATGTATCGGCACAACTGCTATAGGAAATAAAGAATGAGTCGTAGATAGATGGATTCTGCTATATGAAATTCCCCGTTATTCTTGTCTCTGGACTCTGTTGGAGTGGGATATGTTAAGTATGGTGGTCGCACCCGTGGCACTATAAGGATCGGTCTGCGGGATCTGTTGCAAAGCACTTCCGTACCAACCACAAGTATAATGGGTAAGTCCTAACTAGAAGTGTGGAATACTCCGACTCTCGGCACCATAGTGGAGGGGGCAAGGGGCTAGCCCTTAGGGCGCCTTGTACCAATGAGGCTCAAGGGGGGGTATGGTGGAAACTCGACATGGCGAGACACGATACGAAACCCATAAGAGGGTGCTGCTGAGTCGGGGAGGACCATATGGAAGGTTTTGGCATGAGTTCCCGTGAAATGGGTCATCTCGTTACACTTTGGTGTAAGTGATGAGTGCGTGCCTTGTGGGTACAGTGGTACATCTCTGATCAGAGTAATTTTATCTTTTCGAAAAGCCGAGCCCACGGTCAAGGGCGGGTTGTGTGACTACTCGCAGTTAGTTTACAAATATTTGAATGGTGAAGTTATTCATGGCATATAAGGACTATTGTGCGAGGAGGTAAAACGTACTCCTCGAGTTAGGAGATGATGATGCATACACATGTTTACTTTTCAGTACTAATAAATTGATCACATTTAATGCTTTACAATTATGCTTTTCCGCTAAATTAGCCACTATCTCCCTTGTTATTATTTTGCATTATATTTGCATTCGGTGGCTTGCTGAGTACATATGTACTCACCCCGTTGACTTACACCATCAGAGCCCATCTACTACGAGGAGGATGAAGGTCTGGAGTAGCGACCCAGTCAAGGCGAGACTGGAAGGAGGCGTTCATCTAGGACCCTTATTTTATTAGTTTCTCTTCATCTTTATTCACTTTTGTATTAATGCGGTCTACGAACCGTGAATGATTGCCCGTATTGTACGTGGTCGCATGATGAACGTCTTGTTTTATTGATTTTCTATGGAATTTCAATAAAGTCCTGATTTATTAAATCGGGGCGCGACAGAGCCCCTCCAGAGCCCTCTTCGCTCTGACCGAACCTTGGGTGTCGGTCTGACCGAACCCTAGGTGTCAGTCTGACCAGTGAGCATACCAAAGACTTCTTCGGTTATCTTCGTGATACATTCTAGAGGCCCCCTTCGGACCTAGTTGTACTAGACGTCGGAGTGTCCCGAACCCCTTTGAACATCATCGGTTGGACCGGGACTTACCCTTCGGTTTGACCGACCAAAGGCCGGAGCCCCTTTGGCCAACACTTCGCACCCGAGCGCCGAAGGCTCTTTGGCCCATTCTCCGCACTGCTGGTCTAACCAACGGCATAGCTTCGGCCCGACCGGCTTCGCTTGGCCGGTATGACTAAGGAGCCATGCTGAAGAGTATGGGCCTCATGGCTCCATATGTGATGAGTGATTGTCAATGGAAGTCAAAGAGGACACGAAGAAGAGAGAAGACCTGTTGTGTCTAGGCCACATGTGACTCAGGTACACGGGCAGCGAGCGACTGTCGGGCAGAGGGGCCGCGAAGTCAGGCTGGCCCAATCCGGGTACTTGGGCTAGGAGCAGTAGAGGATCCACTTGGCTATTGACCAGGATTGACTCAGGTACACGGGCGGCGAGCGATTGCCAGGCTGAGAGAGCTATGGAATCGGGCCGGCCCAATCCGGGTACCTGGTGCAAAGTCAGTGGATGCTTTGTCAGTTTCGGCGCAAAACTGACAACCACTAATCTCGGATCTGACCGTTTTGAGGCGAAGCCGTAGTTGCTACGAAATCTCCGCTTCATGATAAGTCATCTGTAATTAGGAGTTTACTATTTTGCCTTTAGGCCCATAGTCTATCAGTCGAGTCTGCAAAAATATCCTAAGGGCATTTTGGTCTTTTCCTTTTTATTTTAGTGTCTGTAAAAACTCTAAGGGTGTTTTGGTATTTTCCTAGGCTATTGGGCTGCCTATAAATAGGGTCCCAATCCCTAGGGTTAGGGTTACCCTTTTTGAAATTACTTTACTAATCAAAAAGATTGAGTCATTCTCATTGTTCATGTGAGCGCCGCCGCCATTTTTGTTCTTCCGGTTTTTTCACGTGCTCTTCAAAATTCGTTTGGTCTGCACGTCGAGGGATTGCTTAATCATGTGTTATATTTTCCTCTCTCAGCCATCGATTGTCACGTTGTGGGGTTATTTTTATCTATCACCTCGGTTTGCGTGTCTTGTTTGTTTCGCTGTTCTGAGTTCGTCGCTGGGAGTATTTTTGCCACGTAACATTTCATAATCTTTCTGGGCGAATTATTTTTTCTCCAAGTTGTTTATTTCCTGTTGTATATTTTGATCGATAGCTAGGGTAGCTGTGACAGAGTTTTAGCTGCAGGCGAGATGTTTTTAGTGCTAGCCTTGTGCTTCAGCAGTTCTATGGTGTAGCTTGCAGCAGCCTAGGAAAGTTTGTTCTAGTACCTAGCACTTGTAGCATCCGAGCTCTGCTTCTCTCTCACAGCGTCCCACGCATTTTGTTGGCACAACAAGGTTTTATAGCCTGCGGTAGTAGCTTGTGCATGGATCAGCGCATGGCAGGTCATGATGGCCTATGAAGAGGCATGTCAGCCAATGTGCCTAGGCTGAAAATTGCTCAGTGTGCATCTTTTCTGCAGGGAGTTGTCTTCTCGTGTTCGGCTGTGTTTCTGCTGCTGAAGCAGCTGGCGTGCATTTTGTTCAGAGGGCACTTTGGTAGCTGCATCATTCGGAGTTTGCTGGAGGTTTCGAAGTTCGAAGCTATGTGTTCGGATCTTTATTTTTGCCTTAGCGAATTGTGCTGCATAGGTAGTTGTATAGCTTCGATCGTTATCTTCAGGGTTGTTTGACTTCGACGGGTTTCTGAGGACTTCGATTCGAAGTATGTTTGATTCGAAGCTAGTAGGCAAGTAGGCTTCGGTTTTCAGAGTGTGAGCACCTGAGGACTCCATTTCAAAGTTGGTTTGTTTCGAAGGTTATCTCACAGGCTTCGGTGAAACACTCCTTGGGCTTTGACAAACTCAAAGCAGTCCTCTGACGAAGTGAACTTCGAAGCCAAAGTCTGACTTTGCTGAAAAGTTGTGGGCTTCGCACAAGGACTTCGAACGGGCTTCGACAAGTACCGAACTGGAGTCAATTGTGAACAATAAGCTTTCTTGTTTCACATGCACTTTAATTAAATGCCCGTGATGATATAACTTCGTGAATCTTGAAATGTCCATGTTTTAAATGGTTTGCTAATCTACCTATAAGCACTGTTTCGGTGTCTTTATTTCTAGGACACTAGTCATTTTTAGGCTAGATTATTTTTGGATCTGTAGACTGTTCTTGTTTCTGTTAGCTGTCTATTGAGGTGCGTTGGGTGTTGGGAGTAGGCCATTGATTCGAAAGAATTTTTTAGGCGCCCATTCACCCCCTCTGGTCGCTACTTTCGGTCCTACAAGTGGTATCAGAGCTTGGTTAGGGTTTTTCCATACCTTAACCAGTTCTAAACCCAAGTAGTGATCATGACTTCTTCTGGAAAGGTTTCGTCCATGGAAGCTTATGGCTATACTTATTGGAAGACTCGCATGCGAGCCTATCTCATGAGCCAGAGCGTGGACATTTGGAACATTTGTGTTCACCCTACTTTCACCATAGTGCATGTTGCTGAGAATACATCTGTAGATATTATCGCCCAGCTTCAGAACAACAACAAAGCGGTGAACATTTTGTTTTCTGGTTTAGGTCCCACTGAATTTGAGCATGTGAGCCATCTCTACACTGCTAGAGAAATCTGGGCTACCCTCCAGGCACACCATGAGGGGACAGCCCAGGCCAAGGCTCGGCTCTATCAGACCTACCGACGTGAATATGAAAATTTCACACAGAAGCTTCGGGCCAACAAGGCCGAGGGAGTACAACTGGTCTCAGATCATGAGCAGGCGCTCAAGGTTCTTAATTCCTTGGACCCTAAGATCTGGAAGATCAAGGTATCCTCTATCATTGAGAGCACCTCTTATGATACCTTGACAATTTCTGAGTTGTTTAGCAAGCTCAAGGCCACTGAGGTTGATATCCAGTTGAGATCAAATCTCACTGGCTCTAGATCAAAAACCCTGGCCCTTGCTACACCTTCTGCTCACCCCTCCTCTTTGAGATGTGCTGGGTTCTCCTTGATGTCTATCACTGAGGACCAACTTGAGTCATTAGGAGATGATGACCTGTGTTTGTTTAACAACCGGGTGCGTCGTGTCTATGATAAGCGAATGTTGAAAGACACGACACAAAATCCGGATGCTTTGAGTGTGGTGATCCAGGTCACTTCATCGCCGACTGCCCCAAGCGTAATGGTCACAAGAAGGGTACCAGTGGTGGCTTCTACAACTCTGGCAAGCACGACAGCTCCTCCTTCACAAAGGGAAAGCCCAAGACAAGATTCTTCAGAAAAGCCCTAAAGGACTACCGACGTGAGAACAAGAAGCGAGACAAGGCCTTCTTCGCCGAGATGGAGAAAAGCTACTCCAAGCGGTCTTCGTCTTCTTCCTCTTCATCAAGCTCAAGCGATGAGGAGATCGTGATCAGGAAGGGGAAGGACAAGGATGATTCGGCGAGCCTATGTTTCATGGACTTCGGGGACAGGCCGAAGAGCCGCTCACATCATGGCCGAAGATCCCGCAAGAGCTTCTGCTCAATGGCTCTTGGGGATAAGGAAGATAAGGGCTCCTCTGACGACTCCGACGACGACGACAATGAAAAGGTATCTTCTTATGTACGTGAAATCGTTGCTTTACTTGAAGAGAATCATCAGGAGTTGAGATATCGGGAGAAACTACTCAGAGGGGCTAAGAAGAGGATAGATGAACTTGAGAGTGAGCTTGCTGTGGCCAACAGCAGAATTGAGAGTCTATCTTCTTCCCCTTGCTTAGGTGGTAGCAGTGAGTGCCCAAATTGTGAGGTGTTACTGTGTGACCTGACGACTCTGAAGTCCAGGTACACAAAGAGGGTTGATGAGAGGGACGCTTTGGCCACTGAGCTTGAGAGCGCTCAGCTGGAGCTGAAAGATGCTCACGCCGCTGTCGTCGTGCCCTGTGTTGATTGCCCATCCCATCTAGATAGTTTAGCTGAGCTGAAAGCCAAGGGTGATGAGCAATTGGGTGATTTGGAGAGAGTTAGAGCTGAGCTGGAGCAGACTAGGCTAGAGCTTGAGACACTGTCAGTTCCACCCACTGTTTGTGAGAACTGCTTGTCTCTTAGATTGGAGTTGATCAAGCTGAAAGCCGAGAAGTCTGTCCAGGTTGATAGAGAGTGTGAGACCTGCTTGTCTCAGGTGGAGGTTCTAGCTTTCTTGAGAGAGGAGCTAGCTGATGTTCAGAATGAGAACTTTTACCTCCGTCAGATCCAGAGTTGGGTGAGTGCTAGAGAGCCACAGCTCGGTATGATGATCCAGTAGTTTAAGAGGCAGGATGGGTTTGGGGTAGGTTACACCTACACCAAGGATGATTTTGAGAGTGCCATTAGCCGGGCAGTGGAGTGGAGTAAAATGACTCCTAAACAGAGATACCCCAAGACTCACTCCACTGAGTCTTTCCAGTCTAGTCAGCCCAAGGATGGAGTGTTCCAAGAACAACCTAAAGCTCCACCCAAGAAGCCCATCTAGGTTCCAAAGCCCAAACACCTCCGCACTTCTCTAGACTCTCTACCTGGACCCTCTCACACCAAAGAGTCTACACCCAACACCACCAAGCCCAAGAAGCCCAAGCCTCAACCACATCCCAAGAAGCCCACTTACCACTGTGAGTACTGTCAGAGAGACGGGCATCTTGAGGAGTTTTGCTTTAGGAGGAAGCAGGTTGAGAGAGCAGAGAGAGCTCGTGGTGGGCAGGAGTAGTTCTACCAGCAGGGTGGTAGACTGAGAGTTCCTCGACACAAAGATAGGCTAGAGGCCAGGCCGCGTCGTGTAGGTGGTGGTAGAGGAGACGACTTTCATTCCCGTGCTCCTAAGGGTGGTGTTCGCTCCGGCAGAGCTCCAGGTCGTTTTGGATACGTCTCTGGACCTCGTGGTTGAGGTTTTAGGCAGAACCGAGGACCCCTCTTTGAGCCGCGCTTTGGTCTAGACACTTATGATGCTTTCTTCTTTCTGTCTTTTGAGTAGATGGCTTGACACTGGTTTAGTTCTTTTGCTAAACCTGGTGCTGGACCATTTGCTCCCCCTTACGACCACTGATTATGCAGGATCGGGGACTGGAGGACATTTGGATCATGTACTCAAGATGTTCTCGCCAAATGACGGGACATCGCAGATGGTTCTCTAGTCTCTCTCCCCCGAGCTCCAAGGAATACATCACCTTGGGAATAGTGGTCAAGGGAAGGTACTTGACATTGGCTCAATTCGCATCTCAGACCATTTCTCTTTGACGAATGTTGCTTTGGATGGAAATTTGAACTTCAATTTCATTTCTGTTTCGCAACTTCTTGAGGATGGTTTGGAGGTTCGTTTTAAGAAGGGCATGTCTTCAGTGGTTGATTCTAGAGGGTCTTTGATTTGCCAGATCTTACCCTTCGGTAAGGTTTTTCGGATTGACTTCTCTAGTTCTTTTGTCCATTCTCACTGTTTGATTGCTGGATCCTCCTTGAGCTCTAGAAGTGGCATAGGAGGTTAGGTCATTTGAGTTTTGATCTGCTTGTCAGATTGAGCTCTATGGACCTCATCCGAGGATTACCCAAGCTTAAGATGGAGTAGGATCTAGTTTGCCATCACTGTCGTCATGGGAAAATGGTTGCCGCTTCCCACTCACCTGTGACTCAGGTGATGACTTCGTACCCGAGAGAGCTGTTACACATGGACACTGTCGGTCCAGCTCGGGTACGCTTAGTCGGTGGGAAGTGGTACGTGCTTGTGACCGTTGACGATTTTTCTCGATTCTCGTGGGTTTTCTTCTTGGAGTCTAAGGATGAGACTTTTCAGTTTGTTCATGACCTGATTTTGAAGCTGAAGAACGAGAACAATGGTCGGATGCGAGCAATTCACTCTGACAACAGCTCTGAGTTCAAGAACTCTCAGTTCGTCAGCTTCTGTAGTGATCAGGGTCTTGATCATCAGTTTTCTGCTCCTTACACTCCCCACAGAATGGCGTTGTGGAACGAAAGAACCGCACGCTAGTCGAGATGGCCAGGACGATGCTCGATGAGCACATGACTCCTAGGCGCTTTTGGGCTGAAGCCATGAACATGGCTTGCTATCTGGCCAACCGCATTTTTCTTAGTGCTTACCGAGGTAAGACTTCATATGAGTTGTAGTTTGGCAGACAGTCCAAGGTGAGCCACTTGCGAGTGTTTGGCTGCAAGTGCTTTGTGCTCAAGAAGGGAGGGCATTTGGACAAGTTTTAGTCTCGTTGCTGGGATGGAGTTTTCTTGGTTATGCTTTGCATTCTCGAGGCTTCCGTGTTTGGAACCTCGACTCCCAGCAGCTGGTCGAGACTTGCGAGGTTTCTTTTGATGAGTCCTTGCCTTCTTTGACCCCTTCTTTTGAGCTTTCTGGAGATGATGAGATCGGAGAGTCCATCTTCGAGGAAGATGATGACGCTCCAGCGGTTGATGAGGGTGGGCCTTCTGCACAGCCTGCAGAACCCACACCTTCTGAGACTTTGACTGAGGACGAGGGCGGACCTCTGATCACTTCTTCCACTTCAATCGAGCCCCCTCAGTCGAGTCTAGAGGTGCCATCTGCTGATTCGGTGAGGTGACTTCAGATCACCAGGGATCCCGAGTAGTTCAGCATGATCACCCCTCAGAGCTCATCATTGGTGATCTTACTGAGAGGACTTTGCGTTCTTCTGTTGATTCACTTGCTGTGTTTGCTGAGTCTGCTTTTGTTGCATCTTTCGAGCCCAGAGATGTTTCTCATGCTCTTTCTAATTCAAATTGGATTAATGCCATGCAAGAAGAGCTTGATAATTTTGTCCACAATCGGGTTTGGACACTGGTTGAGCTGCCACCCGGATGCAACCCCATAGGAACCAAGTGGGTGTTCAAGAACAAGCAAGGTGAAGATGGGGTTGTGGTGTGCAACAAAGCTCGACTAGTTGCCTAGGGTTTTTGCCAGAAAGAGGGTATTGACTTTGAAGAGACTTTCGCTCCTATTGCCCATCTTGAGTCCATTCACATTCTCTTAGCTTTTGCCGCTTCGAAGGGTTTTAAGCTTTTTCAAATGGATGTCAAGAGTGCTTTTTCTGAATGAGTACATAGAGGAGGAAGTTTATGTTAGGCAGCCCCCTGGTTTTGAAAACCCAAAGTTTCCTCGACATATTTTAAGCTGCAAAAAGCTTTATACGGTCTGAAGCAAGCCCCCAGGGCTTGGTATGACCGGTTGAAGAAGTTTTTGTTGGGGAAGGGTTTTGTGGTGGGTTCTGTGGATAAAACTCTTTTCTTGCTCAGAGATGCCTCAGATTTCTTGGTTGCTCAGATATACGTAGACGATATTATTTTTGGTGGTACTACTGATGTTCTTGTGTCCAAGTTTCTGAGTAGATGCATAGTGAGTTTGAGATGAGCCTCATGGGTGAGCTCAAGTATTTCCTAGTGCTCCAAATCAAGCAGACCAAGGACGACATCTTCATCCACCAGAGTAAGTATACACGGGACATGTTGAAGAAGTTCGACTTTGGTGGAGAGCTGAAGCCTCAGATGACCCCAATGGGTACATCTAGGGGCCTGGACAAGGACGAGAGTAGCGTCAAGGTCACCGAGAGAGAGTTTTGAGGGATGATCGGTTCACTGCAGTACTTGACGACAATGAGGCCAGGCATATAGTTTGCCGTACGACTGTGCGCGCGCTTCCAGTCTTCACCACGCGCGTCTCATCGGCAGGCTGTCAAGCGCATTTTCAGGTACCTTACCTATGCGCCTGATCTAGGTCTTTATTATTCAGCATCATCATCTCTTGATTTATCTGGCTTTTCGGACGCTGACTTTGGTGGATGCCGGTTGGATCACAAGCCGACTTCCGGTACTTGCCAGTTTCTTGGTTCGTCTTTTGTCTCTTGGTCTTCTCAAAAGCAGTCTGGAGTTGCACTTTCGACCACTAAGGCTGAGTATGTAGCTGCTGCTCACAGTTGGTTTGGATGATTTCCACATTACGAGATTTTGGGTTGTTCTTTCCTACCAGAGTGCCTCTGTTATGTGACAGCACCAGTGCGATTAGTGTAGGGAAAAACCCGTGTCTCCATTCAAAAACCAAACACATTGATGTGAGCTTTCATTTTCTGAGGGATCAATATGATAAAGGTGTCATTGACCTTGTTCATGTTGATAACCATCATCAGTTGGCTGACATTTTCACCAAACCCCTAGATCAATCTACTTTTGAGCGTTTACGAGGGTTTTTGGGTGTTGTGTATCCTTTTTAGGATATTTTGAGTCAGTTTTTCTTTCTTCTTTACTCTTTTTTCGAGTCTTTTGTGTGTGTTCATATCATGCATATTCACATATCACACTTTGAGCCTGCTTCTGTTATATGATTGACCTGATTTACTTACTCTAGCTCGTATATGCTTTTGATTACTTGTCGATGATCATGCTTTGCTTCAGTTCACATGATATGTCTGATATCTGTCATATGCATGACTTTTATGCTTTAAAATTGAAAAAATGATCACCATTGCTTCTAGTAACTAGCATGTGTAGACTGAATGCTTTTTCTATCTTTACATGCCTGGTAGCAAGTTCCTCACTTAGATGCAGATATGCAACTTGGACATCTTTATGCTTTAACATGGAAATGTGCTATAAAAATGATAAAATAAAAAATGAATGAAAAATCCATGCCTTTTTATGCATAATTTGAAAAGATCCAGGTGGGTTTGCTTTGTCGCATTGCATTGTTCTGGACTGCGTACCATAGCACTTTGGTATGAACTAGGACAGTGAAGTGTGTGCCAAGACCAATGTCTTAAGCTTATGATGGTCCAGTTTTGGCCTAGGCTTGACTTGGTCGGTTAGCATAAGGTTTGACATGCAAATAACCCCTGGCAAAAATAAAAAAGGAAAAAGAAAAAGCCTGAAAATTAAAAAGATAACAAGTTTGCTGAAGCACTTTGTTTTGGACAATGCTTATCTTGGTAGATATCAATTAGCTTCTGCATCTCATGTTTTACCTTGCTTGTCGACTAGGAAATGTGGTGATGTTTTTGTTTGCAAAAATTGAAAAATGTGTGCTAATGACTTTCTTGAGATATCATCTGTTGCACTGATCATGCCATGTGTCTTAGATAGTATGTTTTTTGCTATACCTGTTAGATGTTGTAATTGCAGTCAATCATATCTGAGAAGCATGCTTTCTTCACTCCACCTGCACCCCAGTTGCATTCATTGACTATTTTGAGGGGGAGCTGCATTTCAGGGGGAGTCTGTGTCTCTTTCGAGTGCATTTAGTCTCACTTGATGAGTCCAATTGTCAACAAGGGGGAGAAATTTTGGGTTACTCATTCTCTTCGAAGAGTTTAGGGGGAGTTTTGGCTTTCTCTGGGATTTGTTTCAGGGGGAGTTTTTGTCCTGTTTGTCCTTACTCTTTGATATCCTTGTTGATAACTCTGAGATTGCACTCGTTTTGAGCTTTTATTTTTGGTTAACCATAATGACCGCTTTCTTGTTTTTGTTCGGCTTTTGGTCATTAGGGTTAAACCTTTATTTTATTTTCTTCTTCTCTGTTTGCTTGTGTTTTGTTTTCGTGTTTCCACATGTGCTTACAGGTACTGGAGAGCTGATAAAGAGAAGTGTTGACAATGCACTCATCAAGAGGGAGATTGAGGAGCCATGCTGAAGAGTATGGGCCTCATGGCTCCATATGTGATGAGTAATTGTCAACGGAAGTCAAAGAGGAAACAAAGAGGAGAGAAGACCTGTTTTGTCTGGGCCGCATGTGACTCAGGTACACGGGCAGCGAGCGACTGTCGGGCAGAGGGGCCGTGAAGTCGGGCTAGCCTAGTCCGGGTACATGGGCTAGGAGCAGCAAAGGATCCACTGGGCTATTGACCAGGATTGACTCAGGTACACGGGCGGCGAGTGATTGCTGGGCTGAGAGAGCTGCAGAATTGGGTCGGCCCAATCCGGGTACCTGGTGCAAAGTGGGTGGACGCTTTGTCAATTTCGGCGCAAAACTGACAACCACTGATCTCGGATCTAACCGTTCTGAGGTGCAGCCGTAGTCGCTATGAAAGCTCCGCTTCAGGATAAGTCATCTGTAATTAGGAGTTTACTATTTTGCCTTTAGGCCCATAGTCTGTTAGTCGAGTCTGTAAAAATATCCTGAGGGCATTTTGGTCTTTTCCATTTTATTTCAGCGTCTGTAAAAAACCTAAGGGTCTTTTGATATTTTCCTAGGCTATTGGGCTGCCTATAAATAGGGCCCCAATCCCTAGGGTTAGGGTTACCCTTTCTGAAATTACTTTACTAATCAAAAAGATTGGGTCAGTCTCATTGTTCCTGTGAGCGCCGCCGCCATTTTTGTTCTTCCGGTTTTTTCACGTGCTCTTCAGGATTTGTTTGCTCTGCACGTCGAGGGATTGCTTAATCAGGTGTTATATTTTCCTCTCTCGGCCATCGATTGTCACGCTGTGGGGTTATTTTTATCTATCACCTCGATTTGCATGTCTTATCCGTTCTGTTGTTCTGAGTTCGTCGTTGGGAGTATTTTTGCCACGTAAACTTTCATAATCTTTCTGGGCGTATTATTTTTTCTCCGAGTTGTTTATTTCTTTCTTTATATTTTGATCGATAGCCAGGGTAGCTGTGACAGAGTTTTATCTGCAGGCGAGATGTTTTTAGTGCTAGTCTTGTGCTTCAGCAGTTCTATGGTGTAGCTTGCAGCAGCCTAGGAAAGTTTGTTCTAGTACCTAGCACTTGTAGCATCCGAGCTCTGCTTCTCTCTCACGGCGTCCCATGCATTTTGTTGGCACAACAAGGTTTTATAGCCTGCGGTAGTAGCTTGTGCATGGATCAGCGCATGGCAGGTCATGATGGCCTATGAAGAGGCATGTCGGCCTATGTGCCTAGGCTAAAAATTGCTCAGTGTGCATCTTTTCTGAACAGTCTGCATGAAGTCAATGTTCTCGTATTAAAACTGTATCATTCTACAGATTTGCATGGTGCATATTCTACATGGTGTGAAACCTTATCAAGTCACCTTTCCAAGGGATCCAACCATTCATGAATTGAAGCTTCCAAGGAGGAGTTATTGCTGAAATACCGAAGACCGCTCAGAAGACCAACAGCCACGCGGAAACTCTCCAGAAGCTGATTCGTTTTCACATAGTTCGCCTAGTCTTTTCGTTTCGTGTTCGCACCTATCTTCAAGGTATACTCCTTGTATAAATACCCTCTAGCACCATTGTAATCGGCACTTTTGATTATTGAATACAGAACCCCTTGTTCAGCTACGTGCTAACAAATTCAGAGAGAGATCTCTACCTTCCTTTGCTCTTGTGATTTCCTTCGCGGGATTACAGAAGCGGCGGCTTCATCCGCTCCCAATTGGTGCTCCTACTCCCTTCAAGGTCCTCCTTGATTGATTGTAGGCTGTGTTGGTTGGTTCTTTGAGAGTGTGGTTGGGCGAATCGCGATTCAGTTTGCCTGTTAAAGACGGTGGTTGGCTTCGAGTTTTATTTGCCAGGTTGCACTAGTTATCGCTGCTTGCAGCAAGTTATCCGGCTATTCTACAGCTAGTTATCTGAAGATCGATCCTACGTCGTGAAGATCGGGACCCCGTGACGCATCATCTGGTATCAGAGCTGATCGGTTTCCACGGTACGATTCTTTACCCTTAGCTACATATATTTTTGTTTCATCCTATCCACCAAAAGCCAAAAAATATATACATATATATTGTTTATCCCTTCGTTTCAATCTGTTATTTTAGTGAGTTCAGTTAATTTTCAGTCCATTAGAGTCTTTGTTTTACTTGCTGATCATTTTCCGTCGTGTGTCCTTTGAGCCTCTTATATATCTGGTCATTGTGTTTCGTTCTATAAAAAAAGGTAAAAGAAAGAAAAGTTCAAAAAAAGGAAAGTTGAGAAAAAAATTGTGAAAGAAAAGTTAAAGATTAGTTCGTTTGAGAGCACAGTTGCTGAAAGTTTGTGTTTCAAGTTGTGCAACCAGATCGCTATCTTTTGTTGGTACAAAAATTTTGGTTGGGTTTGATTGCAACACTTGCATCCCAATCATACTCCTTGTTTGCATCAATCTGAGATTTTCTTTGCACGTGTGTGTGATCCATTTACATCTTTAGCATTTTGAGATCAGCACTAAGCAGGGAACCTCTAGTTTGGATTGTTACTTAACTTTACAACAACTAGAATTCAGATTGCATTCCTTGTTTATAATCCCCACCAAGCTCCACATAAAAGCCATCGTAATCGGTAATCTCTGGTCTTGTATTCGCTTAACCATCGCTCTCGGTACCACCACACATTTTGTTTCTCTGTAACCCGTAGGAACTTCACTGAGCCTCGGTTGGTAAGAGAAGTGAGATTGAGAGATCCCACATATATTTTTATTCCACATATACTCTTGTTCCTTTGTTGTCACTAATTTTACAGAAAGATGGGTGACGGTGTTGAGATCGAAGATTGTGTCACCATGGCACAATTTAATGAATTCAAGCAAAGTCTAGAAGAGAGACAAGATCGGTTGGCCCAAGATCTTCAAACCATACTAAATCAAATTAGGGGACGTCGTCCACCTAATGATGGGGCAAGCACCCATGGTGAAGAAGGTGATGATAGTGATGGAAGAGGAGGAAGAAGAGGATGGAGGAACCGAAGTGCTGCACATGGAAGAGGGAGGGGCTGGAATCGAAGAAATGAAGATACTGAAGAATCCGAATCTGAAAATGATGATAATCATTCCCATCATGATCGCCGACATCGTAGAGGAGGCCATCGTGAAGAGAGGCTTGGTAAACTGAAATTTACCATGCCAAAATTTGATGGAGGATCTGATCCTGAAGCTTATTTCACTTGGGAGTTGAAGGTCGACAAGATCTTTCGCTTGCATAATTATACAGAAGAGAAGAAGTTGGCTATGGCATCTCTAGAGTTTGAAGGATATGCTCTGATTTGGTGGGAGCAACTTCTCCAAGATCGTGAAGAAGATGGAGAACATCCTATTGCCACATGGGCAGAGATGAAACGTGAAATGAGACGACGTTTCGTGCCGAAGCATTATCGGCGTGATCTTTTCGATAAACTGCAGAATTTGAAACAAGGAAGTTATTCTATTGAAGAGTATTATAAAGAGATGGAGAAGGCTATGATTAGAGCCAACGTATATGAAGATGAAGAACAAACTATGGCACAATTCATGGCTGGGTTGCATCGAAATATTCAACGCATTGTTGAGTTTCAGTCGTACCGTCGTCTTATTGATTTGGTACATCAAGCCACCAAAGCTGAACGCTAACTGCAGCAAGATACCAAGAGCAGTAAGTCTTTGCCTTTTGGTACAAGGACTATGTCTGGAGGAAGCAAGTTAGATTCTAAGTTTACTGCTGCACCGTCAGCTGTGAAAGGTTCATTTGGAGGCTCACGTTCTAATGCTCAAAGTAATTTTAGTGGGAAGAACTCTGCTGCCCCGAGCACGAGTTCCAAACCACCAGCTTCCACCTCCACTTCAGTGGGTTCTACATCCAAGAGCAGTGGGATTCAGTGTTTCAAGTGTGGGGGTCGTGGACATGTTGCTAGAGAGTGTCCAAATAATAGAGTGATCATTGTAACTGATAATGGAGAGTACGAATCAGCCAGTGAAAAGGAAGATATAGAATAAGAAGCCCATGAAGAAGAGGAACATATCGGCTGTGATTTTGAGCAAGGTGCTGCTCTTGTGGTGGCACCAATATTGAGTGTTCAGATGAAGGAAGCTGAGAACGGCCAGCGGCATAATTTATTTCAGACAAGAGCCAAAGTGCAAGATAAGGTAGTGAAGATGAACATTGATGGAGGAAGCTGACATAATCTTGCTAGTCGTGAGATGGTTGACAAGCTTGGTCTGAAACTTCTACGACATCCTCATCCATATCATGTCCAATGGCTGAATGATTCCGGTGACATCAAGATTGGATACAAAGTAAAAGTTCCCTTCAAGATTGGTGAATATGTTGACACGGTAGAGTGTGATGTGGTACCCATGACCGTATGTCACATGCTACTCGGGAGGCCATGGCAATATGATCGATATACTCAGCATTGCGGGAGAACAAATCAGTACACTCTAGATTTGAAGGGGAGGAAGTTTGTACTCAAACCTATGACACCACAGCAAATTCTTGCTGAGCATTTGCAAAAGAGCTCTAGTATGAGAGATGAGAACGGAAAGGAAGAGAAAAATAATTCAAGTGCCTTCCACAAATCAGAGAGTGAGAGCCACCAGCCCAATATGAGAAAAAAATTGAGAGATCAAAAGAAAGAAGAAGAAAAAAATTTAGTCATGTTAGCCACAAAATCTGAGATGAGAGAAGTAAGGAACAACCCAGATCAAGTACTCTTTGTACTTGTGTGCAAAGACATTTTAGTGTCAGCTAACGATAACACCTCTTTTCCTAGTATGGTGTCTCATCTTTTGCAGGAATATGAGGACGTTTTTCCAAAGGAAACCCCGAATGAATTACCTCCTGTACGTGGGATTGAACATCAGATCGATCTTATTCCGGGGGCTGCTCTTCCAAATCGACCACCATACCGCACCAATCCTGAAGAAACAAAGGAGATACAAAGGCAAGTACAAGAACTTCTCGATAAAGGTTATGTTTGTGAAAGCTTAAGTCCTTGTGTTGTTCCTGTTATTTTAGTACCAAAAAAAGATGGTTCTTGGAGGATGTGCGTTGATTGTAGAGCCATAAATAACATCACTATTCGCTATCGCCATCCTATTCCTCGATTAGAAGACATGCTTGATGAATTAAGTGGTTCCATAATATTCACTAAAATTGATTTGAAAAGTGGGTACCATCAAATAAGAATGAAAGCTGGAGATGAATGGAAACTGCTTTTAAAACAAAATTTGGGCTGTACGAATGGCTAGTTATGCCTTTTGGTTTGACTAATGCTCCAAGTACTTTTATGAGATTGATGAACCATGTTTTGAGAGCCTTCATTGGAAAATTTGTGGTTGTTTATTTTGATGATATCTTAATTTACAGCAAGTCTTTTGAAGCGCACATGAATCATATTCGACAAGTCCTAGATGAGCTCCGAAAGGAGAAATTATTTGCTAATCTTGAGAAGTGCAGTTTTTGCACAGACCATGTTGTGTTCCTTGACTTTGTTGTTTCAGGAAAAGGAATTGAAGTGGATGAAACCAAGGTGAAAGCCATCAAGGATTGGCCAACTGCAACGAATGTAAGTCAAATAAGAAGCTTTCATGGTCTAGCTGGATTTTATAGGAGATTTGTTAAAGATTTTAGTACCATTGCTACTCCCTTAAATGAATTAACAAAGAAAGGTGTTGAATTTAAATGGGGAAGTTCACAAGAAAATGCTTTTCAAGAATTAAAGAAACGCTTAACTGAAGCACCATTGCTTGTTCTTCCTGATTTCACTAAAACTTTTGAAGTAGAATGTGATGCCAGTGGAATTGGCATAGGAGGGGTTTTAATACAGCAAGGCAAACCTGTAGCATATTTTAGTGAAAAGTTGGGAGGTACTCAATTGAATTATTCTGTATATGATAAAGAATTGTATGCTTTGGTGCATGTACTTGAAACATGGCAGCATTATTTATGGCCAAAAGAGTTTGTTATCCATTCCGATCATGAAGCTTTAAAGTATTTGAAAGGCCAAGCAAAACTGAACCGACGCCATGCCAAATGGGTTGAGTTCATCGAGACATTTCCATATATTGTGAAGTATAAGAAAGGTAAGGACAATGTGGTTGCTGATGCTTTGTCTAGAAAAATTGTGTTGCTAAACCAACTTGAGGTGAAGGTTATAGGTCTTAAAAGTTTGAAAGACATGTATAATGATGACGCTGATTTTTCACAACCATACACTCATTGTAAAGATGGAAAAGGTTGGAAAAAGTATCATATGCATGATGGATTTTTGTTTAGGGCTAACAAGCTTTGTGTTCCAAATTCTTCGGTTAGATTGCTTTTATTGCAGGAGTCCCATGGAGGAGGATTGATAGGTCATTTTGGACAAAAGAAAACCTATGAGCTGCTAGGTGATCACTTCTATTGGCCCAAGATGAGGAGAGACGTCATCCGGTTTGTGGAGCGCTGCATCACTTGTCACAAAGGTAAGTCTAAACTGAACCCTCATGGTTTATACACTCCTCTACCTGCTCCTAAAATTCCTTGGGAAGACATAAGTATGGATTTTGTTCTGGGACTTCCTAGAACTCAGAGAGGAAAAGATTCTATTTTTGTTGTGGTTGATAGATTTTCAAAGATGGCTCATTTTATCCCTTGTAACAAGAGCGACGATGCTTCACATGTTGCTAATTTATTTTTCAGGGAAATTGTGAGGTTGCATGGGGTGCCTAAGACCATTGTATCTGATCGTGATGTCAAGTTTGTGAGCTACTTCTGGAAAACATTGTGGTCCAAGCTGGGGACCAAGCTTCTATTCTCGACCACTTGTCATCCTCAAACCGACGGACAAACTGAAGTGGTGAATCGAACCCTGTCGATGTTGCTGCGAACCATGGTAAAAAAGAACCTGAAAGATTGGGAGGACTGCTTGCCTCATGTGGAGTTTGCTTATAACAGGGCAGTACATTCTACCACTAACTTGTGTCCTTTTGAAATTGTTTATGGGTTCAAACCCATTGCTCTGATAGATTTGTTGCCTTTGCCATTACAGGAGAGAACCAATATGGAAGCCTCCAAGCGTGCTGCATATGTCAAGAAGATACATGAGAAAACAAAAGAAGCAATAGAGCTAAAGGCGACACGTAAGGCTGCAAGTATGAACAAGCATAGAAAGAAGGTGTCATTTGAACCAGGCGATTTGGTGTGGATTCACTTGCGTAAAGATCGCTTTCCTGATAAGCGCAAGTCCATGTTGATGCCACGAGGGGATGGTCCATTTCGTGTTCTTGCCAAGATCAACGATAATGCATACCAGATTGACCTTCCACCAAGCTATGGCGTGAGCAACTCCTTCAATGTTGCTGACCTATCAGCATTCACAAGTGAAGACATTTTAGAGTCGAGGATGACTCCTTTTCAAGAGGGGGAGGATGATATGACCACGCTGACCACTCTAACCTCTACACCGACCACTTCGACCACATCGACTCCAATACATGTTTTTGATGGATCAATTACACGCAGTCGAGCTAAGAAGCTTCAAGAAGAGGTGCACGCGCTACTTTGTGAAATTCATTTTACTATTAATGAGAGTTATATACTACCTAAGTTGTGTACATTGCTAATGCTCAGGTTTACCAAGAAGGATGACAAGAACTCACAAGGAAATGGACACATAGAAGAATGATGCTCGAACCAAGCCAGTCCTGCAGGATCGTCTCAAAGAAATAATCATAACTTTTGATTTCCAAATGCTATGAAGGCAAATGAGCACTTTTTGGAAAACTCTTGAAGTCTAGTTTCCAATGAATCTAACCCCGACCAGTTTGAAGTTTGCATGAAGGCGTCCGACCAGTTTTAGTGCTTGCCGGTCCGAAGGTCAATAGTCTGCATGAAGTCAATGTTCTCGTATTAAAACTGTATCATTCTACATAGTTGCATGGTGCATATTCTACATGGTGTGAAACCTTATCAAGTCACATTTCCAAGGGATCCAACCGTTCATGAATTGAAGCTTCCAAGGAGGAGTTATTGCTGAAATACCGAAGACCGCTCAGAAGACCAACAGCCACGCGGAAACTCTCCAGAAGCTGATTCGTTTTCACATAGTTCGCCTAGTCTTTTCGTTTCGTGTTCACACCTATCTTCAAGGTATACTCCTTGTATAAATACCCCCTAGCACCATTGTAATCGGCACTTTTGATTATTGAATACAGAACCCCTTGTTCAGCTGCGTGCTAACAAATTCAGAGAGAGATCTCTACCTTCCTTTGCTCTTGTGATTTCCTTCGCGGGATTACAGAAGCGGCGGCTTCATCCGCTCCCAATTGGTGCTCCTACTCCCTTCAAGGTCCTCCTTGATTGATTGTAGGCTGTGTTGGTTGGTTCTTTGAGAGTGTGGTTGGGCGAATCCTCGATTCAGGTTGCCGGTTAAAGACGGTGGTTGGCTTAGAGTTTTATTTGCTAGGTTGCACTAGTTATCGCTGCTTGCAGCAAGTTATCCGGCTATTCTACAACTAGTTATCTGAAGATCGATCCTACGTCGTGAAGATCGAGACCCCGTGACGCATCATTGGACCCTAAGATCTGGGAGATCAAGGTATCCTCTATCATTGAGAGAACCTCTTATGATACCTTGACAATTTCTGAGTTGTTCAGCAAGCTCGAGGCCACTGAGGTTGATATCCAGTTGAGATCAAATCTCACTTGCTCTGGATCAAAAACCCTGGCCCTTGCCACACCTTCTGTTGACCCCTCCTCTGTGAGCTGTGCTGGGTTCTCCTTGATGTCTATCACTGAGGACCAACTTGAGTCGTTAGGAGATGATGCCATTTGTTTGTTTAACAACCGGGTGCATCATGTCTATGATAAGCGAATGTTCAAAAGACAGGACATAAAATCCAGATGATTTGAGTGTGGTGATCCAGGTCACTTCATCACCGACTTCCCCAAGCGTAATGGTCAAAAGAAGGATACCGGTGGTGGCTTCTATGACTCCGGCAAGCACGATAGCTCCTCCTTCACAAAGGGCAAGCCCAAGACAAGATTCTTCAGAAAGGCCCTGAAGGACTACCGGCGTGAGAAAAAGAAGCGAGACAAGGCCTTCTTCGCCGAGATGGAGAAAAGCTACTCCAAGCGGTCTTCGTCTTCTTCCTCTTCATCAAGCTCAAGCAATGAGGAGATCGTGATCAGCAAGGGGAAGGATAAGGACGATCCGGTGGGCCTCTGTTTCATGGCCTTTGGGGACAGGCCGAAGAGCCGCTCACATCATCGCCAAAGATCCCGCAAGAGCTTCTGCTAAAAACAACGGGTTTTTATTGGCCAACTATGAATGAGGACTGTAAAACATAGGTTTCTAGTGTCCCTAAAACGCTTGACGTACTCAGAGAAACTCTCATTAGCCTTTTGTCTAACCGATGTCAAGTGTGAAAGTCTAAGCTTGGTTTCCCCAGTATAAAAGTAATCATGGAACTTCTACTCCAATTGGGCCCAAGTATTAATCGAGTTCGTTAGTAGTGCCGAAAACCAAGTGAAAGTAGTGCCGGAAAGAGATATAGAAAATAGTCTAAACATCAATGCATTCGACCCACTAGGTTCGCCACACTATGTAGGAACTAGCCTATGTGCTGACGATCGGCATACAAAGATGAGCAGGCAAGACGGTAGCAACATCACTTCTTCGGATCTCATCGAGAAGTACCAAAGGAAGTCACAAGAGAGGGTTGACAGCGAAGATGACAACGACTACACACGTTTCAATCCCCATTGGAACTGTAAGTTCTTCAGACTTTACTAGAACGAGGGGCTACATCTGCCATCAATGGACAACTGCCCAAGGTGCGGCGCTAAAGGCAGGGCACGAGACGGTCATCGGCCACATAACATCAAGCCAAAGTCGCTTGGTTAAGAAGTCATTCACCGAAGGTTGTCACCATCGAGGATATTAGCGCTTGAGAGGCTCAGCCCTATCAATTCCAAGGAAATCAGCAGTCAGTCGACGATGACAAAACCACACCAGAGAACCCACAATGGTGCCCTAGCGGGATTTTCACAAGGAACCATAAGAGAAGGGTGCAACGTTTGCAATAGAGAGAACTGAAGGCACAAAAATGTGATGAAGAACAGATCGGCCCTGAAAGATCAAAAGTGAATGGAAAGTGAAGGAGGAGGCTGATCACGAGGAAAAGAAAAACACGGAGGTAAACATGGTTTTCTCCCTCCCCACAAAGTATCAAGCCGTCTTAGAAGATGACGCAGAACAGGCTGATACAATGGCCCAACTAATGTTGGCTCTATAGCCAACATGTTTCGATAAGCTGGAAGACCCTAGGTATTGGCACCTTAGACCTCTCTATATCAAAGGTTTGGTCAATGGAAAGTTGATGTCCAAAATGATGATAGACGGAGGGGCGGCTATCAACTTGATGCCTTACGCAACCTTTCATAAGCTAGGGAAAACACCAGAGGACCTTATCATAACTAATATGGTATTAAGGGACTTCGACGGCAACTCGTAAGACACAATGGGAGTGCTAAACGCAGAGCTGACAGTTGGAAGAAAGACCGTGCCAACCATCTTTTTCGCCCCACTATTGAAGGAAAGCGGTGAAGGTCATCCAACAGGTCGTCCAGGAAACAAGGCCTCTAGTAGGGATCCTATCGGTCATATGGGAAAGGTGGTCCCACTCCAAGGCATCCGTGACTCTCCCGTGGGTTCAGATTTGATCGACAAAAAAGATATGGGACGGGAGCTAATCGAAGCCTAGCTACCTTAAGAAGACCGATGGGTGGTAGAACTCATAGGAGCACTACCGAGGATGCTCATCGGTAAAGTTAACAGGGAGCATGCAAGGGAAGGTTGTGCCCAAAAAGATACGAAGGGATTGAAGGAAGTATGCCCAAGAAAATTCTGGTTGATCAGAAGTTCCGATTTGGAATCGGAAGTTCCAATTATTTTCTAGACTCGAGTCAGAGAGCAAAAGTTTCTTCGAAAGTTCTGATATGGTCTCGGAAGTTCTGATTTAGAATCGAGGAATATTGTATTGATCGGAAGTTCCGATATGTGTATCAGAAGTTCTGAGGTGGGTGAAAACATATTGGATCTGTTACAGTGTCATACTGGATTGAGAGACAAAAAATACTCTATCGGATATTCTGATCTGGGATGAGAAGTTTCGACGTGGGTAAAACAGATTAGATCTATTAGAGTACAAATCAGTTTTAACTGATTTGTTGGTTTCGAGATGTTGACGACTAGGTGCTCTCAGCCCTATAAAAGGATAGGGGGAGGAGGTCTTGAAGGACAAGCAATTGCAAGTTTAGACCTAGCCACCAAGAACTCCTCTCCGCTCTTTTTGATCTCAAAAGCTGAGATTGAGGAACTCCTATTGTCACCTGCGGTGCTAGCACGCCGTCGTGGGAAATACTCTATCCCTGTATGTGTGGATACCGTGGAGGCATTGCTCCAATAGCGACGCTCGTGGACTTCATCACGTGAACAACTACATCATCTTCACCGATTGGATTGACAATGAATGGTCGGGATGGAGCGAGGACAAGCAAGGACATGCTTCCTCAACATATTCATCTGTTGCACCTTACACGTCTTGTGCTAGAAGGTATTGATCTATGATCTCACACGCGCATGCTTCTTGGGCTTTAGGGCGATTTTTGAAATTTCTTTCTATCATAGCTTCCCCTTCCCCAACTATGGTATCAGAGCCTACGTGCATATTGTTCGATCTAGATCCCTCATGTATGGATATACATGGTGAAAAATAGATTAGATATGTTTCTATACGCGGCAAATCGGAAGTTCCGATGGAGGATCGGAAGTTCCGATATCGAATATTTATTCGATATAGAGAGCAATTGTTGCTACTAGGAATTTCGATACTGATCGGATGTTTCGGTGGATCGAAAGTTCTGATGTCATACCGGAAGTTCCGACCCACCCGAATTTGAAATTTCGATCTTGTTGAGCTAGGTTTTTTAGGTCTAGAATCCAGTCACTTGTAGATTCTTCATCTAACTTTGTTTTCTAAAGAATGTTGTGACTGGCATGGCCTTGGATAAATGTGATGAATGAGATGCATGCAATGAATGTAAATTAAATATGGCCTGCGTGTCATGGTTATTGAGGAGCCATGCTGAATAGCGTGGGCCTCATGGCTCCAGAAGTGATGAGGCATTGTCAACGATAGTCAAAGAGGACTGAAGGAAAGAGGAGATCTGCTGTTTCATGGGTCGCGTGTGACTCAGGTACACGGGCAGCGAGCGACTGTCGGGCAGAGGAGGCTGCGAAGTCGGGCTGGCCCAATCCGGGTGCATGGGCCAGGAGCAGCAGAAGACCCACTGGGCTGTTGACCAGGACTGACTCAGGTACACGGGCGGTGAGCGATTGCCGGGCTGAGAGAGCTGCGGAGTCGGGCCGGCCCAATCCGGGTACCTGGTGCAAAGCTGGTGGAGGCTTTGTCAGTTTCGGCGTAAAACTGACAACCGTTGATTCTGTATCCGACTGTACAGAAGAGTAGCTTCCGGATATGTCATCTGTTACTCTAGGCCCACAGTCAGTCAGTTGTGTCTGTAAAAATTCCTAAGGGCAGTAGAGTCTTTTTCTGTATTTTTGAGTCTGTAAAAACCCTAAGGGGCTGGTAGAATATTCCTAGTGTTGGGCTGCCTATAAATAGCACCCCAATCCCTAGGGTTTGGACTACCCTTTTGTGCTGAAATCAAATCCACCCACTGGGTCACTTTGTCCACTGTCTTCTCTCTCTTGTGTGCGCCGCCAGGGCTTCCCTCTCACTGTGTATGCATTTTTCTTGCTCAAATCTCTTGGATGCGTAAATGCTTTGGTACCTGGTGAATTTATTGCTTGCATTTTGTTTGGTTTGGGGAGTTATTGCCCTGGCTACGAGCTGGTGAATTTTATTCTTGAGGTGAAGGTTCTTCTGGTGCTTCTGTTCTTCACGAACTGAGTACTAGTTCTTGCTGTTGCAAGTAGTACTGCTTTACTGTAGCTACAGTGTTCTGCAGCAGCTTTTCACCTTCTATTGCCCAGCTTTTTGATCGAAGCTGACAGTCTCTTTTACCTTTTTCTGAGTGTGTCTGGCGAAGCTCGGTTCTGTGTGAAGCCCCTTAACTCCGTGAGGCAGGCTCCGATCGAACATCTTTAAAGGCTTCGCTCAGACTTCGAACCTAAATCTTTGTGTCCTGTGTTGCTAGCTTCAAAGTATTTTCTAAACGGACAGCATCGCATACTTCGATCGACAGTGCGAAGGTACTCCGGCCCTAGCTGTTCGAAGTTCACACTTCGTTAAATCTCGGAGTTGTCATCGAAGTTTGCCCTTCCACTTAGCTTCGCATTGATTTCTTGGTAGCCTGTCACCCTTCGCTTCTTTGTTCGGAGCTTGTTCTCTTCGAAGGTAAAGCTGTAGGCTTCGACTTGTTTTTCTGTCACGTGACAGACTTTGCTTCTTTGTTCGAAGGTTGTCTGTTTGTGTGTTGTGTTTGAAGTTTTTGTGTTCGAAGGTTCAGCTTCGGAGCTTTCGGTTCTAAGTGTGTTCGAAGTTTTGTCTTCGAAGTGCATACTTCGAAGCAGGCTTCGGCACTGGTTTACTTCGCTCCGAAGCTCGTAACTTGAAGTTGTGTTCGAAGTCTTGTCTTCGAGGTGCTTACTTCGAACCAAGCTCCGGCACTGTTTTTACTTCGCTCCGAAGTACACTTCGCTTCTTACCACTTCGAACTAGGCTAGACAGTGACACCTTCGGCACTTCGGACAGACTCCGTCATCAACCTCCGAAGCAGACCTCGACGTGCGAAGGGGGCTTCGCCAAGTTTCGAACAGGAGACAACTTTGGACAATAACTTCCCTTTTCACTTTATACATACTAGATCATTTCATTGAGAAGTATAGGCCTGTTACAACTCGTTTATCTGCCTAGTTGCACCACTTTAGTTTTACACTGTTTATCATCAGATGCTTCTAGGTTAGAAAACCTTTAGACTTAGGCCTTCTGTTTATTTTCTGCTGCGTAGTATTTTTGAGGTGCGTTGGGTATTGGGAACAGGCCATTGATTCGAAAGAATTTTTAAGGCGCCCATTCACACCCCCCTCTGGTCGCTACTTTCGGTCCTACAAGTGGTATCAGAGCAAGGTTAGGGTTTTTCCATACCTTAACCGGTTCTAAACCCCAGTAGTGACTATGACGTCTCCTGGCAAGGTCCCGTCCTTGGAAGCCTATGGCTATATTATTGGAAGACTCGCATGCGAAGCCTATCTCATGAGCCAGGGTTCGGACATATGGGACATTTGCGTTCACAGCACGTTTGTCATTTTGCCAGTTACTGAGCAAGGTACTGCTGGTATCATTGCTCAGCATCTGAGCAACAGTAAGGCTGTGAACATTTTATTTTCTGGTTTAGGTCCCACTGAATTTGAGCGAGTGAGTCATCTCTCCACTGCGAGAGAGATCTGGGCTACCCTCAAGGCACACCATGAGGGAACAGCACAGGTCAAGGCTCGGCTCTATCAGACCTACCGGCGTGAGTACGAGAACTTCACACAAAAGCCGGGTGAATCTGTTGAGGCTTGTTTGGTCGCTTTCAGTCGATCAGTAACAAGCTTCGGGACAACAAGGCTGAGGGTGCTCAGTTAGTCTCAGATCACGAGCAGGCGCTCAAGGTTCTTCATACCTTGGACCCAAAGATCTGGGAGATCAAGGTATCATCTATCGTTGAGAGTACTTCATACGATACCTTGACCATTTCTGAGTTATTTAGCAAGCTAAAGGCCACTGAGGTAGATATCCAGTTGAGATCAAATCTCACTGGCTCTGGATCAAAATCCCTGGCCCTTGCTGCACCTTCAGTTGATTCTTCTGCTGTGAGCTGTGCTGGGTTCTCTTTGATGTCTATCACTGAGGACCAGCTTGAGTTGTTGGGAGATGATGATTTGTGTCTTTTAACAACCGGGTGCGTCGTGTCTATGATAAAAGAATGTTCAAAAGACACGGCACAAAATCCGGATGCTTTGAATGTGGTGATCCAGGACACTTCATCGCCGACTGCTCCAAGCGCGGTGGATACAAGAAGGGCACCGGCAGCAGCTTCCACGACTCCGGCAAGCATGAGAGCCCCCTCCTTCAACAAGGGCAAGCCGAAGACCCGGTTCTTCAAGAAGGCCCTGAAGGACTACCGGCGAGAGAACAAGAAGCGCGACAAGGCCTTCTTCGCCGAGATGGAGAAGAGCTACTCCAAGCAGTCCACGACTTCTTCCTCTTCATCGAGCTCAAGCGATGAGGAGATCGCCATCAGGAAGGGGAAGGACAAGGATGATCCGGCGGGCCTCTGCTTCATGGCCTTCGGAGACAAGCCGAAGAGTCGCTCACACCAGCGCCGAAGATCCCGCAAGAGCTTCTGCTCCATGGCTCTTGGGGATAGAGAAGAAAAGAGCTCCTCCGACGACTCCGACGACGACGATAGCAAGGTATCATCTTATGAGCGTGAAATTGTTGATTTACTAGAGAGCAAATCGTCAGGAGTTAAAGTATCGGGAAAAAACTGCTTAGGGGGGCTAAGAAGAGGATAGATGAGCTAGAGAGTGAGCTTGCCGTGGCCAACGGCAGAATTAAGAGTCTATCCTCTTCCCCTTGCTTGGGTGTTAGCAGTGAGTGCCCGAAGTGTGAGGTGCTTCTGTGTGACCTGTCGACTCTGAAGTCCAGGTACACAGAAAGGGTTGATGAGAGGGACGCTTTGGCCACTGAGCTTGAAAGCGCTCAGCAGGAGCTGAAAGATGCTCACGCCACTGTCGTCGCACCCTGTGTTGATTGCCCATCTCATCTAGCGGCCTTAGCTGAGCTGAAATCCAAGGGCGATGAGCATTTGGGTGATGTTGAGAGGTTGAGAGCTGAGCTTGACCAGACTAGTCTAGAGCTTGAGACACTGTCAGTTCCACCCACTGTCTGTGAGAACTGCCTGTCTCTTAGAATGGAGTTGATTAAGCTAAAAGCCGGGAAGTCTGTCCAAGTAGAGAATGACGTGTGAGACCTGCTTGTCTCAGGTGGAGGTTCTAGCTTCTTTGAGAGAGGAGCTAGCTGATGCTCAGAATGAGAACTTTTACCTCCGGTCTATCCTGAGTTGGATCAGTGCCAGAGAGCCACAGCTTGGCATGATGATCCAGCAGTCAAGAGGCAGGATGGGTTTGGGGTAGGTTACACCTACACCAAGGCTGACTTTGAGAGTGCCCTCAGCCGGGCAGTGGAGTGGAGTAAAATGACTCCAGAGCAGAGGTATCCAAGACTCACTCCACTGAGACCTCCCAGGCTTGTCAGCCCAAGGATGGAGTGATCCATGAACCACCCAAAGCTCCACCCAAGAAGCCTATCTGGGTTCCTAAGCCCAACACCTCCACTCTTCACTAGACTCTCTTCCTGGACCCTCTCAGCCCAAGAAGACCACACCAAACACTACCAAGCCCAAGAATCCCAAGCCTCACCACATCCCAAGAAGCCTACCTATCATTGTGAGTTTTGTCAGAGAGACGGGCATCTTGCGGAGTTTTGCTTCAGGAGGAAGCGGGTTGAGAGAGCAGAGAGGGCTCGTAGTGATCAGGTGCAGTTCTACCAGCAGGGTGGTAGACTGCGTGTTCCTCGGCGCGGGGAGAGGCTAGAGGCCAGGCCGCGTCGTGTAGGTGGTGGTAGAGGAGACGGTTTTCCTACCCGTGCTCCAGTAGGTGGTGTTCGTTCCGGCAGAGTTCCAGACCGAGTTGGCTACGGTTCTGGACCTCGTGGCCATAGGGTTAGGAAGAACCATGGACCGCGTTTTGAGCCGCGTTTTGGTCCAACTCTTTTGATGGTTTTCGCTTTCCATCTTTTGAGCAGATGGCTCGACACTGGTTTAGCTCTTTTGCTAAACCTGGTGCCGGACCATTTGCTCCCACTTACAGACATTGATTGTGCAGGACCGGGGACTGGAGGATGTTTGGATCATGGACTCAGGATGCTCTCGCCACATGACGGGACATCGCAGATGGTTCTCCAGTCTCACTCCCCCGAGCTCCAAAGAGTACATTACATTCGGGAACAGCGGTCAAGGGAAAGTAAGTGGCATAGGCTCAATCAGCATCTCAGACCATTTCTCTTTAAAGAATGTTGCTTTGGTTAAAAATCTGAACTTTAATTTAATCTCTGTGTCGCAACTTCTTGAGGATGTTTGGAAGTGCGTTTTAAGAAGGGAAATTCTTCTGTGATTGATTCTAGAGGGTCTTTGGTTTGTCAGATTTTACCCTTCGGTAAAGTTTTCGAATTGACTTCTCTAGTTCTTTTGGCCCTTCTCGCTGTTTGATTGCTGGATCTTCTTCTGAGCTCTGGAAGTGGCATAGGAGGTTAGGTCATTTGAGTTTTGATCTGCTAGTCAGGTAAGCTCTATGGACCTCATCCGAGGATTGCCCAAGCTTAAAATGGAGAAGGATCTAGTTTGTCATCCCTGTCGTCATGGGAAAATGGTTGCCGCTTCTCATTCACCTGTGACTCAGGTGATGACTTCGTATCCAGGCGAGCTTTTGCATTTGGACACTGTAGGTCCAGCTCGGGTACGCTCAGTCGGTGGGAAGTGGTATGCACTTGTGATTGTTGACGACTTTTCCTCGTTTCTCGTGGGTTTTCTTTTTGGAGTCTAAGGATGAAACTTTTCAATTTGTCCATGACCTGGTTTTGAGGCTGAAGAATGAGAACAATGGTCGGATGCGAGCAATTCGCTCTGACAACGGCTCTGAGTTCAAGAACTCTCAGTTCTCAGCTTCTGTGGTGATCAGGGTCTGGACCATCAGTTTCTTCTCCTTACACTCCCCCACAGAAACAGCGTTGTGGAACGAAAGAACCAGCACGCTAGTTGAGATGGCCAGGACAATGCTCGATGACACCAGGACTCCTAGGCGTTTTTGGGCTGAAGCCATGAACACGGCTTGCTATCTGGCCAATCGCATTTTTCTTAGAGCTTACATTGGTAAGACATCATATGAGTTGCGGTTTGGCAGACAGCCCAAGGTGAGCCACTTGCGAGCATTTGGCTGCAAGTGCTTTGTGCTCAAAAGGGAGGGCCATTTGGACAAATTTGAGTCTCGTTGCTGGGATGGTGTTTTTCTTGGTTATGCATTGCATTCTCGAGGCTTCCGTGTTTGGAACCTCGAATCCAGCTGCTTGTCGAGACGTGTGAAAGTTTCATTTGATGAGTCCCTGCCTTCTTTGACTCCTTCTTTTGAGCTTTCTGGTGATGATGAGCTCGGAGAGTCCATCTTCGAGGAAGATGAGGATACTCCAGCTGCTGTTGAGGGCGGGCCTTCTGCATCCCCCGCAGAGCCCACACCTTCTGTGACTTCGACTGATGATGAGGGCGGACCTCTGATCACTTCTTCCACTTCGATCGAGCCCCCTCAGTCGAGTCCAGAGGTGCCCAGCTGCTGACTCCGGTGAGGTGACTTCAGATCACCAGGGAACCCGAGCAGTTCAGCGTGACCACCCCTCAGAGCTCATCATTGGTGATTTAACTGAAAGGACTTGCGTTCTTCTGCCTCTCTCGCTGTGTTTGCTGAATCTGCATTTGTTGCATCTTTTGAGCCCAGAGACATTTCTCATGCTCTCTCTGATTCTAATTGGATTAATGCCATGCAAGAAGAGCTTGAGAATTTTGTCCGCAATCGGGTTTGGACACTAGTTGAGCCGCCACCAGGATGCAACCCCATAGGCACCAAGTGGGTATTCAAGAACAAACAAGGTGAAGATGGGGTTGTGGTGCGCAACAAGGCTCGACTAGTCGCCCAGGGTTATTGCCAGAAGGAAGGTATTGACTTTGAAGAAACCTTCGCTCCTGTGGCCCGTCTTGAGTCCATTCGTATTCTTCTAGCTTTTGCCGTTTCAAAGGGTTTTAAGCTTTTTCAAATGGACGTTAAGAGTGCTTTTCTGAACGGGTTCATAGAGGAGGAGTATATGTTAGGCAACCCCCGGTTTTGAGAACCCAAGTTTCCTCGACATGTTTTTAAGTGCATAAAGCTTATACGGGTTGAAGCAAGCCCCCAGGGCTTGTATGACCGGTTGAAGCAATTTTTGTTGGGGAAGGGCTTTGTGATGGGTTCTGTGGACAAACTCTTTTCTTGCTCAGAGATGCTTCAGATTTTTTAGTTGCTCATTTACGTGGACGATATTATCTTTGGCGGTACTACTGATTCTCTTGTGTCCAAGTTTTCTGAGCAGAGCACAGTGAGTTTGAGATGAGCCTCATGGGGAGCTTAAGACTTTTTAGGGCTCCAG